>JBBDHG010000057.1:870000-2070000 GCA_037951165.1 Lophius americanus
ACCCTAAGAAAAAACTCTTGGATCAGAAGGAGGTCTCGGTCTCCTCTTGTTTCTAGCAAGATAGAACCGGATCCACCCAGCATGTCCAGCCTTCTTACTAAGCCTATCTTACAATCAGTGACCATCTGGTGTTAATAGTGGCACGGGGCTGCTGGTTATATATTGATCAATTACCTTGTAAAGAAAACAGAATTGGTTAGAGGCATGAGGGAACCATTGGATGACCACTGTCCACCCATCATTGTGACTTTGTAGATAAACAAAGCCTGGTCAGGAGGGATCAGGATCGCTTAGTGCCTCTCCATCACAGCTGCTCAGCATGTTGACAGCTGGTTCTTTTCCTATCAGCCGCTGTGCTGGTCTCATGAGATCATCCTGCTGCTCATCTGGTTTGGCCAAATTTCACCTGGGAAGTGGTGAGTTGCATGGAGATGAATAGAAAACATCATTTGTGTCACGCCTCTCTGTTCCTTTCTCCCTCTGTGTCTGTCTTGTGATTGGTGATCATACTCACCTGTGTTTCCCCTCCAGCTGTGTCTCATTGTCTCGTTATGTCTGTGTATAAAGTCTGTCCTTACCTTCCCTTCTGTGAATGATGTCCTCTTGTCGTCACGTGTTCCAACCCCTCCCAGTGTACTGTAAGTAACCTCCAGTTTTTCTGTCCCTGTCTTTTCCTTGTGTCGGGGAGGAATAAATATATTTGACACAGCGCTACGTTTTATGCGTCTGCATTTGGGTCCGGGAAAAACCCCACAGAACTGCATAGCAATTTGTTTATTTTGATCTGCTGCTGGTGCTTACGGTCGGTATAGGAGGCTTCTTATACATCTTTAGTGTTTGTCATAGTCAAAGAATACTTTGGATAGTGTTAATCTTCTTTGGGTTGTTCCCTTTAGGGGTCGCCACAGTGGATAGTCTGCTTTCATCATGCCCTCTCCTCTGCATCTTTCTCTGTCACAACAAATAACTGCATGTCCTCTTTTGCCACATTCAGAAACCTCTTCTGTGGTCTTGCCCCTTTTTCTCCTGTCTGGTGGCTCCATCTCCAGCATCCTTCTACCAATAGATCCACTATCCTCCCTTTTCACCATTCCAAACCATCTCAGTCTGGCCTCTCTTTGCGTCCAAGACGTCTAACCTGGTCTGTCCCCTTGAGGTGTTTGTTTCTAATCCTGTCCATCCTCTTCGCTCCCAAACTAAATTTTAACATCTTCAACTCTGCCAGCTCGGCTTCTGCCACCATCGCTAAACCATACAGCAGAGCTGCTGGCGCTCACTTCTTCACCTCTTTACCACACCCTGTTTCTCTGAACACCTTACCCCAAGTACTTAAACTCCTTTGTGTTGGTTCTTTCTGGGTATCTTCTTCACCTGTACTTGCATCCTCACCGTTCCACCTGCCTCTCTTTCATTCACACACATGTATTCTGTCTTGTTGCGACAGACGTTCATTTCTCTGCTTTTCAGTGCATACCTCCACCTCTCCAAGTTTTCTTCCACCTGCTTCCTGCTCTCACTGCAGAGAGGCTAATTATGTATCGTTGTACATCTGTCTGTCCATCACAGTAGAAAACAAGAAGGGGCTCAGAGCCAGAACATGGTGCAGTCCCACCTCCACCTTTAATCACCTTTAATCACATCACTCCTACTACTACTCCTTCTCTATACTTCACCAGCAGCACTCTCAAAGCAAACATCACATCTGTAGTGCTCTTTCTTTGCACGAAACCATGCTGCTGCTCAGAATTTGTCACCTTTTTTTCTTAACTAAGCTTCTACTTTCTACTCTTTTTTCCAGATCCTCACTTTGATAGTGTTAATACTAAGACATCAAAAAGTATACTTGAAACACAAAATCCTGCTGTTCCCCTTTTACTGGAAGTATTAGTTCCACATTTTTAGTCATTCTCGTTCATACAATTTCTATTTTACTAAATAACGATATTAAATATGAACTATAATGCAAAGGGTCCGGATGACATTAGGTACAGTTCTGTCGCATCCCGTCCGGCTACCTTTACCATAGGTCCTGGATTGATTTACAACTGAACTGCAGTCTATAATGAATATGAATTTGAGTGGAGAGATTGGCTGTCCACCCAGAGAACAACGATTATATTAGGACACTGGCTGATAGCTAACGGTCGGGCAAATCATTCCTTCACTCATAGTGAGTCCTTAAGTTTCCCTGTGTTCATTTTTCACTCGGGTGGAACTTAATTACATCTCTGCATGATTGGATTAACACTAACATGATCAACACTGAACATCATGTGACTCAGAATGTTAAAATCAACCAGGAAATATTAAACACCCAAAATTCAACTCTTTGTTTTTTCTTTGTATGTGAGGAGAGTCAAATGATCCTAGAACTTTTGGGAATGTTTTATTAGCTTTTTGGATAATTATTAGCTTTGTGGCAGCCAAGCCACAAACGGCTTGGCTTTGCACACCTGTTCTCTATTTCATCCATTATTATATTAGGCTATATGATTACATTTACTTGGTTTTAATTATGCCATAATTATAATGATTATTAATATGCTCACTCTTGTATCAAGAGGCTCTACTGACCTTTCAGGTCCTGTCTGACTGTCTGTCTGTTGTCTTTTGGGCAGAAGATTTAAAGAATACTAAAATATATACATTTGAATACATTATGAATGACAAAATATTCCGCTACAATGGCGCCCCCAAGAGAATATTTAAAAGACCTCAACTCACTCACACTGTAATCCAATCCACACCAATAAACGATTTTAAAGAAAGATAATTAATAATTGTGTCTCTTTCGGTGGTCAACATTCCACCAATTGTAAATGTCAGTGTAAGAAATAGAGCAAGACAACAGAACATTCAGGCTGGGGTCAAGTCTCTGCAGAAGGATACACAGTTGTGAACTTGACAAGCTTTATTTTGAATTACTTCATACATATACTCTACTAGGAAAATACTGTATACTAAAAAAAAAAAGTACCGAACCAATCTCTTTGTTTGATCAAAATAAGAATTTCCTTAGGAAATAAATGGCAATAATAATAATAAAACATCTTTACTACCAGACAAATGATTTGTAAGTGATAATCAGTAGGCTTAGAAAAAACAGGAAGTAAAGGTTTTCTTTGTTGTGCAATCCAAATTTAATGCAGTTGAACCACGAACCAGGTTATAATTTGAGTAAATATTTGCCAGATGGCAACAAATATCATGAAATCAAGAGAAGATACAGTTAACGATATCATTTTACATTATGTGCTATCTTTTCTGTAGCCTGGTTAAATATCTCCCAATTAATGTCATTGGTATTCTTTCACAGGTAAAAGTTTATTAAAAGTGCATGTAAAGTGCATTATAAATTAAATGTATTGTTATTATTATTACAGGTGCAGTATGTCAGACATCAGCATTCAAACTTCAATCTGCACACCTCCCAGAAATGCCTCCTTGCAACTTCATACCTCAGCAATACAAGGTAGAAGAGATAGCATGCTGATTGTGTCTGTCTTACACTCTTGAGGTCTCTATACTGTAATGATGTATACTATTATGTCACACAAAGCTGGTAAACTACATAAATATTAAATATCAACTTTTCCTGGCAGGAGCTCCAGCCATTACCACTAATATAATTTGCACATTTTCAGCTAGTGTATACAGGTAGTACACACTACAATATGTTGACATGGTTATAATTACATCCACGACGTTTAATATTTACTTTAAGATTTTAAAAGTTCTATGTTGTAAGATGAAATTTTAACATTTCGGTTTATTATCGTACATATAGATTTTTTAATATTCAGACATAGATTTAACATATATATTAGCATTAACGTTATTTTGAATATCGGGGTGAGCTTGAAGTTGTTTGTGCACAAAAAAGATCCGAGAAGTGCCCTGTTAATTCAACTCAGAACATCTCTAAAATCTGTCCATCCATCCACACCGATAGGACCGCAGTAATCGTGAGAACAACTTTAACTCATAGTGCTAAAGTGTCTCAACACAAAAGTGACGGCAATCAATACGAAACGTGTGTAAGGATCATTAACACTAAGGCAACAATTGGGTAACTCAGAACACATTTAACAGTTTCCTATGGCTTACAGTCCCAAAATACAACATCTCAAGGCCTGCAGGGAAAACTCCACCCACATATCACCCTGTTACATGTTACAATAATCTTTAAAAGAAAATAAGTATGACTAGGTCTATAGATATTGCTGTAAATGTTATAACTGGTGCTTCATATATCAAGAGAACATTCGCCTGTAATCTAACTGTGTATTGTTGTCTATTCAGGGTATGTCCAAAGAACAGCTGATGGAGGTCCGCAGAAATCATTGTAACCCCATGACCATGAAGGTTACCTACTTTAAGAGACCAGTGTTCCTTCACCAGGGACACATGCAGTGGCTGTGGGATGTGGATGGGAAGCGATATCTGGATCTATTTGCCGGTGTGGCAACTGTCGGGGTTGGACACTGCAACCCGTATGCTCCTTCATTCTAGATTGTTTTACAGGGTGATGTGTTTTTCTGATATACAGTTTGAAGTCAAAAATGTTATTAATTGCTCCAATGATTGACTCCTGTGGGTGCAGTAAGGTGACCGCAGCTGCAGAGAGGCAGTTAAGGAGATTGTGGCATACTACAAACATCTACGTCCATCCTGCTCTCCAAGAGTACTGTCAGAAACTAGCCTCCTGCTTACCAGATCCTCTTAAGGTATGATGGTTGATTTGTTCAGGTGAGAGCATGAAATTGGATAAATATGTCAACTATCATTAAAATAACTGTGTGATTCCCTGTGCAGGTGATCTATCTGACCAACAGCGGCTCAGAGGCCAATGACCTGGCTATGCTGATCGCCCGACTATACACAGGCAGCCATGACATCATCACTCTTAGGTGCAAATCATAACCTTATTTACTTAATCATGAAATGTAAGAAGAAAAATTGACTTAATTGTTCTGCTCTCCCCTCATTTCCCCGCCCCCCAATCTTCCAGTGGGTCGTACCATGGTGGCAGCCAGCAGACCATGGGGCTCACCTCCAACTCAGCATACAAATACCCCGTTGCCACAAGTTCAGGCGTCACACATGTAAACATTTATGTGTTTTATTGTCCTGTACAACATTACAATATATCAAACCCATTACAGTTAATATTTTATTGAAGTTTTTTTTTTTAAATGATACCAATGTGATTAATAATTCAATGTAGCCTTTCTGGGCCATATTTCAGGCGTCACTGTATGTGATCATCAGTACATATTTCCACAGTTTCCGTTTTTATTGGTAGCCAAGCTGTTACATTTGGTCCAACACAACTAGCAGGGGTTGATGGATCATCAGCTTATCATTATATCAGGGTTATTTTATAACGATGTCAGTGGCTATCCAGGAAACAACTTGAGCTATACTGTAAATGATACTGTTTAAAGCTACTGGCCGATGCTTTCAGTGACATTAGTTATTGACTTTAGTTAATTGGTTTGTGTGGTCGACGACGGTGTTTCTGCCCACAGATCATGTGCCCTGATGTGTTCAGAGGTCTGTGGGGAGGAAACCACTGCAGAGACTCTCCTGTGCAGACCATAAGAGAATGCGACTGTGCTGAAGGTACACAAACGCATGCACTCATGCCTTCAACAGGAAGCCTCCTCATTTTAAAAGTGAACTCTTTATTGTTAAGGTAGAGACTGTACAACTGACACTTTGGATCACAGACAGGGATCCAAGGTGAAAGGAAATGTATAGTATATATGTAATTCATGATTCTATATATACGTATCTCCATAAGGGCCTGAGGGATCTTGGATTCTCATTAAATAACTTATTTTTAACAGCCATTAATTTTCCATCAAAAAAATCCTATTCTGCTGTAATTTAATTCAGTCATTCACTTCTATAACCGTTTATCAGGTTTTTCCAGCTGACAATGGGCGAGACTCAAGGTACACCAGTGTTAGGGAAATGGAACCAATCCCTTTGCCCCACTGTGACTCTGGGGTCTTTTCTGGTGTTATGTCAGACAAAAAGATATCCGTGCCGTTCTGGCTGAGGGTGCAAGATAAACTGGCCCTGACAAAGATTATGACCAATTTCAATGACCTCATATAAATAAAACTGCGTGTCGAGATCTGATAAGATTCTGGGATGGGACTCGCACCTGAGCCTGTCGGGATCAGCTCTGTTATAACAGATCTCATTGGATAAATTCATATATTTACATGAATAAATGAAGACTCCTCCAGTTCTTTTTCTTCAAATGATCAGAAAACAAGATTTTTCTTCATGACCCGGCATACACAACATTGAAGAAACACGATCAGGTTTATTAAATTGTTGCATTTGTGGGCCACAAGTTCAGTGGAACTGCTGCTCCTTTGTCTAGAAAGAAACTTGTTTAGGTGGTTTGCGCATCTGATTAGGATGCCTCCAAAATGCCTCCCTCTGAAAGTTTTCGAACACATCCGACTGGGAGTGGACCCCGGGAGGAGCTGGAGAGGTTTGCTGGGGAGAGGGACACCTTGAATACCCTTCTTATATGGCCAAGTGTGTGTGTGTAAGCTTCCCAAAGTCAGTGTATTTTTTTGTATAGTGCTAAAGTCAAAACATAAAAATGCCCTCAAGGCCTTTTCCAAGAAGAGCAGTTCTACTAAATAGGATACAGTATGACTGTATTTGGGAAATATGAGCAGAAATGCTTGAACTCAGACACTGGAAATCATCATCTTCCCAAGAAATCGAATACAATCCTTCATTCATATTATAGAAAGTGCCTGTTCTCTTTTTGAAATCTCATGTAAAAATATACATATGATAAGATACTGTAATCTATGTTATGGTGGACATCAATTAGTGTCCCAAGAACTGTTTGAAAAAAAATGGAAATATTGCATCGATACACTCAGATTTGTGTATAATTACTGTCACCAATATGATTGTTTCCCCTCAGACCACTGCATGGCAAACGAGAAATACATTGGACAGCTAAAGTTGGCATTGGCTACCAGTCTCCCGAGTCGAGTGGCTGCTTTCTTTGCAGAACCTATTCAGGTACTTGAGTATTCTCTTACTTTATTTGGTTGTATGCGACTGATATGAAGTTTTAAGATAGAAACATGAATATATCAATTAATGTATTACTTTTGTTGAATCCATATTCATTGTTTCCTCGTGTTTAACATTTATGTGCTCGTGTTTATCTGGTTGGATCTGTGAGAATTGAATGTGTTTTGTCTTTGCACAGGGAATGGGGGGAGCTGTGCAATACCCAAAAAACTACTTAAAGGAGGCTTACAAACTTATAAGAGAGAAAGGCGGGATCTGCGTCGCTGATGAGGTAAACATTTCCATATCTACTACATGAAATATATTTTACCTGTCTGCAATATACCAACCTGCGTATGCAACATTTGTTTACAATGCAGCTTCCATTTATGTCACATGCTGACACATTTACCTACATTTTGTATTTTGTATGCTACTTAAAGTACAATTACTAACTCTGTGCTCTTCACTTTGAACACTGGGACACCATGTGCCTCATTTTCTCTATAGAATATTCATACAAACAATATAGATATATTGAATACACCGTATGTTAGCGTGTCAAATCAGAGAGGTAAATCTAGTGTGAGAAATGAGGGGAGAGCAGATTGGTGATTCAGTTGATGGGTAACGGTTATATTTAAGGTGTTTCCAATCATCCATTCATTCATTCATTCATTTTTTTTTATTACACCTGGCAGGTCCAAACTGGATTTGGGCGAACGGGAAGCCACCTCTGGGGTTTCCAAGGTCATGATGTCATTCCTGATATGGTTACTATGGCAAAGGGCATTGGTAATGGATTCCCAGTGGGAGCTGTTGTTACAACACCTGGTGAGATGACACTGGGAGAGCCTACCTGATTAAAACGTCAAAGTCAACAAAAACTATTTAAATTATTTATTGGTTAAACACTCTCACTTTAATAATTAAAGTGTGAAAGAGTGATCATAAATGTAATGTTTTTCTCTGGATATACAGTAAAAAGAAGGAGGCCGATGTACACGCTCAGAACCATCAAGTCTTTCTGCTTTGAAATACATGTCTTTATTTCTGTGACTGAATCTGAGTGTTTAATGTCTGGCTGCTCCTGGGTTTTTTTTCGGTGAAGTCACTAGTTGCCACAGCTCTGTCTTAAGTATTACCTTCAGATGTTTGAAAAAATATCTCGCTCATAGTGCACACTCTTTCTTTTTTTTCCATTTTCCTGTGAAGTCCTGCTGGTTAGAATTCTTATAAAGGTTCAGAGCCCAATGTGAAAACAGCTGGATATCAAATATATATATCATTTGGTTTCTTTTAACTTGAATATGAAATAGTTTCTAAGTGAAGGTGTGACCTTGTTCAATTGTCTGTCACAGAAATCGCTGCCTCTTTCAGTAAAGCCTACCACTTCAACACCTTTGGAGGAAGTCCATTAGCTTGTGCCATTGCTTCATCAGTTCTTGACGTAAGGATTGCTCTTATTCATCTCCAGTGCATTAGTCCTGTTCATTGGTACAACAGTGTATTTAATTTTTTACAAATACAGTTTTGTATTCTGACTGTAGCTGAGCATTAAAAGTCCATAACAAGTGTACTAAGTTATAGTATCTTATGGTCTAATCCAGTTTTATTTAATGGTTTCAGGACGGTTGCCGTGTTTTTATTTCAGGTAATCGGGTCAACAGGTCATCTGCAACCAGCTGCATGACTAGGACTTTAAAAACACCCACTCCAGCTTCCCCCACTAACGTTTGTTTAGAGAGCATCTTCTCTTGAACCATAATGAGGAAGTTTTCAAAAATCGTAGCATTACCAAAAATATGTAAGGAATGAAAACAATAGTGATTAAAATGTGAGAAAATGTGTAAAGACATAAATTTTAGCATCAGTCAGAGTAGGAACCAGACGAGTGTTACTAGCAACAAAATGAGGACTTTGAATTTCTTGTCAATCGACACTTAAGCAATGGTTTTTACTAATACAGATATGTTGAATCTTTTGACCAGAATATGTCAGATCAGAATATGTCTGTAAAGAAGATGGAACACTTGGGCGTCTATAATGAAGAGATGGCTGGTTGTGGTCAATGTGAGCCTATCGTTGGTTACATGCACTAATATTAAAACGTAATTGTTGTAATTGACAGATATTTCTTTTTTCTTGTTTAGTTACAATTTTGTTTCTTATAATAAAAATGACTTTTCACCTGTATCCTAATCATGTCTAAGTCAGACACAAGGAGCACAACAGTCAAAGTAAAAAATAACTGTTGGAGCACCAAAGACACAAAACCACAACTTATCAGTGACACCATTCTTTAGTAACGGTGATAAAATATATGATATAGTGTGACTTTAATGGTAACTGATGAATTCTTCCTCAACAGACCATCAAAGAAGACGGACTCCAGCAGAACTGTCTGAATGTGGGCACCTACATGATGACTGAACTGGCAAAACTCAGGGACCAGTACGAGATTATCGGTGATGTCCGTGGAAAAGGCCTGCAGATCGGTGTGGAAATGGTCAAAGACAAGGTACTAATTTTAAAGCGGACTCTAGGCTGTGACTCTACGGGGAACGGTTCCGCACAACCCCAATTAACATTCAGCCGGGGGAGGGTGGGGTCCTCTGTAAATCTCAGCCGCGGTACCACACATGCGGTTCTGACTGAACACCGTAGACTTCTTTAGTATAAATGTGGAAGACATTAAATCTGAAAATGGAACAGATAGAGAATGAATTCAAGAAACACACTCATGTCGCAGTAAATATCACTGACAATCTTTGCTTTTATGATTTAAACTATTGTGTGCTAGAGCAGTTTGTGAATAATATAACACTGCAAAAATGTAATACTGCAATCAGAAGGACCTTAAGAAAAATAATTGTCGAATTAAATTCTTTCATGAAGAATCATCTCAATCTTTATTCTCTCAACCATTATTTAAACGTAAATTATGAGCATTAACCAACCTTTGCAGTTTACCGTTTGATATAGTCGAACAGCTTGTACCTATGTCTCAAACGCGAGCCACTAATTGTATGACAGTCCCTGTCTTCCTCTGTGGAATTGTTCTTGGGGGTTTCTTTGCAGACTTGATGGAGGCCAGGAGGGATAGCGGCAGGTTTTCAGTGCCTTCTTGATATTCGTATCCTCCTTCTTTTTTTCAATCTGCCTGTGGGAATATTAATAGCTGGTGATGTAAGGTTCTGATAACTCCCAGTGGCTTGTGTTCCAGTGGGTGGTGTTTTTTCACGAAGTCCGTGGAGTTGTTGATGTGATGTGTGGTCTTTCCAACCACAGTAGCTAAGATTTTACCGGATTTTCAAAAGTATCCCAAAATTCACTTCTAAGTGATGAGATTCTGAAAAGGCATGATATAAATTTTATTATGTCTTTGGCTCCGGAGTTAGTTCAGTAAATCAAACTTGATTTAATAGAGTAAATGCTTTCAAAATGCATTATAGCCATCATTCCACATTTTAGAGTGTGTGTGCAAATACAAATTCATAAAAGTCTAATAAACTGATTTGCATGTCATTTCCAGATTCTGCACTTAACCCTCTGTCTTTATGCAGATCACACACAGTTAATGACCTATACCCTACCTCTTTTACCTCTTCTCTATCCTCCACAGGCTAGCAGAGACCCACTGCCTCCTGAGGCAGTGAGTGGGATCTTTGAGGACGTAAAGGACATGGGAGTTCTGATAGGAAAAGGAGGAATCTACGGCCAGGTAGCCGCTCTCTCCCTTAAAGTAGCCGCTCTCTCTCTAAGTTTTTATTTGCAGGGTTATATCCAAGCAGTAAGGACAGGACATCAAAGTCCTTATGAAGGAAGGAAGAATAAAATTTTATATTTTTCAGGAAAAAGTTATATGAACCTGTCCGATTCTAAGATCGCTAGCAGAATCCTTAACCCCTAATCCATTTACGTGTTTTTGGCTTCAATAGTCTAATACAGTAAGTTAAAGTGAAGAAATAACTTTTAGGTCAAAGAGGTGATGTGGTACTGCAAAAAGGATTATACATAACATTGACGTGTCCAACATTATTTAATGCAATATATAGTAAGGCTTCGTGCTAACTCTAACTCTAACTCTAACTCTAACTCTAACTCTAACTCTAACTCTAACTCTAAACCTAACCTGACCACAGAACCCAGAGGGTTAATTCTATTCATCCAACCCAGTCTTATAGACTAAATTTGAGATTTTGGATGTAAACAAACTTGGATGATCTGAAATCGAATGAACTAATTAACAGAATATTTACACAGTCATATTATTTTCAGTATAAAATTGGAACCAAGCAAGAAAAAGATATAATGCGTAAATGTTCTAACATTTTACTTTTACCCCCTACACTTTAACACAAATGTCTGCACTTTTTACTTAGAAATTGAAGACCATGCTTATAAATCAATACTTATTTCAACCCCAATGGAAAGGACACATAGAGAAGACAATGTCTAAGTGTCTCCACTCTGTTTCACGGACAGAAGAAGAGGAAACAGACAAGACATTACATTATCCTGTTCATGAAAGAAAATTACAGGATATTTTTTGACCAATACTTTCTGTGCTAACATCCCATTTTGTTCTAGTTGGGTTGCAGTCACAGCAGGCTAAGAAGGGTAGTCTAGATGTCCCTCTCCCCAGCAACAATCTCCAGCTCATCCTTGGGGATTCTGAGGCATTCCCAAGCTAGATGAGATATGTAGTCCCTCCAGCTCAGTAGGATGTGCCTGTAAATAAAACAAAAGGAGGCATTCTGATCAGATGCCTGAACCACCTCAACTGTCTCCTTCTGACTAGGGTGGCCACTTTTATAACACCAAAAAGGAAAAGCTTTGCATGACTCAGCGAATTATGGCTAGATGGACAAAATCAAATATCACATCATTTTTGACCAGATACCATGAAAACATCTATAAATTGCGCCTTCAAAAAACTTTTATTCCAGATTCTCGCCAAATACTACAATATACAAGATTACATTTGAACACATTATGATGACAATAAAGTTAGAATTCTGCTTTGGCTGAAACTGGTTGTTACTGAATAGACATTGAACGCATCATAAAGCCTTCAGTATCTCAATGTAATGTGCTGCTGACAGCTACTTTAGCAAGCTTGTTTGCCAATGCGATCAGAAAACAAGTGTCATTTGATTTGTTGTTCACACTTTAGCATTATCAGAGTCGCTAGTCGCTTTTTAGGAATAATTAGTGTTCAACAAGCTCGTTAAATACTCCACTGCCCGTTCTTCAGGACAACTCCATACCTCTACCAGTATGTCTTCAGGACAAACCGCCTTTCCATTCTTCAGCCTCTTCAATGCTGCTCTCACCTTCATCCTTTCTAATCCTTTGAACCTCCCAATTTGTTAATTCCATATCTTCTGTACTTTTTTCTCATTTTCCGTGTTCATTACTTTTTCCAAATACCCTTTTAAGTACTCACTTGTAAGTACACTTCCATCTCTGTCCTTAATCCCCCTAACCTGCTGCACATCCTTCCCTTCTCGATCCCTCTACTTCACCAGTCAGTCCAAGTCCTTTTCTCACTCGTGAGTGTCTAACCTCTCATACAGCTCCTCAAAAGCTTTTCATTTAGCCGTTGCTACCTCACTCTTCCCCTTATGCCGCATCTCCTTGTACTCCCACGGACTTTTATTCATCTCTCTTGCAATTCCACTTCTTCTTCGCTAACCTTTACCTGCTTATACTCTCCTGAACCTCCTCATTCCACCACCGAGTCTCCTTATCTTCTTTCCTCTGCCCAGATGACACACCACGCACCTTCCTACCTGTCTCCCTTAACACTTTTGCCATAGTTGCACCAGTCATCTGGGGGTTCTTCACTACAACCCAGAGCCCGTTTTAACTCCTCTCTGAATTTCACACAGCAGCCCCTTCCTAAGATTCCTCCATTTAATCTTCGGCTCTGTCTCCGCCCTTTTCCTCTTTTACACCACCAGAGTGCAAAAGGGGAAATAACTACTACCATTCTATACTGTCTGGCTCGTTCTCCCCTTTCATCCCATTGCAGTCTTGTTTCAGATTTCACCTCCTGCGTTGCATATAGTCGACCTGAATGCTCCTCCCTCTCTTGGAAATACGTATTCACCACAGCCATTTCCATACTTATTGCAAAATCTATTGCAATCTGTCCTTACATGTTCCTGTCCTTAACACCATACCTACCCATCACATCCTCATCTCTTTTCACTTCACCAACATGACCATGGAAGTCCACTCCAACCACCACTCTCTCATCCCTCGGAATACTCTCCATCACTTCATCCAACTCACTCCAGAAAGTCTTTCTCTCCTAACTTCCAACTTGTGGGGCAAAAGCGCTGATAACGTCCATCATCCCACATCAAATTTCCATCGTCATGTTCATCCCTCTGTCTTATACTCACCTCCAGTACACACTTCTCATACTACTCCTTCAGCATCACGCCAAGCAATTTCTCCTCCAATCCAACTGATATATCAGTTTGAAACCTCCTCCAATGCTTCAAGCCTTTCCACCTGGACACACACTATATCTACCTATCTATGGCTGAGAGTTCCTACTCTCAGCCATAAACTCCTGGCTTTGCTCCTCTCTCTCTTCAAGTATGAAAAATCTCATCTAAGAGGAGTCCTTCAGTTGGGATGAAGTACTTTCAAGGCATGAAATTTTACAAATAAAAAACCTATTTATCTGTCCTAAACCTGTCATATATTTCTATTGCCATCCTTTTTCAACCAGAATTGTTAAAATCGGAATTATAAAAAGCTTTAAAAAACTTCCAGTGAAAATTCTATGAAGTCTTTGTGACACTTGGTTTGGTTTTCAAGTATTTTTTCACACATTGAATCAATTGGTGCTTGCATAGGTCTGCTACACAACTGGGCCTTTTCAGAGATGATGGTTTATATCTCTCTCTCTCTCTCTCACACCCCTATGCTGCATCATGTACCTTAGGGGAATGAGAGACATAGTATGACCATAAATACATAGAAAACTTGTATTATATGATCTCAATTGGCTCTGAGCCAAAGACTGTCACATGTACAGGTAACACCTGAAGTGGCTGCTCTGCTGTCAGCAGGAGACTCGAGATAAAGATCTTCACCTGGTTATTTATATTTAATCTAATCTTGTTTTCTTGCTATTTCAGAGCTTCCGCATCCAACCATCCATGTGTATCACAAAGGAGGATGTGGATTTCTTCCTGGCGGTGTTTAAGAAGGCCATCCACCTTTACATGGAGAGGAAATGAACGGGTCAGAGGATTATTGAATCTTCACAACTAATCAACAGAGATGCGCCATTTCTGTCTATCTTTTAAAATGTGTATTAATAATCCCTTTTGTGAATAACAAGTCCTACCATGAGTGCAATATTGGGATTAATTGAACACCTTTGCAGCTCCTACTGTGTCAAGTTTCATTATTTAATACACAAGAGCATTCATATCCATGTCTTTCTTTTTGAACAATATGAATGCACATGTTATAATTACTATATTAGTCTTTGACTGAATATATCTCAATGTAGTAACTGTCTTATATGGATATTAATTTGCCCTTGGACTATTTGGTTAAGACATGTAATTGTCTCACTGAAGGGAACAGCTATTAAAATGTACAGCTGCAGTTATTTTACAGGCATGACCAACATCAACATGTTTATTGTTAAAAAGGCTTACTTGATCATTCTTGTCATTTTTCTTAATGCACATCTTTCAAGTGGTCCACCGTAATGCCAACATGCTGCATCACTTAAATGTATGAAATGCATCTCGACCACGGCTGAGATCCTCGTGCAGAACAAAGTGATGCGAGCTTCGAGAGAAAAGGTTCAGACGATTGAGATGTGTATGCAGCAGGTGTTCTTGTTTTTTTTTGTGTCACCAGAGTTAAAATCAGAAAGATTTTATAAGTTACTTTGAAATAATCACAAAAAGATTCCTCCAAAAACTGGAACGATGGTAAAAGGGGGTCTTAATGGTCAAACATGAATATGTCATTTAAAAAACTAAACTCTTAACAAGTTAGCTTCATAGTCATCCAACCCAGTCCATTAGAGCTAATTATCAACAGGCTCGATAAATTCCATTTGATCTTCCTCTTGAGGGACACTTCAAAGTGTTGATTGCCATATCCCCACTGAGTCCAACTATTTCTGGTCCATTTACACAGAGTAAAGAAGTGTCATCTGTTCTTCTTCTTTTCTTTTTTGCTCTTGCTTGTGGAGCTCTGTGCACCATTTGAGAGCGCGGTGGCATGGCCGCTGGTCTTCAGGTGGTCAAACAACTTGTTTCTTGTGGAGAACTCGTGGTCACAGATCACGCAGAAGAGGTTAACTTCTTTCTGGAGGTGGCAAAAGCAATGAGTGATTAAAGAATAATCTTATTTTTCATGACTGACGCTGAGCTGACAAAAGTGAACATACACTTATGTAGCGTGAGAGGATTTGTGATGATAGTAACTACTACATGACTAAGGTAAATATAAATAACATTATACTATAAGTATAACTGTACAAACCTCAGGAACTTGTTCTTCCTCGGCATTTGACTTGACATTCTTTGGTTTGTCTTTTCCTCCTCCCTTCTTTCCCTTTAGCTTCCCTGAGCTGCAGAAGTAGATAAAAAAATGTCAGGTTCAAAACTGCAAAGTACCATTCAATTTTTAAAGAGACTAACTAAAACATTAACGGTGCTTGAAACCCTGTTTCTCCCATAGGCTCCGGTCATGAAAAAAATTTGAAATCTTTGAAGAAGACGGGAGAAATTGGCACGTATAAGGATGTGAGGAATTTGTTGGGTCTCTGTAGATAATTATGTAAAGATTTCCGTCTAGACCTGCTTTTTCTGAAAGCACCTCTAGACAACAGTAATTTGGCAATATATAAATAAAGATTGATTGATCAACTTTGACAAGTGTCAAATAGTGATTTGATCAGAGCATCTCAAGAACTGAAGGTCTTGTTGGGTGTTCAGAGTCAGCAGTAGTTAGTACCTACCAACAGTGGTCTGGGCAATGACAACTGATGAGACCACGACAGTGTCGTGGTCACTCATGGCTCAATGATGCAAATGGCGAAAGCTAGTTCATATTATTCATAGTACTTAAAGCTGCTCTTATCCTAGAGTTAGTCTTGACAATGGATCAAATTTTAAAAAAAAAAAAGGTCGAGCTGGGCAATTAATTTTAAACAGATAGAAATCTCGATTCAGACATAAATGCAACAACGACTCTGCAGCATTTTAATTCAAAACATAAGCCGCCGCAAAGCCAGCATCTGTACGTTTCTCTCTCAGCTAACGAAAGCGGTGTTAATCACGTGATGCTGTGGTACAGAAACAAAACTGCAGCGCGAGCAAGTTACGAAGAGATCGGAGGACAAGACAAGCTGTCTTCCCATGTGAGAGAACAAAAAAGAAAAAAATTAATGAATAAATCTGAAGAAAACCCGCTGACGCCAATTACACTGAGCTTAGGATGAAAAACACTCATATTCCGAGGCGTGAAAGTTCTTTGGATTCAGAGAAGACAATGAAAGTCAATAACACGTCCCTTACGCGCAATGTTTTGTCACAGATGTATAAACCACAGTCAGATTAATGGCCGGTGAACTTATTAAATATATTGAATATATATATATATATTCATCAGACTGGCATAAACAAAAATATTAATCTTAATAGTAATGCTGCTCAGCTCAGACCTCTTGACTTCTGTGGGAGGGAGATCATCCTGCTTCTCAGGCTCTGGAGGGTCCACTGACTTCTCAGGGACTTCTTCCTCACATTTGTCCTGTACTTTTTTCTTGTCCTCCTCCTCCTCCACCTCCACCTCATCCTCCAGAGACCGCTTTAACAAGGAATAAAACATGAAAAGTAAATAAAAGCTGAAACATTTTTAAGATACACTAAACCACACAGAACCATGGAAAAGCAAAAAAAGATGCAACTCACAGGTGCTACTTTCTGCTGCTTCTTCTTCCTCTTCTGCTTTTTGGACAACCTGGGTAGGAAAAAAGATTTGGCAATATAACTAAGAAATTATGCTATATAAAAGCTATCACCAAGTTCATACCAGCATTAAAACCAGAATAAATACAATTCAAGTTGGGTTTTTTTTTTATCACATTGAGCTGCATACTTTTGTCTTGGTTTATCTTCTTCCTCATCCTCGTCCTCCTCCTCATGTTCTTCCTTTCCTCCATGTTTTCCACCCAGGTTCAAACCGAGTGAATCCTCTTCTTCCTCCAGCTGTTGCCTCAGTAACACCACCATCTCCCGGTGCTTTTTAGATTTTTCATGGTTTTTCATACTGGAGAGCAGCAAGACAATCAAGAGACATTAGAATTAATAAAGATGTTTACAGCCTGGGGACTTCAAAAGCGTCATACATATTTGTCTTATCATAAAACCAAACATAATTATAATTTATTATTCGGTTAGTTTCTCTAAAGAGCATCTTATTAATATAATGAGTTAAATTAAATGCACAGCAATAACTCATTTTAAAAATGTACTATTTATCTGAAGTGTGTAGTACGAGCAAAGGCCAAGAAATTAAAAAAAGAAACAGTTGCAAGCAAAGTCATGTGTCAGATGTAAATTAATTTTAAAAGGTAGCAACGTTCTCAAGTGTGGCAATTAAAGATTTTTTTCAAATTCCAAATGTTTTATCATTCCACCATGTACATAATAACACAACTACAATTTCAGTCTTCTCCGCAGGCAAAAACACTTACAAATAAGCTTTGCAAATTAATAAAAATGTAGAGAATTTATTTGATGTCATCACCTCTGTATCTCCAAATCTGAACACTGCAACAAAGAGCAACTGCTAAAATCCCTCATGAGTGAACCAGGTGAGTTAACACGTAGGTCCAGGAGACAGCAGGTGGGTGTAGGGGTTTGAGGGTCACTCACGCTTTATCTGATTTGAAGGATTTGTCACAGGCTGGGCAGTACAGATCGTCATAATAGTCAATTGTCAGCTCATCTCCATCGGGCTGCTCTGTGTCTGCGAAACAATGTTTATTTGTTGAAAAGCTGCACAAGAAAACAAATTTGTAAAAAGTTCATATAGCTTATACTTCATAAGTCATCAGCTTCTATCTAAACAATTTTCCCCATTAAAATCTCTCTTTCCCATTTAAGTCCCCCTTTTACTGCCAAAACAGTTATCCGCCAATTCATTGTGTGTTGTAACACCTTATCAGAATCAGCATTAACGTTTACAATCTTTACACTTTTACACAGCCTGTCAAGACAAAATTATTGCACCTTTATTGTGCCCCACACTTCTGCATACACATTAATAAAATATAGTATAATATAGTATAAATGGAGGCACGTATTATTGTTTTTTTCAGCAGCCGAGGTTATGGAGCCAAATAAGGTGTGTTTTGAAAACGCAATGGTACAAGCAGTTAGCGGCTAAACAAAAAAAACACAGTGCCTGGGAATTAAACTCTGTATTAAATAGGAGATCATCCAGTACATAACAGGGAAGGAAATGTAGTTTTCTCATTTATTACTAGGCATCGCTCAACATACACGTGTCGCACTAGACATCGACCCTGGTCTGCTTAATTTTAAGAAAGGGCTAAAGTCTCACTGACCTCCTCCCTCTTCACTGTTTTCTTCTTCCTCACTCTCTGATGCATCTCCAAACTCCTCCCCGTACTGAGCCTCCATCTGCCGCAGCTCCTTCTCCAGCTCGGACATGGCCGCCCAGCTCTGCTCCTTGTACTCCTCTGCCAGTCTGAGTTGAAGGTACAACATGGTGAGTATGAGTAAAAAGTCAAGAGAAATAAATCACACATATACACAACAATATACATCCATTTCTTACTTTGCCTGGTTGAGTTTCTGCTGCCGCCTCAGCTCTTCTACCTTCTTGATCTTCTCAGCATTCTGCTCCTCCACCAGCTTCCTGTGAGCCTGCACACGGCGGTCACGCTTGCGGACAAAAGCCACAAGTTGTCGTACAAGCTCATTGCGCTCCTTTCGAGCCTTCTCTCTCGTCTTCTTGTTGTCCTTCTCCATGGCCCTTTTCTCCCATCGGTTAGAGGCTTGCCTTGTATCATACTCCTCCTTCCAGGCAAAATTTTTACGAGTGCAGAAACTCTGCCAGTAGCCGTAAAACACATGCACCACCTGTTGTATGGAAATAGAGACGGACTAAGTTCTTCAGCTACGAAAAATCCATTTCCCTACTATTGGGAAGACGTTCTTTCCATTTCATTTATTTAATGCAACAATATGACAAACGCTTACATCATTGAACAAATGTATGAAGATTGGTGTAGGCTTACAGAATCGTAGTCACTCTGAGAGTCCCCAAAGAAAGGAAACATCCCCTCTTCCTCTACCTCGTCCTCCTCGGCCACGCCATGTTCTATCTCCTCCTTAACGATGGACTCAAAGAGATTCCTGTAGACAGCGTAAAAGCCCTTGGAACAGAGAGAAGAAGTAGATTAGCACAAGGAGGAATAATAAATGAAAAACTGAAAGTTATGTGTTGCACAAAGTATTCCAAGAGACGACGCTGCAACAACCGAATGGATAAGAGTGAGCATTTAAGTTTTTCTAATTCAGACCAGAACCTAAGCAAACTAACTTACCACCATTATCTACTGATATGTAAATATAAGCTTTTTATTTTTATTTAAATGTTGCTAAGAATAATTTCAGCCTTATTCAGGGAAGCCAACATAAGTGTTAAGTGGCCATCACATTATTGGTCCACCAGAAAAAGAAAAGAAAAGCAAAATGATGAAGTAATCTCAACTTGATTTTTTTGTCCT
The DNA here is from genome assembly GCA_037951165.1 of Lophius americanus. NCBI lineage: Eukaryota > Metazoa > Chordata > Actinopteri > Lophiiformes > Lophiidae > Lophius > Lophius americanus. The sequence goes on from JBBDHG010000057.1 coordinate 889,877, forward strand.
ATTCCAATCTATCCTCCATTAACAATTTCCTCACGACCTGAAGACTAGTCTAGCATACTCAATTATTACAAGCTGGTAATGAGTCAGGACCTATTTCTTATGATTACTCTTTATACTTTGCATTCAATGAATTAATATGTGACGATAGAACTACGTTCTTATTGTTAGTGTGGATGCATCTATAAGTGTTACTAAAAACTTTTTTTTTAATTGTAGAAACTATTCTAATATTTTCCTACCATCTTTAGGACATGACAGAAAAATTAGGAGATTGGTTTAAGTTGACAACCTGTCATGAATGAACAACGTTTTATCATCCTCCACAAACTAAGACTCCAAGGGCAGTGCTAAGTGCCTTGAGCTGATTGAGATTTCTATTTCTGCTGGTATTTTCCTCAAAAAATACTTTTAGTTTGATGGATGTGTTTGAGAGTACTGTCGAACATGGTCCTTGTGCACATGAGTAAAAATAACCTTCTCATCATCTCCGTAGCCAGAGTAGCAGGTGACCGTAAAGTACTGCAGCAGGTCAATGCTGTCATCTTCATAATCTCCACTCAGTCCACCTTTCAGCAGAGCTTCCCTATGATTGTCATACCTGCCACAGAGAAAGGTAGAACCTTCAAACAAATTCATACTTATAACTGTATACTCTGCATGTATGCACAAACACGTAAACACATAAAACAAGATGAATATTTGAATATTGACATTAACTTGCACGAACCAAGCTCTCTCTTGTGGATCACTCAGGACATCATAAGCAGCTTGGATTAACTTGAACTGCTCCGCTGCTTCCTCGCTACTGTCCAAATTCTTATCTAAAAAATGTACAAGTAAATCAGAGTTACTATAATGAAGAACATAACTGGGGACTTCATTGACAGTTAGCTGGGATTACATCATTATATGTTGATGGAAGAAGGAAAAACTGAAAAGGAGGAATATACCACCATACAACATGTCAAGCTTAACATTTTAAGAAATTGACACCAGTAAGAAAGAAATAGGACGTTAAATGATTTGCACATACCAATGAAAGGGTTCACTTTGAAAGAATAAATGCATTATTGCATTTACTACAATAACGTTACACATTACTGAGAGGTGATGTTGTAAATGAATGATGGTATAAACATTTGACGTTAAAAAATGATGTCATTAATCACCGTGTACTATATTTCCCTCTATACTTAGCAAACATTACCGTCCAGGTCAGTATTCATTCATTATAATGCCTTTCCGCCATCGATAATTCAATCATCCTGGCTAGTCCACTAGCCTTCAACAACTTACCTGGATGCCATTTCAACGCCAATTTACGGTAAGCTTTCTTCAAATCGTCATCTCCAGCGTCTCGTTTCACACCCAAAATTTCATAATGACACTTCATTGTTAACTAAATAAAAGTTCTCTAGTACTGAGTAAAAATGATCACGATGCTAACATTAGCTTCGGTCTGGTAGCATCTTTAATATGATCAACAGTTTTTTGGTGACAGCAACGACTACAATTGTCGTGTTTTTTCTTAAATACTAAAGTATATAACACGATATCGTTCATTAAAAACGTATACGTATTATATTAACCTACAAATACAACACCATACAACCGGCTCGCTGCCTCTTTGCTGTACCATCGGTATAATCTCGCGAGAATTGCTCTTTGATCCGTAGTTTGGGTAGATTTCATGATATTATCGGGCTTTGCTGCCCCCTTGCGAGTTATCATCTTGAGGATAAATGTAATTTTCTTCAGTTTTCACGTACTGTCTTATGGGAACATGTTGCTTTATTGTCTTTACAAGTTTTTTCAAACTTGTGTAAAAGTTATTTTCTTGTTTGAATAAGTCAAGAAACATGAGCACAAAAGATTTTTGAAAATAGCACTACAGATCCCTGACAACGGGCAGATTCAAAAATAATTTCAGGCTTGTTTTCAATGTTGTTATTTAGTCTATTTTTGAAGGCCCGTTTTTCTTGAGAAATGGGTTCTTATTGTCAGTGGACATAAGATCAATATTTTAATTTCCACATACAATAGGGGGAACGCCGTTAAGTGGTAAGCATAACTATGAATAACGGGACATGATAGTGGCATTAGGAACAGCAGTAACCCAGCTGGAAACCTACTTTTAAATCACCTATACATGACAGTCGACCTCTTCGTTCTGCAAACTTTGTGTCAGCCAATGACTCAGTAGATTTCTACAATAACTCCCTGAATAGCATCCTGGATCGTCACGTCCCTGTAAAAACTAGAACAGTCCCCTTCTCCCGCTCAGCACCCTGGTTCACCAGCGAGCTACGGAAAATGAAGGCAGCTGGGATCCTTGGTCGGCGTTACAAGGTTTCAGGTCTCACTGTCCATAAGTTAGCCTTTCGGGAACACCAAAAGGTCTACTCAAAGTCGCTTAGAGTGGCTCGGTCACTGTTGTACTCCAACATCATCAAAGCCAGTCCTGGAAATTCTAAGGAGCTCCCACTATCAATCATCTTCTTAAACAACAAGCTCCCCCACTTACAGAAATTACAGAAGAGCACTGTAATAATTTCATGGCTTTCTTCAAATCGAAAATTGACTCAATCCGTTCTGTCCTTTCTGGTTACTCCTCTCTACCTATCCAGTCTCCTTACTCACAGTTTGAGATCATCCAGCCTCTAAAGTGCTTCCCAGATATCTCCCAGCAAGAGGTTGAGTTTATCATCAGGACGAAGAAACCCTCCACCTGTGCCCTTGACCCCTTTCCTACAGCCCTAGTGAAAACTAACATCTCTTCCATCAGTCCCCTGATCAGCGCTGTAATAAACCAATCCCTCCAGGCGGGCTTTGTTCCATCTGCCCTAAAAGCCGCCATAATCAGACCACTCCTCAAAAGACCTACTCTCGATCCAAAAGCTTTTGATAATTATTTCCATTTCCAAACTCAAATTTCTCTCCAAAGTACTGGAAAAAGTAGTTGCTGCCCACCTCCAGGACCGCCTCATATAAAACAACCTCTTTGAAACCTGGTTTCCGCTCTGCCCACAGCACAGAAACAGTTCTGCTTAGAGTCACAAATGACCTACGGATGGCAGCAGATGCTGGTTCACCTTCCCTCTTGATTCTCCTTGATTTGTCTGCTGCCTTCAACACAGATGACCATGGAATACTCCTACACCGCCTACATCACACCATTGAACTAAATGCCACCGCCCTAAAATGGTTCCATCCTACTTCACCGACAGAACAGAATACATTTCCCTTGTATGTTCAAGTTCCCAGACACATACCATCACTTTTGGGGTCCCCCAGGGACCAGTCCTTGGCCCCATTGTCTTCATACTGTACCTTCACCCTTTGGCCATGTCATCAGTCGATATGGACTCTCATTCCATTGTTACGGTGATGAAACACAAATCTACATAAAAACTGACATATGTTCCTCCGCAGCCTCTCCATCCTTATCGTCATCATCATCATCTCCCCTGTCAAGTGTCAGAAATATTTCAAAAACTCCGTTCTTCACTCACCTTGAGTGATGCTGAAAAGCTGGTCCATGCGTTTGTCTCCTCCAGACTGGATTACTGTAACGCACTTCTCATCGGGATCCCTGATAAAAGTCTTCGAAGACTACAATATGTTCAAAACAGTGCTCGTCTGTGAACCCTCGTCTGTGGAATGCCCTCTCTGACCATCTGCGGGCTCCACAGACGACTGACACATTTTTAAAAAGACTTAAAATTTTCCTTTTAAGCAGAACCTATAACTTTAATTAACATTGCTGCTTTTTGGTCATGTTTTTATATAGTTATTATTTTTATTTTTTATTGATGCTTTTATCTTCTTTTACTTTGTAGCACTTTGAGTTTTGATCCAAATGTAATGTGCGTTATAAATGAAATGTATTATTATTATTATTATTATTATTATTCGTTTATTTGGAAACGTTTATGCCTGCAGTACCGCCACTTGAACACAGAGGGTCTCTCCCTACACTCCGCCCGGATGTGTGTTGTTGGAATGAGACTTGTGTTCACGCGAGATTTGGTTCAGTGTACTAACATGTCGGCGTTCAAGAGAAAACGTGGAGGACAGGCGCATGCTGATAAAAAAGCAAAGAAAGTAAAATTACTAGCCAATAAAGGTGAAGAAACAAATGATGCTGAAAACGACAAGAAAAACGAAGTTACGATCCCTGCACCGGTGTCGTTGGTAAGTGCTCATTCTTTGTTATTAGCTATGTCGCATGAAATGCATAACTACTTGTAGGTATAGGAAGCCACGTTGAATATTGGAATTTAGTACGATAAAGTTGTTAAGTAGTCTTTTAAGTAGTATTTTGGGATCAACGGACGTATACATCAGGGCTAAGCTATGTTTTATTATGGGGACGATATGGTCTCTTGGACGAAATAACACATTGCCACGCTGGTCTTAGTTTATTTTGATATGTTTAACATGGTTATCTTTTTAGGGTAAATGGACCAACAAGGAGAGGGTTCTCATTTTCTCCTCACGAGGCATTAACTTCAGAACCAGACACTTGATGCAGGACCTGAGGACGATGATGCCTCATTCCAAAGCAGGTTAGTGTCGCATTCAGAATCCATTCGTCCACATACATGCTTTGTTGTAACCGTGACAGAGACAAAGTTTTTTTTTGTCAATTGTAAAGTAGTAACCACACATTTCAATCTCTATTTGGTAGATACTAAAATGGACAGAAAAGACAAGCTGTTTGTTATTAATGAGGTGAGTCCTTATTTTTTGTCTCACAAATACTTTTATTAATTTTCAACGGATGAACAAAGCAGGGGTTTGTGGATTGCACAGCAGGGAGTTCAAGACTTTGTCATAGCAAACGGCATCCAACAGAAACTTTTTTGAAACATTTAAGAAATGTACAATAAACATGTTAATTGCGCTGACCACATTCATATTGAGAGAGACTAATGTGTGATCTGATCCACTACAAATCTAACTCGGGTTGCCTGGGGTACAAGTCAGAATTAAAAATCCAAAGGATATTTAGACCCTGGATTACAACAGAAAAAAGTTGGATACCTAGTTTTGTATTTTGGAAAGAAAATGCAAATAATGAACCAACTAGAAAAAGCACTCCGAGAGTGCAAACTTCTGCCAAGGCACAACAGTACCCAATGTGGACATTATTGTGATCAGAATCAATTCAGATTATTTGGGAAACATTCATGCATTTTCCTCCATTAAAGTATGATTTATTGTTAGTCTTTAAATCCACCAAAAACTCTGTTTCTCTCCGATGCTCTGTAGACGGTCATCTCTTGCACCTTCAACTTCAGCCTCTCTGTTCAGCCCACTGAGCCTCCAGCTCCCATCCCTTTTTTCCGTTTCTTAATGAAAACTAAAGATGTGATTATCCCTGTAAACATTTTGCACAGGAACAAAGATACTGTTAGAACTTCAAAACGCTTTATCTCCCTCACCGCCCTGAGTGGCATTGAGCGCGCTTTGCCACGAGATGACGTCATTGTTCCAAACGGCTTATTGATTTATTTTATTTTATTATAAATGCTACAATACACAGCGTCACCTAATCATTCTTTTTCATGCAAATCTGTCCTGTAGTATTTCCTAATTTTGTTAGCAACAAACAAACGAACAGGGTTGAAAACATAACCTAATAAAAATCTAGGAGCTGTATACCAAGAGCAATCGGAAAAAGAATAAAGGATAGAAAGAGCGAGGGAATAAAGAATGAGTTTGGTAGTATTCTAAAAAAGGTCCCAATACCTATTGAAATTTTATGGTTGCATTAAGTACAGAGTAGGAAATCTTTTATATGTTTAAAATGGACATAATGTCCCTCAGCCAGCATTAGTGAGCAGGGCAGAACCCCTCCTCAAAAACACTGCTTCTTCTCATTTAAAAAAGGAATACAAGACAATGTTGTTTTTTACTGTTTTGATTTAAAAAATCATCAAATCTTGATTAGGTACAAAATTGTGTTTATTTTCATTGATCATTCACATACACATAAATGTGCAAATAAACTCAGTTGTGCAATTTAATCCCTTCAATTTATATAAAAGTATGTAGTAATCCATCATAGCAAAATCCTTGGGATTATCATAATGGGCATTTCCAAAATTCCCAAATGTAAACAAAATGACTAACAGAACAAATAAGGACGACTTCAGATGCGTCTTTTGGCCACATTTCTGCCTGTATTTGTATGTATTACCATGGGCATTACAGTATAACAAAAGATCTGCATTGTGTCCAGGTGTGTGAAATGAAAAACTGCAACAAATGCCTCTTTTTTGAGGCCAAGAAGAAGCAGGACCTCTATATGTGGTGAGTATATGTGATATTTGCGGTTACCTTCTAAACAACAAGATATGTTTAATTGTTATTGTGGAACAAATTGAAAGTAAAATTAAATAATGTGTCTGTGTTACAGGATTTCCAACAGCCCTCACGGACCCTCTGCAAAGTTTCTGGTTCAAAATAGTGAGTTACATCTGTTTAATTCCCAACCTATAGCAGGTGTGCCATAAGCAAAATCTTTTATAAATATTATCATCTCTTTCTAGTTCATACACTGGCTGAACTGAAGATGACAGGAAACTGCCTGAAAGGATCCAGGCCATTACTGTCATTTGATCCTGTGAGTAGCACTGGCCCAACAAACGTGTTTTTTTAATCATTCTCACTGTGCCATGAGTCAATATGTCAGTGACTAGCAGGTATATGCCATGAAGGCCTGTATTTCAAACATGACACTAGATCATTTAAATGGTTTGAAAGTCTGATGCTTATTTGGATTGTCTAATCTATAGAAACACTAGAAGTGTTTGAGTATAGGATTAAGTTTTATACAGTATTGTATTTTCCAGCGGCTTTGACAAACTGTTTACCTGCAGGTATAACGTATGTTTCATTTATATAAGCCTCGTCTCATCTTTTTTTCCTCCAGAAATTTGACAAGGAGCCTCACTATGCTTTACTGAAGGAGCTTTTCACACAGGTAGATGTCACTGGTTTATTTAAAGAGATAAACAGAGACCAATTAAACTGCTCAACACCATGCATTTCTTTATGTATCATTTGGATAATTGTCATGTATTGAGTCCACATTTTTAATTTTGTGGCATCTTGATTAAGCAAGATTCTCATAACTTTCCACTTGCAGACATTTTCTACTCCACGCTACCACCCCAGGAGTCAGCCTTTTGTGGACCATGTCTTCACGTTCACCATTGTAGACAACAGAATATGGTTTAGAAATTACCAGGTAATATTTTTGGTGTATGTTATGAAGTTGTATTCTTATTCTGTGGTAGCTTCCTGACTGAGCTTGTTTGGCAATTTCTCTTCCACATTCAGATCATCGAGGAAGATGCCTCTCTAGTAGAGATCGGCCCTCGATTTGTTCTCAACCTCATCAAGGTCTTTCAGGGTAGCTTTGGGGGGCCGACTCTTTATGAAAACCCAGGGTTCCAGTCTCCGAACATGGTAAAGATTATTACATGATAGTCTTACTTAGTTTAGTCTGTAAGCAGCCATGCAGGACTAAACCATGTCATGGTTGTTGTCATTTACATTTGTTTTTACAAAATCACAGCACCGCCGAGAGATGAGACTGGCAGCTGCTGCCAGAGTGCGAGAGAAGCAGATGGTGAAGGAAATGCAGAAAATGAAGAGGACTGAAGCAAAAGAAGATTTGGAAAGAGATGTTACCGCTGACGTCTTCCACACACCAGCTGATGAAAAGCCAGTTCACATAGAGACAGAAGCACCTGCACCAAAAATCATGAAGAAGAACAAACATAAGGCATTCAAAAGACAGAGGATGGCACGCAGGTAATTTGGAGAATTGGGTTAAACTGTGCAAATGGCTTTCTGCTGCCATCCTCCAATACTGTCTCTAGTACTTGTAACTATTCAGTCATGTATTGAGTCCACTGTTCTAGTTTGTTTATGAAAAAATGACAAGGTAACACAAATATCACACATTTGACAGAGCTAGAGAAATCTTTGAGCATGCTGTGTTTAGTGTATATTGTGTTCCCTCCTTAATTTTTTCTATCTGTAAAAAATAAACCTTGTTTATTAATTTTGAATGACTACAGTTATCTATTATAGAATTAAAACAATGAAAACAGTCTATAGTCTGATCTATTGTCAGTATATTTGGGGATCCGTTTAGAAATGTAAGGTATCTGGAGTTTTAAAATCTGCATACTACAACAGACACCTCGGGATAAATAAACTAATGACTGCTCTTTAAGCTTGTTTATGAGCAGTCAACATGCTCACTGTTAAACTCAGACCAACAGAGAAGCTTCAGAAAAAGAGTTCCCTTCTTTGGTCACAGCTGCTACTTTACAAAAGACAGACGCAAGTTTCAGGCGACATATGCATGTCAATTGCACTCAACTATCAGTATACATTAACTGTTCATACAAATGCATTCTTCATTGTTGAAATCATGAGCCTACTATGATAGAGGTCCAACTACAATCAGGCACAAAGAATAAGGCGGGCGGCATAATCTTTCCATATTTTGTAACAATGCTCCGCTGGAATGATGAACCAGTTTTTGTAACACCCTCTCAACACTTATTTCGCCTCCTCTGGTAGTCTTCATTTTGAAATGGACTGGTCATCGATGAAGTTTAAGTGCTCTTTAAAGGGCGACTACCTGTTATCGCTCATCCTCGGCCTCCTCATCAGGACAACAATAGTATTCGACAAAACAGATCTGTCCGTCATCATTCCTGACCAGGTACTGCAGAGAAAGGAAGCCCCTGCTGTCTGTCCTCACAGAGACTTTACAGGATAACGCAAGTGCTTTGGTGGAGGGCTTCAAAAGGGACATCTTGTACCTGGAAAGAAAGGACAGGATACATACAATACAGAGCTTTAATAAAACTCAATCAAATCAAAATAGACATTCCTCAGTGTGTGGTACTACAGGTGGAAGTCATAATGTAAGATATTTTACGGAATCGTTGGAATGGCACTGGTGTGATGCATAGACTTTAGATTACATTCTGTGACTCAGAAGACTGAGGCATGCTGGCTCACTGATGTAGCTCAAACAATAAATTATTACAATTAATTTTTATAATTACGTTTATGGCTTTGCATCTCTGACTAGTCAAATTTCCCCTGTTAAAAAGTTATATTATTGTAGATGAATATGGATGTGTTGTTATTTGAGAGAAAAGTCATTAACAGCACAAGTAAACCAAACAATAGAGTATGGGAAATAAATGCTAAACATTTGTCACTGTAGTTATGGAGTTGTCTCCAGTTCAAAGGGAACAAAGGGTCTTTTTCCCCCAATCCAAACCTGTTGGTTTGTGTCTTGGTGCATTGGAACAGCTCCATCATGTCGGAGTCCTTGGGATAATCGTAATGGGCATTTCCAGAATTTCCAAATGTAGACAACCTGAAGAGCAGAACAAATAAGGGCAATATCAAGTGAGTCTTCAGGCAGTATTTGCTAAACTAAAGAATTCTGAATAAAGTTTAAGTGAGTTTCCTTCAACTTCAAATATTTGACAGTTTATTTATTGAAATGAGAAAATATACTTCCAACATGGTTTTATGGGGATTCACAAACATAATGAGCCACACCTTTGCACAAGTGATATTTTTAATGCTACAACACACCTGAAATAGGGCTGGCTGGGGGACATGGTGATCTGCAGCACCTCACTGGTCATGTCCAGTTCAGAGAAAGCTTCTTTCAGACTCTCTGACAGCAGGATCACCTTTCAAAAGAGAAGTGATTTGTCATTTTTATGATTATTGGATATGAAAAGAAAAATAAGTCATTCCAAGCCTGATAAAACTTTTATTTTCACTGTTAATGGGTATGAGATGGGGCACAGTGAGTTTGTTTGTTTTTGTCAATCTGCCAAATGTATGTATATTGCTGTTATGTATCAATGGCATATCCACCTTGTTTGTGACATTGTCACTGCAGAAATCAAAGTCAATTGGCTCTTCTGGTTCTTGGGTATTGATCTTGCACACAGTCACTACTCCACCTTCCTCTAAAAACAGGGTCAATGGGTAACCATATCCCTTGTAGCACATCCGCAAGGCTGTTGATACTCCTGCAAAACAACATGAGAGAGTTTGTGAAAATTTTCAGTTGTAGAGATCAATGATCTAACTATGGTAAAAATGTATCAACTTATATTTTTTACCTGGGTTTTATCCTTACCTGGTACAGCCCCACCTCCAAAAACATTCAAGCAGTCCAACAAAACAGTGAGATTGATCTGAAAACCAACCAAATCCTCCCTTATGGTGAACTCTTGAAAAATCTCTGCCTGTAATAGCAAGAAGACATGTCTGCTCTTTCAAATATGCTTATTTAACAGATTGCATTGCCAGTATTTTATATTTAAAGCAAACACACCTGAATGAAGGCATTGGCTTGGAGACATTTGCAATCCTCAACCGTGACTTTCAGGCCATTGGGTGTAGCACTGAAAATGGCATGGTCTTTGAAGGTGATTGCTTTCAGTATGTTGGAGAGATTGCGAGCATTATCCATACTAGCCACTAAAATATACTGCTCATCGTCCGCTTGTGACTGGGTTGAGAGAGGCATTGTGAACCTGAAATGAAACACAAATCCTTACAAGTGAAGTTTTTAGCTGAAAAATGGGCGTGAATGAGACCTGAAAAAAATAATATAATGTAAGTGTTAAATATAGGAAGGAAATGTTGAAAAATACCCATTTCTCATTTAAAAACTTTGAAATAATAATTTCAAAGTATGAGAACGCCGATAAACACATGTTGTTCGTATTAATCCACTCACAACTGCTGCATGTTGCTTAATTCAAGCCTGGACACGCGACAGAGTATCGCGTATTGAACATTGAAAACAACCTAAGTAACATATTATTGCTACTCTCAGTTGCAATTATTGTCCTGTCCAGCATACTGTATAAACTATGATTTAAGAACTGTTACTGTAATATGTGATGAAGTGTCCGTCACTCACAAAGTTGTAATTGAGACACTTATACGGTTGTTTTGAAGAAAGGCGCTGCTGTATGAGGCAACTTCCGCTTCCGTCTTACTATAACGGAAGTAAGATCTACGCAAGCTCCATCTCATTTCAGGAACGTCACATTGATGTCCTGAGGAGTCAATACTCTGTTTAAATCGACAATACGTGTCAGCAGTGGGCGCTCTTTGGATTACAAAGGTGAGAATTATGACTGTAGAATGTTTGATCTGTGTCCACGACTCAATGTATGGCTGTTACGTTAGCCAACAAGCTGAAACTAGAAGCTAACGTTAGCTAACCTCACAATGACGCTGGAGAGGGTGTTTGTTGATAACTAACTACATTACTGACGTTGAACATAATATGTACCTCAACATTGAGACAATAAGGTTATCAGATATGAGATGAAAATATAGCATTACCATGACAATACAACTTTTGAAACTGACACCAGCTTCTAAAACAGTACTGACACCGGTGAACAACGTCATTGTCGTGAATTAATGGGTTAGGCCCAATTGTTAAAGGGGCGAATAGAATCAGACACAGTTAGAATCTTGGCATCTTCTACTTCTGCCGTTGGCACTTTCAGAATTCATCATAAGTACGTAATTTTTAATCTTTTCTCGTCTGTTCCCTTATCATCTCTAGCATCATTCTGTCAATATATCCACTATCCTTTTTTTCACCATTCCAAACGATCTGAAACAGGTCTGTATTACTTTGTCTCCAGGACATCTAATCCTTTCCATCCTCATTAATCCCATAGAAAATCGTAACATCTTCAACTCTGCCACATCCTGCTCTGCCTTCTGGTCTGTGCCACCTTCTGTATATCATACAGGAGAGCTGGTCTCACTTCCATCTTGTAAAAATGTTCACTCACACTTGCTGTCTCTTTTCTGTCACATATAACTCCTGACACTTTCTCCTCCCTGATGGCAATCTCTTCCTCACTTCTTTTCCCACACTCCTCATTGCTCTGGACAGCTGACCCCAAGTACTTCAACTACTTGTATCCTCACCATTCCACCTGCTGGCTTTCATTCACACACTCCTCATAGCCTTCTCTATACTTCTCCGTCCACACTACCAAAATCATAAATTGCATTTTTAATGCAATTCGTCTTAGTATGTCATTTCAATTGATAAAATAAATCACTTTTAACTCTACTGAGAACAATGAAGTTATGGGAATTTTCAAATAAGGCTCTAGTTTCCGTACCAAGATTACACTGCATAATTTGTTCTGTAATGTAATGATTATTTTTGATTTGACCAGTAGAAAAAAACAACACCAGCAATGTGCTCAGCAGTGGCATCCAGCGAGCACATGATCGTTGTAAGAGCATCAGGTTTAAAGTTCATCCTGACTGAGTTTTTTACGATTGTTTTGGCATGTCCAGGCTTATTATCAGTACCAGTGGTCTATATATGTTAAACCAAATTCAGGATCATTACACTTGGTTGATCAGGACATGATTGGTCAGTTTTTGTTCTCCAAGCTACATAATGGATGCTTTGTTGTGAAACGCTGAACATTCACCGCTCTATCGCATTAGGATTCCGTCAACTTTCATTTTCTTTTATCCCCAATCTCTGCATTTTTTTAAGGAGTTGTTCAAAAATAGAATGTTAATTAGGGCATCGCTGGTGAAAGGTCGTCTGGCTATTTCAACAAAAATTGTGTTTTCACATACAAGTACAATTCTCTTGTTTTCACACACAAGACTCCTCACAAAAATCAGTCAATCATTACCAAACCATGTATTTTGAAAATGATCACAAAACTTCTCCTACATAATAGATTTACAACTAAAGACAAGATTTTATCATACTTGGACCTAAAATGAATGGTGCATTTTCAAATCACTTAATAATAAATCTAAGCACTTATAATGGCCCTTCTAAAGAATGGCAATTAAAATCCTTATTCTGCTGTGGTCACTAAGTGGAAGACATAAATTTGAATTTTCTTTGTCCACTCCAATTCAGGTTTCTTCATTCTTGGTAGCCTGTCTGACCATAGTCATGGTCTGCATTCCCTGCATTGTGATTCCTGTTCTGCTGTGGGTCTACAAGAGGTTTTTGGAACCTTTCCTCTATCCTTTAATTTCGCCCATAATTAATACATTCTGGAAGAAACCAGCAGTCGAGGAGAATGCCTCAAGCGACCAAAATCAGACTGACCAAAAGAGTAACGGTACCTGCAAGGTAAGTGCATGAAAAAGTGATGATCTCATGATGACATTTGAATAACCTTTCCCTTTTTTGTGGATTACATAATCATGACTAAAACAATTGTCTGTTTTTTTTCTTTTGTTGACAATATTTAAAAGACATTTACGTATCATTTGTTTCAGGCTACAAGCAATGGTGAGACTGCAGCTAATGGATCCACAGTAGCAGCAGACAAGAAGACAGACTGACGGCACCAAATTTTTATGATATTTAACTTAAACAGTGTAAATATTTAATAAACAGAATATAGATAAATTGTCAATTAGATTATCAAGTTGTAAGTAAAAGGAGTGGTTTTAATAAAGTTTTATAACGTGTACCTTTTTTCCATTCCTTTTCTATTGTAATTGTTCATTGATTATTCCTCATTAGATATTAACTCATAAACTTATGTGAATAATCACATGGCTAGTGTAAATAAACATTATAGTCAAATAAATTAATAGGAAAGCCTTCCACTGATGCAAATTAGTTGTTGAGCTTATACTTCATTAAGTTGACATCATACATGTCATTAACAAATACATTTTTGCAATGTGGTAGGCATTTAAAAGAACCAAATAAGACAATATTAACATGAATAAATTATTAATGCTGTTGTAACAGGTAATATTTATGGTCTATGAATGTGGTTATGCTACTTCTGTTCCTATTGTAATATATACTGATCAACCTGAAAATTAAAACCAAAATTCCAAAAATTGTGTAAGTCTCTATTTTGCTGCCAAAATAGCTATGGTCTGACAACATTCTGAACTACAATGAACTTTTCAGCAACTTTTTACTACAGTATCGCTTCTGTGGGATCAGACAACAGGGCTAACCTTCTCATCAATAGGCCTTTGCAGACATGACCCTGTCTCTAGTTCATAGGTTGAGTTCAGCCCTCCTCAGACACCTTTGGTGTTTCTAAACCCTGCCTACCAGGAACACCCAAAAAGACCTGTAGTTCTGGAAATGCCTGATCCAGGCGTCACAATATGGTCCTCGTCAAAAGCACTCAACTCGTATTTGCATTTTCACGTAAAGGATCAAAAGAATTGACAGATTCTTCACTCATTGTCTTTGAATGTTAATGCTGAATTACTTATTTTTCAGATGTTCCTCTGTTGTTTTGTTTTATACACAAGCACCAAATTATAGATGAATCCATCACTATCATAACGGCAACAATAGCATTTCCGAAAGACTGCACTCTGGAAGGCAGTTTCCAAAGTTAGCTTTATCAGGCATTAAAATCTAAACCAGAATGGTACAAACAGAGGCCAAATTTTTTTTGAATTTGAATCGAGTTGAGAAAACAAAATTTTTCATGGGTAAACTGAAACAGAAATTTACTTTGGTTGAATTTTGATCAATCCTCTTGTCACAGAGGCCCTGAAGTATCATAAACAAATGGTAAAAAGACTAATTTCTTGGTGAGTAAATGGGTCTGCTGGCGAGACAAATGGATTACCGCATATTACTCAGGGCGACCACTGATTAGTTAACAAACTGGCATCATTATGCTTAAAGAAAGTATTACAAAACCTAAAAGTATTTGTAAGTATTAGATAACCTGTTATTATATTTAACATGTATTTTGTATATTTCTTAGATATCTTACGGATAAATAACATTTCAAGGAATAAGTTGTGACTCTTTGCAAGGAAAAAGTTGAAATTTATTGAAAACATCCTCATTCTATAAGGAGAATTTATAAATATTAGGAAACAACTGGATTATCAAGTTTTTTTGTGACATTAGAAACTTGTGATAATCCGTCTGTTTGTCACAGTTGTGTAAGAAGAAAATTATATTATTTTAAGACTAAAGTTATTATAAAAGAAAAAGTCAGGACTATTGTGATATGATAGTGGACCAAAAAGTAAAATAACAAAATGAGAAAACTTAGGAAGAATAAATTCAAATCCTCTCAAACTGTACATGCTCCCCCTTTGCCGTGTCATCAGTCGATATGGACTCTCATTCCATTGCTAAGCTGATGACATACAAATCTACATAAAAAACAGACCCATGTTCCTCTGGAGCTTCTCCATCCTCATCGTCATCATCATCTCCCCTGTCAACTCTCCACGCTTGTCTGGAGGAGATAAAGGTGTTGATGAAAAACAACATTTTTTTATTTTTTATTACCTTCTCTGGTCACGACATTCCCCTCTCTTCATCAGTCACCAACCTCGGCGTAAGATTCAACCCTCAACTCACTTTTGAATCTCATATCAAACACATCTGCAAGATCTCCTTTCATCATCTCAGAAATATTTGCAAATTCTGTTCTTAGCTCACCTTAAGTGATGCTGAAAAGCTGCTCCACGCGTTTGTCTCCTCCAGACTGGATTACTGTAACGCACTTCTCATCGGGATCTCTGATAAAAGCCTTCAAAGACTACAGAATGTTCAAAACAGTGCTGCAAGTATCCTGATGAGAGTTCGTAAACACGAACACATCACCCCCGTTCTTCATTCCCTTCATTGGCTTCCCATCTCCACCAGGATTGATTATAAGATCTCTCTCCTCACTCACCAGTGCATCAATGTCAATGCACCCCCCTACCTAAAAGAAGTACTCACCCCACTGACCTCAACACGATCCCTCCGTTCTACCCACTCATACCGCCTCATCCTCCCCCGGACTAAGCTCAGCACCATGGGTGATCGGGCCTTCTGTTCTGCAGCCCCTCGTCTGTGGAATGCCCTCCATGACCATCTGAGGGCTCCACAGACGACTGACACATTTAAAAAAGGACTTAAAACTTTCCTTTTTAGCAGAACCTCTAACTTTTAATTAACATTGCTGCTTTTTGGTTATAATTTATATAATTTTTATTGTATTTTTATTGATGCTTTTATCTGCTTTTAACTTGTAGCACTTTGAGATTTAATCCAAATGTAAACTGCGTTATACATTAAATGTATTATTATTATTATTATTATTATTATTACTATTCAATGTGTTTTAACATTACAACTCAACTCTATCAAAAGAGCCTTATTGTTAGTCTTGTTGTGTCCACAGAACCCTGTGGTGCATTTTGACTAGCTGCTGCGCTTGGAAAAATGATTTTCACAGCAATAGATGCAACACAAGAGGGACAAGTTCATCAGCCTGATAATGAGGAAGCATCCTAAATTCTACAGCTAAATTCTGTTTCTTTTTTTTCAGTTTAATATAATCAGAAAGTCCTCTTTTACTGCGCTGTGTATTAAAGATAGTGCAAATGCACTTTTCTTGCCTTACTTTGAAGTGAAAAGGGCCAGTCTTCTTTGAATGGGTTCCAAAATTGTGTGTATCTTATTTATCACATTTCTGTCACTTATTTTACAGAAACATTTTAATTCATTATTTTCTTTACAATTAAAGTTGCTGTCAGTAGACTATCCCCATCAATCCACATATTTCATCCCAGCTGCAATACTTAAGCAATATTGTAAAAAAAATTGAAATCTTTACTTAGCTTAATATCCTTGTGCAATATCCTCATCATCTATGCAATTGTATTTTTTTTTATGTATCTTATATTTTTAATATTACAACTATAAATAGTGTGCTGTTACACTGCATTGTCTATGAATTGGTGTGCTTTTCGTTTTCCTCCTGTGCTTTTAATATTTTGTACTAATTAGCACATTCTAACAGATCCGGTTAAATCTGTATATAATCTAATTTGTCGCTAATTTGATTTAATTAGTCTTTTGGTATTCTTTGCTCAGTCATATTTTATCTAAGTGTTATGTTTTGTGTATTTACTGTACTTTAAGAATTTAATTTCTCTTTGGGATTAATGAAGATTATGTCAACATCATGCTTTTTGCTGCTGTGCCACTGAAATATACATGCTTGGGCAAAAAGGACGGTCTTATTTTTAGTGAGGAGGGGGTAGAGCTAGGTAAAAGATTTTTACTTTTGATCGACTATTTCCACAGTCTGGTATTAGTCCTTTATCTGAACTAAAGGATATGAATACTTCACTGTTTCTAAAGAAACTGTGAGTAAAGATGGTTAATTTTAGATCAGGCACAGAGAGCTCTATTTATATTTGGTAGTCACCTACGTAATCACGCCCACATGACGTCATAGCGCAAGTGGCAGCGACGTGGAAAACATGGAGGAGAGGAGTGTGTAGAGTGAAGTTAACCATTTCAAGTTCCACGACATTTCTTATATTTGCTATTGGAAACCTACACAAATTGGCCCGACCTTCTTATTTTGTAATCTATTTGTCGTTTTATAGTCGCGGGAGCTGAGATAGCCGTGGAAGCAGTGAGCAGCCTTTATGACAGGTAAGCCTAGCTGTCAGCTGATGTCAAACAAACAGTGGATGTCAGTTTCGTTTTGAACAGTGACTTTTAATGTTATCAGCCCTATTTATCTCTGTCTAGCTATGGCTCCATCCTTATTCCAGACTGATTTGCCGCTTTAACAGCCAAAACTGTCGAGGCACGGTGTATTTCCTGCGGTTGAAACTGGATAAGCTAGCTAACGTCATGTTTGTTAACCTAAGCAGCTATTAGGGGAGGTCTGATTTGTCAGGTACAGATAGATTTGCATAGATATACTGACTGCAGACATTCAACTGCATCTGCATTATTAAATCTTACTGATAATGACCCCAAGAACATTAAAAAATTGTATGATTTGGTAACGTGTTTGTTCACACATTAATTATACTTTAATTAAGGGGTTTATAAACGGTTTTCTGAGGTTAGCAATACTGTCTACTGTTAGTATTTTAGTATACTCCACTTTTATTGGGCAAGTGTTGGCTAGCAAGCTACACCTGTGTGCCAAAGGTGTGTTATTTAAGACACCCAAACATACGTCCTGGTTCCTTTTGTATCACCCTCATGAACACGGCCTCTCCCATGCATGCTTGTATTGGAAGTGGTAAGGACAAAAATAATGTGCCTTCATATACTTGTAAAAAAAATTGTAAGAATCTGTTTTATTATACATGGATAGGGGTGTTAATGATTCATATTTTTCTTAACAGTGATAGTCGAGTTTTTAGTTAAGCACACGATATTTTTCTGCTACTTGTGATACAATGTTTAATTTCAATCTAAATTAGGTTTGCCATACAATAAGTCTTATCAGGATAATGCGCTGTTTCACTGTATGACTCCTTAAGGAAACTAATAGTAGTATTGGAGTAACTACAAAAAAATCAGAAAAACATTTGAAGTTTGCAGCAGATTTGGCAATGCTCAATGGAACTTTATCGTCAAGTAGAGACAGTACTCATATAAGTAGAAACATCATTTAACACAGACCTTTTCATTTTTAGAGTCTTAGAAGTCACGGTTCCTGAGTATGAAGTATCTTACCACATTGGTATGAATTGTAGGATTAGAAATGTTATTATTGTTACTATAGTAATAGTATTGCATTTTTATATCGAGAATACAGAATTTGGACATTTGCAAATTTGTTACTAAAGCGGATAGCAGAGTAGTATAGATAAAGATGCACATTTTTATGAATAAATTGCATATATCCTATCCAAAGCTGCGAAACTAGATACACGCTGAAAAAAGGGTCCTGAAGAAAACATAGAAAAATAATAAGTTTACGAGTATCAGTCAGTTGCGCACTCAGGCACACTCAGGTGTCACTTAGATGTCTTATTGTAAGAGACATTTTTTGAAAAGGTCCCTATATTTAGATTAAAACTAAACTCCATGCATTATAAATATGTTCTCCAGCGATGTGGTAATTAGCCATTTTGTGGAAAATTATAACGGGCGGATGTGATGAATGAATTATTTATCAGTATTTCCTCTGCTCAAGGATTTTGCTTATGGTAAGACAAAAATAAGTGAAGATTGCAGAGTCTGGCTGAGTGGAGCCAGTAGAGATGGGTGCCAATACCAGTCAGGTGAGCGAACTGTCGGATAACCCCAACCTCAAGAAACTTGTGGGCAAGGAGTCAATATCGGAGAATGATCCTTTCTGGAACCAGCTCATCTCCTTCACCTTCATCAGTCCCACCAGCAGGTAATCAAGCACACACACATAAAGCTGCTCTTAAGACAATTGTCTCATTATCTACTCACATGTTGAATAATTCAGCCACTCACTGCCAGACATCTGAAACTGTTAAAATGTACAGTATATAGTGCAGACCATTCAAAGAGCAGGTAACCCAAGGTAGGTTTGAGGATCCAGTCATCAATGGTGTTCATACAATTATCGAATAAAATTGAGAATTATAAAGTAACTTGGGCATTAGAAAAGTTTGTACGCTGAATAAAATTAATTTCTACTCCCACATGCTCTTTCTTTCAATCCACTTGAATACTCACTATAATTTCCCCACAGAGTTGAGGACATTAAACTTATTTTATCCCCGTCAAGGAAGAAGGTTATTTTTTCGCCCCCGTGCATTTGCTTGCTTGTCTGTTTTCTGTCCGCAAGATTCCGTAAAGGCAAAGGGACGGATTAGCTTTAAATTTTACCTAGAGGTAGGTTTTGGCATATCCTTCAGAGGTTTACATTTTGGTGATGTCTTGTGTTTCACAACATTTAAAATAATATAAAATACAATACTAAGCTGTTTTGCGTAGTGACGTCACAACGTGGCGTGGTGTACTAGATAATTTGTCCATTATTGATTCCTTTGATGTACCTTTCGTGCTAAAGCTGGGGGTTCAGTGGGCTGAACAGAGATGCTGAAGTGGAAGGTGCAAGACGTGCCATGAGCATGTGAGGGATACTCAGAGAGTTCGTTGGAGTTGTCAGTAAATTTACAGGCTTGCAATAACTCAGACATTAATTGAGAAATCTGCATTCATTCGCACATCTTGAATGAGTGAATGACTGCATGGCTCTATACTAATGTTCTAATGTACACTGCTTGCAAAAAAAACAAACGGTGCATACAAAGTTGTTACCTTACGACCAAGAAAACATTCTAGCATACATTTTAAGAATATGTATAATAATGTTTTATATGATGTGTATTGACGTATTAACACCGCACTAGTATTACCTGAGGACCTCATGTGATTTAGAAATTATACCCACACGTCTGTATTTCGTGCGGTGCATTTGCATGGTTTAACTGAAATCTGTATTTTACTTGAATTTACTGGTATTATACCCTCGGTATGTTGTCAAGGCTTTGTTTAACACCTACTGCTGCAACCAGTTCAGATGTCAGCACCTATGAAGTCCTTGGGTGCTGGACGGACGGACTGGCAGGCAGGTGGAGCTCAAAGGTGATGTGGCCGTCCCCGAAAAACCCGATCCTACCCACTGGAGCGCTTATGTCCCACCACAGTGCGTAGCATGAGACAGCCCTTCCCCTCGGTTTCAACTCGCACTCCGGCTACCCAAACCTTTTGTGTCTCCCGAATCCGCCTCAGCGGTGGACGTGGAGCGCCCTGCCGTCAGTATTGCACCAAACTCCCTTCAAGTGTTAACTCCTAACTTTTTATCACTTGGCCTGTGTGTTGATGAGGAACGCAGCAAGGAGGGACAATTGATTGGAATTACAAGGACACATTATCATCGGAACTTCTAACACCCCGTTAAAAACAGTTGAACATTATATCCACAGTAGCTGCCATAATTCGGTAGGTAAAGATACAAAATATTAATTCTGCCACCAATTCGCTGAATCACACAGAACTTAAATGATCTTCTGACCTGTGTTTGGAGAAATATGGTATGTCATTTGTGGTGGTAAGTTTTTTCTTTACAAATTACAGACATGGTACATTCAAACTGGATTAATATCACAGACGTTGTCCGTAATTATTATAAATTACCGCAGGTCCACAAGAAATGTATATCCTGTGCTAATATGCCAGTAGACGCTGATGGGGTTCATACCAGTAATTAACAGCTACAGCGTCAACTTGCAAGCAATCCGAGACCTATGGTACAGACCGAACAACAGGACTCTGGTATGCTGGGTGCTGTGTTGACATGAATCACGTTAATGGGGTAATGCTCCAGGGTTCGATTCGACCAGACCAAACAAAGCTGGTGTGACAACGACTTTAGGAACCCCCCTCCAAGGAATGACCCTGATCACTGTTCAGAGGATTCAGAGGGGCACTAAAAAATCCTCAGCTGAAAAACCACATTGGTTTTGGACAATAGAGTCAGTCTCACAAGAAGTCTTACTGTATGTATTAATACACCTGATGATAAACGGATAAAAAATAAAATAATTCCCTTTTACCACCATAATTATTTGTGAAGCTAAAGATTTCCTCTGTGATTGATCCAAGGGACCCTAGTGTAAAAAGGTGCCTCTTGGAAGTATTTCTCATCTATTTTATTGCTGGAGTGCCTAAGAAATTCTAGGATAGTATCCTTTAAAAGCAAATTCCTTAATATTTGAGAAGTTTACCTGAGCCTCTACCAAACCCAAGAGTTGCTGCATGATATACCAAAAACCTTTTCAATGAGAATATCCTTTTAGATTCCCGGCCAGGATCCAATATTAATCTCCAAACAGGATGTTTGCAGAGCTGTCCTCAGCAATAAAACAACAATGTTACCTTCCTACTTGGTTTGGAATAGACCGGATGACTTAAATGTAGTTCCAAAACAAACAATGCCGACAAGTATAAATGCAGCATTCATCTTGCAGATGTACTCTGACAATTATGTTAAATATTCATATAATAAGGGTAATATGGACGGCTCCTACTCATTAATTTGCATTTCTATAATCTGCAATCTTACCCAGTACTTAGAAAATATTTTAATACATGTAAGAGACACAAAAATTCAAGTAATTAATGGGATGAAACACAAGAAAAACTTTTAATATCTTTATTCTATTTTGTGACCGTTAACAGACCAAACTAAATCAGTGAATTGATCATGAAAATAATTGTTTGCTGCAGTCCTGATTGATGAGTCTTTTTTTTGTGTTGCCCCAGCATTGGTAAATGGACTGTACTTACACCTAAAACTCATAACTTTGTGACATCCATGCCTGGTATTGTATAGGTCCTCCTTTTGCCACTGAAACAGCTTGTCCCGTCAAGACATAGACTCCACAAGACCTCTGAGATTGTGCTTTGGTTTCTGGGACCAAGACCGTTACTGGTTATTGTTTGTTTTAACCTTGTATTTTCTGCTTTTGTTGCAGAGTTGCTTCTTTTGAGGACCATTTTGATTTGTTAGTTAATTTTGAGTTTAGTTTGAATATTGGTCAACACCCAGTCCTCTGACACTTTTCAGTCAGAACCAGTTTTAGCCTATTCAGCAATTTGTTTCAGTAGCTATTTTGTGGGACCGAACTTATAGCAAACATGGGCCAGCCTTCTCTATTAACACAGATCTTCTCCAGCATCCTCCTACCAATATATCTACTATTCCTCCTTTTCACGTGTCTAACCATCTAATCCAAAACATCTAACCTGTGCGGTCCTTCTGATGTGCTTGCTTCTAATCCTGTCTTTCTATGACACTCCTAAAGAAAATCTTAACATCTTCAACTATGCCGCCTCCAGCTCTGCCTCCTGTCGTTTGGTCAGACCCGCCATCTCTCTAAACCATACAGGAGAGCTGCTGTCACTACCGTCTTATAAACCTTTTCCTTCACACAAAAAATCCACAGGAACCGATAAGGCAATCGATAAAGAATTGGACCGATAAGCAGAATCCATAATGGCATTGGTATCAATAAAATCTTATCAATTCCCATCCCTACCTGTCAACGTGCCAACATTTAAAGCTCCTACTCTCACCCCTTCACGGCTGTCTTTAATCATCTTTCGCTGTTCCCTGCACGTCTCCCTCTCTCAGTCTCCCTCTTCTTTTTCTTCGACCAACAGTAGAAGAAACTGTTAACCTGGGCCCCGACCGATTCGGTAAAGGAAGGCCTTTGGCCTTGTTGTGTTCCTAAAATAATTCCTTAGAAATTGTGGCAGGGCACAAAGGGACCACTACACGGCAGGTAACACTGGATGCAATAATGTTTAGGTTGGGGGTAGGTGACAAAGTAACATCCACATTAATGGCAGAACCCAAGGTTTCCAAATGGAACATTGCCCAAAGAATCACGAAGGCCCACCTGGCCTTCTTCCCATAGCGCGTCCTTGTGCCGTCCGTTCCCCCCAAGTAAGCTACACACATGCATATGATGTGAAAAACAACGTCATTCATCAGACCAAGCCACCGTACTCCATTGCTCTGTGGCAATGTTCTGTTGCTGACATGCCAATTGTAAGAGCCTTCAACAGTGATTGGGTGTCAGTATGGACACAT
Source organism: Lophius americanus (assembly GCA_037951165.1). NCBI lineage: Eukaryota > Metazoa > Chordata > Actinopteri > Lophiiformes > Lophiidae > Lophius > Lophius americanus. Next base: position 913,357 of record JBBDHG010000057.1, read on the forward strand.
TGACTGGTCTGCAGCTATGCAGACCCATATGAAACTAGCTGCAATGCTGACACCTTACTATCAGTACCAGCTTTAACCTTTTCAGCAACCAGTAACAATTCTGTGGGTTTGGACAAACCAGGCAATCCCATTCCTTTCCAGATGCACTATTGAGCAGTAGGCGCCTATGACCCTTTGTTTCTTTGAACACTGATGGGTACCAACCACTGCAAACAAGGAACACCCGGAAAGACCTCCATGCCTTGACCCACACTAGCCATCATAAATTGGCCCTTGACAAAGTCAATTAGATCCTTATGAATTTTTCTTGCCTCCTAAACATGAACTTTGAGAACAAATTTTCACCCGTTGCCTAATGTATACCACTCACTGGCATGTGCCATTGTAATGCAATAATCACATTTGATTCACTTGAGCTATCAGTGATTATAATGTTATGGCTGATTACTGTATATTGTGCATTTCTAGTCTGAGTGACAAAAAGCAACACAAGCCAATATACTACCATTCGCACATTCATTCATACAGTGGTGGCAGAGTCTGACATGCAAGGCTTCACCTGCATATCTGGAATGATAGTGAATGATTGGTGTGTGATGTTTATCGCTCCGGATGAGCAGGTGGCGCCTTGCATGGCCATCTGTATGAATGTTTGTGTGAACGGGTGAATGCTGGCTTTGATTGTAAATAGGCTCCTTCACCCCATGTGTGTGAAGGAGCGATATCGCCGATCTTTCCTTCCTGCAGCAGTCAGACTCCACAACCAGCACTGTTAGCAACACACACACACACCTACACAACTATACACACACTTACACACACACCTACCTCACTTGCACTTTGCACTATGGGACAATACACTTCCCAACATGTCATCTGTACATTTAATTTAATTTAATTGCACATAATGCTCTGTTATTCTGTTATTCTGTATTCTGTAACATGCTCTGCTGCTGTAACATTGCAATGTCCCCATTGTGGGACTAATAAAGGCTATCTTTATCTTTTATCTTTAAAGCTCTTTGGGTGGTCAGGCAGACTAGAAAAGCGCTATATAATTACAGTCCATTTACCATTTATAACCCTTGTGCTTACTCAGTTACATTTTGACATGTAAACTGGGACCACCTGTCGTCTGGGAAGTGGAATAGTCCACACTTTACCTCGTCTTGACCTCCACTTCCACATACAAACATTGAAACTATAGCTGAAACAATAATTTACCACACCAAACAAAATAAAGAAAAATAATTATAACTTTTATTGATACAATATTAATCATTGGTTACAGCCCTGATTAGAACAACATTAATAGCTCTATTTTCTTGTGTTTTGCCCGCCTACACATTTATCATAATCACAATACAATGCACCCCCTTTTTGCTTGTACATATTTGAAGCATCTTCTCATTTGAAAAATGTATTCTTCCCTGTATTTGCTTTAATTCAGTGGAGACTCCAAGTTGCTAGAAGAGGCTGTCCTCCCCTTGGCCAAGATCCTCAGTAAGTTGCCTTTGATGTCTTTACATGATAAAGATTATGTAAAGATATGTTTTTGGTGTGTTTTTTGACCTTGTATTGTTTTATTTTGTGTTTTTCTTTACTGGGCGATTTCTTGGTCTTGAATATCATCTCATCATTTAAAATAAGAAAAAATACCATATGCATCTTTAATTATTTGCTTGCAAAACTATTCATTTTGGCATATTTCCATTGCCCCTAGACTTATGTCATCCGTTCAATTTTCTTTTCTTGTATCTATTGAAAGATTTGTGCAGCTCTTCAACTTTTCTTCACACATCATTGAGGTTTTTTCTGGTCTTTTGCATTGTGAAGAACGCCAGAGAGAATTGGGTCTTTGTCAGCTCATATTTGTTCTCCATATCTTATTTGTTTTATGTTAAGACTGTATTGTTATTTCTTTTTTTTTTTAAAGACACATTAGTTTACTATTTTTATTTTTTAAAGAGTGCCAATAATTTGGAGAGCAGTGTATCTGCAAATTTATGCGGCTTATATATTGTTGCTAATAAGATCTCTTGTCCCTTTTTTTTCAAGTCGAAAACAATCCTAGAACAGGGAACTTTGGGGCTCTCGTAAAAATTTTCCTGGGAAGAACCAAAGAGCTGAAAATATCTACAGAATGCCAGGAGTGAGTATGGGAACCTCAGATAAGAGTGAACGTGGATATCAGCAATTATTGACCAGTGCAGACTAGGCATTGTGTTATCACATTCAGTCCAGGAATCATTTTTTTAATCTTTCATAATATTTCATCATAGCATTATTTGTAGAAGATCGGAACTGCATATGATGATCCTGAAGAATATACAGCACATAAAGTCATCAGTGATGTTTGCAGCATTAATTCCAAGTGCTTTATGAAAGACATTTAGAAAGGCATTCAAAAATATATAAAAGGCAAACACAATAAAACATTTAAACCAATGCAGAATCATATAAGAAGCGCCAGGGGAATGCAGCATGCGACTGAAGAATATATATGTTAAGCCAAGGTTTCCCTGGTATTTGTAGGACATAAATCACCACCACATAGCCAGCCGCTCCCGTCGCAGTTCTTTGTTCGACCTTGAACATAATGTCCTTTCTTCTTTCTCTGCCACAGTCAACTGTTCATCTGGCAGGCCCACAATGCACTTTTCATGATTCGCTGCCTTCTCAAAGTGTTCATCAGGGAGATGAGTGAAGAAGAGCTGCACCAGCAGTTCTCCTACCAGGAGAGGGCACTAGGCTCCTGTGGAGGTGAGTTCTATTATAGATTTTATTTGAAAAGGAAGGTGTACCACAAGGTGGGTTTACAGGGGACACTTTTCTCCTTTCTGAATTAATCCTTTTCCGAATTGCAATGTTGGTCGCCTGTTTACATGACTTGTGATCTTTTCCGACCCGGTGTTTACATGCATCGACTCATCTAATTGGAAATGCTTTCAAACATGCGCAGACCATCCACATTCCCGTTCATAAGGTGGCGATAATGCTTTGGCGAACTCGGTGCCGACCACCAACAACGCCCAGTAGAAGAATACGACAAATATGACTTTCTGAATCCAATCCTAGAAAGTATATGGCTACATATAAATTCATGTAGAGGATTTGAGTCATTAAGTTATGGTTGCCGAGGTCAAATGCATTACACTTCCTTTATAAACAAGAAATTGGAATTTTAATTAAGTGCAAATAACCCTTGTAATGGATTTTGATATTTGAAAGGCTTGGTTGATAAAAGTTTTAATCAGCCTGCAGTTTTTCCTCTGACATACTTATCCTGTAAATTCCCAAATAAACAGGCAAATCTGTGCCCTCTTGAAAAATACTGATAAATGTAAATAATGTTACATCTTTTTGGTGTACCCTCAAGGGAGAACGACAGTATAATTTATAGGAAACCAAAAGGAAACATTTGAGCTCATGACAGGGCTTGGATTACATATGCTGTATTGGAGGGTTGTTATTATAGTAGTTTTTTGATACTGAGCCTGAGAAAAATAGACAATTACACTGTGATTTTAAGTGGTACACAATCCAATCCAGGCAATTGGTTATGCCTTCAAGAGTCTTGAATAATATCCTGTATTGTTTCTTCAAAAAAGGTCTTTCAATATGAAAATGTTCCATCTCTCCTTCTGTAAACAGTTAACAGTGGCTATAAAAGTTTTCACGTCCAATTCCTGGCTATAAGGAAGCATTACACACCATAAAACAGAAAGGATAAATATCACAACAATGAATTGTGTTCATCAGAGGCCGTTCAATCTTTTTGAGTTTCTGTTAGCACAATTAGACCTGCAGAAAATAGTGTAACTGCTGCAGTATAGAAAGAAGCTGATACTCTTATTTGTTCTTCGTCTTTTTGCCATTCCCTTTTGGGGTCGCGACCTGTTTCCATCCACAGTGACCGCTGGTACCCTGCTGGCTGACTGTTCCAGTGATGGTATTTTTTAACCCGAGTCCTAACTTCTCTGGTTTGGAAATCAATTTCCTGTTCTACATATTGATTTGGCACAGGTTATACCATGGATGTGCGTCCTAACGCAACCCTACCCATTTTTCTGGGATTGGAATCCCTTGGTGGCTAGGTTGACCCATCCATGGCTGGGTGGGAGAAGGCTCACCCTCACAAGTGACTATTGACAAAACCATAAATAAATCTATGATTTTTATTTGATTATTATTTATTAATCCATTCACCCAATGTTCTGTTTCATATTCTGGATTAGGTACTAGTAGATAATTATGTTATTAGGAATCTTTTTTCTACTTTTTTCTACTTTTTAAACTCAACTCGGTGAATCCTGTAACCCAAATAAGGTAATTCCCTTCAATACCATTCCAAGTGTTAAATATGGATGAAGAGAAGGGATAGGGAAATGGATTTGGTAGAGGGGGAGTAGGAAAGAGCAAGTAGAGTTTAACTTTGATCAACAGTGAGCTGCCATGAATGTCTCAAATAATAAATTCCTCAACCTTTTTTGTAGAAGCAGACAGCCAGGACCTCCTTGAGGAGTTGTTGTCCAACCTCGTTCACCTGATTGTTGAAGTGCCCCTGCTGTAAGTATTACTCTGGTTTGTGTGTTGATGTGTGTGTGAGAAAGAAGAAGGAAAGATTAACACCCCATTGAGTCTTTCATGCACCAAAAATGTCAGGCGTACAAGATTCTAATAAACTGGAGAGTGGGATTCTTACAGTCTGGAGGACCGTCCTGCCCTTACTGTTCCCACATGGGATTTGTTATTGTTATTGACTAATGGTTCAAGATCACATGTTTGACATTATCTCATCAGCATGATAATTACATTATAACTAAGTACTTCAAGCTGTTTCTCAGCTCAGCAAATTGTTACGTTGGAATTCATGTTTTTGCAAAAAATAGATTTTTAAGACATGTCTGAAGTGGGAGCATCTTGTGTGGAACATATCTGGCAAACTATACATCCATACATCTGTGAATCCTGGATGACTGCCAGAGGCAGTGCTTTATGCACTGAATGCTTCCATCTCGCGCATGCACAGGTCGAGAAATTATATCAGCAAAGTCACCAGTGACCACTGGATGACCCTGGAGAATGTATATCTTCTGATGTCCCCAGGTGATCTGTTCCTGCAGAACCTTCTCAAAGGGGCACAAGGATTCAGAGTGACTGAACGCTTTGGTCGCCATCCAGTATTCATAGAACTGATAGTTACGAATTACATACGTAGCTATCTTGCTATTCCAACCTTACTGACTAGCAGAGGCGGTGCTTTTAGCACTGGATGACTTATACCAGAAAAGTAATTTGGAGTCCTCACCAAATTAGCAACATTTACCTTGTAGAACCGGGCAAAGGTCTATGATGACGACCAGGGAGCAGCGGCTGAAATGTCTTGTAGAGGAACCCCAACCAAAGCAGCCCTTGATTTAGTCATACTCCTAGTGGAGTGGTAATTAAACTCTCGGGGCGAAGGGAGACTCTGTGCTCTATGAAAATGTAAAACCATAACCACAACTGAATAAGAGAGTCTGTTTCAACAGTGCAGCCCCCTTATTGCAACCTCCATAGCAGATGAAGAGGCAGTCTGTCTTGAACAAGTTGTCCGTCGCTTCCACAAAAGGATAGGTGATCTATCAGGGGGGAAACCTTAGGGATCGAAAGCAGCCAACTCAATGGATTGGTTCAGATGATGGGTAGGAAAGATAGATTTGACCAGAGTGCCTCCTGACCCTGTATGTATGCCAGTGCACACACACCTGACTGACTGTGTTTAGCTCCTCCACTTGTTTTGCTGTTATTATGGCAAGAACAAATGTCGTTTTCACCACTTCAATTCTCTCTGCCCCAGTCAGGGGCATAGAAAACAGGGACCTCAGCTCTATCTGCAGGTCCTATGATGATATTTTTTTGGACCCATGGTGGCTCCAGCCTTTCGGCTACTTTCAGGAACTGGTTTACCTAATGGTGAAAGCCTATAGTCTGGTTATCCAACCTCACATGCTTCAGCCGAGATAGCAGCCACATAAACCCTCAGGGTGGAAGCACTGTTTTTACAGAAGGGCTCGATAAGCGCAGCATTGCAGCCACCGAACACGTATCTTGGACTTCATTATGTTTCATGCATCTCTGCTCAAACAGCTTCCACCTGTACCAGCTCAATATTGTATGGACCACTGACAAGCTAAGAATGGGTCTTGGCTTTCAGAGGGGAACACAAACAGTTGCAGACCCGGATTCGACTACCAAATGCGTCTGCCGACCTGAAATAGAAGGCCTGCTTCTCCTGGAGTCACCATGGCCTGGACTCTGTCCAGGGTTGCCAACACAAGGGGAATCAATGGAAACACACATCAAGTAGGCTGTCTAGCCAAGCCAGAGCGTCATTTGTTGGGGGGCTGGTCCTCACAATTAAGGACGACAAAAGGGGGCCATGGGTCGTTGTCTCTGAGGCAAAGCGATCCACCGTTGCCCTGCATCTCCTTCCCCAAATCATATTTTCTACCTCTGGGTGGAGTCTCCCCTCCCCTGAGGGTGACTTTTGTTGGGAGCGAAGGTCTGCTGCATACATGGAACATGTTCAATCTTGAGGCTCAGACAGTGGGGGATCCCCGGGGAGGAGCCTTTGTGCCATCTAAAGGACCTGCTTCGTTGTGGTGCCCTCGTGGTGGTTGATGTGATACACTCGTGTGATCCTTTCCGTCCAGACAAGAACATGCGGGTGTTAGCTGCTCTACCAAGTGAACAACACCCAAAAGGTGTTCCACCTCATCGAGTTTTGCGGCACACTGTGGCTAACGATAACCTACTGAAACTACAAGCAGTAGTTTGGGTAAGGGAGCTGATGCGCTGCCGTAACCAACTGGTATAATAATCGGCAGTGAAGATCACTGCTCTCACAATGATCCAGGAAGGGAATATCTTTCATACAAAGAACAGATGAACTTGAAGCAACAGCTTCTGCTTGAATGGATAGCTCATCGCAGCCCTTGGAGGGCAAGCAGTTTGCAGCTCCGACCAATGACGTGTGATCACGGAGTTATGAGCGAACAGTTTCTGGTTAACACAAAAATCAGCTCATAGCTGATAGTAACACAGCGGTGATCCTAATGATTTTTGGCGACTGGTTTCAAGTTGGAGTGTTTACCCCTTTGACAGCATAGACACCACCCACAAGGTCTGGTCTGCTCTTCCCAGTCGCTGAGGCGCTTTGAGGTAGGGGACCTTTTTTTGTTACCTGTCCCAAGGGGCCCTGGAGGGGCTGCGACTGGGCACCAGACCTCTTGGCACCAGAACTGACGACTGGGCACCAGACCTCTTGGCACCAGAAATGACGACTGTACTGATAGGCAACGGTGCTGGTCATCTAATGCTAAATAGCATTTCCTCTCGACCGCCCACTCAGGTGAGCAGGTGGTTGGGTTGCTTGCAGTGCTTGAGTTGTCACCAGTTGTTTTTCATCTACACCTTTATCTCCTCCAGACAAGCCCGGAGAGTTGACAGGGGAGATGATGATGACGATGAGGATGTAGAAGCTGTGGAAGAACATGGGTCAGTTTCTTTTTAGATTTGCATGTCATCAGCGTAGCAATGGAATGAGAGTCCATATCAACTGATGACATAGCCAAGGGGGAGCATGTACAGTATGAAGAAAATGGGGCCAAGGACTGATCCCTGGGGAACCCCACAGGTGACGGTGTTTGTCCGGGACCTTGAACTTCCAAGGGAAATGTATTCTGTTCTGTCAGTGAAGTAGGATTTAAACCAGTTTAGGGCGGTGGCAGTGAGTCCAATGGTGTGAAATAGGCGGTGTAGGAGTATTCCATGGTCAACAGTGTCAAAAGCAGCAGACTAATCAAGGAGAATCAGGAGGGAAGGTGAACCAGCATCTGTTGCCATCTGTAGGTCATTTGTGACTATAAGCAGAACTGTTTCTGTACTGTGGGCAGAGCGGAAACCAGACTGAAAGGTTTCAAAGAGGTTGTTGTATTTGAGGTGATCCTGGAGGTGGGCAGCCACTACTTTTTCCAATACTTTGGAGAGGAATGGGAGTTTGGAAATGGGCCTGTAATTAGCAAAAACTTCTGGATCAAAAGTAGGTCTTTTGAGGAGTGGTCTGATTATGGCGGCTTTTAGGGCAGATGGAACAAAGCCAGCCTGGAGGGATTGATTTATTACAGCGGTGATCAGGGGACTGATGGAAGAGATGTTAGTTTTCACTAGGGCTGTAGGAAAGGGGTCGAGGGCACAGGTGGAGGGTTTCTTCGTCCTGATGATAAACTCAACCTCTTGCTGGGAGATTTCTGGGAAGTACTTTAGAGGCTGGGAGATAAAAAAACTGTGAGTAAGTAGACTGGATAGGTAGAGTGGAAGAACCAGAAAGGACAGAACGGACTGAATTTATTTGAAGAAAGCCATGAAATTATTACAGTGCTCTTCTGTAATTTCTGTAAGTGAGTGAGTTTGTGGTTTAAAAAGATGATTGATAGTGGAGAAGAGCTGCTTAGAATTTCTAGGACTGGTTTTGATAATGTTTGAGTCGAACAGTGACCGTGCCTCTCTAAGGGACTTTGAGTAGGCCTTTTGATGTTCGGAAAGGCTAGCTTGTGGATAGTGGGTCCTGAAGCCTTGTAACTGTTCTAGATTTTTCCAGGGCGTGACGATCCAGGATGCTACTCAGGCAGTTATTGTAGAAATCCACTGAGTCATTGGCTGATACAAAGTTTGCTGAAAGAAGATGCTGGAGGTCATCTATCAGGGTTTCTGGGTTGATGTTTTTCAATTTCCTGCAGTAGAATTGACGTTTGGGCTTGGTGAGGGGGGAGTGACAATTCCATGGAGACAGTCTTGTGGTCGGACACACCAAGATCATACATAAGAAGATTGCTGAGAGGAGCAGAGTCAGTGATGACAAGATCAAGAGTGTGCCCCATGGTGTGAGTGGGGACATCGCCTGTTGCCTGAGATTAAAATAATCTAGTAGTTGGACAAATTCCGATGCAAAAGAACGCAAGGGAGTTGACATGAATGTTCATATCTCCAAGTACTATAATATTGGCAGAGGCTGAGCAAAATGTCGAAAAAAGGTTGTACATCTCAGAGGTGAAGCCTGGGTTTGGTTTGGGTGGTCGGTAGATTAGAATTATGGTCATGGAGAAAGGGGGCTTACAATTAAAGGCCAGGCATTCAAAAGAAGAGATCTCTGGCAAGGGCAGAGGAGACAAGTCCAAATCACTGCGGTAGATGAAAGACAGACCGCCGACATGACCGGTGCTGCAGGCTTTCTGGAGGTAACAGTGGCCTGGGGGACAGGTCTCATTCAGAACAGAAAAAATCTCTTGTTGTTGCCAGGTTTCTGTAAGGCACATCACGTCCAGACACTTGTCCAGAATCTCATCATGTATGAGGCATGATTTGCTTGTGAGAGATTGTGTATTATAGTGTAAAATTTAGTACTAGAAGGAGCAGTGAGTCTCTGTATTGGCCGAAGAAGATTGAAATCCACTCAACACAGAACGTCACCAGACTTGGTAAAATCTGCACAAATACAAATACAGAATAACCAATACAAATACGGTTATAAATCCAAAAGGTTTGCCGGTGATGAACAATAAAGGTATAATTGCCGGTTTATAGAATTGCAGGGTGTAGAACTCTGATGGAAAAGTGGTGAACAGACAACTCCAGCGTCCTCTACCTTCAGCGTCCAGACTGCAATTTATATACCCCATATATATTTGTGTGTGTGCATCTTTGTGTGTATTGTATGCATGTATATATCTTTGTAGGTGTGTGTGTATATATATGTGTGTGTATATATATGTGTATATATATATATGTGTATATATATGTGTATATATATGTATATGTATATATGTATATGTCTATATGTATATATGTGTATATATGTATATGTGTATATGTATATATGTGTGTATATATATACATAAATATACAGAAACATGAGAATAAGGCCAGATGAAAATGATCAATAAAATCAAAGATAATTAAGAGCTATAATCAGTGATAAGGTTTGAGTCTGATTATGTCTCATACAGGGTCTTTACAAATGTTTGTTTCAGTAGAACACTTCAATAATTTAAGCCATACGTAAGTGTGTTTATTTGTTGGGAGGCTGATGATTTATCCACATTGTCTCTATTTCTGTTTGTCATCCCTGCAGTGACATCACCTATAGCATCCTGTTTGAAGCAGTTACAGCACTACTGGTGTTATTTTCCTATCAACTCTTCCACAAAGACATCCTCCGAGATAGATTAGTATACCAGCACATCATGAAAGGACGATGGTGAGACAGCACACACTCTCAAGCTTGATGTCCTCTTAGGATAACAAGACAAGATGCATCGTCTTGTTATCCTATCATCACTTATTGTACCCATTAGATTTATGTTTCTTAAAATAATCATTCTCTTGACTTGGGAAAATAACTTGGACAACTCTCCACAAACCGTTTAGGGGGAGAATATGAAGGGATAATGCTAGAATTATCTCATGAAATTGCAACCACCTTGTCTGTTGGCAACTTATTTTGAAGACAGGAACAAATCATCCAAGCTACTGCGCAGAGTTTGACACAAGAGTCTTAGCAAAACCTTCATCTCCACCGTCGTCTGTGATTCAGAGAGCGAGCCTGCAACTGTGCTTTTTTTATTTATAGTCACTTCAAAATAGAAAATGTGGGAGTAGAATCAATGAAATAAAGCACGGATAACTTTTAATTTTGATCTGTATTTTAAAGTGTTTTGAAAGCGGTCTTCCTCGGTTCCTAGTTGTCTTGAATATTAATAAATGTAGGCAAGTGCTCTATTACTGAATCCAATTAGAGTTCTAGTGGTACAGTCAAGGCGGGTAGACAGAGGATGGAGCAAATTTATTCTCAGTTTCTCACAGTATAAAAGCAAGCAAGACAAGATCACTTTAGATTAATTGCTATGAACGATGAAAGGCTTCCAATTAGCTGATGTTGGAAAAACGGATAAGAACCATTTCTGGTCTATTGAGAAAGTAATGGCTTTTGTCATTAAAGTAACAGTGATACACTGTATTGTAAGATACCAGATCTATGTACTGTATATCATTAATATAGATGTGAAGAGGAAGGCGTACAGTCACAAATTCACTCGTGTTATGGACTTTGATGGAAACATAAGAGCGAGTCATACATTTGGGCTTTGATTTTTATTACAATAATTTTTAAAAGCACTCACAGAGCACAAATATCTGCCAAGGCACAGCAGTGCCCTAAGTTGATATTATTGTGATAAGATTCAAATAGATCACTTTATTTAGGAAAATTTCATAAAGATTCCCCCATTCATTTATGAATTATTGCCAACCTCTAAATCTACGAAAAACTCTCCATCTCTCTCAATATCTCTCAAAAACTCTGGAATTGTTCGTCTGGCCTGATTCTCATGTTTCTTCCACTTCAGTGTCTCTGCTCAGCGCACTGACAGTGCGCTGTCACTTCATTGCAATTTGCCACTATGTGACTTAACCGCTTTAGATGTCTTAATTTATTTTAAATTCAAAGTTATCCCAGCTGCGATCGTTCAGCACAGGTGCAAAAATGATGCTTGGATGAACTTAAAATCAATATTCTCTGGTTTAAATTTGTCTACGAAGCTCGCTTGCATGTCGCCACACCGATTTAAATGGCTGTCTAGCGCGTCACCACAACATGACGTCATTGCTCCAGAGGGCTTATGATTTGTTTTATTTTTTAATGCTGCGAAACACGTTCAAATTGAATTACTTCTAGGATTTGCCAAAACCTATGACTGGTTGAATTTCATGCATATCATCCTGTAGTTTTTCCTAAATCTTTCTCACGAAAAAACAAATCTACAAATAAATGCACAGAGGTGTAAACATAACCTCCTCCCATGGCTGTGGTAATAAAGGAGATGCCTGGATGTACAACTGCTGTTAAGGCGAGTTGCTAGATGATGAAAAGGGAGGGATTTCAAAAGAATCTAAAATTTTCAGTTTTTCTTTCTACATTTGAGCAGAATAATTCAAATGTGAATGTTCATATTCCTTTTATTTTTTATTGTAAGGACACCTTTAAGCATTTAAATCAAGGGATTTTTACAAAACTATAACTCCAATGCTTTAATCTTTAATACATTTTCTGCATTTTCAAGCATGAAAATTTGTGTGCACTATGAAGAGCATGTGAAGTCATTGGAGATGTGATGATGAATATTGTCAGTGATTATGCCCCACAAGTTGGTTGTGAGTTGGAAGAGAAACAGAATTTCTGGAGTGAGTTGGCTGAATTGATAGTTTTCCCAGGGTTGATAGAGTGGTGGTTTGAGCAGACTTCAATGGTCATGTTGGCAAAGGGAACAGAGGAGATGAGGAGGTGATGGGCAGGTATGGTGTTAAGGACAAGAACATGTAAGGACAGATTGTGGTAGATTTAGCGAAAAGAATGGAAATGGCTGGGGTGAACACCTTTTTCCAGGAGATGGAAGAGCACAGGCTGACATATACGAGCTGAGGTAGGAGCACACAGGTGGACTACATCCTATACAGAAGTTGCAACCTGAAAGAGATTGGAGACTTCAGGGTGGTGATGGGAGAACTTAGCCAGAGAGCATAGAATGGTATTATGTCGGATGACTTCGCTGGTACAAAAGAGGAAGAGAGCAATGGTAGAGCATGAGATCGAATGGTGAAAGCTGAGGAAGGAAGGCTGCTGTGAAAACAACTTCACAGGGAGAACACAAGTGCCGATATTCAAGAAAAGGGGGGATGTTCAGAGCTGTAGCAACTAGAGGGGTATAAAGTTGACAAGCCAAATGAAGATCTGGAAAAGAGTAGTGGAAGCTAAGTTAAGAAAAGTGGTGACAATTTGTGAGCAGCAGTATGGTTTAATGCAAAGAAAGAGCACTACATATGCAATTTTTTGCTTTGAGAATGCTGATGGATAAGTACAGAGAAGGCATAATGGAGCTACATTGTGTCTTTGTGGATTTAAAGAAAGCACCAACGGAGGAATTCTGGTATTGCATGAGGAAGACTGTATTGATAGAGAAGTATGTTAGAGTTGTGCAGGATATGTCTGAGACTAGCCTGAGGGCGTTGAAGTGTGCAGTAGGAGTCACGGATGGTCTCTAAATTGGACGTGGGACTACATCAAGGATCGGCACTGAGCCCCTTCTTATACGCTTTTGTGATGGACATGCTGACAGATGAGGTCAGGCAGGAGTCTCCATAGATTATCATGTTTGCAGATGACATTGTGATCTGTGAGAGCAGGAGGCAGTCGGAATAAACCTTGGATAAGTGGAGGTACGCAGTATAGAGAAGAGGAATGGAGATCAGCTGAAGACAATACATGTGTGTGAATGAAAGGGTGGCAGGTGTAACGGTGATGATGCAAGGGATAGAGGAGAAGAAGGTTCAGGAGTTTAAGTACTTGGGGTCAACTGATCATAGCAATGGGGAGTGTGGAAAGGGGGGGGGAAGAAGCGAGTGCAGGCAGTGTGGAGTGGATGGAGACTAGAGTAAGGTTTTATCTGTGACAAAAGAAGAGCAGCCAGAGTGAAGGGAAAGGTTAACAAGACAGTAGTGAGATCAGCCCTTCTGTGTGGTTTGGAGATGGGGGCTCTGAACAAATGACAGGAGGCAGAGCTGGAGGTGGCAAAGTGGAGGATGTTACAATTTTTTTTTGGGAGTGACGAGGATGGACAGGATTAGAAATGAGCACATCATAGGGACAGCCCAGGTTAGACTCCTCGGTAACAGAGTCAGAGAAGCAAGATTGAGATGGTTTGGACAGGTGAAAAGGAGGGATAGCGGATACATTGGTAGAATGATGATGCTATCAGTCAGGAGAAAAAGGGGAAAACCAAAGGTGCGATTTCTAGTTGTGGTGAGAGAAGACATGCAGTTGGTTGGTGTGAACAAAGGAGGTATCAGAGGACAGGGCAAGATTGAAACGAATGAGCCGCTGTGGCGACCACTAAAGGGAACAATCTATCTTACAGTACCAGTGATGGTATTTGATAAGCCGAGCCCTGACTGATCCATTTTGGAGTCAGTTTCATGTTCCACATATTGATTTGGCACAGGTTTTACGCCGGATGCCCTTCCTGATGCGACCCTCCCCATTTATAAATTAAATGTATTATTATTATTATTATTATACAGGCTTGGGACCAGCATGATAACCAAAAAAAGTCTGTATTGAACTCCTTTCTATCGGAGCTCTTATTGGTCAAGATGATTCACGGATAGCCTTATCCATTGTATTTGGCTTTGCAAGACAAATTTATAAGAAATCTTATAATAAAGTGAAATCCAATCAGATTTCCTTGACTTTTTCTTAGTGTCTCAGATGTTTAACGTTATCCATAATGTTGCTGTACCGTATATATTTTAAACCTTTTTTTTTTTTTTTTCCTAGTTTGTCTTTAACCAGTCGACTGGTGAAGACCCTGCTCTATAACTTCATCAGGCAAGAGAAATGTCCACCTCCAGCAACCCACATCTTTGAGCCAAAAGACGAGGGAGGCCTGCTTTACGGCCTGGCGTCTGGAGTGGCAAGTAAGAGTACACACATACGCACGCATTCAAAGAACATTTTACTTCCAAGTATTAAATGGGAACCCCCTTGTATACTGTTTCTGGTTACCCTTTACCCACCCCAACTGCTCAGTACTTGGAATACAATATGAAAAATCCTTAGTTTATGATTTTTATTAATTTTCTGAATTTCAATATTTTGAATTGTCAAATTTTGTATCATAACCAGTGTATTGCCATGGATGCAGACATGATGGATGAGCAGTTCAATCAAAGATATATTGTTTCATTCTAAAACTAGAGTGACACCCAATATAGGCAATTACGAGGTTTGTGGAAATCTGTTCAAAAGTTTTTCTATGATTTAGAAAAAAAAAACCAACATAAAAACAAAAAAAATGCTTAATCTTTGCAACTTTAAAGGAAGAGAAGAAAAAGTCCCACAGCCGCTTCTTGATATTGATCCATTCCAAAAAATTGCCTGGCATTCAACCAAATTTGATAGAAACCTTTTAATTTGGTTTTGTGTAATTCATCTAAGGTGATGAAAATATGACCACTTTAGAGGAAGTTATGAAAGATAAGTGAATGGAAATGTTATTATGAATTTTAAGAATGATGGTCAAGCCATCAAAATAAGACTTAGGCAGCAGACAAAGACAGTTCAAATAATTAATCTGAGAGATGAAGCCGCGAGCGATGCTGATAGCAAAGTCAGAGATGTGTATATTCAATTTTATCTGGGTGTTTGTTGCATGTATGTGTGACTGTGAGAATACGGCTGGGTTTCCCCTTTCAGATAAATGCTCTTTGTCAGTTGTTGGTGGCAGATTCTTATCAGTGAGCCATCAGCGTTCACCCCAGCCTGTCTGTCTCTGGCCAGTGTTTGGCCCGAGGATTTATGATGCACTGTCCTCTTCTGTAATCCCCCAGAGTCTCTCTGTCTGCAGCCGCCTCCCTTGTTCACACACACATGACCAACAAAGACACAAGCTCTCTTATACTCTGTACTCAGAAACAACACTTGTTTCCTTTCTCTGTCTATATCTTTGTTTCATAGAAACACAGTCATTGATGATTGGCAGAGGGCATTCAATTTGAATGGTCAAATTGGGTATTTGCAGGGTTTTGTTTTGCAGCATGACTAAATATTCATACAATTCAAGGGGAACTCCGAGCAATTTTTCACATCAAAGGTCAATTAACTAGTTACATCATCTATGGTTCTCGAGGAGCTTCATCAACTTTCAGAGAATAAATCTGGTATTATCGGTGAAGTTTCTGTTTCAAACTGGACAATTACTAGAGAATATTGGAAATATGTTTGGGTTTATGTTGCTGGAGCCACAGCAAGGGTCAAAGTCCAGATATCTCGTTTACCTTCTACTATATTTTAGCGAGCCGCATACAGCGAGAGAAGAGGAATGGCAGGAGTGTGGGGGTAAGAGTAGGAACTTTAAATGTGAGCACAATGTCAGGTAACGGCAATCTACCTTCCTTCTCATGTTGAAAAGGAAGGTAGATTGTATTACCAATAGACTAGGTGGAAAGTCAGCAAGGCTAGAAGCATCAGAGGTTGTACTTTCTGTTCGTACTTTCCCGCGGGAATAGGTCAGGAGGCTCACTATGGTCAACAACTTGAAGTTAATCAGCAGGTGTTGAGGTAGATAAGCCTGTTTCAGCTTCCTAAGAAAATACAGTTTCTGTTGAGCTTTCCCCACCTGATAAGAGATGTTCATGGACCAGGTGTGGTCAGCCAGCCGAGATGGGGACTCCACAAAACTTGAAGTACTCCACCCTCTCTACCTTCTTTCTGTATAGGCAGTGTGGTCGGTGTGCTCTGATCACCTGAGGTCCACCATCATTTCCTATGTTTTGCTAAGTACAGGTTGTTGTTGGTGTCTGTTGACAGATCAGTGGTTGTTGTTAATAATAATAATAATAATACATTGCATCCTGGAGTGTGTTCATCAGGAAGTCCAGAATCCATGTAGACAGTGAACTGCCTAGGTTGGTCAGTTTTGGACCAGTTTGTTGGATTACTGTACTAAATGCTGAGCTTTAATCCACGAACAGCATCCTTACATAGCTTTTTCTTTTGGTTCAAATGTTTGAAGGCTGTGTCACGCTGGGTCACATGATCTAAGCAGGGTTGCATCTCACTGATGATTCACGGTTTTTGGTTGGGGAACTGTTTTAACAGTCTTTGTAATGGTCACACTCAGAAGTTTGAATAGGAGAGAAAAGCTAATGTTTGTCCCTCCAGCCCGTTGCCCTGTAAAATTACCCGCCAGTCGTTGATTTTGAAGTAGTAATGCAGGGCTGAGGTTCCTCAATCCACACTGTTTTTATAGCTGGTCTCTGTCTACAGATCAGTAGTTTATTTGCCAGACTGAGGGACCGAGACAGATGATCTGAAAGTGGATGATCTTGTCTGCTCTAATCGCTAGCTGCCAGAACTTGTGCCTGGCCCCTGCCTCTGCGTGGGCCTCCATCTTTCGTAGATAGGAGACAGTAGAAGAAGAGTAGAAAGGTGCCTCGTGTGTCATCTGAACAGAGAGATGAAGATACAGAAACTCGGTGATGGATTGAGTAGGTTCAGGAGAGTACACACAGAAAAAGCTTAGCAAAGTGAACAAGAGAGAGAGAAAGGGCGGAAGATTTATGAAATCAGGAAGTTCAAAGGATTAGTAAGGATGAAGTGAGAGTAACTTACGATTGGCCCTGATGTCATACCTGATGGAGGTGTCTAGGAGAGAGGGCAGTAGAGTATTTAACTAAACTGTCAAAATTATCTTATTGCCTGAGGAATGGAGGACAAATGGGACAGGCCAGGTTAGATGTCATGGAGACAAAGAGAGGGCAGATTGAAATGGTTTGGATATGTGAAAAGGGGGGATAGTGGATGGATTGGTAGAAGGATGTTGTCAGTCACGAGAAAAAGGGAAGACCAAAGAGGAGATTTCTGCATGTGGTGAGAGACGACATGCCGTGGATTGGTTTGACAGATGTAGAGGAATATGCAGGGGATAGGGTAGGATGGAGACAGATGATCGGCTGTGGCAATCCCAATCCCAAGGTAACAGTCGAAAGAAGAAAATATGTGACTTATTGCATTGATTTAATTTTCATGTCATACAGAATGTGAAGGACGGCAAGTCAAAAGTTTGAGCTACCAAACACCAAGAAAACCCATAATTAATAAAAATCTTAATTTACTTACCACATGTTACACAGTACATACATACAGTACAATATCGTGAATTTTATATCTGCATTTGACCCATCCCTGAGGGAGCATTGGGTGGCCCCTGTGAAGCGCCCGGGAACCTCAATTTCAGTGTCTTTCTGAAGGACCCACGGCACGTTGCGTCAGGTGCTGGGCTTGAACCCAGGTCTCCCGGTTGAAGGACGACCGCTGTGCCCACTGATCAACAGCCACCCAATTGACGCACTTTTCATTTATGTGAAACCAAAACTCACAGTCAGACAACTTCCTTGCATTGGACAATTGGTTTACGCTTTGTGTTAAACTATAACAGAAATTGTATCTTTTATAACAATTAACCAACAAAAACTTCCAACTAGTGTCACCTTGAGCATTAGTCTGCAGACTCACATTCATAGACAGGCTTGATTTTACCCAGAACCAACTACGGGTCAAGGACAAAACAAGGCAGTACTTGATTTCTGTCAACATATTAATGTCCAAGTCTGAACAAGCATCTGCAGGGGGATTAGAACCCAGACAGGCAACTCAAAACCTTTGGTCTCCTCTCCTCTCCTCTCCTCTCTCTAATCGATAATCTCAGCATCAACATTTATAATAACCTTAAGCGTCAAAGCAAGAAAAAAAAAAGAAGATATTAAGATTATTGCAAAAATGTGTTAGTATGTATGCAGTGTTGGTGTATTTTTCTCTACCCATACATTGTGGTGTCTGATTGTTTATTAAAAGGTTAAACATTACATTTTTAATAAACATAACTTTAAAAAAATGTTGTCCTCGTATAAACAGTCTACATCAAATATTTAAGTAATAGCTGAAGAGATGTCAGGTCTCCCAGACAGGCAGTTGGCTAAGTCACTAATGCCTTAACTGCATCACTCAGATATCTTCACACATGCAAACTTGTTTGTATTCATGTTCATGTGTATTTCATACCTGTGTTCATATATAAAATAGAGTAATGGAGTGAAAAAAAATACAATATCCTCAATGGGATGAATAATTACTACTTCTCTTCCAACTCTGATGTAGTTTACAGTCCTCGTCTAACATTTGCTTTGTATGTGTTTTTCTCTACTTTAAATCCTCTTCATTTCAGACACACCACATGCACAATATTAGTTGAGACATTTGTCTGCCTGTGAGCAGACACATAAAAATACTCCGGCTTTGAATTATCGTTGTAGGGCAGTTAACACCAACTCTGTTAATGGCTGACAGCCCCAAAGACACACACAATCAAGTGTTGGGCCGTGGTTAATAAAGCACACTTTGTAAAGCATGAGGGTTTTATATGATTTATTCAGTGCTTCAGTGTTGGCATTTTCTCAAGATAATATTTTATTACATCTGTGGAATATACTCATGCTCTGTTATGTAACTTTGGGTTATGGATTGACTTTGGGTGAAAGTATTTTAACCAAATGCTTAATTTTTCGGGAGATTGTCCAAATATAGTCCTTGTTTGCGTGCATTCAAGCTTGACCTAGGCATTGCCCTGAAGCTCCGATGTCATATTTCAGTTGAATTATTGTTATGCAAGTAAATAAGTATCAGATTCTGTCGGTCTCTGTTAATCGGGTGTTCACATCTCTGCCTCAAATCATGTGTTTTCGGCTGGAACATGAGAAACTATTTACCCCCTCAGTTCCCTCCTCTGGTGTCTCCACAGGCATTGACATTCCAACATGGGTGTTCAAATGTGTGTTGTGGTTCAAGTGAAATGGTAAAACTGGCGATTAACTCGTTACAGAGTTTTGGTCTCTTGCTGATACTATTTACTAGCTATATGTTTTTAGACCTGCTATAAGTATGGCTGCATTGGTCGCAATGTTGATCGGATCATATATAGTAAAAGATCACAAACTACTGGAAATCTTGTGCAGACTTTCGTGTTGCCCAGAGGATCACTCCAAACAGATTTTCTTAACATTCCCTGCAAGTAAGGACCATCCTGAGAAATGTCTTGTATTGGATTATCTTGGACCCGCACAAAGGTTTGCACAGATGGTAATTATTCACAAATATTGTATAGTAATGACTTTATGATCCTCACTTTTCATCTTTTGCTGTTCTTACTCACAATTTTAATTTATGACCTAATGATGTTCAATACTTTGACTTTTGACTGACAAATACCATCCACAACCGCCTCACTGTACTGTAAACTGAGATGATTACTATGGTATGAATATGTCTTGTTTACGATCAGAATAAGACAGTTGCATCTGGTAAGGGTGTGAAAACTATCAAAACATGCTTGTTGCTTGTCATCTGGGACACAGCTGTCTGTGGTCTTCTGAGGGACCTTTTATGTAAACAACTTCACAGTCTTCACCACACTTCTCTGGGTCCAACGCAGTACACAAATGTAAAGAATTTTTTTTTTTTTTCCAGGGTTCTGATTTGTCACCCAACCGTTCATTCATTATTGAAGTTAGGTCTGCTCTTTTTCTTATTTTTAAATCAAGCTGCATATGTCAATTATTTTGTGTGTCATATTGATGTATTGATGTGAGACATTTTTTTTCGAACATAGTTATAAGAACAGGATGGATTGATGGATGATCTATAGAAAGTATTGTTATTTCTGTTTGAATATAGACACTGACTTTGTGTCTGCAGTTTTGTCTAATGATGGTGGACATTATATAAGACTACAGTTTGGACATTCAGCCTTCTTTTCTAAAACCAGTGCTCGGTTGAACATTTAAAGCACATTTTCTGCTGCAGAAACTTGTATTATTGTATGTTCTTGAGTTCCTGAGCCCAAATTCTGGTTTTATCGGTCGAGCCTCTGTGTCCGCGTGTGACCTTTTTTCCTCAATCTTCCTTTCCTTTCCTCCTCTTCATGTTCTCCTCCTCCTCTTTTTCCACTGGGCAGTTGGCCAGAGCTGGAGCAGCCTAAGCAGTGTAGCGTTATTGGGTTTATGTGGTATGCAGGCAGACAGCAGAGGGAACTGTGCCAGACAGATAACAAACAGCAGCCACAAAGGTAAAATGGTGTTGTGTGTGTATGTTGTGAGTGAGTGGGTGACTGAGTGAGTGAGTGAGTGCAGGAAATGTGAATGCCAGACCGGGCTCTCTGACACTGTTGGGCCAGTCACCGTGGTGCCTGTGATGAGATGAAAATGGCACCGTCAAAACTTGGTGCTCTCTCTCTAGATTTTGTTTTGTTTTCAGATTTCTCTTTCTTGGCAGCGAGGGGACCAAGAAGTATTTGGAAAGCGAAGCAGACTGACCAGTGCAAAAAGAAATTTCTCTATTGAAAATTTCCTTTTGCTGTTGATTGTTGTCTTTTGTGGCCCATATAAACAAATTCATACTCCTCCTCACTGAAAATGCATAACATTAATCCACCAACGTCAAAACGAGTATCAGATTTGTGTTTTAGCCATTAGTGTATTTAGAGGCAAACCAACATGTAAACCATTGCTGTTTCTAACAGTAATATTAACCTGTCACAAGTTGATCAAAAATGATACAGAAAACATGTGGCTCTTACCTCCTTCTTTAATTTATATATTGATAATTCTATCTTTTGTTCTGTCAACTTCTTTTCAAAACAATACAAGGAAAAGATAATGGATTTGACTTTCCTTTTTTTCCTTGAGTTGTTTTGAATTGAGTAAAATTGTCAATAAACATGCATCATTTTCACATGTTAATACAAATCTCACAAGCTATTGATTTAATCTGAGGATTTCAGATATTCTAAAAAAAAAAAAACCTCACATACTGTTTAATCATTCTAAATAGCATGTTGCTAAGGTATTTCACTCTGAGTCAGTGACTGTGCTGTGTGTTTTTGTCTGAATGAGGGACAACTTTTGCAAAAAAGCTTAGTTTAGATCAACTAATACATGACCATGTTAAAAACCCCAGATATCGCAAACAACAACTTTTCCTATTTTCTGTGTAATAACCACATTGGACATCTGTAAAAACACAAAAGCTGAAAAGATGGTGGGACAGACTGCAGAATGTATAACATACTACATGTATGATTCACAACATTAAGATTTAAGAAGCAGCTAGTAGTAGTTAGCAGCTACCTCAGAGAAGAAGAAAATATTGAAAATGTCCTCAAATTGGAGAGACATATCCTAGGGCTCTGTCTGAACAAGCAACATGATCCACCGAGGTATATTATATGAGGGAAAATGAATATGTGTTTTTACCATCTTATTTCATTGTTTACAAAGCATAGCCCGAGGCGTGTATAAAACGTCACAACAGGCACTGATGCTGCTGTATTAAATGTTGCACTTATTTAGCCCTCAGAACATCAGTGGGCTATTTGAAAACACACACTGGAGTGGCATTACATACACCATCGTCATTTTGTTCAGTCTAAACCAACAACGGTGTCGCAGAGTCTTCGTTGTGGTGCTGTCGCTCAATGTGTTCGTGAAGAGATATTTAGCTTAGCTCAATTTCTTCAAAGAGGTTGAGCTTGTCACAGTAGGTGTTGTTACAACGGGGAAATGACTCCAGTGGGCTTCTTCCGGTCTCTTTTACATTCTCAATCAGATAAGCTCTATTACTAAAACTGGGCACTGACTGATTTAAAAAGAATCAGAAGCAAAAAAATATGTTTGTCAACCTAGAAATGCTGACTTCTATACCCAACCCTAAAAACCCATCAAGCGTTATTTTATTTAAACAGCACTTGATGTAAAAATTAAAAAAACAGTTTTCCTGCCTTTTACTAGCGCTTTAAAAGTCGATAATGAGACAAAGAAGATAAAAAAGAATTTAGAAAATAATTCACACCATTTAGAGTGTAAATACATCAAAAATTTAATGACGGGGGATTGAGGAAAAGATTACAAATAAAAACATAAGAAGATAGAAAAAAAAAGAGAATACAATAATGAGATATATCACCTAATAAGTAATTATTCTAATAAATGAGTATAGAATAATTTTTAATGTCATAAATAAAGTTGGTGTTTATAACTAAGGAATCCTTGTTTGATTTAAATCTTATCTTGGTTCAACAACTAAATGACAAAGGATGTGATTGTTTCCGGGGCTATTGGTTAGAGCAGAATAACTTTAAAATGGAAGTCTCACATCAAGGAGAGTTAGTGAAAGAATGTGAACTGGTGTCTCATCCTTAACCTCTAGATGGCAGCAAAACATCATGTCTTCTCACATTCAGTATCTTGATAAACTTTGGCCAGCAGCTCAGTTGCATTGTCTCTCACAAGTACTTGGTTCATGGACTCTGTGTGGCTAGACGTGCAGGAGCCGGCCACAGTCATCTGTGTACCTTAGTGTTTCTCATGCCTCTTGCCTGAAAGCATCAGCACTTCAGTGGCTCGGTAGGAAATTGGGCTCTTGCAAATCCCAGAACAAAAAAAACAAACACAGCTCCAGCTGACCAATAGTTCCAGTTTCTCTTTGTTCTGTGGCGCCGTCTATGTTGTTTCAAATTTCAGGTTTCAGAAACAGACATGTGTGACTCCATTCGGCCCATTTCTGCCATGATTACATTAGATCAATTAGATATATTGTTTTGTGATCTCTTCCCTATGAATAATAAATAGTTTATAAAGTAAAGAAGCAAGATATGATGTCACTTTTATCCATTCTGTAAAGAGTTTGTGATTTACAATGTGACCCCTAAGAGCTATGGTTTTCATGATAGTGCCAAAAGCTAAAGAACAAATGCATGGCGATGTGCTGGATGGGATCATATATTTTCCCTGAATAGGCGGCCTCTGTCACCATGTGAAAACCAAATTAAAGGTACTCATAGTGACTAACCTATAGCTTAACATGGCTTTATGGACCTTTAAATTACATTGTTGTACAGTCAAATGGCACCTCAAATATATTGGTTCACTGTCACTACTCAGCTTTCAACATTTTATACAGATGGTACAGTAGACGGCTGTTTTTGGCGAAAATGCTTTATAACTGTTTGTGACTGTGCACAACCCACTCAGCACCAAGGAACAACATGGTTAAAGCTAACTGATATAGTATTAAACTGAAGAAAAGCAGATCATTTCCTCAGTAGATTGTGCCATGGATCAGAAGGGAAAGTCCTGAACAGATTGTAGTTCAGCAGCTATTTTCTCGTGACACAATACAATGACACAGTCACTTTTCACACTCATCGTTTGGGTTGTACTTAAAGTGATTTAAAAAATGGTGTTGTTACATTTGGGTGCTGATTTTTGTTTTTGGAGTGTTAACATTTGATTTCCAGGGTGTCGTCTTCGCTGAAGCCAAAATATGTCTAAACTACAAACACAACATTATTTGTAGGTACAAGCTCCTCTGGTTGACACGTATTTGTTAGCTCAGTGTTTACATTACACTCATGCCTCTCTGCATGCACCAACCAATATTGGTTGGACAAGGCAAAGCCACATGCCTGAATATGAATGTGTTGGGCACACATTGGTGAAATTATGAATCATATTTATCAACCTGAATAAGACTGTATTGATTACAAGTTTCAATTATTTTTGATTAATTATCCAGCCGTTATATACACATTATATAACAAGTGTGTATCTGAACTTCTAATTGTGTACTATGCGTCTGTCTGACTCCAGGTGGGTTGTGGAGCGTCTTCACATTGGGAGGAGCCAGCAGCAAAGCCGGAATCGACCAGGAACACAACCCCTTACCATTGTCCAATCAGAGCCTCCTGTTACTGCTGGTCCTAGCCAATCTGACGGATGGACCTGACTGGCCCAACCCCTACCGACAAGCTATTACTTGTTTCAGAAACACGCAAGGTTTACGGATTTTTATGAATTGTACTAAAAAAGCTGTTGATTTGCATGCCATGTACCAGGAAGTCATTCAGTTGTTTATTAGATAATAATCCTGATATTTGACTCTGCCCATGTAGACAATTCATCGCTGTCAGTGGAGCAACCTCACACCTTCCAGATCAATTTCAACAGTCTGTACACAGCACTATGTGAGCAGCAGCGCTCTGACCAGGCTACACTACTGCTGTACACACTCCTTCACCAGAATGATAACTTTAGGACATACATGCTCTCTAGGACTGACATGGAGAATCTGGTGAGTAGGTAGAAAAAAACAACGATTATAGTACATAAATGTATGCATGTTCATTATTCCAGTCTCTGTCTGATATTTTGTCTTATTAACTAAGCATCAGTAAAGAGCAATGCGAAGAATGAATCAAAGTGTGATTGGGTAATCCACAACGAAACTTATTATGGACATTGGAATGACCATGAAAACCTTTCATATAGATCCAATGCAATGGCTCGTAAACAGCGAGGCTGTATGCAGGTGGGAGCGGGAGCTGGTGCAATGCTGTCCACATGTGACAGTGCCAATTATTTATATATACATTGCATAGCAGAGTAAATGTATGGAGATAGCCAGTGAATGAAAATCAGCCTTTAGCTCAGCATGGTATCACATATCTATTATAGACCATAATATATGAGGCTCTTTTGCACGTTGTATGAATAATGCATTTAATTTAATTGGATAGGAGTTTGATTCAGGGTATCAGTATTGTACATCTTTGGTTTAAAAAGAGACTTCAGTTAGAAGCATCTAAAGTATTTACAACAGAAAACCACAAAGTATTATTAGAGACTCAAGACACAAATTTACTTATCAACAATCATATTTTGAAACTGCAGGTCAGTTAATTCATCCGGTATTTTATAAGCCTGACATTTCTGTGTTATTCCCGCTTTATAGTAGCTGTAATAAAATCTCATCATTGGCAAATCTAAACTGAGGTCATTATGTTGGAGGGGCACTAACGAGTTTAGCAACTTCTATAAAATGTTTTTTCTCAACTACCACCTGCAGTTCTACTTTTAATATTTTATTGTTGTTTACTTGTTATTCAATTGGGTTGCTCAAACATTAAACTTGAACAAATACCCCCTGGCATGAAATCAAATTCTTCCTCCATCCTCAAATACCCCTCAGTTCTTGGTAACAGATATTAAAACAGTAGTAAATTAGTAATTATTAAACCAAGGAATTTGACATTGGTGGCTTTGACCCAGTCTATAAGTTTTTGAACTTGTCTGACAATGGTGTGGCAAATCTAATCTTTCAACAACCCTACAAACTGCAGTGGTTGTTTCAGTCATTTAACAAGGATGTAATGAATGTTATTTATGTGACAACACTTACGCACATACTCAGCCTCTTCTTCCTGCTTCCCCCCTCTCTGTCTCAGGTGCTGCCCATCCTCGAGATCCTTTATCACGTGGAGGAAAGAAATTCTCATCACGTCTACATGGCTCTCATTATTTTGCTCATCCTTACAGAGGACGACAGCTTCAATCGCTCCATCCACGAGGTGGTGGGTAAACACAGTGCAATAAACAGTATTCACATTTCAGGTATTGCCACTGCAATAATTACTTCTCATGTTTTAAAATAGGCATGCCTCAGCTCTATGTTTCTAATCCTCTCTTAGGTATTGAAGAACGTTTCCTGGTATTCAGAGAGGTCATTGACAGAGATCTCACTTGGGAGTTTGCTCATCCTAGTGGTTATTCGCACAATTCAGTTCAACATGACCCGGACAAGGGTGAGTTTGTGTGCTTCAAAGAAAATAACATCAGTTTTTGCCACATTGATATACCTAATAGAAAAAGATGAATACAATAGTAACTTTAAGTAATGTGTATATTTATGTGTGCATCCACTCTAGGATAAATACCTTCATACAAACTGTCTTGCTGCACTTGCCAACATGTCTGCACAGTTTCGTTGTCTCCACCAGTACGCCGCTCAGCGCATCATCAGGTAAGGACATGGCAAGCAGATCAGAATAGAGAATGATGGAATATGTTTATTAGTAGTTTCTTTGATTTTGTTTTCCATATGACCCTTTTTAACTCTTGTCTTACTCCAGTCATAAGTATTTATCTGTGAAATATTTAAAGTGGTTTGATAAACTAGTGCCTAATTTTGGATCAAAAAATGACCAAAACTATAAACCTATTTATTTCATACCTTGTCTGTTTGACTTTTTATATTTTTTCTATGATACTTTAAATTAGAATCTTGATCTTGACATTTTATATTTGACAATCCGTATATATCCCTTCTGGAAATGGCTGATAAAAATTTCAGTATACATGGATAAAGATTTGCAATATTTGGACTTTTTTTTTTTATAAAATACATCAAGGAAATGTTAACAGATAAAATAAATACAAATATCATTATTTAAAAACTAACTCAATAGATTTCTATTACTCGATTTTAATGCTTTCCACCAATGGTCTAGATTATTATTTTGGGGGACTTTTTAAATATACAATAGGCTCTCTTATTGTGAGAAATGTCAATTTGCACATAGATGAATGCTCCTGACCAGAGAGATCAAATATAAAAAAGTCTAGGTGGAGTGAACAAGCTCATTGTGTTTATGTCTTTTCAGCAAAAATGGTGCACATTTTCAATAAAAACGGACCAGAACGTGTAATTAAGAGGTGACGGGCTCTCATTCTTCATCTTTCCAATAAAACAAAGGGAGCCATACACTGACAAAATAAGCACATGACTGAGGCAACAGTGACTCAGGAGGTAGTCCTGGTGTCGAAGTATCCTTGAGCAAGATACTCAACCCCGAGTTACTCCTAATGGCTGTTTCATTGGTAATGAATGATGGTGTGGTTACTGCTCCTGATGAGCAAGTGGTGCTTTGCACGGCAGCCCCAATCATCACTGTATGAATGTTTGTGTGAATGGGTGAATGTTGGGCTGTTGTTGTAGAAGTGCTTTGAGTGGTCGAGCAGAATAGAAAAGCGCTTTATAAGTACAGTCCATTTACAGGCCATTTACATAACAGGCTCTGCTTTGCTATCTCATCAGTGGTAACAGTGTGTATGCTAGCCTTTGGTATGTTCAAGTTTTAAGTCCAGGTATTATTATAATGCTCGTGCCAATTTTAAGAAAGTATAATCTTTTAGAAGTGTAGCAGTTATCAAATAGTGACTCAATCATTGGAACAGTTATAAATCAGTTTGTTTACAACTTGGGATGATGTTATATACTGAAATCATGTTAAGGTGATTAGTGGTCCTACTCGACTTTTCTTATTGTATACTAGTTCTATATGAACTTCATTATGAAACAGCCACTACGTGTGTTCCTGCCCAATTTCTGCACATTTGAGCCATTAGAGACAGTAGTTCAGTACAATCCCTCTAGTAAAGTTCAGAGCGCTGGTCATTTTTTGAGTAATTTATCAAGTTATGGAAGAATACCCTTTAAGTGGCCAAAGCTATCGAATGAAAGTTATTCCAAACAATGTCCTTGCCAGCTGTCTCCTTGATTCTTTTCCCGACTATCATATTAATGCCCCTTAAATTGCGCCAGTCTAATCCCCCCCCCTGTTGTAAACAGTGTACCAAGTAGTTATTCAATACATCTAATATTTATTTCTCTGTCATTCCAGTCTAAATAGTCACGCAACATAACAAGTCCTCCCAATATTGATTTTCCCACACATACCTGACGTAAACCAACAAAGTTGCACAATCTGACACATCTGTGCTTTCAGCAAGCTGGATTGAAAAATACACTGTAGCCTTTAGTCTTGAAATACGCTGCTCAAAAAGTTGACTGAAATTTCATTAATTCTTTGGTAAACAGTGCAGTGAATCAGAGGAATGCCTTTAATTTTTGACAATGCCAATCATGTCTATTGTGTAGGCAGGATTAATTTTGCTGCAATAGTGGCTGGCTGTTTTTTCAGTGGCTTTATTTAAGAAATGGTTAGCTTGACTCAGTCATTTATCATCATATTTATACGAATAACGTGAAAAAATCACAAAAAAACAAACTCGTTCATTTGAATGATTTATTTTGAACCAGCACAAAATGTTCTTCATTATAGTAACTTGGCATTTGCCACAGTAGAAGAGTCTAAGAACTGAAATATGTAGGGATTGGTGTGTCTTTGTTGGGAATAACATTATGTAACACAAAGGAACTGGGGGGGGGGAAGTGTTTTGGTCAGTGTGCAGACACAAAACTTGAGGAAAGGCCGAAACCACACGTATGCACACAGAAATGCACACACACATACAAAGATCAAGTCATTCATATCTGTAGGCTCCAGCATTACAGGAGGGAATGTTTCCTTCCCTAGGACGTGCACAAGTTCCCATACACACACACTCAAGGATTCCTCTTAACTTCCTGCTTGTTTCTTCCTCCGTATCTGTAACTCTCTGGGGTTTTGAGTCAGACAGAAGCACTGTCTGCGAATGCGATCATGTCTATCCTGTAGTGAGGAATATGTTGGATGATAACGATAATGATGATGACTATGATGGCCTGTGCTGGACTGACTGCCAAGATAAAAGGAGTTTTCTGCCCAGAATTTCTAAAAATCTCCCCGGCGGTGCTCAACTATGCACCTTAATTGATCCTCGGAGAAAATAATGCTTGGTGCTCTTCATTTACAGGCAGCAGCAAGTTTGAAATGTATTTCCACCCCACCGGTCATGGCAGTAGGTTGTCCACCCCGGGTCTTGGATCTGCTTGCGGTTTCTGCCTGTTAAAAGGCATTTTTTTCTCGCCATTGTTGCCAAGTGCTTACTCACGGAGGAATTTGGAGGGTCTCTGTAGATAATTATATAAAGAGTCTGGTCTAGACCTGCTCTTTCTGGAAAGCCCCTTGAGACAACTGCTGTTGTGAATTGAAGCTATATAAATAAAGATTGATTGATTGATTGATTGATTGACTATCCGTAAGTACAGATGAAGATTTGGATTTTTTTCTAAAACAAATTATTATTGTGTTATTATTATATTACCTACCTCTTAGGTCTGATAAGAATTTAAAAAAACTAAAAATAATCTCATAAACTGTATTTTCTGCACACCTGAGTTTAATAAAGGCTATAATGAAGAGTGATTTAATATTGTCCTCAAATGAGATTCATTGTGTTCAACTCTTGCAATTACAATCATGTTATCTTTGTGTGAAACTGATTAAATCATCCACACATCATCATGTTTGGCTCTATAGTCTACGTTGCATTGTTCTACCAAGGCGCAGCAATTGACAATATGATTATGAATATGGCACTTCCCAAGTATTGTTCGTTCCTACCTATATCTTTCTTGCTTATTTTTTGTTCATTCTCTCTCTCTTTGTGTGTTCTGTTTCTCATTCCATTGTTCCTCCCACTCACACTACTTTCGTATTTATCGGCAATGTTCTCTCACATGCTTGTGTGTCCTCACTCATTATTCCAATGGGCACATACTCAATAAATAGTTTAAGTTACATTAGGGCAGCAACTAACAATTATAATATGCCATAATTGTTCCAACCACCCATTACTCTCTGTATTATTCCGTTAATTGTTTGGCAGAAAAATCGTCAGCAAATGGCATAAATTGCTAATCCCTTGTTAAATAGGCCACGTGAAGTCTTCAAAAAATGTGTTATTTGGTCTGACCAACTGCTTAAGACACAAAATTTATCTGGAACAAATTATTCACATTTGAGAATCTGTAACCAGAGAGATTTTTTGGTATCTGCTCTTCCTTCCTTCCTCAAATCATAAGCAGAATTTTAATTGAAACATACTAAGTCAATCTCACTCAGTCAAGAATCTCACTCCGTATGTGTTCAGATAGAAAAAATAATCCTTTGAATAGAAGACACAGAGCATCTTTACATCACCAATGTGTCAGGGTGGACCACGTCTGTCATTGCTTTAGCCTCATAACTGATTTTCGAATTAGACCACCAGTGTGGATATCCTGTGTCATTATATCGTTAGCCTCGTCCGTCACTACCTCTGCATAAAAGCAGGATGTGACAACCAGTCAAACTTCGTCACTGTGGGTCCCCACACCAGAAAAAGTTAACAGTAGACCTCCTCATGGCAACTCAGATATATCCATTCAGCTATCACCCGGCCAATTAGTCTGAATAACAAATGCTGAGAGATTTTGTCTCTGTGTAACCGTGTGGTTTAAGCGCTGACAGATGGACAGGTGTAGGTCTGAGGGACTCAGTAGCGTTCTGTGTGCATCTGATCTTGCCAAGCTATTTGCTTTAATATATCCTCTTTTTTTAAATTGTAATCGGCACACAAATTAACCATTTAGCACCAATTGGGACTTAGAAAGACTAATCAGAAGTTGTATTGAAACAGGAGGTCATGAATAAGTAAAATAATAAACAACAAGAACAAAGACTAAAAAACAAGACTCTGTAGTATATTAGAAAAAACTATCTAAGCCCACACCCAAGTGGACATGGACAGGATTACCTACATGTCCACTCTACGTCCCTCCATACTGTTCGATTCTACTCAGATTTTCAAAAATAATGCTGGATAGGGTTCTAAGAACTTTTACACATCAAATATTTTGTAATTTGATTTTCAAATTACAAACCGATATTCATAAACTAAAAACAAAAGTTGTTTTATTTTTTTTATTTTTTAAGAAACAAAAATTTAAATTGAAATACAATGTGCTTTTTCTTTCCATGGCCAAAAGAGAATGATAGAGAAACAAAGAAGGTTTGATTTTCAGTTTCAGTGATTCATTGCCCCAACTGGACATGTTGGGGCTCGACTTAACTAATCTCGTCACTGGAACTGTTACCCAGTAGGGTACATGCCATAACTGTGGATGGACACAGATGTTAAGCTGTGGAGACCCAAAAAGAGAACAGCCGAAAGACTAAACGTAAAAGACTTTTGAGACTTAATGTGGTAATTTACAAGGGAAGGAGGGAGTGGGGCGTTGAGTGCCATCGATCATCACTTTTATTCCTCAGCTGTAACGGTTTATTTTAAGTTTCGGATACACACTATACACATATATAGACCATTCACTGGTTCCAATGTTGTGGCTGACCGGCTTGTGTAAATACTTGCTACTATAATCGAGATTATACAAATTTCAGAGTTGCTCATGTCTTTTCTGTTTGCCACTCTCGTTAGAGCCTTCATTGGTTCCTTTCATAAATGACTACATCCGCTCTCAGAAATTGAAAAAACAGACCTATTTTTTGTTTCTGTTTCTAGTGATTTCCTTTTATCTAATTAAAAATGAAAGTAAAACCTTTTTTTTTTAATTCCTAAAATCCATCTTTGGTCAGGAAAAGGAAAACGCCTTGTTTTTTCAATTTAGATTTTTGTATCTCAAAACGAAATATCCAAAAAAATTACTTTGAAGTACCAAAAGATACACAGACCCCTAAAGCTGTGTGACTCTGAGTCACACAGCTGTGACTCAGAGTCTGTGAGTTTTCTTTCAAGTCTCTTCCATGGCTACACATAATGAATGAATTGTTTACTGTGGCATCCTCATTGTGCTTTTGTGTCTGCATTATTGACCCACCCTATTGCCACAAAAGGTCAACCAAGGATACTCTAGCAATATGGATATATGTCTGTATCCATCCATCACATGCATTCATGCAGACCTACTCAAACTCTTGCATTAAGGTCAGGGCAACACTGTGACCCAGCAGGTCAAATGCCAGACTGTCTGCTTCAGTAGCAACATACACATACTGGCAAAATATAGTTTTCATCAGATGTTGCCACGACCAAATCACACACAAACAGTTCAAATATCTCAGTGCTACAGACTTTTTTTTTTTTTTCGATAATGAATGCTGCTTTTACGGACTATTGCAGTCTCAAAAGGATTGAACCCCCTGAACAACATTCCCCCATTAGAATCCACATTTCCAAATCAGATGTTTTTAAAACAGTTTTCCGACCTTCATACTTACTTAAGCAGTAAGTCTCAGAATTAGTTTTTTTTACGGGCTGAATTCACATTGGGCTCCATGCCCAGACTTCAAGATGAACACCACAGCTGACCAAAATACAGAGAAGAATCAGCTAAAGTCTACTTTAAACCATCATGACAAGTAACAGCAGTTATTTGATGACGCTGTTCTGTGGAGCAATGAAACAAAAAATATTCAGAGTTGAATAATATTGATACTTCGAGAGTCTGTAAATAAGTATTTTGTGTTATTTTTGGGAAAACACTTATCCCTTACACTTACTTATCACTTATCAAGTCTTATCGTAATATCTGTCAAATTTAGCTGTTTATCTTGTTCTCGTTAGATTTATTTTATCCAAAGCTAATATATAGAATATTTTTCAATAAACAATTATATACAGTAGGTTAAATAATTTTCTTCCAACTTAGCATGTAGAAGAATAAGTTGAAAAAAGGCTTTATGATTATAGATGGTAAATTATGCATATTCTTCAGTATTTTGACATCAAATTGTCCAATGCCATTTTCATGATTATTTTTTCCAAGACTAATTATTATTAATTATTCCAGAGACCTCATTTCAAAAGTAAGAGGCCACTGTCTATGTCTCACACAGATGCTTCTGTCTTCAGTAGAACTGAGTAAAGACCACTGTTTCAGTATTTACGGTACATTAATTATTGGTCAACATGGGCTATAAATGCTCTCTGTTTGACTGTGTGTTTGGGTTCCAAGTCCGCTGCTCTCACTCCGTTTCCCCTCTCTTTGTATCCCCTGCAGTTTATTTGCTTTGCTTTCCAAAAAGCACAACAAAGTTTTGGAGCAGGCAACACAATCTCTAAGAGGCAGACATGGAGACGGCACATCTCTGCCTGACTATGTGAGTAACACACACTTCCTCCCTCATCCCACAGTTCATAAGTAGTTCCTAAACTATGTAGTGTTGGATAATGTGGAGTAGTTAAAATGGGATGGGTGTTACCCCTGCCTGTGAAACTCATAAACCAAAACAGGAGACACAATGTTGACTAATGCTGCACCATGCTGTTTTGGCCAACCTGCTTTTCGTAGGTGTTTTTGAACAACAACGGCGATTATCTATGCAAGGCAGCCTTCAGTCCCTGCAATTTTATGTTGTTTCTGTATTTTTGTTCAAGCCCATTGTTCAATCTATTCCAAATCATTTTGTCATTAGTTTTCCAGTGCTCCTACCATACATTTAATTTATGCTGAAATGGAGTCTCTAATTGTAGAATAATATTTGATGAAAGTTTGAGGGTCTCTAAGGTCAATAATTATATCAGCCAATCACAAATCACACACACCAAAGTAGTAGTGAAATTTGTTAAAACCTGTTGATCTGAAATTTAAAGGAAATGCCGGCAAAATATAAGCCAATACATTTATCATGATGTCGTCGCATCTCCATCAAGTGTCTATATCCTACTTAGTAATCTCACCTGACCAATGAGGGCACTCTGTTGGGTAATTACTCTGCGATTGTTTGCGTTTTTGTCTGTCTCCTCTGCCCTTAATTTTTGTTCCCTGTATGTGTCAGTATGGCTGTCTCATTACATTTAAGTGTCCATGAAATGTGTATGAATGTCTTTAGGGGATGGAGTTGTATTAGGAGCCCTTCCATAGATGCCCTTAGGTGTTGTGGAAACACAAACATGTTTGAATGTTCTTTCAACCACGCAGCAACTATCTGATGAGGCCCCTTACATGCAGACATTTATGCCCGCACACTCACAAAAATGTATAAAATACAATTATCTAGCTTTGTTTTGATGCTTCCTTCCTTCGGGGCTTATTGTAATGCAGTTTTATTTATAAGCATACATAAATACCCATGACTGAAAATGCAAATGAGAATTACGAAGAGAGATTATTTTGTCACGATTAGATCATCTTTAGATCGTTAGAGATAGAAGTTTATCCAGCTGTTGGATTGAAATAAACCTCATATAATAATAATAGAGACAACACTCATAAGACCAGGTCTAAGTAAGTTCCATCAACAACAGCAATGGCAGCGGTCTTGTTTTGGTTGAATTTCATAGTCTTGCTTGAGGGCACTAAGCAGTTTTTCAGTGTAATTGTTTGTGAGAATTCTTTCTAGACTAGTGTCTGACATCCAGTCTGGGTCATTGATGTTTAAGAAAGATCTGGTCAACTTTTCTGATACTGCTGTTATCCTTGAGCTTAGACTATACTAACTCAATGTGACATTGGTTCCCATGTCTAGAAAGGTTCCCATAGCTACTGCTGACAGCTAGAAGACAGATTATAGTTTTATTACTCTTAAAAAAAAAAAGAGTATCTTTTATGTTCAAAATAGGTACAAATAGACCCAACTTATAAATGCAAATGGTGTATCAAAAAGCAGTTAGGTTTCATTGTGACCTCATAGGAGGAGGTGCACAATTCCATTTCCCATGATTTCAGCGACAAAACAGCGTTGTTTTAGTGGTGTTTCTGAGTACTTGCTCGGGCAAATCAGAACAATTTTGATTAAAACTAAATGATGTTTGGCAATTTTTAGTTGAAGAATATTTAGTTGTTTTTTTTTAAAGAAAGAAAAAAAATTACCAAACTAGAAAGCACCCAGAGAGAGCAAAACAGTACCAAAGGCAGTGATAGATATCATTGTGATCATAGTCAATATGATTGCTTTATTTTCGAAGATTTCATGCAGATTCTTGTATTTATTTATGGGTTATTGCCAGACTCTAAATCTATCTTTCTCACAAGTCGACTTCACCAATCCATCCTTCTTTTTCAACATAAATTTGTTTTCATGCTGCAACACTGTTAGAAAGTTGATTTGTTCATGGTGATGCGACCACTGGACTTTAAGGGTTATTGCTAAAAATGCCGAATCTCAACAGTTAAGAAAAACATTTTAATGATGTTAATTCGTGAGGTCATGATGTAATAGAAACTAAATTTAATTATCTCTAGAATATGCTAAATGCTACCTTTTCGTATAAAATTCTGGTTATCTGAATCAACAACATAGTAAACTACAAAAAATCACTCATGGAATGCAAACCTCCACCAAGGCACAAAAGTACCCTAGGTTACGGAATAAGTTATGTACATTTCTCCATTTATGTCGGAGTTATTCCCAGCCTCTAAATCTACCGACAACTCCAACAACCCTCTCTGAGTATCTCTCAAATACTCTTTAGCCGGTCATCTGCTACACGTTCCACTTCAGCACCTTTTGTTAAACCGACTGAGCCGCTCCTCCACCCACAAAGGAACATCAAAGGAACTCTTGAACCGGCCCCCAGCTCCACCCTCAAAGAAACATCGAAGGAATAAAGTCAGCAACAGACACACACTTATATTCGCCAACCGTATTTGGGCCATAGATTCTCAAGCATTAGTTGGATTCTATTCAGATTTGTGAATATAATTCCACTCAATGTTATCTAGTTTTTATATTTCTATATATCATATTTTACCCTTTTTTTGATCTAATATTTCATGATTTTCTTAATTCTTAATTCTTTTCTTAAGTCTTTATTGTGAAAATAACTTCAGGTTTAATCTCAGGAGTTAGATCAGGGGGATTGCTTGTAAGACAAAGGGGATTGGGAACTTTTCATGGATATATCCTCGCTGGCGGTGACGACAGAGTAGGACTAGTTTGTTACCTTTGGGATTTGTTTGAATATCAAATTTAAATTTTGTGTAAAATGTAATGTGGATATTCTCTAATATGAGAGAATATGATGTATAACATTTATGTTATTGTCCAAACCCAATAGTCCGCTTCTTTGGTCTGCTCCAGATGTGAGAATGAAGCATTGTAACTTTTTTCAGCTAGGTTGGTTTGCGTTCAGTAAGGCAAAAAATGAACAACCTATATGTTGTTAACAAAGATCATGTCATGGAAATGCCGTTCGATAACTGGTCACACTAAAGCGGCGTTAAAAAGTGGCAACCCTCCTAATTCCTACTGTGCATCTTGTCCTATTCTGGAGTGCATATCAACATACTTCAGCTTACCCTGGGCATAAGAACGCCTGGTTAGACAGCATGTTTTAAATCATTTAGAAATACAAGCGTTCCATGAAAGATGTTCTGCAATCAAAAGAACTCACCACAGAAAATGGCTGGCTCTAATGAGATTCTACCATGACTTGTTATCTTTATAAAATCCCTACATCTCTGTGAATGGATGAATTCAGAGTGAATTACTGCATGATTCTTAACTAGGCTATCTAGTTTACACAGGCTAGAAAAAATTCAATACATAAAAAGTTTCTTTGATATGATGTCAAGGCTATGTTTACCTGCTACTGGTGCAACCAAGTCACCTGTCAGTGCCTGTGGGTGCATCTGGGGCACGGGTTCTGGAGGTCCAACAGACTGGCAGGCAGTTGGAGATCAACACCGCCATGAACTTTCTCAACAGGACACGAGCCCACTTTCTGGAACTTTTTCTTCTCAGTGCAGCACACAGTATAGGTCCTTTCCCTCGGCCAAATGCGCAATCTGGGTACCCAAACCTCCTGGGTGGGTCCCATATCCGTCTCTATGGTGGGCACGAAGAGCCCTGGAGTTGGTGTCACACCGAACCCCCTTCTCTGATAATTCGTAACAGTTCATCAGTAAGCTCATGTGTTGATGAAGAAAGCAACTGGCTGCGACAATTGATGTGAATTGCAGGACACATGAATCATCGACACTTCTAAGACACAGCTCAAAACCATATAACATTCTATCCAATGTCGCTGCCATAATTCGATCAGGAAAGAGGCAGAAAATATTAATTCTGCCACCAAATTGCTGAGATGCCAATTCGCTTGCGTCTAGAATTATCCCCTGACCACTGTGATTATAGAAATATGGTATGTAATATGCAGTGGCATTTTTATTTTGTAAATTGCAAACATTGCGCATTCACACATAATTAATATCAAAGACTTCATCCGTATTTATTACAAAGTTCCACAGTTCTCCAGGTAATTCTGGATTTGTGATGGGCATCTGGAAACAATGTAATGTGGCCTTCTGGCTCTGGAGAAAGAAATAATGTTTGTTTAATGTGGGATTGCCATCGACATGTTATGACTCTCTTTGTTAGGGAGAAATTAAGAGAGGGATATGAAGGAACGTTGTCAAATGCTGTGTGCTGCTTATGTTTTTTGTCGCCTTCTTTTCCCAATTTCTCTCCCTCTCTCCTTAATGTGTTTCTTAGTGGTCTCTTTGTCTCTCATTATACATATACACCCACAGAACACCCCCTCATCCTTGTATGTGTTTGAGCTGCTGTGTCTGGTTAGTGTCACGGAAGAAAGAGTGAAGGGTTAGGGCCCCCAGATCCCCCAGGGGACAGCCAGAGGCTCCCAGTCCAAGCAAGGCAGCTCTCGAGCGGGCCCCACACTTGCTCTCTGCAGCCTCTACACCTCTGATTACAGATGTTTTTTCTTGCCTTTCTATTAGAAATGTGCATTGACATGTAGTATGTGCTGTTGCACACAAAACAAACATGAAAAGGAAGCTTATGCTGTGTTGCATGGCATTGCGTTGTGTCATTGTTTATACTCCCAACCAGTGGCACTGGTAATGTTACTTCTGTGTCTCTTAGTCTGTTTACTGTTGCACATTTTTGGGAAGAGACTGCAAACATACACAAAGGGAGAGGGAGAGAGCCAGAAACATCTTGGACCACCCTGTCTATGTGTTTATGTGTGCTGGTTCAGTCACAATCTGTGATCTCTCTTTAATAGCCAGAGTAGACACATACATTAGCTTTGTAGCACCACTCCTCTTGTTTAGGGAAAAAGCAGAGTCCCAAAATATGTCAACAGATAGTAAACATTATGCATTCTGTTTATTATAAGGCCTTCATGGTATTTGTCACCTTTTATTAGTCTACAAAATTATTTTGGAAAAATTCTGTTATACATTAGTACTAAAGTAATATTTCATTGCACTGGGTGTGTTCAGTTTTTCTAATGTATTTATACATACTTAAATAATAAATAAAGGTGACTTTCATAACACAGTGTAGAGATAGAAAAATAAATGATCTTGACAGATAATCAGTAGATACAAATTCCTTAACAAGAAGTTGCTCCACAGAAATGAAGTCGTCTAGAAAAAGTCCCACTTTTATGCAGTAAACATAGCTGTAAGCAGATACACCTATCAGCCATAATGCCAAAAACTTCTGGTGGTCAAAGGTTATGTGAATAATACTGATTATTTCTTTACAGTGGCACCTGTCAGTGGGAGGGATATATTAGGCTGCAAGTGCTAATAAAATCAATCATATATCTACACTGGAACTCGTGCAAATGGTCAAGTGTAAGAATCTAGGCAAGTTTGATAGGAGCCAAATTGTGGTGATTAGACGGCTACTTAAGGTATCTCCAAAGCCGCAGTTCTTGTTGGGTGTTCCAGGTTTGCATTGTTTAGAACTTACCATATGATCGAAAGACCTACAACTGATATACCCTCAACACTCAGTGATGGTTGCCCAAGGCTCATTGATGTGCATGGGGGAAAGGAAGCTACCCATGTTTGCTATGTTTGATGCCATAGAAGAGCCACTATTCCACAAATTGCTCATAAAGTGCATGCTTGTTCTGATTGAAGGGTGAGCTTGCATTATTAGGTGCTGCCTATACGCAGACACGTCACGGTTGGAGTCTATTCTGTGCCTGTTGTGATGAATTCTGACATAATGCACTATGGGACGAAAGCATTCCAGGGGAGATAATGTCATGCTTTGAGCATGTTCTGCTGGGAAACCTTGGGTCCTGCCTTTCATGTAGGTGTTACAGTGACAGTACCACCTACTGAAACATTGATGAAGGACGGGTAACAACTTCTCTTGGAAATAGTATCCCCTAATGGCGGTGGCCTCTTTCAGCAGGATAATGCACACGGCAGAAATTGTTCATGGATTATTTGAGGAAAACAATAATACGTTCAAGGTAATTGACTTGGCATCCAATTTCCAAGAACTGAATCCATCAAATGGAGAAGGTCGAACTCTATTTATTTTACTTTTCTAAATACCATTTCAAAAATAGGTTTTCCAGTTGAACATGTGTTTCATAGTCTGAGTACTGCATGACTGTTATTAATGAGTTTGTTACACCTGTACCTTTGAATCGAACTTGTTGATATCTAAAGAGGCATCTTGGCTATGGAAAACCAGCATTCTACTAGCTCTGAGTACTGCACATTAAAATGAATGATGTAAAAATACAACTCCTTTGTCCAACAAGGTATTTCTTTAGGATTGCATGTGCTCACCACAACAAAATATCTAGTGGCTGTTTCTGAGGCGGTGTTCTGTTTGAAAATGGAGCTTCATAATTAATTTAAAAGGCCAGACTATTGACAGACTTTTAAGAAATTAATACTTAAATATAAATGTTTTAAGGGATTTTCTTTTTCTGTTTCTCTGAAACATTAAAATAAGATAAACCTATGTTCTGTCTTGTCATTCAATCTATTACATCCAAAACTGCAATGAAAGTTTTATGAAAGTGCACTTTATTCTGCCTGCATCAACCAGCCAATAATGGGATTGCTCTGATGAAAGAAATCAAAATACCTTCAGATATTAGCTAATTTTAGTAACTCATAGGTCTTCAACCACATATTGACCATTTTGAACTTCCTGAATTACATTTTCTTTTCTCACTAGTGCCAGGAGCAACACTCCCCCTTTGATGGAACTACTTCCTTTTTTCTTTTCTTTTTTCAAAGACAGCGCCCAGACAGTTTACATGAATGTAGAAGGCCTCAACAAAACTAAAAAGCCACAATGGAAGTCACAACAATGGATTACTTTTCTATCACTATGTAATTGTTAGGAATTACCAATGTGCTCCATTGTTATATCATATTCAAGTACTTTGCCATCTAACATTAACTATTATGAAGCTGTCAGTAGATGGGTTTACACGGACAGCCTAATTCCGATTAGATTTCGGAAAAGACCTCTAATCGGAAAGAAAATGCTGCATGTAAACAACCCTTTCCTTAATGGAAAGAACCTTTCCGAATAAGACTTCATTCCTTTGCAAGCAGATAGTCGAAATCTTTTCGGAAGGTTGCCAGTCACTGCATGTTACGCTATATCGAAAACTTTCTGTTTGAGTTGTATCTGCGCATGTCCAGTGTCTTGACGTAATGCTCAGCTAAGTTTTTTCATCGCTGCAACGCATTTTAAATAGAGCGACTTCATAACTGTTCCGGTCTGCATCGTAGAGAGATTTATTCAGTACAACTTTGAAAGACTTTAACATATTGGGACGGTTAGATGGGCGAAAAGTCACTTCCGCGTTTGCCCTCTCTGTCGTTTTCTTTTTCTGAGCGCATGTTGGCGGTTGGCACACAATTCATCAAATTATTATTGCCACCTTATGAACGGAAGTTTGGATCGTCTGCGTATGTCTGAAAGAGTTTTCGATTTGGTGAGTCAATGCATGTAAACACCGGGTCAGAAAAGGTCACAAGTCATGAAAATGGGCGACTGACTGGAATGGGCGATTCGGAAAGGTTTGTCCCATGTAAACCCACCTTATGTGTTAACGTCTGCATCATCGCTAGGTCATTTAGTTAAATTTAGT
Source organism: Lophius americanus (assembly GCA_037951165.1). Classification (NCBI taxonomy): domain Eukaryota; kingdom Metazoa; phylum Chordata; class Actinopteri; order Lophiiformes; family Lophiidae; genus Lophius; species Lophius americanus. Next base: position 954,511 of record JBBDHG010000057.1, read on the forward strand.
CAATCAGATGAATGCAACCCAAGCTAACCTAAGCTGAGCTTTAAGGCGGATACATTTCACTCGCATATGTTTATATCACACTTTGTTTTTAAGTTATGTAATTCATTATCCTCAATTCCATTTTGGCTTGTATATATGTGTTGTGGATTCTGCAGTCGTTTGAGCTGTTCATAACACAGTACAATAGGTTTCAAAAAGGATTCAGTAAATATATAAAGCTGTTGTTTTCACCTGCATTTAATGCACCATATTTGGGAGTTTCAATAGCCAAATCGTTGGTGGTCTTTATAAAAGGTTAACACTAAATAAAATATTTTATAATGAGGTGGAGCCTTACAAAGTCACCTCTTAGACTGATGCAACTCTTTATTCTCTAGTTCATTATGTCAAGTGTGTCTCCCTCTGTTCGTCTCATTAAGGCACAATCCCGCTGAGAGCTGACATACTCACTGACCGCCCCTTTAAGTCTCTTCTGTCTTCTCTGTTCTCACCTGCCGAGTGAAGATGAAGCTGATCTTAGTCGTTAGTTTATTTCTTAGCCTATCCCTCTATAAAATTGTCAGGATCTTATACTCTCTTCTGTCCATCTGACTATTTCTGTATGAATTCCGGGGCAGAAGCAGTGTAACCCCTGCACGCAACAGGAACTCTGGTATCCTAATGATTGTCTTCTTCCAAATGGTAATTAGGACCGCCTGTGCCCCGGTCTTTCCCTCATCAAGGCACAGCAAGACAGAGCACAGCTAGCTGCAGATAAATTAGCACTGCCCACCTATCTGCCAATTTCTGTTACAGCTGTTGGCGTCATCTTTTTTTATCTTACTTCCTCAAGTCATTGCTTAAATCACCACTGTTTCGCTCTCCAGCTGCTTTGCTGTTAGTGCTAAGATGTAGTATGAATTAATTTAAACTCCTTATAAAGTGTTGGTCAAAATAAATATGCTGGATCTGCCCTCCGCACACTGATGCATCTGTTGTCCAACATAGACTTTTCTAAAGTGATCCAGACTAGCACGTCACCTTCTTAGTCATGTACTTCTGAAAGAGATTTCGGTGATCTTTTAAGTTTGGTTCTGTTTTTGTCTCTGTGTCTCTGTCTGTGTTCATCTCATGCCCTAGTCTTTGTCAGTACTCTTTCTTAATATTTCTGGTTAGTCTGCCCTGCAACAGCCTGGATTGAGCAGCAGGGCCAGCAAGGGAATCACTAAGCTATTGGTTTAATGATGCCAGCTCCTACTTTACGGGGATTTACATGTCTGTGTCTCTAAACACCCTGTTCACACAAACACACGCATAAAATCATGCATGGATATGATAAGACCGCTAGACTCACACTCAGATAATGTAGTGCCACCGCTGTCCTCAGTCACTGATTGCATCTATAAGCTGTAATTTCTCTTGTCAGACACATAGAAAAGGTCAAACATACCTGCAGAAATAACACATTTTTTGCCAAGTATGTTTAAGAATTAGCAGCAGAATCAGACTGATGGAAAAGCATATTAACTCACCCACCCACACACATACACACTCACACACTTGCACTCAAAGGCTTCCTGTAAGGTCTGTGTAAATGGTTAAACAAGTCAAATGGGGCAGGATCATTGAGACTAATGATATAGCTCACGTCTGAGGCCTATGTTTTTCTGGGTGGAGAGAAAACATTATAATAGCAGCAGGAGAGTTCGTGACTAAATGACAATGCAGGATGCTGGAAAATAACACAAAACTGGAGAAGGAGCACGAGGGTAGGGAAAGAAAAAATGAGGGAGGAGAGGGATTGGAAGAAAGAAGGGTTGTGGTGGTTTCAGGCAGTCATGCACACCATGTCAGGAGTTTTCTGTCTGTGTAGAGCATACATTTTCAGGAAAGCAAGTGCGAAAAGCAGAGTGGGAAGTGGCAGGGGAGGAGCCAATATATTTAAATCCTGTCTGGGTTTCAAGTAGAGCATGGACTTCTTAATCTCATCCACTTGACAAACATACACACAGGGCTAGGCAGACGTCTAGCTAGCCTATTTTCATGTGACCTAAATTCCCTAGTGTGGCATTTTTTTTACTGCCAGGCTAATCTAATTAAGCTGGGGTGCAGAGCTAGAGAACAAATACAGAAGGCATCCCTTGCTCCCACTCTGTTTTCCTCTCCTCTCTTTGTATTCTCTTCATCACATACACTTTCTCCAACAACTCCCCCACACTGTTCTTCTATGCTTCAATTTTTGTTACTTTCTTCCTTCCTCTGCCTCCTACTCACTTGTCTCCTATATCTGTCCCCGCTCTCTGTCTAATTATGGCCTGCCACTGCAGAATGGAATAGAGCAAGTCTAGCCAGGCAGCTGAGTCTTACCCCATGAACCAACTCTAGACGCATAATCAATTCTCATTATTCTGGCTCGCCCGGTCTGCCTATCAAAGCTCTACACTGCCACACACCTTCACACATCAATACAATGCATTATTTTATCTTTATGGCAAGATTGTTTCATGGCCAAAGCGCAATAAGATTTTGCTATTATTTACCATCAACTTGATATCCTTGCCTAATTTCATGGGTCAGTTGTGCATGTGCATATGTGTGGCTACAGCAAATAAAAATAAAAGAAGAAAGAGAAACGAAAAGGACCACACAGGATGCAAATTTATTTTTGAAGGTAAGGGCTTGTATTCGAAGCAGAAAACAGAAGATGGAATATAAATTACAACATACAGTTATGTTACAGATGGCTAGCCCAGATTAGAGGTGGAGTCTCAGTGTCCAATCAGGTCTCCACTCCAGTCTTGCAAAGCTGCTGTTATGAAACTTGGAAGCTGCTGATCTAAGGGGTGGCTTCCTGTGAAGCGGACATGGCAATTTAAGTTTTAGGATAAACTGAATTGGCTGGTCATGTTAACCTCAAATTAGTGATCTTGTGCTATTTGTACAATCTCATTGCACTGATGCACATTTCTGATCATTATCCTAGGCTTATTTTATAGTTGGGAAAAGTGTCTCAGTGGTATCTTTTCAAATGTCCCCATTTTTGTTCGCTCGCTCATGCACTCACCCACTTACTGAGTTGCTGTCACATCATAGTCTATTGTACAGTCTTCTTCCCTGTCGTGGCTAACTGGGTCACTTGAATTGAACAGGTCAATTATTGATAGTATTAACACCTGTGCGTTTCCTACAATGGATGCCATATTGTTGGCTGTGGAAGAAAAACTGTTATAAATAAAATACAGAAACGTATAATAATAATAATATGTGGCCTTTGTATAAAATTTTGCCAATATCATAAAAAAATTATACTAACCCAATAAAATGTATAAAAGAAAAAGCGTTGAGAGAGCTCAAACCTCCGCCAAGGCCCCACAGCTCTTTAGGTCAAAATTAATTTGACAAGATTCAATTCGATCACTTTATTTAGAAAAAGTTCATACAGATTGTGAGGTGTTTTAAATGCTGCAACGCGCATTATGTCACCTAAATTTAATCACCTCTAGGATATACCAAAGCCTACCTGTGGCTACATTTTCATGGAAATACATTTTGTAGTTATTCCTTAATCTTGCTCACAAACAAACAGACAAAAAGGTGAGAAATCATAATCACCTCCCCAGGCGGGGGAAGCCTGGCCAGAAAACTCATGATCTTCCACCATTGTGCACAACTGGATACATATCTGGGACCTAATCCTAGATCTACAATTTCACTGAGGTTGAAGGAATAGATGTACTTGCATTCTCTGTTCGTCGAACCTACAACGGAATTTTGCAGGAAAAACGTTTTGAAGCTTAATATTAACCAGAGTGTTTTATTTAATTTAAAACATGTCTGGCAGGAAACTTTAAGCTATTATAGTAATTCACTTATGATAATCAATCGCAGATATTAAACTTTGTGGACTTTTGTTCATTTGGTTGCCTTTTCACTATTCATTCAGTGTAATTGTTCTTTTGAATGTTTTTTTTTAATCAAATAAACATTTGATTCCAAAGGACCCATAACATATCTAAAGTGTGTATAGAACATTTTTAAACCACTCTTGGGTGCCGCATCACATCATTCTTTACAGCAACATGTTGAAGCAGAACACAGACAACAGCCTCGTTTCATTTTTTCTTTCATCTTACAATAAACCCATTGTGCAATCAATTTCTGACTTGCACCATGTACTCTTCTCACCAATTTTCCCATTATGATCACATTAGTAAAATGTTTTAAGCTATTTTATGTGTCATAGCCGGTGAGGAGAGCCAGGACGTAGATTCTGGATATTTCCTCTGAACATGAGAATTGTTTAGTGCAAATCTGATATTGTAATAGCGCTATTAGGGTATGAATGCCATATATAAGTTCTTATCTTCGTTTCAGTTCTTTATAAAAAAAAAAGAAGTCTGACAATTTTTAATTTTTTTTTTACAAGTTTTAGAAAATTACATTTGATGTTTCACAAACATACAGCTTTTTTGTGGTGCTCACCATGTGTCTTTACCATGTGTGTTACAGTGGCAATCATTCTAGCATTGGACTTTTTAAGCTACTTTGAATTTTCTCGACTTATGGATTCTTTTAGTTTGCATTTTTGTCTCAGCTTTCGTAACTGTTTCGGATTTTTTGCTCTGCTCTGTCCAGCAACAATACAGTTTTAGTAAAACAGAGATAATAAGGTATAATTGACCCTCCTAAATCAGTCATAATTTGTTTTGATCTTGGGCAACAGAAAACATGACACGGTGCCTTTTATTAAGGTGAAAGACAAGGCTATTATTTGTTCTGTACTTTCTTGGAAACTGACTTGAACATCAAGGGATGTTTTCCATATTTCAGTCAGTGAATGGTAGATTTTGCAGAGCCCTGCTCCATACTTGTCACATTACAGGAAATCACATATCATATCATGAACTGCATTCACCAATTCTTTGCTGCTTGCTTTTCTACTTTAAAGTTAATTCATTTTTCCCACAGTCTCTATACCGTTTGATTTCTATGCCACCATGGAGGGAACCATGTGGTGCGTTATCTTGTTTACAGTGGCGTCTGTCTATCTGTCGGTCTCTGCAGACACATTGTTTTGAGTACAGTAAATAGAGATCATTCATTTGGCTCGTAATGGAGACATGATTGCATTTAGAAATGGTGCCAAGTTGCCAGTCTCACTGGATTGCCAGTTTTCTTCAATTTTCCCAGGAATTGTTTAACAGGCTAAAATTGCACCGAAAGGGGTTTTAACGGTGATGGTGTCATTATTCTGCAGCTATTACATTGCTTGCAATCAACATTTGCTTTATACCGATGTGTTCAAGCTACAATTATGGGTATATTTCTTTTGTGATATTTTTTTTTCTCTGCTTAATATCTGTCTTTATGAAATGTATCCCTTTGTATTTTTCATTTTTGCCAAGTCCAATATGTGCCAAGCACTAGCCATTTAAGCTCACTGCATCGTTCCTACACACATCGTTTTTCCATACTGTCACCTGTCACTAGTGACAATTGTCTCTGATACAGGTAAAACATACTGTGACATGACCTGATCTGTGGCTTACAAAGTCACTTATCTGTCACTCCCTAAAGACCTTGGCTGACAACTCAGTAACATATTTCATTCTTCCTCCCTTCCTCCTCTTACCGCCTGGCAATTCCCAACCCCCCCTGCCCCCTCTGCCCCCTCTGTTGATCAATATTTCAGAAAACTAGCATTAAAAAACAAAACATAAGTGAAACCAGTGTAGTGGCAAACCAATTAACCTTTACATCCTCCCACTCCCACAGGCCCAGGACCTGAACGTGATTGAGGAGGTGATCCGCATGATGCTGGAAATCATCAACTCTTGCTTGTGCAACTCTCTACACCACAACCCTAACCTGGTGTATGCGCTGCTCTACAAGAGGGAGCTCTTTGAACAGTTCAGGGCACATCCATCCTTCCAGGACATCATGCAGAATCTGGACACGGTAATAAGTGACATGAATTGACAGAAGCTTGAACCATAGAGCGCTGTCTCACTTGCTTTTGGTTCATTTGTGGTAATTAATCCGTAGAGCAACATTATACAGATTCCTGAATGTCCCCCCTGAATGTCCTGAAAGTGCCTCATATGCAGTTGGACTGTACATCATGCAGAGAGTTCTGTGAGCTTAAGGACTATTGATGAATTAATCAGTCCCCTTGTGTGAAGAATCGTTGTCAAATATTCATTGAGAGCTTGGTGCATGGATGAGGAAGAGGCAGTGCGAGAGAAAGCGGTCATTATTAGCTGTTTCAGTTATATGATGGAGGAAAAGAAGCTCTGGTGTGTATGGATATGTGTGTGATGGATGGATAGGGGTGCAGCATTACAATAGGCTTTGCTTTTATCCATAAGTCTGAGGAATGTATGCTATCTAGAATCCCGCAGTTAAGTCAGTCTCCCCAATGCGATTCTCTGAAGCCGCTCCTGTGCTTGCAAATCCATTTGTGTGAGCATGAGATTCAAGATGAGGTGCTGCTTTGCTCCTCTAATTTAACCCCATATGGGAGGCCTAAAGAGTTAATGAATGATTAGTATTGGAAAGATGTACACACGCTGCTCATGTAGGCTGTGCCATGTTGGAATTCTCTGAAACAAGCACTGAACTTGAACAGAGAAAACATTGCCCAAATATAATTTTTTTTACTGTTGGGGTTTTCCAGATTCTTTCCTTTTTGTCATACCGAGTTTTTTTAATAATCAAATATCAAACGTGTATCCAGGTGAGCAACAGTGGAAAGGCTATAAATATAGATGAAATAAATGAGATAAAACATTCTTAAAACCTTACAGTGAATTTGTTATCTAGAATTTATGTGTTTTCTGAGTCCATTGCCTACAGGCATGTGAGCCGAGCCTATAATCATTTTGTGCACTCTATAAAAGCAGAATTAATTCAGTTTAATAGCGATGTTTTCAGCTTTTATTCACTTATTTGTAAAGATTCTTAGTCAGTGTTGTTACATAATAGGCAAAGAGGTTATATCATCTCTGTAAGATAAAAAACATAGCACCATACTGTTGCTCTTAAGAATTACATGGATACAGCTTGTTGGCAGTTGATGCAAAAGGAATCTCATATTAAACGGAGTAAAAAAAATGACCTTGTTTTTCTGTTGACAATAAGTCATATCGTTATTAATTGTTACATTCAGTAGTATAATTGTCTACCGGGTTTAACACTCTCTATATGTGGCATGATTTCACTTTGTTCTAACTTTGATCTCTACGTTGCACCCAGTGTCATCATATAGGATGCGACTGCTGCAATATCAATGTGACAGCTCCAAACAGTGGGATTAGAAGAGTCAAATAGCTTCATGACTGAACTGGGAGTTGATACCCAACTTCAGTAAGATCAAGACAGCAAGAGAATCTGATTTTAAAAGACTTAGACCTGAGCCACACTTACTAGAAACTTGGTGCAAGCACTAGCACACATACTTTGGAATAGTTGCAAAATGATTGCAATCAATGCAGGTCTGTATCAAGCATTCACTTTGTTTTCTTACAGAATAAAAAAAACATTATCAAACAATTTACAAAACAGATATATTTGAGTTATTTAATATATTTCAAACAACCTGCTAACTTCTGTTTGAACAGAAGATATACTTGATAGTTAGTCATTTGAATTATAAATAAAGAAATTTGTAAGTAAACTTGAATTGATAACATTTTAGTGGACTAAATAAACATAAATTATGGCTCCGTAATTTAGATTTATGTGTCAACATACAATCCAATTCCAGTGTATAATGTTTTGATAGCATCAGGTTTTCAAAAACAGAAATGTTTAAAAAGTAATTATTGAACTTTGGGGGAGATGTTAGAAGGCTAATTTTGGTGTCTTTTTACATTGTCTTCAGGGTATGCTCAGCTCATCTGCTTTTTGCTGTGTTTTTATATTTCACCGACAGAAAATATTAATAAAAATAATCTGGAGAGAGAAAAAAAGCACATTTTAATAAATGCTAAACTATTGTTTTCAAAAAATGTGAACGAACCAAAGTCACAATCATTGTGCTTGACAAAATAAATCATCCATATTAAGTCAAAGGTATTTAACTAAATGTGGGTACTTTATTGTAATTGGCTATTTCCTCTTGTGTGACCTTTAGGTGATCAGCTTCTTCAGTCAGCGTCTTGAACAAGCTGGAAGTGACTTGTCAGTTGAGAGGGTTCAGGAGGTCATAATGAAAGGCGCCCATGCCCTGCCCACAGACAGACTTAAGGTAAATCTGTTTCTTTATGTCTCTCTCTTTCTCTCTCTCTCACAAACACACACACATAATTGTTGGAGAGCTGGCGAACACAGAATTAATAAAACAAACTGCCTGAAGAAAAAAGAAGTGGTACATATTGGCGTAAAAATGGTCATGCAGAGGCTAAGATGTGATAGCACGTATAGAATGACACATACGATATTGCTTAGGAAGGAAATAAAGGAAAATTTGTGTATTAGTAATAATAATGATAATTTATCCTTTATTAATCACAGTTGGTCTTGCACAGTACAACATAGTGAAATTATTTCTCTGCAATTGACCAATCCCTGAGGGAGCAGTTTGAACAGGTGAGAGAAGGAGAGAGATGGGTAACCATGTGGTCTGGATTGTGGGAAAGATTGGGCCAAGAGAGAAAAGGCTAAAGCCCAGTTCTCATTACCATTAATGCACATCTTCATTCCATCTCCGCTGGCCTGCTCCGTGCTGACATGTAATGACATTTCAAGGTGATGGGATGGGGGACTTAGGGGCACTTTGTCATGGGCACATAAGATTTTGGGGCGGGGTTGAGGGGAACATAAATCTGCAACCTAGTCTTGTTACCCAACACTCCTGGTGGGTTCGCTAACCCCCGCCCTTCCCAGTGCTCCTCCATTAATCAGGGAAGAAATATGTACCCAGCGGTCTCCCCACTCGCTCCTCAGCAGCACAGAAGCTTTTAATTGCATGTTTCATCATGTGTTTCATGTTCTATACTTGACCGCTTGCTGTGAGGCATTTCTCACGCTAGCCAGTGTAGAAGAGGGATGGTGAATGGCCAAAGGCAGGTCCAGGCGTTCGCACAGTTTTGGCACCTAGGAACGTAAATGTAGAGCCATGGAATTATGCATGGCGACATATACAGAACCCTGCCGCATCCTTTAGCGAGGCTGCAGAACCTTTGGTAACTAACCAGTCACCTGTACTTGGAGAATGTGTGCGTATGTGCATGCAGATGGCGATATGTGTCGATAGCGTGTGTCCCATTCTTGTGTCTGTGCAAATGTGGAGACTCACATTAACTCTCCACCGTCTGGGTGATATAAAGCAGCGAGAATATCACGGCAACGTCTCCTCAGGGAGAAGGCCTGCTATCTCACTGTACCATCGCTCAAACAAACAGCTGTCTCTCTATCTCTCGCTCCTCCCCCCCGTCTTATGAGATCATCCGGCTTTTTAGCTCCTCACACTCATCAATAAGTTGGTAATAACTCAGTAAAATCTCAAAGAAGAAGCGTAGGTGTCTCAATCAGCTGGGTCTGGGCGTGACAAAACCTGAAAGGGTTTTTGTCTGAGCATGATTTCTACCCTGTGGTCATTTTCACATATGTCCTTAGTTCAGATGAATGAATGAGGAAAGAATAACAAACGGTGAATCTTACAAGCACTTTGTTGAAATGTGAATTCATGAAATTTCAAATACAATGTAGTCACCAAGCACACTAAGTGGTTTTATCAACAGCTATGTATGATAGAATTACTCAAAAACAGCATTTTAAGATCCAGGGTGCAAAACTAAGGGAACCTTTAGTGGTATCTCTTTAATTAAATAGAATAGAATATTCTTTACTATATAACAATTTTTTGTGTGTAATTTTTTCTCTAAAATGTTTTTTTAATGTTCAACGAGAAAAGGCCCTTTTAATCTCCATAGAAAAGGGTCTTAACTTTCATATGGGGCCGCCATATTTGTACAGAATAGAGAGATTTTGCATTTAAGTTGTTACTGTGTTCTGTGTTTTGACAAACGGAGGATCACACTTAATATTGAGAACAAGAAAACAAAAAGGAGCATCAAGCCTTACACTTGCCTTCACACAGATCTAATATTTGGCACTCTTTCTACCTCTATTGCCATCTCAGAGGGGAACAACACAGATCTATTATAATGCCTTCAAAGCTTTTATACAGACAAACTGGGTAGCATAAAGATGCGCTATCCCCGCCTTGAGAAAACTGTATTCCTTTGAAACAGCCATCCTGCAACAGTGCCAAAACAAGGACCCTTCTGTAAGATATCCGTTATCTGAAGTAACACCAAAAAAGTGCCGAAACGGTGTTGTGCTGGAATGTCATTTTAAAACACTATCCGGAATTCAATTTCCGGTCACTGTTAAATGGTGGTGAGGATCTCTGTCTACCCAATCACACTGTCTACCCAATTTGTAAATATTTTTACCTTGATTTTCCTCCTCTTTCAACTAGCGGTTTGCTGGTACCAGTTGCTTTTAAGACTTCCAATAGTGGTCCGCACATATAATATGTCAAAAAAAGCGGCATCAATCAATCCCATGCTTCTGCTGGACTGCAAAGTCTTACAATTTAATGTCATTAGACATTTTAAAAAGATCCGACACTAAGATTGCTATACATGATTGAAAGTTCTTCAAAACTTAACTGGCAGACAACCAATGGCTGTCACTGGGAAGCTTAAATTATCCTTTTGCAAAAACTCAGTGTCTTTTGCACAAAGTGAATAACCGAATGAGCATTTTAAGATGTATTCACCCTGGGGGAGGTTTGGCGTTAGCTAATGCTTGGGGCCCAAATAACAGTCTTTTGGTGTATATGTAACACAAGGTATTTAAATGTGTTTGTTGGAGAAGCTGACAATTATTAAGTAAAATGTTTAGCTCAGATTTTACTGACAAGACAGAACTACTTTAAAACAAGGGGGAGATTTCAGACTCAACCCTGTTTACTTAAAGGACTGAAAGGAGTTTATTCGGAGACATGGACATGCAAATGAGGTGCATAATGAGAGAAAGAGTTAAAAGAAGGTGGTAAATACCCAAGGGGCGACCGTAAGTCCCTTGTCACTCAACCGTCTCCCTCTTATCCTTTGTATATGTGTGTGTGCGTTGTCTCAGGGTGTGTGAGGCGGAGTGGCTCTCATGGGCAGTGTCTGTGGAATGTGTTGTTTAGCCTGACCAGCTGAAATCTGCCTTATTGAGCAGTGACAGCCTACAGACTCTCTGGCTCCTTAGAATGAAGAGGGGGTGGGAGAGGGGCTTACCAGCTGTGACTCAGCACCTGGGCCCTGTAATAGTCTGATGGCCGTTCTGCATTACTTTCCCCATACAACCATAACATAGGCTTTAAGTTTGACCAAAGTTACACCATTTGTGCGAAAGGACCTTCACAGGGAGAGATGCTGTTTTTGAGATTGGTCAGTGGGCTTTTCAAAGTCCACTTAGGACTAAAATTCAGAATGAGACGCAGCAAATTTGTCCATCAAATCCAAAAACCTGCTAGTTTAATGAAACAACACAAAAGGCTGTCTTGTTTACACAGCAACCGTGTTCGGTACTTAGATTCTAAATTAGGCATTCTTAGGCTTTCTGAGGTATTTTGAAATATCTAAAAAGCATGGGATGATGATTTACTTGCTTAAGTTGCATTTGTTGTGTAGCAAGAAAAATGTCTATTGAGTAGAGAGGAAAGCACAGAGATCACAAATACACACTTCTTCTCTCATGCTGTCTAAACATCATGATTGCCATCTTGATGAAACTCCACGTCTTACTCAGAGCATCACAAAATTGGAAACTCATCAAAATATCTTTAGACCGAAATCCCAATCCATTTACTGAAGATTATCCACAAACCTTGTTATATGTAGATTCATGCAAATTCAAGCCTCTTGGGACCATAAATAAATGCCCAGATATCTCACTATATATTAATTTGGTAGAACCACCTCTAGATACAGGGAAAACAATTCATACCCCCAAATTCAAGAAGTCAGAATATGCCAATTTTTGACATTTTCAATTAATATTTATCCCCACTAATCATTATTTGTGTCGTTAAAATTTACAGTAATTTCACTATAACTTGCATAAATTTGGACTGCAATAAAAAAAAAGTGTGATTAACAAAATTGTCTAAAAATATTAGGCTGGATTATCAGTCACACCAGTGTTCAAGAAATGCCCGAAATCACAAGTTGTCGTTTTGACAAGTGGGTGAGCATCCTGTGAATAATGATCTATTTAATCAAATATGGAATTTCTTTGCGTCTCTGTGCATTTGTTTCAGGGTTGTTGCGCTCATCATGGCCGGAGTTCTTTGGCTGCTTTATTCAAAAACAGAATCCTCAACTGATTATATTTCCAAATTAGGAACCACCAGGTCAAAAATTGGTCAAACCAATGTTTGACCAGTTCTGTATACCCATCCGTATCTGTATGTGTTTTGTTGTAGTTTGTTCCCAAGCCACATTTTTATCTGGCCGAGGTCTGACACAACAGCAGCCCACAGACAAGAGAACACAGAGTCCTGAGTGAAGATATGAGGCCAGCCAGTCAGTCTCTGTTCAGGATGTTGGCCTGACCCAGCAGGACCCATAACTAACTGATATGAGCCTCGGCCAAGTGGGCCTAGACAGCTGCCAGACTGAAAACACAACATAGGGAGGAGGAGGAGGGAGAGAGGGCAAATGAAACCCGGAAGAGAGATGCACATAGACAACCCCACAGGATAAAGAAATAAAAAAGGGACAAAGATAATATTAGGAATGGGATGTGGCAGTTGGAGATGCTCTGATTTTTGCAGAAAGCTCTGGAGTATTGAAAGGTACATTTTTGTTGTGAGGAATGAAGTGACATCAATGCCTCCCCGCAACTGTAAAATCCCTTGGTGGCTCTTTCTAATATAGAAGCGAGCAGAAAAATATCGGCCTTTATGAATCCAGATGCATTTGTCTTTTTTTTCATTTTGCGCTGAATATCTAGTGGAAGTAGTCTAATGTGCACAAGGGAGAGTATCTTACTGCTGTTAAGGTTCATTATTTGTTCTCAAGTCGGTAATGTCACATCAAACTCTCATTTGATATGTTAGTTTTTGTGGCACCAAGTGCATCATTTCGGAGTTACTTTCCGGTCTGTTATTTACTGGTTGCTTTACCAATGTGTGCCACACTAATAGCTCATTTATCATTAAAGCAGTCAAGTGAGATCAAATCCACTCTCATGTCTGTACTCTAAATGAGGAGATGGACGACAAATTAAGTTGAACTTAGATTAGCATAAAGCCTGGAAACACAGGGAAGGTGCTAGCCCGCTTCAGTGTACACAAAAACAGAAGTGTGTACAAGACCATCCTTTATGGTTATTTGAGGATTTCTGTGCTGGACTCTGAGTTTGAGAAATCACAAGTTAATTAATGAGCAATCCCCCCGAGAATCATAGCGAGTTAGATTAAGAAGTTAACGTTAGCAGAGCAGCTAAAGCTAGCGGGAGCTCAAAGCCATCCACTGTACTCCTTGAGGCAAGAAGCTAACAAAGTTTTATTTTCATTTTGAAATGTCATACAATCGGTTTAAGAAACGCACGGCGGGTAGGATGGAGGTACATTCATTTCAACAGGTCAGAATACATACACATTACACAATGCCGAACAGCCTTGTTACTTCCACTGTAATCCTTCATAATCAGAGCACTGAAAATACATTACTCATTATGATATTAAAACTTTAAAGAAAAAACATCGGAATTGGCCGAAATCGGTGTTTGCCCATCAGACTTTTTAAAAGTCGGTGATGGGCAAATAAAATTGCAATCAGTGTACCTCTAATTTGAGTGCATGCCTTCTTATCCAATTTTCGTCGGGAAGGGAAATGAGTCAATTTCCCCAGATGCTGAGCTGCTTCAACTATAATCCAGGAGTATTAATACTTGTATAGAGTTTAATTCAGCATTATCAGAATACAGGTGTGTATAAGAATGGCCTATGATGCTGTATTACTATATATATATATAAAGTATTATATTAGAACTCACTTGTACACAGGCAATTCAAGACAGGACTGTTCAAATATGGAGGGTTAACATGGAGTCCAGGATCGTCTTACCCTCCGAAGAAAGGATGTGACCAATCACCGTGTAACAGGAACATAACGCTGGTTATTTGTTTCATAACAGTCTCTAACGCTGCTCTGTTACATGTCACAAATATTTTGTTCAAAGATTGCCAGCTTGCCATTAAGAAATAAAATGACTACACTCTAGTAGTGTTATACCACCATTGGTTGTTTAATGTAAATATACCAACGTCTATGTTGCAATGCTTTCTGGTAATCTTTGTTTAAAAACGGCATACAGAGTTCAAAATAATATTTGTTCTGATTTTTCTTTATCTCCCAACCATTATCTTTCTGTCCCACTATAAACCAGAGAGACCCGAGAGAAGAGCAAGTGTTGAAATGAATACTCTGCCTTTATTGTTGATGTGAAGCCACTCATATCTTTATTTACAAAAGCACAATATACCAATAAATGTGGTTGCGGCTTAGAAAAAACTTGTGTGTTGAAAGAAGAAACTGTGACAACTGCATTCAGAGGTCCGGATGACAAACCAGTCGTGGGTTACTGGAGTGTATAATATAAACTACAATATTGTTCCATCATTAGTTTCCTCCACTTCTAAAACCTTCATTAAATGCTCACAGTAACGGTCTGTCTGAGTTTGTATTGTGAAGAATATAGTGAATTAAAAAGATTACATAACACTGAAACTGCTGACCTCACATTTCCTCCAGATCAGATTAGTTTCTAGAGCTTTGTTCCACATATTAACAAATGAATGAGGAGGGAGAACTTTCAATTCATAATCGAAACACCACATGTTTGAAGGCATCTGTTCGCTGATTAATTCTTCATTTATCTTAATGACAGCATTAGCATAGGGGGCTATGTTTTGTTTATCATGATGATTATGGTCGGGCATAAATCAGCTGAACTACCTCCTGTTTCAGAATTAATAAGTTTATAAAATTTGTTGATAAAAGTAATACTATTTCGTCTAAATATTATATACCTTTAAAAAAAAACTGATGTCATTACTGCTAGCAGGTAAAAGTGAGCCTGGGTTAAGTAACGGTCTGTCAGTGTCGTATAAACATTTGATGAGTTGGTCAGCGTGTCTACGAGACAGTTAGTTTAGCTACACACAAATAGCAGCCTGATAATACAGCTCCTGCATTATGTCTAGCCATCACAATAGCGGTAGTGTGTGCAGTCTAGCCTCAGGAGCCTGGCATATGGCCTGTGACCCCGTAGCCCCTCTGTCGCTGTCATTATGATATCGATAGTGTGGCTGTGAATAGAGCCAGCCGGGCCTCAATAGAGTGGTCTGGGACCGACACATAAAGGCCCTCAGCGTCTGTCTTTCAGCACAGTCTTATTACTGGCTGCATGTGTGCATATACATGCATGTGTAGACGGGAGGATATAATGAGGTTATCTGTATTATTGATACTGTTCTTTTGCTGCCTACCTGCTGTCAGTTTTGCTTCTAGCAGCTCTGGAAAAAGATGATTGCATTTTTTTCAGAGAGGAGCTAAATAGCTTGTTAGGGGGGAGGGGTATGAAATACTTTTCAATAAAGAGGTGATCAATAAAATTAATTCTGTTTTATTTCACAGTAAAACGTAAAAAAAAAAATGTTTTATTGGACTGTTTGGCAGTATTTGAATGTGGGCCTAACGTATAGCGAGTATTTTATACAACGTTCTAACATTTCATGGGCAAAAGAAGTTATTCATATAGATTCAAATTGTCATTGGGATTATTTAGAAATGAAGATTATCATTTGTTGCCTTTTCACAAAACTCAAAGATTTGCAATATAATATAGTATTCTGTATTACACATCTAGTAGGCGAAAAACCATTTAGCAGCCCACAGTTTTATGTTCTCGATTTTGTTGATATTGTATGTATGCCTGCTTATGCCTCTTATTCTACAATGAAGCGTCTTGAGTTTAACCGGCCCAGCATGATGTGCCTCATCATGGGTGATGCATTCCTCTCTCAACATTAAACCCTCTATGAGAAGGTGGGACGGTCCTCTCTGGAAAGAAGAGAGCGATACTGCATGTCGTTTATGTGGAGGACCCTACAAAAAACCCCTCATAATTTACCTCTGCTTCCTGAACGATCTTATAAACACACTACACACAAAGCCAGGTTGCAGCACATTTTAACATCAGGTTTATCTCTTGCTCTGACATTTACTTTGTAGAACCTGGTTCCAATTTGTTCCACTTCAAAAACTTATGAAGTTAGATCCTCTTACTTTATGTGTACTAGTTAAAAGGTCATACCTGTTCATTTGCAGCCTCGCCTATATTGTTATCTTTAAATCGTGATAATGTGTATCATTTGTGTGTCTATATTTTATCTATATGTTTCCATAACTTGTACACAGGTCTGTCTTGAAAAGAAATCCCCATCTCAACTAAAAGACTAAACTAAAACACCTGGTCCAGCTCTGTGAATGTTGTGTCCATGAACAAGCGATTTCAAAACAGGCTGATGCTTGAGGGTCTATGGCTATCACCGAGTAATCGGGTTACTCAGCACTTCTCCGCAGGTCTGAACAAAAAGGTCACAATGGCAGACAGATTGCTCTGGGAAATTGCTGCCCTATGTTTGCTTTCAGTTATCCATCACCTTATTTTCTTTATCTATTTGCTCATTGTGTATTAAGGTCAGACAAATCAACTCCCTTATGTAACAGACGTATTTCCTCATTTCTCTATGGGTAATTCTCAGACAAGGCTTAAAGCTGGGCTTACACTATATTACTTAAATGTTTGCGGAAGCTAATTGTGTGCACATTGTACGATCAGATCCTTTGCCATCCTGTGTGCCGAAACGTCTTATCTGGATTCGCAGGTGTCTAGGGCGCCCTGGACAGTATTGCTGGTCTATTTAGCAGAGGCTTTGCGGAAAGCAAGCTAGGTTTGACTGTATAGAGTGTTCACTTTAAAGCAAGCACTGCTCTGACAGCTGTGAACCTTTCTTATTTGTCCTCTCTTATCAGCAATAAACTGCAATTTTAGTTCTTATACTCAGAGGCTCCGCCACTTCTCACAGGCTTATTGAGAAAAGAAGGCGATGACGTCAGCCTATCGATTTGAGACCCTGACAAAATCTTTGACAAGGCGGAAAACCTTGTGATCATCCGACCCCGCCCGGTCCGGGAGCTGCTTATTGGCGCTCCTGACCGCGCATACACTGCCCGACAAAGGACTGAAACCGTCAGTCCCGAGGCTCATTTGCAAGCGTGAATCAGGCTAAAATCGTAGTGTAAGCTTGAATTTAGTGACAGTAACCCTAACAGTAGGTGTGAATATCCAGTCGCCTGCTTGGGTCAAGAAGTGACATTATCAAATTTGCTAGCACTTTAAGAGGTCAGCATTTTGACCACAGAGTGTTACCTGTCCTGAACGCAGCTGTGAGCAATTTTACACACAGACAGATGGAATTACATCTGCCAGCGAGCTTCTGGTGATACTTCTGAACTAAGAAGTCTGAACAAGTGACCCCACCTGT
The DNA here is from genome assembly GCA_037951165.1 of Lophius americanus. Lineage (NCBI taxonomy): Eukaryota > Metazoa > Chordata > Actinopteri > Lophiiformes > Lophiidae > Lophius > Lophius americanus. Next base: position 972,110 of record JBBDHG010000057.1, read on the forward strand.
GCAACAGCACCTCAGTCCATCTCAGAGCGATATCGCAACACTTCATAAATATCACATGCGGTTGGAAGCTGTGTCTTTTCTGTGTTGATATCCTTGGCCATGTTCAGATAACTGCATGAAAACCTATAGCCCTCTCATTCATTCATTTCAGTGAGATTGGGCAGACGTAAACCTACTCAAAAAAGTTGAGCCCTGATCCATCCATGGCCTGAGGAATCATCAGGCAATGTGCCGTCGAGGACAGTCAAGTGTTAAAATGTTCATTTTCCAAGAGCCGTCGGTGGGAGGAACTATTGCTGAGGGCTTTTTCCACTTTCTATGTATTCCAGTTTAGAACTATTTTGAATGTTTTGTAGTTTGTAATGAGTACCGATTAGTTTTAGTGCACATAGCTACTTGTTACAGGAGCCATGTTGACATAGGAAGAAAAGGGCATGTGTAAATAATAGAATGAATGTTCTTTTATCAGGGCTTCAGGTTTTGGGGTTCCAGCATTGTATCTGCTGGCTCACTGTGAGGCTGTCCTGACTGAATATTAGTAGTAATAACTGTCCCCATCCCATTTAAAATTCAGGCATTTCAGCATCTAACCACCTTGTCTGTAATCTTTTCTTCGGCATCCTCACAACATTTCCCTTTCTCGTTCTTTTTGTGTGTGAATAGAAGTTCCCAGAGCTCAAGTTCAAGTACGTTGAGGAAGACCAGCCAGAGGACTTCTTCATCCCCTACGTGTGGTCCCTGGTCTTCAACTCTGGAGTTGGCCTCAACTGGAGCCCCCATGGCATAGAGCTGTTCAGCATGGACTCTGGCTGAAACATCAGACTGTCTTACTCCACATTCTTTGTTAAAAAAAGAAGACTGATGCTTTGTGTGTCTGTTTGGGTGGGTGTGCATTGCCCTTTATACGATATGCACGCCGCTTTGAAAGTGCCTAGACATTGTACAGAATGGCATTGGGTTTTTTTTCTTTTTATGCTGTACAACCTTCTTTTTTTTTTACTAATTTCCTGATTCCTTTGCTTTTCCACTGTGACACTGCGATAGTCCACGCAGTAGCACCTTATCAAGATACAGTCAGTCGTGTAGGGAATACCTGTTTTACACTGAGTTACGTCTCTAATGTAATGCATTTTGTTATTGCGAGGAGCTAAGGAGACTGGGGTTGGATTTTTTTCCTGCTTGTAAAGAAAAGGTCAATTGAAAACCACCTAAGCGTCACACATGCGCTGGTAAAAGATCATTCACAGCTGCACTGTAGGCTTAGAAATAGTCACGACATGTTTTGGAAGACAGAACTTATATATTTCATGAAAAATATCTAGTTTTAAGTATGATTACTGCATAATAACCGTGGTATTTTGTGTTCTCTTATGAGGGTGGGTTTGTATAAAAGGCTTTTGTTTGTGAAGTAAAATAGCTCTGAGAAAGAGAAGTAACAGATCAGAATCCTCTGTTTTGCTGTAACATCCGGAGTTTTCAGACAGGCGTTCACCAGTGTTTCTAGGTGGCTTCCTCCAATACCGCACATTGAAATCCAGTTTAATTCATGCTCGACTTAAGCGCCAGGCTGATATTAGCAGTCAACATTGCTTTGATTCATGCGACTCCATTGTTGCTTCCAGCCCATTTATTTGAATTTACCCCGACTTTGTAATTTCCATTATATACCTAATGGTAACCTAAGGCAAGCGCTTAAACTAGGACAAGTCATTAAACCTTCGGTCCTATTGTGCATAATAACAGTTGTCTATTTATGTGCTTAACGAGAGACTTTTCATTAAATTATTTATTTTCATGTTCATTGTTGTTGCTTTTTTGACATTTCGCCCCATCTTAATGTTAATGGTAGTCGTACTGCAGCAACTGCTGCTGAGGAAAGTGGTACTACACTTTGATTCCTCCCAAGTGGGAAACGGGCTTTATATTATTATATACAATATGGCAACTGCTGTCATTTTGTGGCAACTGTTAATTTGAAAATAGGAGTTGAAATAAAAATATTGAACCAAAACGACCAAAGTGTCACATGGTTATTACGCAAAGTGAAATACTGAACAATTCATGAAAGTGTGGACATAAAGGGGGAATTATGTCACGCAGTTGCTTATAGAGCACTGACTGCAAGCTGAGCCAACATGCCTAGTTCAATCAATCATATATCTCTCGTATAGCACCATCGGGATTTTTCTTTTAATATGTATATCCTCTATCAAATTATTGTAAGTCCATAAAAACAGTACATGATCCTAGTACCTCTTTATGTCATAGATGAGAAGATGGATACCACTCTCATAGCTTTCAGTCTATGATACATAGTATTCTGTATGCGGTATAATAAATATATAAAATGTAAAATAAATATAGAAATGAATATATTATGTATATAATTGATACAAACATAATTATACAAAATAAATTCAAAATAAAAAAGTAACATGTAAAATACATTTCAATCTCTTCTACCCTTCACCAGTTAATCTGTACAAAGTGTAAGTATAAAAGTGTAAAACTATTGAGTTTATGGCGAGGTTGCCAAGATCCAGTCAAGACGCAAAATAGTCACTGCACCTCGCCAAGAAATAACTTAACACACTATTAACAATGACATCAAATTGTTGCACTCACATTTTCATTAATGGACACACTAAAGAAACGGTAATTCAAGCATTTCTCAGTGAGCTTTCTCAATGTTTACTCTTTATTATCACGTTGTCATACACAGTAAATATAGGACAACATGTTGAAATTCATTCTCTTCTTTTGACTATCCCTGAGGGAAGACTTGGGAGCCTGTTAGAAGCTCCCGTGTGCTCAAGGACCCTCCAACATATAGGCTGCAGGAGCTGTGATTGAACTGCTGATTGTGGAACGACCAACTGAGCTAGAGCCGCCTCAATTGTGCTAATTTATTACTCCCCAATGAAGGAGGTTATGTTTTCACCCCTGTGTGTCTGTTTTTCTTTTTGTCTGAGAACAAGATTACGGAAAAACTATTGGTCCAATTTGCCTGAAAATGTATCCAGAAGTAGGGTTTTGGCATTTCCTACAGATGATTAAATGTTGGTGACGCCATGTGTTTCACAGAATTTAAGAATAAGGTTAATGAGAGAAAGCTGCTATGTCAGCGTTTATCAGCCCCCGTTGTTATCCATTGCCTGCTGCCTGTACAGCTTTGCACCTGACCCCAAAGCCCAACTCTGCGGGTGGTGACTGCCCACCCCTCACATATGCTCATGAGCTCTGGGTAGTGACAGATAGAATGAGGTCAAGGATACAAGCGGCTGAAATGAGCTTCCTTCGTAGGGTGGCTGGGCTCTGCTTTAGAGATAGGGTACGGCGCTCAGACATCCGGAGAGAGCTTATGGTAGAGCCGCTTCTCCTTGGCTTCCAAAAGAGACAGATCAGGTGGTTCAGGCATCTAACTAGTTGCCTCCCTTTGGAGGTTCCTAGTATGCACTTCCAACTTTGGCGCAAGAGACAACTGGGTTAAGTGTATTTCAGAGATACTCAGAGTATGTTGAAGTTGTCGGTAGATTTAGAGGCTGGCTATAACTCAGACATTAATAGATAAATCTGTATGAATTGTTCCTTAAACTAGGATACTGTTGAGCCTTGGTGCTGATTTGCGCTCTCAGGGCTTTTTCTTGTTCACTTTTGAAAGAACCTGGTCTTCTTAGGGTTTTTTGCTACGCTAATTCAGAAAACTGCAGACTGTTGGCGGCAGCTGATATTAAACACAGAGACAAAAGAACAATCTTCTCATCTATCTCCCATCCTTCATAATGTTGAACAATTCATTTGAAGCGCTTCAACATTATTACTGGTTATAAGTTCTATGAATGTCAGCAGTCATGACCGTGATATGCTGTTCTTTCTACGTCATTTATCCTCTCACAAACCCCTACATATATCTTTTAAGGCCCTACTGTTAAAAACCTCCAAAGCTTCCTTTAGTATTTTTCATGTTATCCAGCAAATACTGACTTTAAATTCTGCAGCTTGAGACAATACAGAGAAAAAGAGGCAACTTACTAACTTACTTGCTTTGTCATTTCATCTTTCCCAGCTCATTTCACAGGCTATTGCTAACTGCATGAAACAAAATCCAGAAATGTTAGTACTTTATATATGTTTAATGTCTTTTTGCTGCCTGTGGTTGTATCTGTAGAGGCAGCGTACACAGGCATGGCAAAGCTTCAGGGGGAAAAGTTTATGGAACAATGGCACCCACTGTGCCGGCAGCGCTCCCACTTCCCGGGAGAATTTCATGCCTGAAAGTTTCTCATTCTCAAGGACAATATAATGGATGCAATTTGATGTAAATAATGGCCCATTTTCCGCATGAGGTCATCAGTAGGTTACAGTGAGACTGCATGCCCAATGACAAACCAAACCAACGCGCCGTTGTTCTGCGGTTTCTCTCACCTGCTTCCAGCTCTATTATTGTAACGCCAGATGGTTTAGGGGAGATTTTTGCAAAGTGACATGGCCTTCCTTCCTTTTTAACGTGAGGGTCACCTTTCCATGAGCTCCCATTTTAGGTTACAGCAGGAAGATGGATGTACCAGGGGATTCTGGGAAAGGTAGTTTATTTCTTTTAGACACTGGTACATTTACCTCAAGGTTAGGGCGAGATTTTGTGGCGGAGGGGTTCCAGATACGGAGGTCAAACCCAGATCACGTCTATTGAGTGACAGGGAAAAGTAGGGCACTGGAGACCAGATTGCTCAAGTGGCTCTGTGCGAAGCACTGGTTGTCCCTTGTGACATGAAACTCATTAATGGAAGCCTAACAACAATGGAAGGTCCTTACGCTAAATGGGTTTGGGTTTAGGTCAAAGCAGAAGGCGAAGCACGGTCACAGAATGAGAACCGCTCCATAAAGATAAATATTTCACCACCGTTGTTCCTTCCTAAAAATTTTCACTGGAATGAAAGCTAGCAATGGGTTGGATTTTCAAAGTGGAAAACAAAACTCTAATTCACTGAGACACATGAGGAAGAAAGAATGTGCAATATTCTCCATGTGTGCAAGATACGGCCCGGTAGTGCAGTTGTTAGCACTGCACCTCACAGCAAGAAGGTCTCGGGTTCGAACCCCAGTCCGTCCCAGGTTCTTCCTGTGTTGAGTTTGTATGTTCTCTCCGGGCTTGTGTGGTTTTCCTCCCACCATCAAAAACATGTGCTAGGAATCGGGTCAGGTTGGCCTATAGTGGCGGCGCGGTCAGTCGCAGCGGCCCAGAACTGACCCTCCACCTGACCATCGTTATTTCATTGTACACTGTATAATGACAAAAATAAAGATCTTATCTTTCAAACTATCTATCTATCTATCTATCTATCTATCTATCTATCTATCTATATAGTTAGAAATGGGGAACTTTACCTAAAAAGTAAATGTTATCCACTTACTACAATCTGAATTTTACATTCAACCACTTAACGCAGGAATTTTAGTTTAAATGCCCAACAATATCAAATTTATGTAATTAACAACATAATTAAATGTGCAGCCCTCACAATTGGTCTAAATCAAGAAATTGGAATGTGTGTCTGTGTCAACCATGTATTTAATCAAGTGGTGACAGTCCGTCCTGACTAGAGTTTAGTGTTTTCATGCCTGCTAAATACCACTGATTGTTTTGTTTTCAACATTTACCTGGTGGATTTGCACATCTTTTGCAGACAGGCGTTTTCCAGATGATGTAATACACAGTTGTGTTTTTTGTCTTGTCTCTCCCTGTAGTGTAATCATTAGGATGATTGTTGTGGTTTTGAGGGTAAAATCCAAACAAGTACAGATCAGTTCCTTCAGTTGTGCTTTGTGATCGTGATTCTAACACGCCGCAGGATGCAAATGATTCTGTCGGATACACATGAGCATCTTAATGTTTTCATTGCGCACCTGTCGACATTAGTGATTATTTCAAACCCTGCATGAACATGATAACAAATAACCTTTTACAAAAAGCGATATAACGTTTTTGTTAAGAGAGCGGTTGAAAGGACGCCTCTCGTTGAAGCTTGATTCTGCATTGAACGCAACAACTTGTAGTTGTCCCTGCGGGACAAAAACATAAACACAAACATAGTGACCTTTCCAAACATAGAAACAAATATCCCAAACTCCTTTATAAGAAGAGTTAAAGTCAGGTAGAAGAGGGGGGAAAAAAACATTCACCGAAAACAAATCAATAACAGACAAACCAAAAACTGTACAGAAAATATAAATAAATAAGTAAACCAGTAACAAAAAAATAAAGAAAAAACAGAGAGGAAAAAGCTACAACAACAACAACAACAACAATAGAGGCTTACATATCTTTTTCTAAGCATCTTAATCCTCTCAAGCAAAAAAATCTTTCAGCCCAATAATCTCTTCTCACTGGGTTAAGGTAGCATTCTTTTATTTAATTTATCACTTTTTTGAGCATTTGCTGTCTCTCACAGCTCACACACAGTTTGAACAACCGTTAGTATATCATCACACCAGGGCTTCCCTGAAACAAATTGGTGCCCAAAAATAATTTGGTTATGATGTCCCCTCCCCCTCCCATGACTATATGTATACTAATATTTATACTATGTAAAAATGTTTATTAACCATGCCAAACTTGATAATAGAATTCCTATTTAAATTTTTTAAACGCAAAAAGCTAAATCCAACATAAATAAATAAATATATAGAACTAATCTGAAATAAATAATACGGTGTTACAAAATAAAATAGAGTAGATAGTCTATAAAATAGACTAGATAGTATTTTCTAACTCATTCACGCTCAAAGAGAAAGTCAGTTATTCACTCAAATGCAAATCGGTCACTCTCTGATGGAGGTATGGCTGGACAGGGTAAAGTAAAATATGTTACCATGAAGACTTAAACTTCAAGAAACATATTCTTTAAATCAAAGATAAGGTCAGAAGAGACTCGTATCTCCCTCTCTCTGAAGATGTCTTTTATTTTATTAGTCCTAACACTAATATTGTTCTAATTCACATTCACATCAGGATAAAAAACATTCTCACCATTAGATTAGAATGGTGCCACATGACCGACTAACTTCGCCATCACTATTTGGTTTTAGCGCTCTATGTACCTACCTGACAGATATTAAAGTAAAGATAACTGGGTCAAAAAGGAACGAAAGCCTCTTCAATGAAATGTCAGAAAATGAATCCCTGAACAGAAATAGACTTGAGAAATGTGAAATAACCTGTTTCCTGTTACAGATAACCTTTTACACATGAGTCCCAAGTTCACTGATCTTCCTTGATTAGATCGAACACTGAAAGCATGACGATCTGGTGACAGTAAATTCTGGTATAATCTTTTCTTTTTTTCTTTTCCGAGTCACCCGCTTTGATGCAATTTATAATCACCTGATAATTGAGTGTATATGACTCTTCAACAAGATGTAACTGAATGATGAGGGTATGTAGGGGTGTAAACATGATGCATCAAAATGTATCAGTCTGAGTCGGTTCCATTTAAAAGTTTGGATCGATTAAATGTAATTAATATTGTATTAAGGTGTTTCTCTTATTGATTCCTGGCTGCAGGCTGTGATGTGATTATGTTCCATCCCTCACATGAGAGAAAAAAGATTCTGTGCTGCTGTTGGTTGAGGTTATGCTGAATCTGCCGTTTAGAACTGGATTCAGTACGATTTACATAAAAGTATTGTGTTGCCTACATCTGCTGTAGTGCATTTTGGTGTTCAACGAGACTAAACTGTTGAGAGATATTTTCTCATTTTGAGTGTATTATGCAGCAGACAGATGCATAATACATCTGTTAATAATAATAAAATAATAATACATTTAATTTATAACGCACTTTACATTTGGATTAAATCTCAAAGTGATACAAGGTAAATGCAGATAAAAGCATCAATAAAAAATAAAATAATAACTATATAAAAACATGACCAAAAAGCAGCAATGTTAATTAAAGTTATAGGTTCTGCTAAAAAGGAAAGTTAATTGTGGATTAATGGTGGAGATGGGAAGACAATGAAAGGAATGAAGAACGGGGGTGTTCGTGTTTACGAACTCTGATCAGGATCCTTGCAGCACTGTTTTGTACATACTGTAGTCTTTGAAGACTTTTATCAGGGATCCCGATGAGAAGTGCGTTACAGTAATCCAGTCTGGAGGAGACAAATGTGTCGACCAGCTTTTCAGCATCACTCGAGGTGAGTGAAGAACGGAGTTTGGAAATATTTCTGAGATGATGAAAGGAGAACTTGCAGATGTGTTTGATGTGAGATTCAAAAGTGAGTTGAGGGTCGAATCTTACACCGAGGTTGGTGACTGATGAAGAGAGGGGAATATCGTGACCAGAGAAGGTAATGCTGGTTATTGAGGAAGACTGGATCTGATGTGAGGTGCCAATTAAAATGGCTTCGGTGTTGGACCTGTTCAACTGGAGAAAGTTGTTTTTCATCCACACCTTTATCTCCTCCGGACAAGCGCAGAGAGTTGACAGGGGAGATGATGATGACGATGAGGATGGAGACGCTGCGGAGGAACATGTGTCAGTTTTTATGTAGATTTGCGTGTCATCAGCGTAACAATGGAAGGAGAGTCTATATCGACTGATGACATGGCCAAGGGGGAGCATGTACAGTATGAAGAGAATGGGGCCATGGACTGATCCCTGGGGGACCCCAAAAGTGACGGCGTGTGTCCGGGACCTTGAACTTCCAAGGGAAATGTATTCTGTTCTGTCATTGAAGTAAGGTTGAAAAAATTTTAGGGCGTGTGAAGTTAGTCTGATGATGTGATGTAGGCGGTGTAGGAGTATTCCATGGTCAACAGTGTCTGGGAAGCACTTTAGAGGCTGGGAGATCTCAAACTGTGAGTAAGCAGACTGGATAGGTAGAGTGGAGGAACCAAAGAGGACAGACCGGATTCAGTCAATTTTCGATTTGAAGAAAGCCATGAAATTATTACAGTGCTCTTCTGTAATTTCTGTATGTGGAGAATTTTTTTGGTCTGTACATCTGTCTATATTATGCCGACATTTGTTCAGTGCTCAGTGTTTTTTTCCACTGCAATGATTTTTTTGTAAGGTTTTGAAATGTTAGCAAAAAATAGTTACCTTTGCATAGCCGGATCAAGGGAGCCCTGTGCCTCCTCACAAGTTTGTGTAGCACCCCTCAGATGCACACTGATCAGCATAACATTAAGACCTCCTCCCTACTATTGTGTCGTTCCTCCCTTCGTTGCAAGAACCTCTCTGTGAAGCAGTGTGTGTTTTGACACCTTCATTTCAAATCTGTAAACTTTTTCATCAATTTGGGCTGGAGTAGCTCTTCTGTGGGCTATCCCTCTCTACCCTCACAAATCGATGAGCCATTAGCACTCATGAGCCTGTCACCGGTTCACCTGTTGTCCTTCCTTCGACCACATTGCAAGGTAATGACCACCGCAGATCGGATCGTTTTGCAGTTTCGGAGTTATTCTTACCCGTCGGCTTCCAATTACAATTTGGCTTTGGTCGACATCGCTCAGATCCTTACACATTTTACCTTGTTCCAACACATGACCTTTAAGGACAGAATACTCACTTGCTGTTTTATAAAGCCCAAAAACTAAAAAGTTCCATTATAAGAAGATAATCAATGTTATTCAGACTTTACCTGTCCTTGGTTATGATGTTTTGTCTGACTGGTCTATGTTGCGCTCTCTTGGGTTTGTCCCAAACTCAAAGCTAGGAATCGCTGCCTAAGGATGAAAATGTTTAACTGTTCCATAAATCTGAATTCTAATCAGCCTCTTGCCTTTAGCCAAGTCTGAAGAAGTTTATGGGAAGGAATGTTGATATTTTATCACTTGTTTTCTCTGTTAAATTCAAAGGGAAATGAAATGAATGTACAAAGTGTTGACTAGTACACTTTTAGCAATTGGAGTTCTTCTGTTTACTAATATGAATATGTTTTACAGGCCCCCAGATTCATTGTTTAAGTCATTTCGGTACCGTATGAATACCTTGGGGTTCAAATTGTTAATCTGAAGACATTAGTAATGTGATAAGATCCTTGAGGAATACTCAGCCTTTAGTAGTGAGCATATTTTCACTTTCTTCTGACATTTACAGACCAAACCATTAATCGATGGGTAAATAGATAGTGAAAATAATAATTATCCCCTCTGCTTTTCACAATTTTTGTGATTTGTTGCAATCGTATGCGTCTCTCCCAGCACCCTGAGGTGTAATATCATTCATCAATACTTTTATAGCTTTTCTATTCACTTCGCACACAGAAATTCTTTGCTTTGTGTCCACTCAGGAGATAAGCTGTTTGACTTTCATAGATGTCCTCTCTAACCGTCAGTGGATGCTTCTCATTATACTCACTCCCACCATCAGGGGCACCGTCTGACTCATAAGTCTCTTCACCATTTCAATGAAAAACAAAGCTCAAACTGAAAGGTCAATATTTAAGACAGGAAGATTTGAAATATAATTGCTTTAATACTGGGTATTAAAGCTGGGTCACAGTTTGAATCAGCGCCATCTAGCACACCACCATCCCTCTGTTTAATTATAGCGGAACCACAATTGGACACGTGGCAAATATTTTTTTTACAAAACAAATAAGAACAAAAAGATAAACAACTACTTGATTTATAGCCAAGGATTCTTTTTTTAAATTTCAATTACGCAATGACATTTATCAGTGTGGGTGTTTTTAGCTGTTTCCTAGCAATATATCAAATACAAGATGCTAAAAAAAAAACTCTTTTTAATTAAAGTTGTCTTATATTTTATAGCTCTTATCTGGGCATAATGAGCTCATGGTGTGCCGCCTTCTGAGCACCATGCTTCAGACACAATAAGCTTCTCTAATTGCATATGCATAATCCCTTGTCTGGAAGCAGTCACCCTGTCAATACATTATAGCAGAGGGCTGGACTCCTATCTAGAATATTAATCACCCATCATCCCCTGCTGATGCGGTTTTACTCCACTGTGAACCATTTTTTCAATCTACTCTGTGGCCTACACAAGAGACTGTAGGAGGGACAGTTCAATTTCTTTGCACCCAAAACTGACATTTAACATTTAGAAATTTCATGTAAATCATCTAACAGTCAAAACTTGTGAGATTGTTGGCTTTTCTTCCATTCATCTTTTCTCCCGCTTACCCGGAGTTGTGTCTTTGTGGCAGAAGGAGGGAGAAAGAAGAAGATTAATCTAGACGTCCCTCACCCCAGCAACACACTCCAGCTAATTTTGGGGGAGCCAGAGGTGTTTCTCGGCCAAATCAAATAAATAGTCCAGCCTGAACCACCTCAACTGGCTCCTTTCAATGCGAAGGAGCAGTGGCCCCTCTCCGAGTTCCCTCTTCATCTTTGAGCTCTACAACTTATCGCCAAAGGTGAGCCCAGCCGCCCTATGAAGGAAGCTCATTTTAGCCACTTATATCCTTAACATAATTTTTCCGGTCACTACCAAGAGCTCATGACCATATGTGAGTATTGGAGAATAGATGGACATGATGAGATGGAATAAAATGAGAGATTTGCCTTATGACTCAGCTCTTTCGTCACCAAAAATGGAACAATAGAACACCAGCATTTTTTGATGCACCAAACTGCCTACCTATCTGCCTCAAAATCCATTTTCCCATCACGCGAGAGCAAGACACCAATATGGTTTATCTCCAGAGCTTCAGACAGCATCTCACCCCGCAGCCAATCCGATAGAGAACCACAGCCTCAGGTTTGGAGGTGCTGGCTCTCAAACCAGCTGCTTCACTCTCAGCTGAAACCCTTCCAGTGCTGCTGGAGACCACTGACTAATGAAGCCAAAAAAAACACATTATCTGCAAACACCAGAGTTGCACTTCTAAGCTCCCCAAAACAGACACTCTCATCTCTTTTGTGTTTTTCTGCAAGACATTTTTGAAAAGTTGTAAACAGGTTTTGATGAAATTGTGAAATCTTTAGTAGCGGTGGAACAGGAGCAAAGAAAGTATCACTTTGAAGTGGGTCCAGTTATGCAGATTCTGGGTCACTTGTGTGTCATTGTGAGACAGGACCTTTTGTCCCATTTCCACTGTAACTTAGAAAATCCTGATCATGTACTCTCTAATAATATCCAGACATGTACATCTCCTGATGTTCCACCACTATGCACAAATGGATCTACCGCCAAATCATCTGGGAGATGAAAACATCTATTTGAAGTGTGCAGTGTGTATCGGGTCATAGTATGTTAATGGTGGGGGGTAGAGATGACCTTCCCACCAATTTGCAGATTCAGCCACTCAAACGGATCTCATGTATCTGTGCAAGTTAAGATGTTACATCTTGATGAATTCAGATTTACATTTGGGAAAATTTATTTTTGTTGATGATTAACCCATGAGTTCAAATGTTAATACATACACACCGACCTATTGGTATGTACATATGAGGACATATGGACCTTGTTTAGGTCAGATGTGTATAATGTTGTTTTTCTACATTTTCTTCCATCTCACATCTGCTAGTTTATATGAATTGCGTATCCTATGATTTATTGTCTTGTATTATACATTTCATTGATTGTTTGATTAGATTCTGGTCTACAAATTTCCAGTGGATAATAATTTTTAAGGGTATTTTATCTCTACTGGATCATGGATGTGAAAGAACACAAATGTATGTGGAAGTTGCGGAAATATAGGTATAACAAAGACCTCAGTGTTTCTACTTATTACTTTCGAGTAATGAATTAAAGAGCATATAAAAAATCAGTTTTCTTCAATCAGGTTTATTGGCCCAACTGGGTTAAGAGTGTTAATAGAATATGTCCAGAAGAAGAAAATTGCCAACAGGCTCACAATGACATCACTATAAGTATAACATAATTTCAGTTCTGGGGAAAAGACAAAAATTCAGTGTGGTAATTACTCTGGTAAATCAATTGAGAAACAATTTATGGACTAAATGATGAGACAGGAACATCAATTTATGGCAAATCCAGTGAATTAGATACTTGACCAGTCAAGGTACTTCATCACATTGATGCAAAAATCATATAAAAGGCAGATTAAGCCAATAAGCCATGAAACAGGGCTACTCGTTGATTTGCAAGATTGCCGGCTATCTTCTGTTATAACCGGAGAAATTATAGGGAGAGATAAATTGTTACAAACGTAGCGATAAAATCTCTGACCTCTGATTAATTCAATCAATCTTACAGCATAAATCTCATATTGGCCAGCCCTGAGCATTACTTTTATTATAAGGGGAGAGGGGCTGTGAAAAGGGGGTGGGTATTGTCTTTTAGCTGAGATTAGATTAGCCAGACTTTTTTTGGAGGTAGATTTATTAATATGCAAAATGGCGGCGCCCATTAAAAGTTGATAAGATGAAGATAGTAGTAAGATATTAGTTTAAACTCCACATATTGTGGACAGATGTTGATTAGGTATGTAATGTAATGTTATCCAAGCAGAAATGGTGGTTCTCTGTATGTTTTGGCTAAGTGCTGTGAAGACCTGCTGAAATGAGTCCTATGCTGTTATACCAACAGCAAGGGTATATCCCGAAAAGCCCCCAATCCCCGGCTCTGTAGAAACATCCACCTGACTGAACTCCTCACGTTAAATGCGAAGTTCTGTCCAAACATCAACTCCTTTTTGTGAAATAGCTCCCCCTGATGAGTAAAACATGAACTATTACAATAAGATATGATATATACAAGATATACATTGAGTATATCTTGAGTTGATTTATTTTCATCCAATTTAAAAAAAAATTCATTTCAACAGTTAGGAAGGATTGATGGAAAGATGTCACAAAAACAGCCTTCTTTGTAAAAGTAGCATTACGCAATGTTATCAAGATAGCTCTTATAGTCAAATCATATGTACCAAATTTAGATTAAATCAGAAGAAAGGTTGAGAAATGATGGTCCGGAATCTTTTGGAGATAAAGCTCCCTCTAGTGCCAGAGATCTACAACGACCTTTCCGAAAATCACTAAATACGGGGAAAAAATTTGAACGGGATCCATGAAACGGTCCCGTTCAGGGATATAATAATCTAGGGTAAGGTATTACTTCATATAAATGAATGAATGAGGGTTGAGGACACGTGAATTTTTTTGGGAGAATATTGATTGCATTCTCAATTCAATTTTTTGAGTCAGGAAAAAGAGACTTAACTCTGACTTTAACAACAGAATTTTTTCTTTATTCTCAGATTAGTAGATTTTAAACAAATCGGGAAAGAAGTCAGTGTTTCTACTTATATTTCAGAGAGTTCTCTTTATCCTCAGAATTGAAGATTTAGATTTCACAAAATTCAGAAAAGAATTACAAAAGTCTGACTTAGTTTTTTCCCCATTTAAATTCAGAATTGTAGATTAAAGGGGACAGGAAAAAAAAGTCAAAATTATGTCTTAATTCTTCGATCTTTTTTTTGTTGCTTTATTCTCGGAATGCTTTCTTTATTCTCATGATTCAGTCTTCATTATCCTAATTCTGATTTTTCCTATAACTTCCAAAAAAACAAATCATTACTTTCGTCAAAATTCAAATTAGTAAATTGACACAAAAGTCAAAATTCTGACATTTTTTTCCTTCTTTGAATGTGGCCCTCATCCTCTTTTATCTCCATATATTTCCCGTTTGAGATGAAAGCCCAACTCAGTGTTTATCTTTCTTTGAAGTGCGGATTAAGTGCGGCTTGAAATAATTCATGACACTTCTTCCCTCAGACTTGTTGATGAAGAATTTGAGGTAAAACCTGTTCAGCTCCTTCATGCAGGCTGGAGTACACGGGTTGGCTGTTACAGGCAGACAGAAGCTGAACGGTTAGGTCAGACTGACTACTTCCTGGAGTCTGGACGCACAAAGGGAATAGCAGGGGAGGGGGAGGAGGGGACACTCCAGCCACTTCCACAGTCACGTTGGCGGACCTTTCCTCCTGGCTGATTGTTCCCAGACTACCTTAAAAAAGCGGCGCAGTCCTCTCCGACGTTTGGCTCCAGCGTTGCGCGGCGCCAGTGGGGGATCCTGGGACAATGTGGAGATGGACCACCCCCACCCACACTCTACCCCGCACGTCTCTCCCATCATCATTATCATCCATCCACCCCCTCTGCCCTGCAGCAACACTGACTCTGAGGCATATTAACATACTGCTGCCTGCACCGCCTCTCTGACTGCTGTCTGTTGAGGATTAGTCTACAGATGAGACACACACATCCACATCAGAGAAAATAAGATATCATTCATGAATGTGGAAGGGATGCGTCTCATGACTCACTTCAGTGGCAGTCACTGTTGTTAGTGGTTATATATTTTTTTTATAAGAGTTTTATAAAGGTAGAAATAGTGTCTATTATACTTTTGTATCTTCAGCAACTCATTTTTTTTTTACTATAGATTCATGAATAAATGAAATCAAAAATGGCCAAATGTTTACTTTTAATTGCATTTCTCTTTCAATACACCCAGTGACTATGAAGGGTAGCAAACCTTTTTCAATAACTCTGAAATATTTTTTCTGTCTCGTAGCCACTGAAAACATATTAAGGAAAAATGTTTTTATGAAGACATAAAATATGGCACAGTATCTCATTTATTCAACAAAAAAAGGTTTATTAAATCATTTTTTGTCGTCCTGCTGTACGAATTGAACTGCAGTGAATGGCTATGTTTTGCAAATTCACTTATTTGGGTTTTCAGCTGCATCTATTTAAACCAGGAATTTATCTCCATTTTATTTGTTATTCAATCTCCAAAAGTTCCCACATCTAAGGATGTTTGTTGTTTGTGCTTTTCAGCCTATTGCACCAAATACATATAAAATGGGAACTATGGAGAAAAAAGGCTTTGTTGGAATTATTTATGCAGTTTTTTAAACTTATTATAATAACATTATTTAAGAAACCATGCACGACTTACATTGATCAAACTAACATATAAACTACTTTACGTACCCCTGCAGTACCTGAAAGTACCCATAGGGATACGCGCAACCCAGTAGAGGCTCAGTTTAGAGCACAGATTTAATTCAACATGCATAATTGCGGATGAGTTCAATGTGAATAACATCTAAGCCTTTTATTACACTGCCAATGATAGATAGAAATGATCAAATCAAACTTTTGCTCCTGTCCCAATAAATACGAATGTATTTAATAAATAATAGGCTACTGCATATCAGCTCGCAATTAAGTAAAGGAAACTGAAAATACACAGCCCTCCCGGACCGTTTCGAAGGATAAAAAAAAAGGAGGGGGGGCAGGTTTTGTTGATGATGAAGACAAAGTCAAAGGACGTTGGTGTCGGTCAGATCTGAAAGCCAAACGCCCAGGGGGCGGCAGCAGCGCGCGCTCTCATCCCTCATACATACGTTTAAGAAGTTAAGCCGCCCTAAGTAAAGTCTCGCAGGCACATAGTCTCTTTCTCTCTATCGCTTTGCCTCCAAATAGAAAACCCCAATGACAGTTCTTCAACATGAACAACATATTAGATGAGCTATTAGGAGAGTCTAGTCAAGGGAAATTGGAAAAAAATATCTCTATTGAACAAAATCCCTAAATGTTTAATTAATACTATTATACCGACTGCTGTCGTACGTTTAACCATTAGCAAAAAAAACTTCGAGCTCCATTAATACATTCATTGATTCTAAATGAGGCTTGTTTATTTTATATGGTACTGCATAGATCTTTTAAAATCACACGTTTAACAGACATTACTTTATTTCTGGGCATAAATGATGTCGTTTGCCATCATTATCATCCTGCTTGTCAACCTTTTCTGAGAAATATCCGATGTTACTATTTCTATAGGGTTGTGTGTGTGTGTGTGTGTAACTGTGTGTGTGGGAGCTCTGCTTGATCTGTTGTTTGCGCAACACAATCACATTTCTTTTAAGCGACAGGGTGTCTAGACGCACACGTGACCGGGCGCGTCAATGCGCACTGGAGACTGGAGACGGAGCAAGGGCACCCGAACCAAACCATCCTCCTCATTTGCAGACAGAGAGCGTTCTATCCCCCTCGAGATGACTCTCTCTCCCACACTCAGACACCGAAACTTGGCGTGAGATGCACGACTGGATTATTTGATTTTAAAGGATTCGTTCACTGTTATATGCTCCGAAACTCGGCGCGTGGACGGAACCCAAGGGTCTCTCTTGCCTTTCTTTCAGGCTTTGAAACGTAACTCATCGGTGAGAGATTCTGTCCTGCTTCTGCTGTCGGGCTCTTTGGACGAGGATCATTTTTGCCAGTAGACCATCGTTTGCAGATGAGTGGCGTTTTTGAGACGACATCAGATTTAAAAAAAAAAAAGCCTCGTGGAAAGCCCCTCTCAGTGCAGTCGGATCAAGGATTTTGTGGATTAGTGCACTTGAAGACGCGGGCGAGCTACGGTGTTCCTGGGATAATTGTGAGAGCAATTAGGCCCCAGTTTTTCTAGATTCCCCTACGGCGAATGCGCATAACCGTGGAGCCGTTCTGACTGTGTTTTTGTGCTGAAAATCGGCGCCGATCGTATTTTAAAGGGGCTGGACCACGGCGCTAGTCTGTGCATCACCCAGAGAATAACTGTAGCGCGCCTGGGGCTCCATGCTGCTGTGTTTTGCTGCAGATCCCTGCCGTTATAGAGGGGTTTAAGCTGTAAAATTATTAAACAGGCCGGTCTCGAATGCGTGGATGTGATGAATATTTATCCCCGGAGAACAAGCTGACTGCTCCGTGAACCTCGACTGCTTTTCGCGGATCAAGTCTGCAGGAGGCTACAGAGACTGGCGCATGCTACAGATTCCCTCTGCTCATCCAGCTCCCAGTTTTTACACCCTTTCTACTCAGGCTGCTTGTCATTGCCTGGACTCGGATCCCGGAATCTTCATGATTTGCGGACACCATGCTCGTTTTTTAGCCGGGGAACCCTCTTTTCGTCCCGCATGTTTAGGACCAAACGATCGGGGCTCGTCCGGCGACTCTGGAGGAGCCGTGCGCCCGTGGAGGGCGACGGAGAGGCGGATAGAGGGACGCATGGCTCCGGGGGCTGCTGCATGGGCAAAACGACTAAGGTGGCCAAGTCCAACGCCGGATCGGAGGCCGATTTGAAGGCGTTGACCCACTCTATCCTAAAAAAGATCAAAGAGAAACAATTAGAGGTGCTTTTGCAGGCGGTGGAGTCGAAGGGGGGTGCCCGAAGCCCCTGCTTGCTCTTGCCTAGCAAAGTGGACGCAAAAGTGGGTCAACAGTCTTACTCTCTCCCTATGCTGCTCTACAAAGTGTTCAGGTGGCCGGACCTCAGGCATTCCTCGGAGCTCAAGAGGCTGTCTTGTTGTGAATCCTACGGGAAAATCAACCCAGACCTTGTCTGCTGCAATCCGCACCACATGAGCAGACTGTGTGAACTCGGTGAGCTGGGTTATTCTAATAACCTTCTCCTCCTCCTTCTTTCGAAATCACCTTAAATGTTTTGCCCTTGATTGTAGAACCTTGTCAGTTTGTCAAATGTTCGCCAGACTCCTAGATGATTAGCTAAAATCACTGGACACCTGTGTTTCCATCAGGTCAAATTCCCGTGGAAAGTGTGCCAAGTGGCCATCGTTAAGATTTTGTCAGTACACTATCTTTAAAATGGGGTTTTGACATGTAACATTTTAATAATAATATCACCAATCTGCTTTTCTTCACATAATTCATTATGGGCTTATGATGACTTATACGTTTAAAACCTTAGATGTTGTGTGTGATGTGAAGTTGGGCCGAGATCCGGGTTATTCAAACTAATATCAGGATTGTTACAACTTCAATCTTTCAACCCCAGGCCCTTTCAACATTTCACAATTGGTATTTCCAAAGTGCATCCAGGGTTTTATAGTCTTTCCACGCTGAAGTTTCCAGAGCCTGTGTGTGTGTGTGTGTGAGTGTGTGCTTGCTTGGCGTCCCGGGCCAAAAGAGGCCCGTATCTCAGTTTGTCCTAGACGCTGATAGTGGCCCTCCTGGCGCCAGGCGGCCCCCTGTTTATCTGCCTGCCAATGAAAGGCAATAGCCGCCCGGCCGGCCTCTCAGCCTAACTCTCCTCAGCATAGCTGTCAGACACAAAACCTTTTCCCAGAAGAATGACAACTCTTATCATAAAATTTAGAACCCCCCCCCCCTTCTTTTTTTCTCATGCTCTGCTTTTTTTCTCTTCATACAGAGTCCCCCCCTCCTCCATATTCACGCTATCCCATGGACTATCTTAAACCAACAGGTGAGCTTCTTTTGTATACAGTTTAATTGTTGAAATGCATCTCTTTTGCAAAGCACACACTCTTCCATCTAGTATTCATGAATGCTTATGAGTTTCCTATAGGCCCTTGTGTGACATTATGAGGCATATAGTCTTACCCCTGCGGTGCATTTGTGGAGGAAACAACTCCATGTTATGTTGTGATTTATGATAGTGGTCGAGTGGCATGCCCGGCTGGCTGGGTAGTTCTGACATGGCTGGCGGCCAGGACGAAGCCGCACAAAGTTGAGATACCAGCTATAGACTGACTGGCATGACACCAGGGGCACGGTGTGTTTTCTCTAGTGGGGGGAGAGAGGGAGATGTGTGGGTGTTTGTTTATCCATCCATTTATTGGGAATTGTAGCACAGACGGCAGCTTCTCTGGAAATAGTCAGTCTTTGTAACCCAAATTAATCAACAGATTAAGGTTGAGGACTCGTAAGTGTCACTGTCCCAAATCTCTGTTTGGATGTGTTTTTTCCAGAGACTGGGAGTCAGTATTCTTGTATGCATGAGTTCTTTCATTTCTATTTTATTTTTTTTTCCTTTACGAGCTTTGGGCTTGCTTAATTGTTTTTCCCTTCAATCAATGCCAGACTCCAAATACTGCTGTGGTTGCCTTCTGATTCCCAAGTACCAAAAAGTGGCATTGCCTATTAAGTTGGTTTGGAAGTGTGTTAAATTTCATACTATAACCAGATTAGCATTAGGGGAGCAGAATGGATGACAAAGTTAAAAATGCACCGTCTGGGTGCAGGATTTCTAAAACATATGTTTTAAGTTTCTCAAGCTCGTCCTCACTGCTTTACTCATTTACTAGTGTTTGGCTGTCTGTGAGTGGAAAAGCAAGGAGTTAAACAAAAGCCATTCAGCTGACCAGTCTGTCAGTTAGTCAGAAGTAGGAGAAAGTGGCGTCAGTGAGGGGAAACAATAGGAAGTCATTGCAGCTGCAGCTGTGGTTCTTCAAAGCCCCGTCACGCAGTCTTTATTTACAAGGCATTACAATAAAGCTTTTTCAAAGCCTTAGATACAGACATCATTTATATAAAATGCTGAAGATGAAGTGATCAACCGTGAACTCTACTGCCATGATACTTGACTCAGAGTAGAGATAGCGTTAGCATTTTTACACGTACAAGTTAATTTGGAAATAATTCATACTTAAATACAGAATCCAATCTGGACCCCATTTCCCCTCTTAGAGCAAAATGGAAAAACTCTGCCTTCCGGGTACTTTAATTTTTCTAACGAGGCATGAGAAATGTCATCAGGCTGCTTTTCGTCTCTCAAGTAGAGTTTTTTTTTGTACTTATTAAAATCATGTTTTTTCCTGTATTCAAGTGAAAAACTGCAGTAGACTCATTCTCTCCGTTCATGCCTTTTCATCGTTTGGTAGCATTGAATTAGCGCAGCATACGTTTTGGTTAATATTAGGAGAAAGCCTGTGTCTCTATAGGTGAGGGAGGACAAAATACAACATATGATTATAGAACAATGGAGCAGGCTGGAGAACGAACACACACACACACACACACACACACACACACACACACACACACACACACACACACTGGATACAGATGAGTTTCTGATGTAGAAAGACAGGGGTTTTTCCCCAGGGTCTCCGTGAGCTGTCAATCATTCACTTTCCCATTACAGTAGGTTGCTCTCATTTTAAATCACCATGACATTCAGAAAATCAGCATAGTTAACTTTTAAAAGGAAATCAGACATTGTAAAAACCTGCTAGGCAGAAGAGCGATGGATTTTATGGTGATGGTTTTATGATTCCAGTGAGCAGGAAATGCGGTTATGTGTGCCAGGGTGCCTGTCCACTCCAGCAGCAGCGGTCAATATGAAAGCAGTCGAGACGTAAAACGCTACCTTGTTTCAGCTCTGGGGAATATAAATCCCACACTGTTTGGCTCTTTCTGTCTGATGCCCCCTCAACCTTGTGGTCAGCTGTGAACTGTTGCCACGGAGACCACGGCAAGGCTGCTGGCAGCCAATGAAAGCAAGGCGGGCTGGACTATGCCCATGCATGTCGTTAACGTAACCACAGGGGCATGGTTCGCATCCGGAGCAGGTTGGCAGGGAGCCGGACTGGTTGCTTTTTCTTAATAACTTCATAGCTACAGCAAGCTTGCTCGGTCAAACAGGAGACAACAGGAGAGGAAGCATCAAACAGACATACCATCCTCCTCCTTTTTATTGCCTCGGACTTAATTCATTGTCTTATTGTATTTTTTCAATTTGCATCCACTTTATGAGTAGTCGTGTGATTGAACTGCTTTTCTGAGCCACTGTTGGATTTGTGAAGATGTGCATATTCTCTGATGTAACCATCAGAAATCTTTTCTTTCATAGTCACATGTAGGAGACTACAACCCAACTGTTCTTTGAACAGTAGGTGTAACACAGAGTTTGACTTGCAGCTAGAATAATGTGTCATTAGTGAATATCAAGCTACCAGGAGCTCCCAGCGGTGTCCTGCTCCACTCAGTACACACAGCGGTTTTGTTCACGCTCCATTCAGATGTCATGTTGAAGCTAGTAGACATTATGAGTCTTGGTGGGAGTTAAGTATTCAAATGTAAAGAGAGCGAGAGGAAGGATTGAGCTGTTTTTCTCTCTTGTCTGTGTGGTAAGAAAATTAATGGTGGACAGCTTTGAAGGCTTCCGTTAGCTCTGTTTGCCAAGGCAGCCATAAACACGTGTGGAACTTATTTCGCTCCTGGTCAGATATTCAATTTTAGCTGGAGCTAGTCAAATTTGTAGATAGTTTTCATTTATTTTCTCTGTCTAAATTGGAAAACATACTGAGGAAAATGCAACTCTGTGTAAAGAGGAGTGATCTGTATTTGATTATTGAGTAGGGATCAGAAGTTTCCGATCCAAACCCTCACCTCAGTCATTAGCTAAAAGAATACAGCTCTTTCCAGCTCAGCAGCTCGTCTGTGTGGGGCTAGCGTTCCTTCTGAAACAGTGGATTATGGGGAATTATCAGGGGTGTAGGAAACCAGCCTCTTTAAGTCCACCCTCTGTGTGTAAGAGTGTGAGCTTCATCGTCAGCGTCTTCATTAGGCATTGATTTCACCGGAGTGATTGACGATCTCACAGCTGCTGCTTTGCCTTTCCCCCCACACACATACAAGCACTCCTGGGAACACACACAGTGCTAATCCTGAGTCTCTCTTTGTATCTCCATTAGATTCTCCAGACTCTGGACCTTCATCCAGTGATACTGGGGGAACGACATATTCAGCCCCTGTGGGGCTTTCAGGTAAATAATCCTATCAATCCATTTCAAATCCATTTTCTTTTTTCAACAGTCCCTCTTTTCTCCAAGTTGCTTTTCTTTCCTGTTTTTTCCTTCTTCGCATTACATCCAAAACCCATCTCCCCTCTATACTTGGGATGATGAGGCAGTGATTCTGGGGGCCCCTGCTTCCCTCTGTAATAAAAAAAAGCTAGTGAAGGAGGGTGGTGTATTTCTCCCTCATCCATACAAATTCTTCCCTCCTGGCTCTTTCAACAACGCTCCTCTCGTCTCCTCTTCCTCTCTCCATTCCCTCTCATGTTGTAATGGAAGACATACACATCGAAGTGCTGTTTGGAGAATAATATGCTCTATATGTGTGCTATTGTGGGAGAGAAAAACCCCCAGCAAAAAGAGACTTCAAATGACATACACGTTTTTGTTTGGGTGTCTTTGTACGTGCAGGGGATGTTGTTATGGGCTTTCCTCTGGGTAGGAGCTAGTCTTCTTCCATCTTTGGGTCAGGATATGTTTCTTCCTTCCTCAGTTTGGTCCCGTAAGCCCCTTTGGTAGCGTTGCCTTCCTTGTCCGATGCCCTGTCTGCAGGCCACAGAACAACTTAGTGTTCATGCCAGAAGTAGTTTGCTCTCCATCACATCAGATTGCTCTCTGCTTTGCCTCAGATGGTTCTCATTACTGGGCCTTTAAAGCCTGTTTTATGTCAGTTGGTGTTGGCTGCCCATTTTTTTCCCTCCTTTGTTTGGTGGTAGGGGGCTGGGTAAGCCAGTCTGCATACATGCATGTCTGTGCCTGTGTGTCTGTGTGTGTTTGGGGGGGCAGATTGTGCTATGTTTATAAGAACAGAGGAATCCAGCATCTCGCCATCATCCCTCCTTTCCTTCCCTGCACCTTCAGATGGACACTAAAGGCCTGCTTGTTTGCATTAACTAAATACACATTTTTAAACCAAGTTCAAACGGTGAAACCCAAGAACTGGAGTCTTAACAGGCGCCCCCATGCTCCCTCCCTTACTCCTTCACTCCCTCTGGAAGGCATACACACAACCCTCCTCCTCCTCCTCCTTCGCCCCCTCCTGTGTTTTCCTTCCTGGCGAGGATGACATGGGAGAGGTAGCCAGCGCTCCAGTGAATGGACCTCCTCAGTAAAAGCAGTATAGGTAGAAAGGCCTGGCGTAGGACGGCTGAAGCGATCTCTCTGGCAAGCCCTCCATACACTAAAAAGGCTGCTCCATTCCTTTTCCCCCCTCCTCCCCGCTCTGACTTTCTCCCTCTCTTCTCCCTCCACGGCTCCCTCCCTCTGGGGCCCTGACAAAAGAAACATGGCTCTCCCAGAGGCCTGCTGCTGACCTTCTAATTCACTCACTCTGCCCTTTTAATGTTCTGCAGACACATTTACAGAAAGGAAGAGAGAAGGGTCGCTGTGAGCAAAGGAGTGTGGCAAAGACTTCAAGTCAGCAATAGTTTTAAAGCTACTTTCTTTTTGCATAGTAGTAGAATAATTAAGCCCATGTCGATTTTTAGGGAAAGCTACTGGAATGTATAATTGTAAACATAGCCCCACTTTGGACTTGATCCTCAGCAAAAGTTTAAAATGACTCCGAAGACCTCCCCATTCATAAAAAAATACACCCCCCCCCCCCCCCCCCCCCCCCCCAAAAAAAAATGGAGATGGAGTCAAGTGGATGAGGTTGAAGGTAATAACCTTCTATCTCAACTTCTTTTACTCCTCGTTTATCCATCTTGGACCATCAGGCTATAAGGAGTTAAGTGAGCTGCGACAGGCACAAATGCAAACTAGGCTGCCTGCCAGGCTACCAGGTCCAAAGCTCCTGTTGCTGGCTCACGTCATCAGCTTTGAACAGAGAGCAGAGTAGGTTAGATGGCAAGAAAACCCTGAGCTGGGTGTCGGGGTGCTGATCTTAGTTTAAGATGGGGTCAACGACTTAGGGAAGTGGAAGAAGGAGTAGATTTGCACATTGGTGATCATGTCATATATTAAAGAAGGAACTGAATCTTGGTCATGAGTCTATGGAGTCTTGAGTAATATTCAAACTCGTTACCAATACAGTAGATCATTTATGATCATTTCAGGTAGCAAATATGTAGCTGAATATCCATCCTGACACGCTATGCTCAGGTTTTTTGGAGACCTCTGCTCATTTCCAAGACAGCAATTAAGGCTGTAGGATGTGAGAGTTGATGTGACTGTAGGTGGGCTGGGTAGCTTTCTCAAATATTTACTGCAGGTCCTGCTGTATTACCTGAGTTTTAGTACGGATAGCACATTTCAATAGGTACCAAAGCCTATTGAGGATTTATTTACAGTGTGTACACGCACAAACTCTTCTCTTGAAAGAGAGTTATAGATATCTATTTTTGCCTAGTTGTCATTGAATGTGTTGCATCAATGTGTGTGTATGTCGATGGCATGCCTGCTGGTGCCGTCGGGTACTGACCTGGAGTGCCTGTGTGTAAAAGGATCCAGTAAGGCTGCAGTTACACATACGCACACACGCACATTTTCACACACGCACACACACACACACACACACAACAGCAACGCAGATAGAATGACCTGGTGCAAGACCTGGCGTATGGCCGACTGTCACACAGGCACTTCCTCCCAAAGCAGTTTAAATTTAGGCTGGGTTGTATTTTTATACCACCAGCCAGTCACCTCCCTCGACAGACAGTCGGCAAGCCCTTTAGTCAGTCAATTAGTCATCAAGTGAATAGGCTGGAGGTATAACCTTCATCAGGGGCTCTGACAGATTACATGTAGTCTCTGCACAGAGGCTCAAACAAGGATCAAACTTGTTCTGCTGTCAGATAAAGGCCCGGTAGAAGTTGGCTATTTTTGGTGCAAATCCAGTGAGAGAGAAGAAGCCTGTGTGGTGCTGTGATAGGAAGTCCGGTTTAAGTTTTGCATCACTAGTATTAAGACAGATTGTTGAACTTTTTGGATGTTCTCAATAGCCCAAGTGAGAAAAAGTGCACCTCAGTCTCGCTCGTCTCTCTCAGCATTCCTGCCTTGTTTGGGTCAGCAGGGAAAGGAAAGGGCTGCACAGGATATGACCTCATGTCTTTTAGGAAAAGAGAAGCAGACAGGGAGGCAGCCGAGGCCTCTTCACGACAGAAAACAAATAGTGGAGTACACCAGCCAGAGGAAGGGTGGAGTGAAACAAAGAAAACAGAAAGGAAATTTTCTTCACTTCTTGATAGAATTGTGTCGTTAGACTATTGATGCAAGGTGACCCAGTGCCAGAAACCCATTTAAGAAATCTTTCTTTACTCACAAAAATAAAGTCTTTCAGCTTTGGTTAGATTCTTCACTCCAAAAGTCAGAGAAAGGAATGAAGAGGGAGAGAAGATGGCGGCTTTTGGTGGAGGGAGACATGGCCAGCAGCTCTGCTCTGTTCTCTGTAATTTGGAGGCTGTGTGCTCAGCAAGCTACAGCAGAGCAGAGCCGGCCCGCTCCATGTCGGGCCAGGATCTCTCATTACTCCCCACTTCCTTTTCCTTGCACGGCAGCCAAGCCTCCTCTTGGCAAGGGACTTAATTTTGGTTTTGGCCATCCTCTGTTCCCCACCCCGTGTCATTATGCTGCACAAATCGAAAAAAACAGCATGCGGCAACAGTGGAGGGATGGGGTTTGGGGAGGATAGAGGAAAGTGTGCCTAGCTTGCATGTGTTTGGGTTTTTTGTTCAGGTTTGCTGCATCATAATAGCAGTTAGAGTTGAAAACATAAGTGTACTTGAGCATACCCTGTCGATTGAGAGGTGGGTTATAGAGATCTGGCCCTAAGCCACAGCTGGAGGGAAGCCCAGAACAAGATGAACATTGTTTTGGTTTGGAAAAACAAATCCACTTCCACTCAGTGGAAGTGGATTTGTATACCATAATGTATGAATATATGATGAATAGAGAGAGAGGCAGTGAATGCAGAGAGGAGAAAGTTAGGGGGGAGACCCATTCCTCCCCTCTTTATAGCACGATAAAGACGGAAATGGAAATAAGTCGAGACACATTCCTGTGAACCTATGTGTCAGATTTCTTGGGTGACACTCAGTACTGGTATCTCCACCCTCACATCTGCTCATTCATGTAGTCAGTTTGTCTTTTGTGTGCTCAGATGGGAGGGTTGTGAATGTGTGCTGTTATCTCAGCCACCTCTTTATCACAGACACACTTGGAGACATACACAGGTACATAGTTATTAATAACAGAGCCACAAAACAACAACAGCTAGGGCCGAACCCAACAGGCTCTGCTGTTTGTCTGCCGCTTTGTTTGCACTGTTTGTATTATTTAGTTCCTACAGTGTTTTAATGCTTCAGCAATGTGCTTGATTGTTTGGGCTTATCTCTCCATCTGTCTGTGGCAGAGAGTGGGCTCAGATATACAGAGTCTGCATGTGATTGTCTGACGTGTGTTTGCAAAATTGAGCTGTTGACATCAGTACACCCTGTCTGGCACCCTGTATCCAACTAACCTGTGCTATTTGTCCTGCAACACTGGGAAAATCTGGGCTGTAGGAATTTGATTTGTGTCAAAAAGTCAGCAAGACGAAGTGTTGGAATAATTACTCAGCAGGCTTAGCATGCAGGACTTATATGGAATAAAATGTCCTTCATGAAAAAGTATAAAAGTGAATCATCATCAGGTTGATGATGAAGCATTCGTGTATTTCTTTTTACAAACTAAGAAAAATAACTTGCATGCACTCCATCAAGGCATGGTGTGATTGTAGAAGAAACTTGCCTTCTGTGAAAATTATAATATAGATGGAGGCACTAGGAAAAGATGCACCATTACTTCTGTTTATCTTCACCTGGTCGTGGCCGGATGGTTCATGTTAGGGATGCCGTGTCTGCTTTTTATTGTTTCTATCTCTGCTTCTGAGAGGCATCAGATCTGTTGATAGCGAAACCGTGCCACTCCCCGGTGAGGTTTTCCCTACCATCAGGGCTGATTTAGGTTTCCTGAATGGGGGGTGTGGAGAGGGACTACCTAACATCATCTTACATAACCTACAGCCATATGGAGAGTATTCCTAAGTTAGCTTCTAAACTCGCTGCCATCACTCTTGATTCAATTTCTACTACATAGGTGTCACGCTTATGCTAATTTAGATTAACCGCCTCACGTGATGTCAATCTTAATGTTTGAAAAGAAAAAAAATCTGAGGACGTGGAGTTAGAAAGTTAACCAGACTTTTTCAGCCACTTTTCAACTACTAAGGCTAGCAGCTTGAGGCTACGTTAGCCGCTATTAGCACGGTACACCCCAAACTCTGACAAAACTCTGTGGTTGTATTGTGAGTTACGTAAGAACCAGGAATAGCAATGCATTGGATAATATTACATGGACAACATCACAGTGCAGTGCTAAATTCTGCTAAGCTAATTTGCTCCCCAATTGACCTTTATGCTAAGACACGCTAATGTCTTTGGAGAAATAGTGCAGCCCATCTGCAGTTAGGACTAACTTGATAAAATTACATTGTTAAAGGCTTAAATATACAAAGAAGTATTTTTTTATTTACAAGTACTCACAACCTTATCCCATAATGAAAACTGAATTTTCTTGCCATAGTTGAATGTGAATGCGACATGGAACAAACCTACTTTTAATATATCCATATAAAATAAGTGAAAGAAATGCCCAGGCTTTCATCCAAGACAGAAACACACAAGGCTGATCATATAGGGCATGGCCGAGATAACAAAAGGAATGCCTCCAGGGTGACCCCTGACCTTTGGAATAGACTTTCCCTCGGCTTTAGAGAGGGCGTTGACTTAGAAAATAACGCACCATGAAGAGTCCTTCCTTCCCCCCCTCGAGCTATTTCCTTCGTGCCTTCCCCGTTTCTCTCTCCTAAACCGTTGTGTGTGTCAGACGACGGGGTCATTGCGCCTGAGCCGAGAGCACAAACGCACTCCCAGGGTTCTTAGGGATCAATACAAGACAGTGCTCTGGAGCCTTTCTCACTATTTACTGATGTTGATATTGTTGTGCCCAGGAGTGAAGGTTGAAAATTGTGTGTGTGTGACAGTGTAGGCGTGTTACCCTGACTGTGTCGACTTCTAAGTATCTATACCTGATGTGTGCGCGCGGAGTCAGATTGAGGTAATAATTAACCTTTCGAGACTGTGTTCTTGGCCCTGAGAGAAGCACCCAGTCTGTCGTCTCCCCTCTTCCCCTCAGTCGTCCCTCCTCCCTTTGACCAAGTCCAATTGTCTCAGCTAGCGTGGCGTCCACTCTTGAAGACCATGGGCCATTAAAATCCACAGGGAGGCTCGTTTGTGTGTCTATTTGCACATAAACTATTCTGCCCTCCCTACATTATTGATTAAATATGTTGCATTGCTCAGAGTTTTTTTAAGCACAGATATGAACCTTCCAACTGCCCCCTACCACTCAGACCAAATACCTAAAAAATTAAAAGAGTAATAGTTTTAAGTATTTGCATAGTATCCACTTTAATTCTCACCAACTGCTTCTTGCATTATCTTACCTGGCATTATCAAGAAGGTATATAATCTGCTGGAGTATCTTTCAGCGGTGATCGAGTACTCAAAAATGGGTTTTTATTTCAATGGGAACCAATTGGGAAAATGTTTTTTTATATTTGTTCGTGGGGGTTTATTCTGGGTCTCATGGGACAAACCAGACTGGGAAAGACCAGCAGCAGACAATAGACTGGAGCAGAGGAGACCAGAAAGGGTCGAAGTGACAGGTGGCCTCAGGCTGCCAGCTAGCCTGCTCATCTCCATAGAAGAGAGGAGAGCTGAGACTCACCGACTGACAAGCTGCAGAGCAGACAAGCAGGTGGGATAGCAGACAGATATACGGACTAATGCGTCGATAGGCAGACATCCAATGAGCAGACAGATGTTCAGACAGGCTGTAGTCAGCTCTGTTGGGTCCGAAGGCTGGAGCTGATGGAACCATGTCAGAAGCAACTAAAATAGTGTCAGACTGTAACCCGAGGAACGTGTCCAGCAGACGCATGCACACAAACACACAATGTGTTAAAAATTAAAATTCAGTTAAATGAAACTTGCACTTGGAACAAGGTGTCTGGATACATGGCCACTGAAATTTTTTGTATGTATATGTGTGGTTACATGTTCAGCAGCATTACTCATGAGGTGTAAGCTCATCTGCTGTTAGATCTGTGTTCTGAACTATATTCAAACTTTGTGAAAATAGTTCTCACAAAACTGCGCCCCATTAATGTAGGAGTCTGCCTGGCTCCCATTTTCTGTGCAGAAGTAAAAAATGGAAAAAGAAGTTTGGATTTGTTTACCCGTGGGCACAGCTGGTTTGACAAGATAAATAGAGCAATATGCTCTATTTATTCTGTCAACCCAGCCTTAAGTCTGGCTCTTATCTAACTGAAGAATGAAAAGAATTCAAGATATCTGCTGGACAAAAAAATAGAAGCTATTATTTTATCTTACACTTACATTTTCCAAAACGTATTAAATTCTTCAGGTTTTAGGCACTTATAATTCCATCTATTTGAATATTTTACATTGTATGCAACTTAATTCCTCTCTAAACTTTTTTGGAAGGTTCACGTCTGATAAAATAGTCTGATGATGTCATTAGTGTTTTCTGAGTTTCACTTACGGAGAAAGAACGTCTGACTATAGAGGCTGTTCAGCGTCAAGTGTTCCTTCGGAGTTTGACTCAAATTAGGGACTGCAAGTCAAGATTTCCTAACTGATGGTCAATCTCTTCTTCTTTTAGTCTCTTATGTAAGAGGGGACGTTTGGTATTTCTACATTTTACAAAATAGGGCTTTGTGGCATAATCTTATGCCACAAGCCCAATAAGGGACCCTCTGCTGGCTAGCATATTTCCCTCTGTTGTTTTTCTTCCTCTGCTCAATCTTGTTCCTCCTTGTTTTTTCTCTCCTCTGTGGTTCTCACTCGTTACAAGTCTGAATTTCTGAGAGAAAGAGAGAAAAGACGAGGCGACAAGGGAGGGAAGCAGGGCAGTTAGTGTAGTCCTGAATAGCAGGGTGTTTTCAGGCTGCAATGACAGGCTCAGACAGGCAGCCGCTCTAATGACCTCTGACGCCAGGCCCTGTCTCCCTCAGCAATAACAAACAAACAGCGGGCCCCACAGGTGAGCTCCGCCAGCAGGCCCTTTGTCAGCTGCTAAGAAAATCCAACGCATCTTTCTCCCGATCAACCCCGGCTGTTCCTGTAGATACATGTAAAGCAGACCAAAGAGCAAAGCTCAGCTAGGATTGGAGACACTGTCTAACATCAGCCCTGATACACAAAAGAATCTTTCTGTCTCTTATCTCAAAGATAAATGTTTTTTTTCTCCATTTAGTCTATAGTAGATAGCTGGGTACTTAGTTTCCCCAACCACCCCACGAGGACGGATTTACGATAAACTCCCCGAGGCTCGGCTCTGACTAACTTCAAAGAAAACAGCCCCTCTTGTTTTATGGAAGGCATGCTTTCAGTTCTCCCCCACCTCCCTTCTCTTCTCTCTGCTTCAGTCTCTCTTCTCCCAGTGTTGTCTTTTTCTTCCCTTTTACCCCTCCTTTCTCCCTGTGTCTGTCGAAGGCTAATGACAGGCCGCAGTGAGTTCGCTCGGGCCAGCAGAGATCCTGCTGCATTAACGTTGCAGTTTGTCTCAGACGGGACCTTCCAAATTACCAGTTACATTCACAGCTACTAGATGATGAAACGGTGGGGGGGGGGACCTGGGTTTGATCGGAACTGAATTCCTCTGAGAGGGGCTCTGTTAATTTTTTCCCTCAGACAATTTCCCCCTATTGGAGATTTCTTAACCCTTGAATGTGTCTTTCATTTGGGGCTGTGTTTGAATGTGTTTATGCATGTGTGTGCGTGACGAGAGAGGAAGTACAGGGGATGATATACTATTAAAACAGTTAGAGAAGTTGCACAACTGGGTGATGACTTGTACGAGCACAATGTATGCTTAAGAAGAGGAAGCAAAGTGGCCAAAGTAATAGTAAAAATATGTGAAAAGCATTCCTTCTCTTCCTCACCCCGCCTCCTCTTTCTCCTTGCGCTCTCTCCATCTCCCTCTACTTCCTTTGCGCCTGACTGGCTCCCACTTTTCTAGCTGGGAGTAGCTGGGAGCCAGATTTCTGTGGAATAGAGATATGACGGGGGAGAAGGACGGTGCAGGAGGCACACTAAAGGGAGTCTGAAAAGGCAGGAGGGGGGTTTTGAAACTGGAGCATGGCCAATGCTACACTACTTTACGCTCAAGGGGAAACTTTAGACAGGAGAGGCCTAGCATGTCAACGATTTAGACACCATGGTTTGAGCGTTAATGGCCTTGCTCGTCAGCTAAACATCATTTCTTGCGACGTAGATGCTGAAAGTTTAATGTGAAAGTCCCTGCTGCTCTGTAACTATGGCGGTGCATCTTGCAGCATTAATTCAAAGATAGTTTCGAATTTCTTTTGGAATGGCCTAGCCCGCTGCTGTCGAGATGATTTGGGCAGCCAGTTTACATCACTACATTGTTGGCCTTGCTACAAAACTACAGCAAGCTAGACAGAAGATAAGCATTTCATTCTTAGACAAATATAGCACTGCATGTGGACACTTAGCTGTCAGTGTCTCGTAGCTGCTTGTCTTGTCTGAGGTCCAGGAATTCCAACACAGAATTTGACGATGGCAGTTTAATTTATTAGTCATGGACCTATGCGAATTTTCCATTTTCCAAACTGATAAGAAAGAAGTTTTTGAATAGATGTAACCTTTGTTTTTAACTTTTTCTGTACTCTCCTGTCTAATGTTTCAGTGTCTTCATCTAGTTCTCATGTCTCCATCATGTCTATTTTGCTCCTTCCCACCGACTTAACCACCCTCTCCCTCTGTTTCCTTCTGCAGATTCCCTCGCATTGCAGGAGTCTGGAGATCCGGCCCATTGGTGCGTGGTGGCATACTGGGAGGAGAAGACACGTGTCGGGCGCCTCTACTCAGTCCGGGAGCCTTCTCTGGACATATTCTATGATCTACCTCAGGGGAACGGCTTCTGCCTGGGACAGCTCTGTTCTGACAACAAGTCCCAACTGGTGCAAATGGTGCGCACCAAGATCGGCTATGGTATCCAGCTGACGCGTGAGCCAGACGGGGTGTGGGTCTACAACCGCAGCTGCTACCCCATCTTCATTAAGTCGGCCACACTGGACAACCCGGACTCACGCACGCTGCTGGTGCACAAGGTGTTCCCCGGTTTCTCCATCAAAGCTTTTGACTATGACAAGGCCGGGAGCCTGCAGAGACCAAACGATCACGAGTTCACCCAGCAGCCTCGCACAGGCTTCACAGTGCAAATAAGTTTTGTTAAAGGCTGGGGACAATGCT
This sequence comes from Lophius americanus, assembly GCA_037951165.1. Classification (NCBI taxonomy): domain Eukaryota; kingdom Metazoa; phylum Chordata; class Actinopteri; order Lophiiformes; family Lophiidae; genus Lophius; species Lophius americanus. The sequence continues at coordinate 1,005,013 of JBBDHG010000057.1, forward strand.
ACACCAGACAGTTCATTAGTAGCTGCCCGTGTTGGTTGGAAGTCATTTTCAACACCCGATAGCAGCCGCTTTCCTCTTCTTAACGCTCCTCACATCTTCTGCACCCTCACAAACAGACTACGCCCACCTTCCTTTTTTTGTTTCAGCGTTCAGAGAAAAAAAAAATGTTTTGGAAGAAGAAGAAGAAAGTATAAGATTCTGACGGACTTTGTTTAATAAATGAATAAGATTTAATTAAATGAGATAAGAAGTGAAATATGTATTTTATGTTATATATAAATATATTATTAATTGTAAATATGAAGACATTTTATATGCATCATTATTTATGTATTGTGCAATGTGTTGATGAGAAAAAGAGAATAAGATGCACTTTGCTTAATATAAATGCAAAACAAAGAAATTACGAAATAAAAAAAATTAAAATTATACGTCTTGTCTATGTTTGATTTAATATTTGTGTATCATTGTTTCCTTTCAGGTTTTCCTTTCAGCAGAATGAAATGTGTAGTTTTGGTGAAAAACCTCTTCACTATTAGCCTCCACAGTAAACCCCGGCTTATTCGGGGCCACTGAAGGACTTTGATGCCATGTTGTGGATTGCAAAATCATTTCTGTTTGAGAAAAATAAGTCAGATTTGAGAGTCACAAGTCATTGTCCCTGTTCTTAGAGGGCCATTACGCCTTTTAAAATTGTCTGTTTTTGTCCAAGTTATTTTGAGATGCATTTACGTCTTCCTCTCTGTCATTAACTGGCCAATGACATCACGGCCTGGAAGCAGTAATGACAAATTTCAGGAACCAATAAAATCAACAGAGGATGCAGCTCGCTGGAGGAGCCTCTTTCTTGTTTATCTGATGAAAACCAAGGAATGTAGCAAATCAAACAATCGCACAAATAATCCTTTGCCACACCTATGGAAGTGAACGCATACTGAAAAATGCACTGGAAGATTACAGCTTCATTTCAACGACGACTGCGGTGAACAGCAGAGAGACTGACTGAATATGCCATTAGAGATGGTGACCTATTTATGACCTATTGTATTTCTAAAAATGAGACAAAACAAAATGGGTTTCCTTTTGACAAGATCTCTATTTGTGTATCCATGTGTGTATGTGTGCATGTGCCTGTCTGGACCTCGTCCTGTTGCTAGTCAGATGGGTGTCTGTGAGGAGGATTACTACTGTAAGCCTGCTTTACACACACACACACACACACACACACACACACACACACACACACACACTGTCTCAAAGACCTACATTCACAAGACCCACTTTCCACACCAGCCAACCCCCATTGTCTGCACTCTTAAATAGTGTGTGGAAAACATTGAATTCTATTTTATGAACATACATGTTTATAAAGACTTAAATAATAATTGAAATTCTGCAGTTATGAATGTTTATTGCATGTAATGTAGTATCAGTAATGATCAAATGTTGACAAACAACAGTCGGGTTGTTCATACCATACCATATTGGTATGTTATGAGATTGGACTAAGAATAATGGTAATAAATATAAATTCATATTTATAAATATGGCTAATAGTGTCAGTGGCTGTCTGTTTTCTGAAAACTTCTCCTTGTCCAGGTAAACATTTTTCACATTTCCCCTTAAGTAACACATAGTACTGTGTGTATTTTTATGTTGCTTAGTTACTGCAAAATCCACAAAGAACTTTATCAGCTAAGAAAGTAAATAATACCAAGGACTATTAGAATACAGCCTATCAGGTGCTGGGACCCAGGTTCCTTGACATCATGCACTTTAAAGTCAAGGCTGTCTCCATGCCCTCACAACAATAATCTCTAACCCTGCTAATACAAAGCTTGAAGCTTGTGTGTGTGTTTGTGTGTGTGTGTGTGTGTATTTGTGCGTGTGAGTGAGAGGAATGGCCTTTTATCCACCTCAGACAGGGTGACCCTGATTCTGCCCAGCAATAATTCCATTAAAACTATTATAGAACCCATCTTCATATCTCTAGTCAGCTTCTGCATGTACACTCACAGGAATTAAATGTTCCACTAAGCTCAGACATGACTTTCAAATGGGCAGTTTTTTTCTAATGGACGGGAAAAAAAATCTGCATTTTGTTCAATATTCATTTTTCATGATTATCTTACTTTAATTTATAACAAAAACATAAAGACGACTGAAAAAATGTGATAAGTATATAATATTATTAGCTGACACAGCATTTTACATTTTTACAAGCTGTTTTTAGTGTGGCGCCATCAGTATTGATAACAGTCGAAATCCTCGTCCTCATGGACTGGCACAAACTTCGAAAGTGGGATGGCGGCCCACTCTTCAATTAGGACTGCTCAAAAGTTGCCGGTGAGTCTGGCGAGGATGTTCATGCTGTTCTACTTGCTCAGTCAACCAAACCCATTGGCTTCCAATGGAGTTTAGGAGGGTGTAAATTACTGACCAGGCCAGAACTCCAGACTAACACCTTAGTGTTCTTTCTTTTTTTTTTATGGACGGTTAATTGACAAGGAAAGGTATGATTATTTGTCAAAAGTGTAATATGTTCACTTGCTATCCCGTGGAATTAAACAAGTGGTACAACTATATAACCTATTTGAAAAATTAGTAGTTTGTTTTTAAACCTCTCAGACAAGAAAAGTATTCAAGACTTATTAATTTAGAATTTTCTTAATCAAATTTGTCAATTTCAGAGAGGATAAATATAAACAGCTTGCAAAAGCTGTTAGTTGACTCTTTTATTTGTCTCTTGAATAGGTGAAACAGCGCCCCCCCTGGGAACTACACTGTACAATGGAGGCAGACTAGATTTGGACTGCATCATTTGATTAAAAGATGTAGACATTAGTCTGACAGTCAATACGGTCTGGACTTTGTGAAACTATTATTGTACTCTGTTAACTGTTGCATAATATCTGATGCAGCTGTTGTCAGGCTCCATAGCGAACTCACTTAAGGTTTTAGTAATATTTAAATTGAACAACAATGGCCGCTAGCTACTTAACACATTGGCAAAGAGGGGAAGAGATGGAGAGGTAAACATAATTTACCTTTTTATTTATCAGAGTAACAAGTGCAGTGGGACCTGAATACCATCTGGATTGATCTTGACACTTTAACCTCTTGAAAGACATTGGCAGTTTGAGCTTCAGTCTTCTGCTGCCTGTAAGTGTCCAACTAATATTGTTGTTGGTTTTTCTAATGCTTATGAGATGATCAATGTTATTCACTCCACCTGTGGTTCTAATGATATGGCTGAATGATGTATCACCAGAGTTATAAGACTGATAAACACAAAGGATCGTTTCCTTGTTCCCGGTCAATCTTGCAGAGATGAATAAACTGTAGGTACTTTTTCATGACAACAGTACAGCTACCAATGGGAATAAAATGTTGACATTATAAAAAAGTTATTTAGAATGACAAACAAACAAACAGACACACACACACACACACACACACACAGACCATAGTCAATATTTTTTATTGTTTTATAGAAAGTTTATTGAGTATTGAATATTAAATATTGAATGGTCTTTGATATTTGCCCTGGAATGAAAACAGACTCTCAGAATGATCTTAAATCCAAATTTCAACACACTAAACAGATCAAACAGACGTCTTATTTTATTTTTGAAAATGAAAATGAAATGAAAATGTATTATGAGCCTACAGTGGTCTGACATGGGCATGGGCATGCGTAGATGACACTTTTTACAGGAATACTTCAGGGTCCTAACAATGTTATATGTGTGAAATCCCCTCTTTCTTTTGCTTTCCCTCCCCTGCAGCTTTGGAAGGAGATATTAAGGAAAAGCTCATTTAAATCTAAAAGGATGGTGACTTTGGGTGACACCACCCTGATTTGACTGCTGAAGATTCATACAAGCCCCTCCTGAAGTTTAAAATAAATAAATAATACATTTTTGAATGTTGCATAGACTGCGGATTCAAAATACAATACATTTGGTAGTAATCCTGGGAGGGGATCAGTTCGCACTATCTAGAGGAAAAAGGATTACGGTGACAAACAAACTCATTGTATTTAATAAGACTTGAATGTGTCCTACATGAATTTATCTGGAAACTTGGTTTTACTGACATTGAATATCATGTAAACATCTTGGTTGTTGGAAAAACGCGATGCATATTCCATTGGAATGTGAGTCGTGTTAAACTGTATTATTCTTTGAAACATTCCATACACACATTATATATAGATCAAAAGAGTCTTTGACTTTGTCCTTGCATTTGCATACTGGTTGTCATATATTATTTTCCCGCTAGTGTGTGCGCGTTTGCACAAGTTTATGTCCATTTATTCCTGTGCATGTGCTTTCATGCATACATGTAGTGATGCACACATAAAGTACTCATCTGTTCCAGTAGACACAAAGCTAGAACCCCATCCCCCTCTTCCTCTTCCCTAGAGGGAGGCGGGAAGACAGTCTGTCTATCTGCCTGCCCCCGGCAGTAGGGGCTTGGGCTCAGGATAGGAGGTTATGGAGGTAGGGTTGTGGGGGACAGTCTAGCCATGTTATTAGGCTGGATGTGTCGGTTTTGATTTCAAAGGTATTTGGCATTTTTGTGCTTATAAAGCCTCATCGTGGCACGCAAGTCTTATTTTTCTTAACCTCGTTGAATCACACAATAAAATCAGACGTCTGAAGTACGTATGTTCATGCAACAATATTTGAGTGTCTGAGCTATGCTAGAAACGACAGGCAATATAATTTTTTTAATTCAGACACTTCATTAACCAACCTTAGCTGAACATGGCCTTATGAAAGCGACCTGTGGGGAAATGTGGTGAAGTTTGACCCAACACAGATTAATCTACAAAACTGTTTTATGTGCGCCTTACTCGTCTCCATCCCAGGTGCTGCTGTGTCTTCATGTGTTTGAACAGAGTAAAGAAAAACATGGATACAGCATGAGAGAGATAATGTCCTGTTGCTCTTCACAGTCTAGATTTGTGGACTAAATGGGATCAGAATAATTAAAAAAAACTGAACCATACATAATCTATAACCTTTTTTGTTGTTATTTTGTAATTCAATTCAGATCAGATTATCCATGATTTCAGTCTCAAATTGTTGACTGGGACAAGCAGTAGAAGTGGAGGTTTTAGTAAAATCTCTCAGTTCTTCGTACGCCAAATTATAAAGAACTTAAGCCATTGTTAGATGCTGAATATTATGTATGGTATGTACAGATGGGGTACAGAAAGATGTTCAATTACAACAGCTGCCTCTGTTATGCAATGTGAGAAGTAAAGATGGAAATATCACTAACGTGTGTAAAGTTTTTAATAGTGGTTAACAAGACGATGATATATGCTTTCTCTTTTTCTGTCCTGTATACTATTCAATTACAGCATGAATATTTTCTGATGAATAACAATAATATATCACCTTCTACCAATTAACAAACGTTGATAATTATTAAGATTAAGATAAGATTATTCTCATTGAGCATCATTGTGTACCTTTTGTTTAAGATGCTCTTTATGTAAGAATATCTGCCATCTCTAATGTCTGCATAACAAATATATATGTCTAAAAACTAAGAAAAAAAACATCAAATTATCTCAGTTATGTTATGTCACCCGGTCCCACAAAAGCTGGTTGAATAATGGGAAAAAGATTAGAAACATAATTATTAATAAATGCTTTGAGCATATGTCATTAAAACGTCTTAATTAATGCTACACTATACATTTAGGATGCATTTAATAAAAAAAGTTAGGTTTAATTTTTAAATTTACTGGGCACAATTACTTTTGCATGTACTAAAGACAGTTATCTGGACATTTTTTAAAACAGTGATGTTTATAATTAGGTAATTCAAAAATCTGTTAATATTTCATTAATGCAATGAAATCCCTTTTTAGACATTCAAAGGTGTAACTGTTTAGTTGTTTCAACATAAAAATCAGTCATGTGAAGCAAACAACATCGGTGTTTTATTAGTAAGAATGTTCCTCTTACATTCTTTGATTGATTTTTGTTTATGGGACTCAGCCAGCTTCCTGCTTACGTGCAAATTGTATTACATGTGCCAACACAGAGCTTGTAAACGCAACGGCTTTTGCAGCATTGTCTTTGTTCACTGTTCGCTAAATGAAGCTGTGTTAAAGTAAAATAAAAGTCTTTCTTTCTTTCTTTCTTTCTTTCTTTCTTTCTTTCTTTCTTTCTTTCTTTCTTTCTTTCTTTCTTTCTTTCTTTCTTTCTTTCTTTCTTTCTTTCTTTCATACATTAGATAAAACCTAAAAAGTGAAATAAGCTTTTAATTTAGTGAAGTTTTACAGCGCTATTGCTGTTGAAATTGTGATATTTGGTACTTGGGGTTGGCCATGGGTTTTGGAGAGAATTGTTGTTGCTGTTGTTGTGTCAGAAGCTGTTCATCCTAAATATAAATGACGATGTACATCAGTCAAATTCCTGAGTTGCTAAAAATATACAGAGTTATCATTAGTGGTTGATTTCACTGTATTGTCTGTTGAGCTTGATTTAAAATCTTCCTGTTTTTCTCAATCATTCAATTTTAATAAAATATTCCAACTATTGGATAATAGTTCATTAAACATCTGAATTCCAATGTAATTTCCAGCAGCAGTATAAACATTCTGGTTAATATTGCCTTTCTGTCTGAGGTGCTGTTTAAGATGTACTTGTTTGCCAAAATGAGTGAATTTTGTTAAACTGATACGCCAAAGAAAACAGGTCTTTTGGACCATCAAGCACTTTCTCAATCAATTTTATAAGCTCAGATATGATGGAATGACACTTGATATTCATTTTGATAATTGCTAGGGATTCCATATTCTTCCATAGTCACCCACTTTGATATTTATCATGCATGAACATCCCCTACCACACATCACTCACATCAGGTCAGCCCATACAGCTCTCTCCAGTGCCCATTCTCTTTCTGTATACATATACACAGTATGTTCATATTATTGCTCTGATAAATCAAGAGAAATGTCAGTGAACAGAGGGAACATGCTCTATGAAATATGATTGATAGGTGCAATATCAGCACGAGACAAGCCTGAGATGACTACAATATCCTCTTCTTTTTCAATTATGTAACAAAGGAAGAGCCGTTTCCTTGACTTCCTCTGGATTATGAATTGCACTCTCCTCTGTCCCATTGGTCTTTGCTACCGGAGGCCAAAAATCCTTACAGAGGAACAACGGTGATGTCGGACTTACTGACAAAGAGACGACTGGATTAAAGAAATGGAAGATTCGTTTTCGAAAAAAGGGAAGCAATGTGTGCAGACAAGATGAATCTCAGAAGGCATGGCAATCCACACAAGGTCGCCCTAGAGATACCTTGTTCATACAAGAATACATATATACGAACACAAACAACTCTGCAGCATAGAGATGATGAAGATGAAGAGATTAGTGGGTGCCCAGTTTGCCGTTTGTAACAGTATTCCTTCCAGTAGGAGAGTTAGGGCCGGGCGTAAAACCAGCGCATTACCGCTGCTCTCCTCACAGTTAAGCTTGAGGGGACAAACGCCTCCATGTGGATTACAGCATTTTGGGCATTTTACAACTAGGTTAGCACCACAGCTGCAATGCATACCTCACTGATTTGTAGCTTCTACTCTATTGTTGCATTTTGATTGAAAAAGATGAGATTTGAATAAGGATGGAAAAATGTGGTAATTTGAGATTAATTCAAAGTTGGTATGACATTACTGTTAGTATCTTTGTTTACGTGTGTGTCTGTGTGTATTGTCAACTTTGTTAGATTCCTGTGTGGACTGGAGTAAATGAGGGCTGTGGAATGCGAGTGGAGCGTAATCATGGCAGACTTAAAGGAGTAACCAGATACCCACCGCCAGACTTCAGAGGAGTGAGAATCCCTCTATGCTGACATACCACCTCAAACCACACATGACAAACCTCAGAATTTATGTATTTAAAGCTACAAATAATAAATGTTAAATGGATTGTACTTTTTTTCTTGTCTGCTTGACTACTCAAAGTGTTTTTACAACACAAGTCAGCATTCACCCATTCACACAAACATTCACACAAACATTCACACAAACATTCATACAGTGATGATAGAGGCTGCCATGTAAGGCACCACATGCTCATCAGGAGCACTAACCATTCACACACCACTGGAACAGCCATTGGGAGCAACTTGGGGTTCAGTATCTTGCTCAAGTACACTTTGACTTGTGGAGCGCAGTTGCCAGGGATTGAACCACCGACCTTCAGATAAGTGGACAACAACTCTACCAACTGAACCAGCAACTGAACCATCGTCGCTCAGTTGGTAGAGCTTTTGTGTTTTAAGACGTAACTTATATTTCAAGAAAACTTAAGAGATAGTAGTGAGTACAAACACACAGAAACACAAGCGCACACAAGATGCAAAAGGATATGGAAGATCTTTATCATACTCTCTGGCTCAGAGCGTGACCCTGCTGTCTCCATCATCAAAACATCCTGTCTGACCAGAGAGAGACAGAGAGAGTGAGAGCACGACTTACAAACATGATTGTCTAGATGATGTTATGTACAATATCAAAGAGTCTTCTCTTTGAAACAACATACCAGAAATGGTATTCCATCATTATTCAACTCTCTTTATCAGTTTTGAAAAAAAACATTCAATGGATCCTTTTTACTTTGAAAATATGATCAAATGTAAAATAGTTTTCTATTTTTCAGAGAATAGTCTAAAGAAAAAACAAAACAATGAATGGTGTACATTACGTCAACAAATTAAAAAAAACACCTGCAAAAATAGAGAATGACCATATCCCCAATCAATTCTCAATCTTCCTCAATGTCATGGTGTTCTTCTCTGAAGTTAATGTCGGGAAACTATATAATATCAGTTTATCACCTTTTTTAATGGCATCTTAGAAAAAGCTTAATTGGCACTTTCTTACCAATTAAGCATTCACAGGACAAAAAAATCACAAAATATCTAGAATATCCTATTCCAATAAAAGTGGATTGAGCATTGAAGAAAGAAAAATCTGCATGAGGAATGCTAGTGACTGACATAAGAAAGAAGATATTGATACCCATACTTAAAATCTGTACGCACACATACTGCATATTTGCATCGGCTTGTCTACAGACACAGATGCTGGAGTTTGGACTATTTCTTCACATAATGGATCCTAGGCCCTTGTTATATGAAAAGCGCAAAGCAATAGTATCGATCAAGCCAGGGGAACGAGAAAGACATATACACAACTATAACTTTTACTTTTACTCTAATTATCCCACTTTTACTTTGTGTGAGAAAACACAATAATCCCTGAAACTGATTTCAGAGCTCCTCATCCTTACATCTTGATTGAGATTCTTAAGATCCAGTTTCTCCTTCAGTCATCATTTGATTTGGCTAAACTAACAATACTGGCTTACTCCCTATCTGGTCTTTGGCTTTTTAACTTCAAACCAATAAAACTCAGTTGAATTGATTTTCTTTCCTGACATTCACATTATGAATAGTTAATGTTTAAAAATTGCAAGAGCAACATCTTGGTCAGAGAGAGGATCATTGATGCTGTGCTGAAAGCAAAAAAAAACCAACTCTCATTTCAGTTTTACATACATCCTCTGATGCAACAACTCAAACACATCCTCAGTGTGGTCTCAGGGGGTCATTGTGTATATCAGATTTTACAACAGACACCCTCATCCAGGCGACCCGACTGAGGTTGATCAAATTTTAGCCTGTGTTCAAGTGGCATTCTGCTGACCCCCACTGGTCACCTCTTTTCAGCCAGAGCCACCTGGAAGCTTTTCAGCCACCTCCATGTTGTTACTGATGGCGTTCATCCATCTTTGCCCGCTGATGTCCAGGACTTAATAGGCCTTGTTGAGGGAATGTCCTGCAAATCCCAAACTGCCCACTTCCACTGGCATACAAATGGTTCTCTATCTGTTCTGATGGCAGTCCTCCAACAGCTCTTGGTATTTTCCATCTCCTCCATCCTTTCCTCATAAGGTGCATTTATCTCCAGTATAAAGAGTAGAGTTATGTGATAGAATCTTCGGCTCCCTCTCTAGGTTAACTGCCATCACTCAGTCTCCTACTATGGGCTGAGCTGCTCTTGGGTGTCTTCTTTGTCTGTTCTTACTCTTTGACAAACGCAATGGTTCTCGCTTTCACTGACCCACTTGCTGATTGCCTCGGCGATGGCCTTGAGGACCTGGTCGTGTCTCCAGCGATAACGCCCCTCACCGGTTGCCTTTTGGTAGCTGCTTAGGATGTGCTCCAGTGTACTTTTTCTGGGAACACAGGGGTCATGCGGGTGTTCTTTGTCCCATATAAACAGTTTAGACAGGCTGCGGAGAAAATCGTAGACCCCTTGAATCAAAAGCTTGATCCTCCGGGGGTTCAACTTCCAGATGTCCCGTCAGGTGATGTTCCTTTCTATTGCCTGCTCCCTGTTTACGCATGGTGACTGATCTTCTAGCCTGCTCATCCTCCACAGAAGCACAAACCTCCTCCTGCACAATCTTCCGCGTCTTCTTCCCGCTGCCAGTGTCGTATTGGGTTGATGATGAGCTCCCAAGCCCAGCCCTGCCCTGTGCCACTATCCCAAGCCTCCGCCTCCACTGCTCTCCACTAGGTGAGCAGCCATTTGCACAGCTGGCTGCTCACCTAGCTCTCAAACCTTCATAGATGAGCAGGGACAAGAGTTGTTGCTATTGCTGTGTTGGTAGATCCAGGCCTTGAACCTTCCAGGGTGGCTAGACTTGTCCCCAGCTCTTAACCAGTCGTCCAGGTCGGCACTGGTTGCCTTGATGGAGTCGGTGTCCTTCAGGCTGCAGTTAAACACCTTCTCTAGGCTTCCCTAGGGATCTTGACCTCTCCAAACCCGGAAGCAGAACTTATCGGTGATCCTCCCTCTTATCACAACAGGTCTTTGCAAGTTTGAAACTCATGCGTGACTATTACATGAGCTTTTCCTACCCTTGGAGGATCCACCTGGCTCCTGGCACTGATGATGTTGTCACCTTCCCTTCAGGTCATCCATGAAGGCTCAGATAGGTGGTTGCCTTGCTCCAGACTTGTTGACACTCTCTCTCTGCTGACTTGACCAGCATGTCCATTGCCAGCTCAAAAAAGGGTCATGGAGAGGATGCAGCCAGGGATTATCACCACTTGCAGTTTTTGCCAGTCTGATGTCACTTGGCCAGAGGAGACCCTCAACGTAAACTCGCTATAATAGTCCAGCCTGTGTGATCAAGGTAGCCAGGGACTCCCCGGTATTCCTCCCTTTTGTATTGATGTATCCATGTAGTTGTTGATCAGGAGAAAGTCTAAGAGTCTCCTGGCGACGGCGCTGAAGAAAATCGTGCTCTCCACACTGATTAAGGAAATGATCCAGAACTGATATCGATATTCTCAAAACAATGAATCAACAACATCGAAGATTCCCCAGGTAATGAGATGTTTGACAGCGGGAGCAACGACACACTGCATAGAAGTCACTGGAGTTGTACAAATTATATTCAATTTATCTCCACTACATAAAGGTGGTAGCAGAAATTCACCACCTTTATGTGGTGGATTTCTGGAGTTTAATTTCTGGAAATTAAACTCCATATATATATATATATATATATACTTATATATATGAGAGGAGCAAAACCAGCTGCTCCTAGTAAAATTATTGGTTGATTGTCGTGGAACAGTGCTAAATTACTGAGTTTCTAGAAATGAATTTATAGTGTATTCTGTAACTTGTTTTGTACCAACTGAGGAAATTAATTCCTAGGAAGCCTGATTATATGTTATAAGTTGGCTTTGTTCAGGGACATCAGGGCTTGTGGCTGGCTCTGAGCTCCCGCTAGCTTTTGCCGCTCTTCTAATGTTAGCTTCCAACTTGCTATGATCCTCAGGCGATTAAATTTGAAGTTTGTTATTACGTTTGTTGTGCCGAACACTTTCGGGCTTGTTTCGCCGGAGCTTCTTTTGTCCTTAACTTTTAAAACAATAAATTACCTTATTGATACGTATATTAAGCGGGCTTGTGGCTGGCTCTGAGCTCTCGCTAGCTTTAGTTAACGTAACTTCTTAACTGGCTATGTTCCTCGGGTGATTAAATGTGAAATGTGTGATTAAGTTCGTTGTGCCAAACATTTTCGGGGTTGTTCCTCAATAGCTTATTTGGTCCTTACTGGTGTTATACATTGGACGCTTTTTGTTTGTCTGGTTTACATGTGAGATGTTTGGAGCCATGGTAACTCATGGTTGGTGTGCATGTACAGTGAGTGCGTGCCACTGGTAAGAAACTGGCCGATTGCCGATTTCATCAAACTTGGCCTGCTGGCGCCGTCGGTGCACCTCTAATGAAGCAACCTCTAATTTTTTTTTTTTTTAATAATTGTTTTAGATGTTTCTTAAAATAATATTACTGTAATTTAGTTAATGAGTCTCGAGTCTCAACTCGATCGTCAGAACCTTCTTTTCCCACCGCACCTGTGAGAAGTGGCTGAGCGTCTGTGTTGCTATACCAACACGTTGTATTGTGTGGATAATAAATAATAAGCGTTTCATAAAATAAAAAGTGTAGTTTGTGGCTAATAAGGAGGGGCAAATAAGAAAGTTTACACTGTTGTGAGAGCGGTGCTTGCTATCAAGTTAACAATCTATACAGTCAAATGTAGCTCACTTACATCTAAGACTCTTCACAAAATAGATCGGACATTCTGTCCGTGACGTTCTAGACACCTACCAGACCAGACATGCCGGCGCCATTCTTTTAAAATGAGGTTTCGGCACACAGAATGACAAAACAGTTATAAAGACAGCTTGTTTCTGTCTTGTTAGGGTGTTGCCAACAAACAAACTTTTTTCAGCCTCGGAGCTTTCACACAAAACTTTATTGACAATTGTCAATATTAACAACAGGCTGCAAGAGCTGAACTGGTCGTACAGTGTGAACACTCATGTAATGCGCGCTCAGGATCTGACCGTAGATATCACACAAGTCGTGACTTTCCGCAAATTTTTTATCCGTACAATGTCAGTTGTAATCAAACGGCGACGACTCTAAAGTTGTGCAGTGTAAGCCAAGCGTAACTTTAGCCTGAGCGTAAAAATAAATGTTGCTGAAAATGCTTCAATAACTACTTCTCATTTAAAGACGTTTTTTTTCTTTGGCCTTCTTTTGAGCAGCATATTGACAAACATTTCACTTTAGATTGCCTCTGTCACACTCAATGGAGCAAATCATATGCGAGCAACCGGTGCACTTTCATCTTATGCTGTTTTTCTCTCTCCATTACACATCACTCTCCGGCTTGTGCAGCGATGCCTGTTATTGAATTGTATTGAATGAAAATGTTGGGGGGAGAGAGACTTTTAACTGAAGCGAAGCAGACTCTGGCTTTTATCCAGTACCTGCCATAATTCATATGGGTAACAGGGCTTATTGAAAACAATCACAGGCGGAGAAAGAAGTGTGTTGACAAGCTTTATATGCGTGGTGATGTGTAGATCTCCCTATGCAAGGAGTCTGAAATAAGGTTTTTCCTTCCAGCTTTTTGCCACTGTTACTCACCACAAACTCTCACATTACAGTGAACTAGCTGCTTTTGTATTAATGCCAAATATGATAAATACAGCTATGCTGCAAAGGGCAACATTTCAACACAATCAATTAGTTTCTTATTGCAGCTGAACATGTCTAACTCAGAGGATGGTTCTCCAAATGAATCAAGACTTGGACTGACTAGATATTTGAAGAGGTTTTTCATAAACGTCTAATCATGAATTAGCATTTTGGAATAACTCTTACATCAAAATTTTATCAAATAGGCATACTTGTATTTTGTTAAAATCCCTTGCTTTATACCCCTGACTAACAGTGAGGTTATCTTTGTCGATGAGCCATTGTTGGACCTGGCAGGTGGGCAGTTGTTCTTAACCTGGTCTAGTGTACAACATGGAGCATGACACAATATGAATTTTGTGATGCTGCATAAATATCCCAGAAGTTTGATTGCCTACTTCATTTGAGCCTGGACAAATATGTGTTGAGCTTTGTGTTTTTCCCCATCTGGCGGGCGGCTGTGGTTCAGACAGCAGTTGCCACTATGCAAAGGGCAGGTGATATGAAACCTGTCCGTTTGGTCAAGATATTAAACCAAGGTGTGGTCATAAGTGACAGACTGTCTATGTTATAAGCTCTCAGTCATAGCACTATGACCGTTGACAGATGAATTCAAAGTAAGATTTGCTTATATTTTTTCAATGGCACCTGTCAGTGGGTGGGATATGTTACTCAACCAATTAAACTTTGGTCTTAAAAGTTAATGTTTTGGGACCAAGACTAATTAGAAAGGTCTAGGGAAGGCATCCACATCACCACATCAGCATTAAAACTGGACAACGAAGCAATGGAAGAAGGGAGCCTGGTCCAACAAATAATGTTCTCTTTGACATCTTGTAGACGTCACGGCTGTTTTGCATAGATTGGGGTGCCATAACCAGTGTGCCATAACGGACGAAAACAAGCTGAAAGGGAGGCTGTGTCTGACACTATGGGCAACGATCTACTGCGGAACCTTTGGTCCTGATGCTAATTTGTATGTTACACACGTAACACTTCCTTTAACATTATGGCTAACTAACACCCCTTCTTCAAAATGGTATTCCCTATTGTCAGTTTCTTCTTTCAGCAGAAAAATGCCCCTTGCCACACTGAAAAAAGGGTTAAATGATTTTGAGAACACAATTATCTATTCCTGATACTTGAAACTTATTTGTGTACTGTACATTATCTTTATAAATAGATATTCCAATTAGTCATGGGCCGCTTTCGCTGTAGAATCTTCTATTAAGAGAAAAGAGAGAAGGAGAAGGGAAATACAGAAAAAAACAAATGTAAATGAAAGTAATTTTTCATTGTGCCTGGTACACTGAGTATGAGCATAGTGCATGGTATGGAGCTGAATGTAAACAAACCTCTGACGTCACTGTTGCTGATGATGTCTCGAACCCTGAGCATTAAAAGTTAAGTAACGGATTAAGACATGCTGAGATCATGGAGTCCCGTTGCTTAGAATACACCAGATTTACTGAATCACTCATGGTTGGATTCAGTCTCTTGCCACATTTACTCAGCCTATTCAATGTGGAGGTGGAGCGCCTTTATTCTGTATCACACAATGGAGGCAAAATATAGGGGAGGTCTGATTTCTTCCCTGAACATAGTTACAAAGACAAAATGAACCCATATATTAATGCAACACAAGGGTTCGATGATATAATTTGTGGCTCGTTCCGATGTCAGCTAGCAATTAACTCAAAGGACTTCAAATCGGGAAAGCAGTTCAATGTCTTGGAGGTCCTTATGGTCCGAGCACAGACCTGTTAGTCATATAGTCAGGGCTGCTCAATGGACATATGTAACTACACACCATGTGTCATCGCTACTATTTTATAAATCACGCCCTTTTTGATTGTGAAATGCTGTTCCTATCTAAAATGACACAATGGTTCAGCGCGGGGCCCTACGTCGCGGATCGAGGTAGGGCCGCACTAGTGTTAGATGAGATATTAAAAAAAGCCATTCGCTAATCTATGTCCTCGGTTTAGTAAACCATATGCACACAACAGAGCACTTTAACGCTATGACTCATAATCGGTTATCTTAAATAACCATTCCAGCACTTATGTGGGCAATGTGAAGCACAATCAAATATTTGGCAACACACTGTTGATAGCGCTGACAGTGTGGAGAGCTCAGGAGAAGAGAAAAACAAAGGACTGACACTCAGCGACCTCCGACCCCACAAACAGTCCACCGACTTCAGGCTCTACCTAGGTACACTGGTCTCTTACAACCTAACACCTTTGTGGACTCTGTTGTTCAGCAGGAGTTATTATAGTGATTACAGCAGAGAAGACAAAAAAGAAAATCTCACTTTTCTTCTTGTCTCTCTTACAATCCTTTAAAACATAGAAACAAAACATGTTCTATTTGCTGACTGTTCTCATGTTTATGATTGGGAATGGAATGAAAGAAATGCTTTAAAAAACAAGAACACAAACCACAAAGTATTTGCTAGTAACTAGTTTGTAGTTACAAAGGTGTTGCAGGAATTTTGAAACATTAGGTCCACATTCATATGTCCTGTGTGTGTGAATTTATTAATTAATTAATTGGTATGTTTATTTCCTTAAACTTGTGTAGCGCATTAAACCTGTATTTAGATTAACTCTTATTATTTCAGTTGCTTAACTTAGGTCTCAGTCTAAGCTGGAACATGCAGAAACTTCACAAAATTAATAACAGATAGGGGGAGACAGCTCTGCTGTTGCTAAGCAACTGCTTGCCTCAATGTCTGTGGAGTTCAAACTGTGGAAAAGATCAAATTTTGCTGGGGGACTGATTTCAACGTCACGCTTATCCTGGAGATGCCATGGACATAATTGGAAGCCCTCCCGACCTCTGTGTTTGCATTCGTTGTGCGTATGTGCATATATGCATATGTAGTTTGTGTATTAGTGGAAGAACATCTATCCCACCGCAGCCCTGAAATGTAAGGAAGAGGAGGCCTGATTGAGCAATGCTATTGGAGTGTGTGTGACTGTGTGTGTACAACTATACGACGAGGGAACTTGTGAACTCTATAAGTAAATAAAACACATAGTACTTCATTAAAGCAAACTCCTTTCACGGACAGACTGAATGTGCGTAGCCAACCCGTCTCTGCTGCTGCCTTAGTGTGTAAACTGGCTGGTTGTTGGTCTGATTAGATGTGGGTAAACATGGCCAGCGTAACCATTTGTGCTCTGAGGTCTCGAGCTGAGCTGAATGTACCACATCATCACTTCATCAGCTTAAAGATACAAATGTGCAGAACCAATAACCGTGAAATAAACTGTTGAATCTTTCTGGCTGCTGGTCTATCAGTGTGTTTTAAACACTACTTACACTTCGAGGAGTTTGCTTCGAACAAAGGAAGGATGCTAATATTTTAGAATAAAAAGAGTAATTTGAGAATATTGACTCCTCTCTTTACGTAAGAAGTACAGCCATTTTCACTCAGTGTATCTTGAGAGAATGAAAGAATAGCTAGCATGGCTGCAACTCTACAGAAATGCTCTCTTAGTAAATCGCCATAACAGAGTTCCCCATCATTACACTCATTATGACATGTTCATTTGTTATTATATTTATATGGGGTTAATTTGTCTTTATGTTATCGTTTAACATTTTTTCAAACTAAATCTCTTAGCCGCTGAAGAGCAGTTTTTGTTTTAACATCAATAAGAAATACTTTGTACGAAGTATGTTATATATTTTAATGTATAATGCACTTGGTTATTTTTGCCAGCACATGTCAGTAAAGCAAGCTCTCATGCAAATGGCGACAGCAGTGATTCTGTGTCATTCCAGCTGAGCTACACACAAATCTCTGCACCATTTACTTTAGCATGCTGAACTCTTACTGACCCAGTGCGATGTTAGTGGAGCCGAAAAGCACATCCAGTTCACAACATTGATTTCACTCACCCAGTCAATTAGCTGGCCAGTCAGTCATCCAGCCTGCCATCCAGTCATCGAGGCGGCTGGCCTGCCTTTTTTGGAACATTTCAGATGTGTGTTTGGGTGTAAGTAAGCATTAGGGATGAGATTTGAAGGAGATTAGCAAGGACCAGAGAGCTGCCTTGGGGCTTCATGTGCTTTTCAACAGGAATAGTGCTGTCCCTGTTCCAATACTGTTGGAAAGATGGGGTGTTTGTCATTTTCCCTCTCTCCGTCTCTCTCTCTCTCTCTGTCTCTCTCTGTCTCTCTCTCTGAATCTCTCTTTCGCTCGAATTTCAATCTTTTACAGTGCAAACATGATTTTTTCACCCTAAAAAAAACCCCATACAAACTAGCTTTTAATAAACTACAGTAATGTCAAAGCCAATCCAGAGCCCATTGCATTGCACCTTTAATTGCCCTGCACGGCGCTGTTGAATATATTGCTGCTATTTAGTTTCTGGATGTTGTTGCTTGGCAATGTCACAACATCCTTCACTTAATTTTTGCCTGCAAATGAACATTTTCCTGTTACTGCGTTTTGGCGCAAATGAGCAGCCATTTCCCAACAAGTTGTCCATAATAACTTAACAGCTGATGATTCATTTTGTGGGTTTTATGACACGTCTATGTGCCCAAGATCGCAATTATGTTCACTGAAACAGACCCGAGCTCCATATAGCTTCCATTTGTCTATAAAATATCCCATTTTGCGCTTGCGTTGCCTTGATAGTTGCTATTAATTATAAGCTGTGTTGAATTAAGATATCACATTTAGTAATGACAAAAGCAGGCTAAATTAAGTCTTATTGCTTTTACTAGATGAAAGCAAGGCATCCACACAGGAGGTTGTGTATATAATTGGGTTTCTTGGGAAATACACTGACCATTCCTCAAAATGGAAGTATTGCTGCCAGTGGAGGTTTCTGTCCTGCTGCCCTCAGATAAGATGACTGTTGGGAATGAATCAACTGTAAGTAATTGGAGAAGTGTTTGTATGCTCTCAAGCATACAAACAGCTGTCAGTTGCAAATTCCTCTTCATCACAGACCAGACTCAGCTTTAGTGACATTATGGACTTAACCACTAAGTGATGTGTGTGTGATTGTGTCTAGTAGTTGAAGAATCTGAAAATTACATAAGACAGCATCAATGTGATTATGGAAAGGCATATGTCAGAGCATCATTTTCAAATAGATTTTCTAATCTTATACTACAGAGTCTTGTGAGAAAAGGACACTGATTGGCTCCTTTAGTGTCCTCCCGGAACATTTTGGCACAAAACATGTCAAATGAATCATTAAAGCACCACAAAAGGTGCAGATGGGGATTCAATGCTACTTCACTGACGCAAGGTATTTTGAGTTACTCTGTTTTTGTGAAAGATTCAGCTGTATTTATTGCACTTTTTATCTGCTCAAGTATTAACAAATACTGTGTTTGCCTGTTCTGTGATGTAAAACCTCGAAAGAAATATTCTAAAGCTGGTAAGAACAAACATAGAAATCTGTCAGATAGTCAGCAAATCCAATATGTGCAGCTAACCCACAATTGAGTGTGACAGAGAGTGTGAGAGACAAGAGAGGAGGAGGAAGCTGTGGTACTGAAGGGACTGAAAAAGCCTGGTGTGAAATGAAGTGGTGTGTGCGTGTGTCTACGCCATGACTTAGGAGGGTGACACCCTATGAGAGAACAGGAAGCGAAGGAAATACGAAGTGTGAGTGTGTACATGCGTGTGATTTTCTGTGGGTGTGAAGGGTAAAAGATGCAGTTGCAGTCTAGCATCTAGCCGTTCTATTATCAGGATCAATATTTTTTATTTCAAAGTATTGTTTCAAGAAATAAAGAAAAACAGTTCAGTGTAATTAAAGGAGAAAAAAAATCCAGAAATGATGTGGAAAAATTCAGTGTTGTGAAAAAGTATTTAACCCCAGCATCCAGATTTATTTTATGTTTGTGTCCGTATCTATAAAATGTCGGATCGTCAACCTTTACATAATAATTTAATTTTATATGGCATAGAGGTTATCCAAAAGCTTCAGGGTCATCAAATTATTTTGTGGCTAAAATTTAGACTTCCCTTAATTTTCATGTGGGTTAACAGCAGCTTTTCCCCTGCAACTCTCCCATGTTGTTATTTTTGACAAATAGTGCGGCCATGAACACCGACTTCTACCGTGGTGAGGTTTTCTTTGGATCGTTTGTGACTTCCTGAATGAGCCCTCGTCGTGTTCTTGGAGAAAGTTTGGAAGTTATACCACTTGTTGGAAGGTTTCTCTGGGTAGTCCAGCTTCCTAGAACAAGAAAACATGCTATATATGGAATTGGCGACTTTAAATTGCAGTGCAGCAGTCCCAGTTGTTTATCTCCACGTTTTGACTGTGATGAACTGGTGAGTTGTCCAGTGTGTACCCCACCTCCTGCCCACTGTCAGCTGGGAGTGACCCCAGTCCCCCTCCACAACCCTAATGAGTGTGTGTGGTTACAGAAAAGGAATGAAGGTGATAGTAAGTGGGAGTTTCCATTCCTTGACTGATTAGATTGATTGGGTGACAGTAAACACTATTTCTGACAGTTGAATAGTGATTTCCTGAAGTACTTGGTTGTTCACTCTGGCACTGAAATGCTCTTCATTGAGGAGTCAAACTATCCAAGCCAATTAAATGTTGAAACCTTTTTTTCCTTTGAAGGAAGTTAACCATTGTTCACTCTCCATGTGGTTTTGTAGGTATTAAAAAAACAAAAACAACATTTATAAACACTTACACAAAACCCAAGAGGTAATGATGAATTTAATTCAGGTTGAGTTCATTTACAACATTTTGAATGTTACTTATTTCTTTTGAAAGCTGAAAAACAATAAAGAAACTTTCTTTCAAAAAGCATATTCAATCAAAATGAAACCCTCTTCAAAAGAAGCTTAAATATTTGATTTTTTTTACCTATAGCTCTATGCAGCATATGTGCACAGCATACATGGATGCCACACAGGTTCAAGGGAATATTTTTAGCTTGGTCTATTTGACAGACGTTGGCGTGATTGTATTATTGATGCAGGGATATTAACTGATGCTATGGAGTTTCCCCTTGCCAACCGGCTACTTGTCTAATAATAATGTGCAACAAAAACCAGGCTGAATAAACTGAACAACTTGAACCATAAGATAACAAGAAATAGGTTGAACACCCCTTAGAAGAAGTCATCTTCTGTGTCTGTGTGATTCTGAGTCCAACCTTCCTCCAGGCCTTCTGAATGAAGCCTGTTCATACAGCAAAAAATGTGCAATATAATCTGATGCTGGTGTTTCATTTTGTTGCAGACATTCATATTCAAAGGTATATAAAGCAGCTGTCTCTTTCTCCTAACATGCACATAAAATAACTTAAACCATGGGGTTCTGCAGAGTTCAAATGTTGCGTTATAGATTAATATTTTCAATTTATTAACTAGACCCAGTGTATACCCCCGAAATGTCCCAAATCCACTGCGTTGTATGTACAAGCAATCCCCAGGATTGAACTAATTGTCCTCTGGGTTAAATATGAACAACTAAAGTAAAATACAACACATATATACATGATAGATCTCCTCGAGTCCATTCATATGCACCATATTTATACTAAATAGGGCCAATGGTCAGGATGTTATGTCTAGAGAAATAATGAGTAAAATATGTACTATCAGAGGGAACACAATATATATTTGATAAATATTCTTGAGTTGATTCATATGCACCATATTTGGACTAAATCAGACAAACATATGAGAAATGATGGCGCGAAAAAGCTTTTGGAGAGAAAGCTCCTCCTAGTTTCTGGAAAATAGTTTCTTGTAATACTATTCATAAAATAGGAGCTTATAGAGTAACGTATGATATTTAAAGACGATGAATTTGAGACGATTCATATTCAACAAGTTTGGACAAAATCAGACCTAGGGTTAGGAAGACATGTCCAAAAAATGTGTTTTTTGTAAAAAGCTCCCCCTACTGAGTAAAATATGAACTATTAAAGTAAAACACGATGTATACAAGATAAATCTCATTGAGTCAATTCACATGCACCAATTTTTGACTTAATCGGACTAAATTATGGCCCAAAAGAGATAGGAGATAAGAGATAAAGCTCCCCTAGTGTCGGAATCGAACATTCGACCTTTCCCAAAATTACTTCAAATTATTCCTCACAGTAAGGTCTAAGTGGGTATGCAATTTCAAAATTATCCATTATACAGTATTTGGCTTATCACGCTGTAATATCCCCCAATTTTGGGGATACAATGATATACACCTATCAGCCATAACATTGTAACTAGTGACAGGTGAAGTCCATGTTATATTGATGTCTTATTACAGTGGCACCTGGTATATATTAGACAGGAAAGGAACATGTTGTCCTTGAAGGATCTGAACAACTCTATGTGATGGCTACACAACTGGGTCAGAGCTTCTCTTCAAAACGTTTTTGGTTTTAGCCCTTTATTTAAACATGTAATTTCATTGAGATCTGGATTTCTTTTTCAAGAGACCAGTGTACAAGAAAATGAACCTGCACGGCATTTTAAAAATGTAGACAGATAAACAGATAATGACACATGTATAAACAATAACATTTTTAAGAAAGCAATACAAATACAAATACACAAGAAGAACCTTTAAAGACGTTTGAATGACGTGAGAGGATATTACCTAATGGGTTTTCGAACATTGTTCCATTTGTAATCAGTGTAGTATTAAACATTCATCTGTCATGTTCAGTGTGAACAGTAGGTAATGCTAATGTTAAAATATCTGACCTGACTTTCAAGCAGAGACTAGAGGTAATTTGGTAGTTTTTCCAGTAAGGCCTTATGAATAATCAACCTGCTGTGCTGCCTCCCTCTTTTTCCCAAAGAAGAATATGCCAGCTTTTCAGTGAGTGAGTGAGGAATGTATCACTTGTAATGAATCCGCTGCCATAAACCCAGAGTAAAAACACGTCAATGTGGAGGAAAATGCATACACTTATATGACAAAACCATAATCAAATTTTAGATCATAATGTTATCAACTAGCAGATAAAAAACATGATTTTTTTCTGTACAAAAATTCAAGTTTAACTTTCAATTTGCTCAATAGTTTACATGAGAACTGTACAAGTTGTTAGATTTTCCCAGTCTACAGGGATTTCCTCACAAGAGGATCTAAGAAAGTACAACTGCTGATCCAGTGTCAGGATCGTAGTGCCAAAGGCTTATTGAGTCACGAGGGGAGCAAAGACCAGTCTATGTTGCCCGATCACACGGAGGACCTACTGTAGTAAATATTACTCCAAAAGGTAATGCTGGTTCCTATAGAAAGGTGTCAGAACACAGAATGACATCTTAGAGCTGTTTTGGCAGCAAAAACACAGTATTACGCTACAGTAATTTATAAATCAATGTGGTATGGTAAATGAATAAATATCATTAAATGGATAAAGTGATAAAGCAATTCTAAGCAGCTACTGCTTTAAACCTTATTTTCAAGGATAGAACCTTTGTCCTGTAGTCGGTTGAGCACAATCATGTTACATCAATTTCACACATGCTGTTTCTTCATAACTTTGCAGGGAACTACGGTTAAAGAATTCAACAACTTACTCTACCTCTGATGAACAGACTCGGCCGTGTTCGGTCGAGATTTTCCTTGTTTTGGCTGTCATGCTTCTGTGTGGAAGTACAAGAATGGTGAAATTGAAACTCAAGGAACATTCATATGACAAATGAATTTGTCGCTAACCTTTTTTCAGTTTGGCCTTTTGGTCACATGATAATTGCATTTTGGGAACCTGCAAAGGAAACTGTTGAAAACAGGCTCCAGAGTTTGATCTTTTGAAAATGCCACTGTTACTGTTTCCTTATATACTGGCAAAATGCTGTTCCTGTGGAAGCCCTGATGATGTCATAGCCATGACATTTTTAGCCTGATAGCCACACAGACTGAACACCAATCAAAACAGTGGACGACCACTTTGTTTATATACTGGCTTGCCGCCTTACTATGTTGATTTTGTAAAGTTACACTACCATCTACTGACCTGCCATGTTGTCAATCCTTTTTATGGATGATGTAATATGAACTCTTGAAAAACACTTTTCTGTATTTCTCAAACCCGTTGTCATATAAACAAACCCTTAAATATTAAATCCACCATGAAAGAATGGGGAAAGAATACTCTGAGATTCTGTATTCATGTCCTACACCCCAGCCAGGAGATAGGACACCGAGCGCAGCTGGCAGCCAAGTGATGTTGGTGTGTGTGTGTGTTTGTGTATGTGTGTGTGCTTGTCCACATGGTGGCTGCATCTAAAGTAGCCCCTGTTGTACACTCATGGTACCCTGATTCAATTATATAGAGCCAGTGCTTTGCCTGAATATTAATCTGGGGGCCCAAACTGAATTTGTCTGGCGAAGGGGGACACAAGCCCATCTGGCTATAGTCTATGTGTGTGTGTGTGTGTGTCTGTGTGTGGCGGTGTCTGTGTGAGGGGGTTATCTGTCTACTGTGAGACAGAGAGGCACCTGTCACCCTGCTCTGAGGAAGACAGATAAGTTTATAGGAGGCAGGCAATCACTGGCTCATGCGTACACATAGACACACGCACACACAAACACACACACACACACACACACACATGCTCAGGCACGTGCACCCATACAGGCCCAGAGACAGTGTAAAGACTGAGAAGATTTAGAACGGAGGACCACGTATTCTGTTGTGAGAAACATCCTCTTCATATTGATGGATAAAAAACAGACCGTATCTCTATTTGGGTAAAGATGCTGTGAAACACTTAATTTTGACGATATCACTCCAATTGTGAATCCGAGACTTTGTTTTCTCAGATTCTTGCCTCGAACTAGATGAAGTAAATCTTTCTGAACACCTGAATTATTTTATAAACAGTCCATATTCAGCTTATGGACTATATAAAACTCACGTGCTCAGCCCACTGAAAGCGTGTGTTAACTGAGCATCCACAACCCCCACAGGTCAAGTGGGCCCAACCATCTTTGTTCCATTGCTTAGAGTCCTGTGGGACGGATGCAGCGCCCTGGGGTACGAACGCAGCCTCTCCTTGACCTCTTTGGGTGCAAGTGACCTTCCTCTGATGTGTAGACTCTGCTTTAAGCTGCCTCTGAGGTCAAAGGTAGTGACTGAGAGGAAAGACGCTGAATAGAGGAGAGGCAGAAAGAGGGAGAGACAGAGCAAAGGGAGGGGGATGATTGAAATGGAGAACAAGATGGGGGAGAGAGCTGTTACAGAGTGAATAAACCTATGTGTGTGTGAGTGTGTGTGTGTGTGTGTGTGTGTGTGTGTGTGTGTGCGTGTGTGTGTGTGTGTGTGTGTGTGTGTGTGTGTGTGTGTGTGCGTGTGTGTGTGTGTGTGTGTGTGTGTGTGTGTGTGTGTGTGTGTGTGTGTGTGTGTGTGTGTGTGTGTGTGTGTGTGCGTGTGTGAGAGAGAGAAAAAGTGAGACAGATGAAGGTTGGTTGAGAAAGTTAACAGCTCATCCAGCAGGTCTCTCAAATTCTGCTTCACAGTTATTTATTTTTTGCACATGCCCACACACATACACACACACAAAAAAACTCAGGAACACACACACACACCAACTGACATACACACAAACACAAAACACACGGACACACACACACACACACACACAAACACAAAACACACGGACACACACCCATACACACACACAAAAAAACTCAGGAACACACACACACACCAACTGACATACACACAAACACAAAACACACGGACACACACACACACACACACGCTGACACACACACAAACACAACACACACGGACACACACACACACACACGCACGCACACACAGACAGACATACACAAAAACTCAGGAACACAGACATACACACACCCACTGACATACACACAAACACAAAACACACAGATACACACACACGCACGCACACACAGACAGACATACACAAAAACTCAGGAACACAGACATACACACACCCACTGACATACACACAAACACAAAACACACAGATACACACACACACGCACGCACACACGCACAGACACACCCACTGACATACACACAAACACAAAACACACGGTGACACATACGCACATACACACACACACACACAAACACACACAAACACAAACACACACACACACACGGGTGTGGGCATTGGTTTGAAATCCCTTTTCACAAGCAAGGCGTATTTCTGGTCTTGTATACTATAGGGCCAGTGTTTTGGTTTTGTGTTTGTGAGGATGATGAACAAGAGGGATGTCTGTGACGACAAGGTGTGAAGAGGCGTCTCAGGTGCACGCAGAGCCGTAGGTGCATATCAGCTAATTGACGGGGGATGTTTCTGTCTCCTCTTTCTCTCTCCATGTCTGCTTCTGCCATCAGGGGAAAAAGTTATCTCTCATCTAACTCTAACGTTTCACACTTTACCTCTCAGAATTTCAATCCTCTCTCCTCTCAACCCCTTCTTCGTCATCTACTAAGTAGATTGGATAACTCCAAGAAAAATTACCTCCAAAAATGTGATTCAAGCTCATTGTCATTGTTAAAATATACTATATTATTTTAAATTAATTTGAGTAAAAATAAAAACAGGAACTCTTTTCAGAATCAACATGATAATCATGTGTTGGAAAATTAGACCCTTAAATAAAATGCACATCTATTTCTGGTGTATAATACACATATAAAACTACTACAGGTATTTGAACCCTCGTCAGTTTACTCAATTCACAGATTCATTATTTTATTCCAAATGCATCAGAAAAATTTGTAAAAATAAGTCAAAACACAATTTATTGAAGTCCAAATCAAAAAAAATATATAGAGAATAAATGTATTCCAAACAAAGGAAAGCAAAATGTGTCCGAGCGAAAAAGCTGACTTTTAATGTGGAAAAATTGCCTCTTAATTTTCTGCTCAAGTGATGATCAAAATTAATCAGAAGAAAAATCTTATTATTATACATTCCTTTTATGACAGATGTTGGGATCAGAATACTATTTTTTAATGTTTTAGTTTTTGTAATTGATTACAGTCAGAGTCATTCATTTAAATCCAGTTTCACTAAGTAGCCATACATTTCCAATAATCCAATGTCACAATCACGTCAGAAGGGCCGGGTTTCATTTTGAAACAAAATTTTGCATGAAAAGCTTCTGCTTGCCTTTGAAAACAACACAATGCTTTAAAATGACAAGCGTGAGATTTCCAAATACTAAATAATGGGTTGGTAAAACATACTGACCAAGTTGACTTTCAATGTGTAAAAATTCAAACTAGCACCTGTCTGAAATGCAGACCCTGTTGTTGTTGTTTTTTTTAGATTCTATCGAAAGTGGTTGGCAGTGATGTAGAGTAAACATGTTTTATAGTTAATGAGTATTTTTTCAAAGGGGAAAGAGTAGTGGCACTTGATTTATCTGTTTCTGCATCTGGTATTTGAGTGTGTGGCTTTTGATTTAAGGTCACCACTGAGTCAGCTTTACTTTAACAGGTTTTTAAATGCAAACTCAAGTACACCCCAGGCTTTGTTCCTCAGAGTGCAGTTTAAGATATATGTGTTGACATGGATATATCAGCCAAGCCTGTGGTTCAGAAGGCTGAACAGGTTTTTACACCTGTTTGTTAATTCTGACACTCTGGTGTTTGTCTTGGCTTTCGGGTGAGTGTTAAGAGAAACTAGGGTTTAATTACAGACCAGGCAGTCACTCCCTGCACACATCAGACTTCACCCTGAAGGAAAATGTAGAATCAAGTCTTACATGGTCCAAAAACTCAACTTACGTGATAATCTAAATAAAATAAAAAATAAAAATAAAAATAAAAATAAAAATAAAAATAAAAATAAAAATAAAAATAAAAATAAAAATAAAAATAAAAATAAAAATAAAAATAAAAATAAAAATAAAAATAAAAATAAAAATAAAAATAAAAATAAAAATAAACATAAACATGAACATATATATATAAATATTTGTATAAATATATTCATCTATTTGAAAGAGGGTTGAACCTAACATGGTGGCGCTCAGTAAACAACTATCAACTACATCGTAAAAACCGATAAGAAATGGTAGGATGGTGATGCCCTTTCACCTTTCGTTTCAGCCAGGACAGTTTTGTGACACAGCCAGCAAAGCCTTGGTTAAGGAAAACCGTTTATTGCCAAAGTTAGTCTCACTTACAAGGAATCCGATCTGTTGTACTAGTGTAAAACATTCTGTCAACAAAATTCTAAGCATAAATATAGAAAAAACAGTTAGGTCTACAATGAGGGAGGGATATGTAACAGTGGGGAGCTGTGCAAAAGATATCATAAACATCATACATACGTATACATTTTTACAAACACACAAGTACGCATACATGCTCACAGGCATGCAAATATACAAATATACACATATACATGCATATACTTATACACAGTGGCAGGACAGTTTTCAAAATAAGGAACAAAAACATGAAATTTGTGCAAATTATGCCAGTAAAGGGAGTGGCATATGTGTAATGTGCGTGGGAAGTACTTCACTGTGTGGCATCAGTACTCACTATACATTCTGAGTAGACAGTTTTTTGATAGATGTTTTTGTTAAAACAAAGTCATGTAATAGGGCGTTAGGCTGCACCCTGGCCCTCAGGAAAGCGGGGAGAGGGGAGCTAGATCCTCAAGTGATTTTAAAGCAATTAGCATAATCCTTTCTAAACCCTACAGGTATCCATTGAAGATACGTGACAACAGCTCTGACGTAGTCTTGCCTTGTGTTTGTTAACAGCACAGTAAATTAAGTCATGGTTGACTATCTCAAAATCAGGCAGAGAGAAGTAAGCCCTGATGCCCCATTAATTAAACGGTGTGTCATGTGAAAAGGACCAGTGGCCATTGAAAGTTCTTATTTGCATTCCTGCAGTGGATGTGTCACAGGCAGGGACAATAAGACACCAGAGCCCAACCATCTCAGTGAAAAACTAGCAGGGATTCTTGGGGAATTGCTCCTGCGTTGAGAAGTGACGCAATATGTTGGGGTTGATTCGATTTCATTTGTAAATTTCATTTGTACATGCACAAACCCATTCATGAGCTCCATTTACAAATGAATGTGGTCTTTTTTCATAAAACCGTCAACAGCCTTTGTCCCTGCATGTTCCAGTGGGGTCAGTGGTGCTACAGCTGAGGGTTGAGGCTCTCTCTCTCTCTCTCTCTCTCTCTCTCTCTCTATCTATCTATCTATCTATCTATCTATCTATCTATCTATCTATCTAGATGTCTAAGGTACAGGCATCTACAGGCACCTACTCCAGCTGTTTGTAAAAAGTATTTTCTTGTTTTGATGAGAGCAGATTCAACGCTATGACTATTACATGAGCCTAATGGCAATTTGTGAAAAGTGAAATATATTGAATACTGAATAAACTGACTACTCTAAATAATTGAATAAAAACTGGAGTTTAGTTAGTTTGAATCAATGCAACTATTAAACTTACCAACATCTTAATTCATCATTATACATTATAAGATTTTATCTGTTCTCATTGATTTAAGTAGTTAGTTTGAGCAGAATAGTTACAGACGAGGAATGGTCCCAGTTGAAATGGTGACTCAGACGAAGTGTCTATAGTGAAAACAGGACAGATCCAAGAAACGACATGTAAGGCAAATGTTACAATGTCTTCCATATCCGTCAAATATGAGGGAAACCAGTCTGAGGCTGTTGCTGAAACGTCAACCCAGTCATGAAATCTGTCAAGAGCCATGCTATTGGAAAGTGGAGAGACATAGGAATTTCGCGAGAAAATAAAGGGAGCTGGATGAACGCAAGGGCAGCCATGAAGACAATGGACCTTAGATCAACAGTCTTGGCAAAAAAAAAACGATAACAAATTGTGGGGCAGTCATTAAAAGATGAATGTAGTTTACTAAGCTATTGGATGTTGTTGGGGCTTTGAGCTGAGCTGCTGCTTAATTATTCCATAATTATTCGTTGTATATGAAAATAAAAAAATAAAAAAAATATTTTAAATGTATTTTCGCAGACATCAATTTCCGAGGCCTTTGAGATAAGCTGCCACTACCATTGGCTCCACCTTTTTTTCTCTGATAATGCAAGCTCCAAATGTCCAATGACGAAAAGCTTTCATCCAGTGAAAATGTTAAGCATTAGTTAAATGATCCAAATCTTAAAAGTGACCGTGACCCGACTTGAAGCAGTTAGAATGTAATTGGCTGTCATTGGAGTTCATATCAACATTGCTTAATTGCCCAGTCTTGTCGTTTTACAGTTTATACCTTGTTGTTGTTCTGTGCCTCAGATATTCAGACATATAAAATCAGCGATTATAGAAGGCAAAAGACTTGCCTTTCGAGCCGTAATGTGCCGGGTTCTACAGCGACCAGCGACCAATATCATAATCAGTTTGTCTGGGATTGATGATGAGCAATCAAGTTCAATACTGTCTCACCTTCACTTGCACAGCTAGACTGCATCAATAATGCACAAATCGTTTAAAGTGATAATAAAAATCAATCACATCCATGTCATAGTCCAAAAGGTTTGTCAATGAACCTGATTTTAGGAAGATATTCACATTGTCATTGGGTTGAGGTAAAGTGTCACTTTTTGTACCGCAGCTATTTGAAGAAGAGACATGATGTCATCATATTTTCGGGGTAAAAACACATGTGAAAGAGTTCAGAACGTATGTCCAGAGGATTCCCCTGGATAAATGGGGAGTCAAATCATGTGCTGATCATTAGCATGCCATAAATAAATAACAATAGGTGTTAATGACTTAGTGAGTGGTGAGACCCAAGCCCGATCACCTTGAGTAAGAAAGGAAAATATGCAGTTACCAAGACAACATACCTTTCAGCACCTACTCCTCCTAGGAAGAGATGTGAGCATCACCATCACGACCGCTGAACACTTTCCGCATGCCAATATCTTACTTTGTTTCTGCGAGGTGGAATCGCATACACATCCCCCATTCATGAGTCATTTTGTGTGTGTGTGTATTCAGCATTGGGAGCTGGAGCCGCAAGTCATTCTTCCGAGAAGCGTGGTAAAGTTGTGCTGACACCATATAATGTCACTATTGTTGTGCCCAAGTGTCGCCACTCTCGGCATCAGCCCCAGTGTCTCCAAGAGAGGAATCAGGAGCGTCTGAATGGTGGAATGAATGAGGCTTTGTCTGCAGGCCTCGTGTCTGAAGTGTGCAGCCATGGAGTCTGTGACACATAAACAAACACACACACACACACACACACACACACAAACACGCACACACACACACACACACACACACACACACACACACACACACACACACACACACACACACACACACACACACACACACACACACACACACACACACACACACACTTCTTTGTCAGATTGGCCGTTTATCTTCGTGGTGACATGGTTTTGACTTTCTCACCATTATTTGAGAAACCTGTTTTTCGATGCTGCTCACCTGTTGTTTCTTGCCAAGGTTGACCGTTCTGGCTAAACTGACTCACACTGGAATCAGTCCCGTCTGGTCTCGAGTATTCGGATCTGTCCGGCTGTCTGCCCAACTCTCTCACCAGAGTCGTTAGTTAATTAAAGCTTTTTTTTGTTATCAAAAAAAGTTTCTTTATTTAATACATTTTTTTCTGCAAGGTTAGACATTTATCCTGTAGGTCCTTTGGTTTGTCATGATGGTAAATTGTGATGGTCTTCAAGACTTCTCCCAGGTTATTCTCTTTACACCTATTATGGCAACGCTGCACTGGAAAACAATTATTGTTTTAATATGCCTTTTTTGATATGTAATAGAATCCTACATATATTTTTCAAATGCATTTTGAAACATACTGCCCTCGTTTAAAGAAAGTCAGTTTCTCCCAACTAAAATGAATACGAAAAAAATAGGTTCATCTTCGCCGACAGTTCTGATTAGAAGCCAGGCAGCGCAATGGAGTCGAGGTTAATACTGTCACCTCACGGACAGAAGGTTCAGAGTTCCTATCTCAGCCCAAGGCTTTTCTTTTTAGAGTTGTTTGTGTTGGTTCCAGCCAGATTTCCAAAGTCTAAAAATATGCTATAGATAGACATAGATGGATAAGTGACTCTAGATGGAGGCACGGTTATAACGTTTGTTTTAAATGAATCCCAAAAAAGTGAAGTTAAAAAACATAGATGGATTTAGATGAGTATGTTTTGTAAAACCACTCAACATAATGAAATTAAGTAAAGGTGGCATAAGGGGTTGCGGCGTGGCGAGAGAAAGGCCGACTAGAAAGCAGGGGACATAAGTGGATAATGGATGATTATTTTTATGTGACAGCGCAATGAGCCCATGAATGCAGCAATTCTTATGTAATACATTTCTAGCGGTTGTAGCCGAGCTTAAACCGTGGAGGATGTCAAATAAAAAAGGATCTGCATGAAAGTTCAAAACTACCGAAAACCATGCAGGGAAATCAATGATTTGGAGGTATTTTGATTTACTTGTGGATTCAGGGTCTAACAGAGCAGTTTGTCGAAAATGATAGTTATCTTTACTTTTATTTATCACATTTTGCACAGTGTACATACCTACAGTACAAATAGTGTGAAATATATCTCTGCATTTATCCCAACCCCTAGAGAGCAGTGGGCGGCCCCTGATTACTGTTTGTAATTACATTATAAGAATCCAAAAAAAATGGGAGCACAAACAAAATTCTAGTGCAAGTTGACTAAACTCATTTACATACATTTCTGTTGGGCTTGTCATAACAACATGCATTCTAACGTTTTGGCCTAGTGGGCCTTCATCAGAGCACATAGGGAGTCCGGAGATCAGACAGTTTATAGGGTGGTACCTTAGTCGGTTGCAGAAGAGTTCTATGAGGTTTGATTGGAAGGTACCATGGCTGCGATCCTCTGGTGAGAGCGTATCTGTGACTTGGAATGGTTGTCTTTGGTTTTGCCTGTTGTAGGTTTTTGCCTCTTGGGCGTCACGGATATCTTCATCATATGTCTGCTGATTATACTCACTGAGTTTATCTCCAAAGATTTCAGTTGACACAAAAATGTCTCCCAGTTCTTCATCAGTGTATTAAATGTCCCTCCTGTCAGTTGATTTAAATCACCCTTATGATCTTCAGATATGAGCATGAGGCCATTTCTTTTGTCAAGCAAAAGGTTTGTAATAGATTTGTTAAAACACCAACTTTACTGAGCCAAAAAGCCACACACACCGGCACACACACAGATGCGCACTCACACCGGCACACCCACAACCACACACACACACACACACACACACACACACACACACACACACACACGCACACACACACACACACACGCACACACACACACACACACACACACACAACCACACACACACACACACACACACACACACACACACACACACACACACACACACACACACACACACACACACACACACACACACACACACACACACACACACAACACAGGACCAGGAGAGATAGATAATGAATGGATTAAAAGAGATGAGAGATGCTCCTTCCCACACACTGTAATTATCATATATATTGTATTGGTTTCACTCATGGCTCAGTGTCAAAAGCACATATTTAATGAAAAGCGTGGCTCTTGGAATGAAAGTATCAGGGCAACTAGTGTGTGTACCATTTCTGTTCTCATTAAATGGGTTGTTATTGTCATAAAGAGTCAATAGCGAAAATCTTTATCTCAGAAAGCAATAAAGATGTAATGGAATTTCAACGCCTCATTACAAATCTCATTATTGATATCGGTTTAGTGGAGCTTGAGAATGAAATATAAGCAATTATTGTTGAAAATATTCATTACTATTTTATATTTTTATATATATATATATAGACGTATATGTATATGCCTGTTGTGCCCCAGACATTTTGTTATTTTGGAACCACATTTAGGGTTTCACCCTGAAAGTTGAGTGCATGGTGTGAAGCTTCGGGGAATTTGAGGCTTACATGGAGTATTCTGAGGCTACCTAGGAGAGGAATTATCATTTTTCTTTCCTGTCTTGATCTCACTTTCAGTATCATCTTTATCAGCTTTGTGACAACAGAAGAACATATTTTTTTCTTCTGTCTTGGACAGTTCTTCTCTTATTTGTTGGTGCCTAGGTTCAACGGTCACAAGAATGTGTTCGTATAGCTCAAAGCCAGCTGAATTTTGTACATAAGCTTTATCTTGTGAGAACATCTGGCATGTAAACAAGACGACGAACGGACAAAAATAACAACTACAGGACATCAGGGGGGATTTCAGGAAGCGTGTTTAGTGAAAACTCTGAGTTAATTAAGCTTGAGAGGAGGGAAACTACGGGTTTTATATACCAAGAAGCCGTTAAGTTCTGTGTTAGATATCCCAATCTCTGAACCTAACCAGCTCGCTGACACCATATCACAACGTGGACGTCTCTCCCATCCTAGAAAAGTCTTTGCGTCGCTCTCCGTTTTGGTTTTATTCTAAATGGAAGCTTCTTCTACAGCATTGGCAGCCTTTGATATGAAAACTACTGGAAAATAATTCACTGACTGATATTATTAATATGTCTAAATCAAAGTGAGATATAATTATGAATCTATCTGCCATCCAATCAAGTATACTCTGAGGGGTCATGTTGCAGCAATCTCGTCTGATGTCACGCAACTGTTTCTGGCTCATCCCACGGCGATGTTGGAATCCCGAAGCATTCTCCGATGAACTATATAATTCCTCCAGTTAGTTCTGTGTCTACCCAGGATTCATTTGTATTAAATCTTCAACCTTCTATCACATGCGCTTAGTGACCATAAATTACAATCGAAGTCCGCTCAATATCATTCCACCAGTTTTTCAGGGCGAGAATCACAGTACAGGAGCTCACTGAGGATGGCTTTTGATCGACTTTGTGCACGATTTTGACTCAGAGTTAACCGACTCAGAACTGATTGAACCAACTCAGATCAGCGGTTCTTAAATTGAAAATACTAAGTTTCTCATCTCCGGCTTGTTCAAGCCTGAGTTCAGGGATGAACTCAGAGTTTGTTAGGCACACTTCTTTAAATACCCCCAGAGCATTGCAAGGCTTTTCAGAAGTTTAGTGTTTTACAGACAAAGTTTAAAGAAACAAAGTTTCTTTAAACTTTAAAAATCATAATGAGCAATGTATTTCACGTACTCTACTTTCGAAGGATCGCAAGTAACAAGGGTGGTTGGGATGTTTATGTGTATATATTCTGAACTGTTCAAATTGATGTACCCTCCGTGTGTTATTGAATTCGTTGTGCCCAACGTTTTTTGGGTTGTTCCACTGCAGCTCCTTTTGTCTTTCAGTTTTAAATCCAGAGATCGCTGTATTGATACATGATTTTAATGGGAAGTGTGTGATTAAGTTTGCTCTGGCGGATGTTTTCTTGGTTGTTCCTCCTTGTAACTGGTGTTACAAATTGCGAGCTTTGTGTTTTTCTGGTTTACTTGTGAGATATTTGGAGCCGTGGAAGCTAATACTCGATGTGCGTGTGTACAACTGGGATGTAACCGACCTCCAGAGTGGCTGCTCGGCCCATTGACGATTTCATCAAAGATCCATAGGCCATCCCATTGATTGGTGCACTTCTAAAAATGATTGTTTACCACATTTCTTTTAGTTTTAGTTTTGGGGGGTATGTCTGGAAATCATCTGGAAATCAGTGTTTTTTGGTAAAGAAGCCACTCCTAGTGAATAAAATGTGAACTTTAAGAGTAAAACATCGCATATACAAGACACGTCTCCTTCAGTCCATTCATATGCACCAATTTAGACTAAATTGGACCGACAGTTAGGAAGATATGACTGTAAAACTGTGTTTTCCTTAAAAAACTCCCCCTAGTGAGTAAAATATGGAATCACCATCGCCGCTGCCGCCACGGCAGCTGCCGCCACCATGGGTTTCTACTGGTCATGACAAATCCTTGTCCAATTTTGATTTCACTGGGCGCTCTAATTGTTAAATTGCATAGAATCACCTTTCCTCTTTGTGCATAAGCATTTTTCAGGGGCTGTGGATTGTAGGGTGAGTCGCTAGCTCTTTGAGCAGAGGGACCAATCATTGAAGTGGTTTGTATGCATGTCACCTGAAATGGGCAGAATTTTCTGAGGATTTCACAGATTATTTGCATCATTTAGTTTGTGCCTCATTAAGGGTTTTGAAAAAGTTTCATGATAAATCCGAACATAAGTGGGCCAGCAAGACGAATAGACATATTTTGCGCTACTTCTTTTGGCCATGGATAAAAAAAGAATATAGAATAAGAAATATGTGTCAGGCAAACCTAACCCGACTATTTCTCCCGTTGCAGTTGCAAATACTGATGGTTCCACGTCTTATTCAGTTGCAGTGACGGAAATTGAAGAGTAGATCAAACACCAAACCTCCTGTTTGTCAGCAGGTTTTCCAGACGTCCAAGGTTCTCCTGTGCAGCGCTCCAGTGCCGGCTGCTCCCTGTGCACAGAAGCCGTTTAAGCTTCAAGTGGACGTCAGTCACGTTGGGGCAGATGCCGTATTGATTCAGTCCAATAGGAATAGGAATAGGAATAGATCGGCCTGTTGGTTTCTTTTCTAGGAGAGTCAGCAGACACCAGATGAACAATCATGTGATGGAGACTGAGACATTGGCTTTAGATTGGGCCCTAGAAGGTCAGAAAAGGTGATAGTGAAGGTGCTTTCACATGCCTCAATAGTGTGTGGAGATGGTCATGAATCTGTGACGACCCGCTCCTACTGGCTGCTAGGCTGGCTGTTTGTCTTTATGTTTTAGCTACCAGTCAGCGTGGTGTGATTGTGGATTTCCAAGTGTGCCTTTTTAAGTTGCAGAGAAAGAGAAATGGTAAGAGAAAGAAGGAGTGGGTAGCATATGAAAGGAATAAAACATGAAGAAAAAAGCTCTTTCAGTGTTTGATCTTCTTTATGATTAAAGACTTCAGAGTAGTTAACCTGCTGGAGTGGAAACAGCCATTGTGAATAATTCACATACGGCCGATTATTTTGTGTATATAAATTCAGTTTGCGAAAGTTCTTTTGTTTGCAAACTTCAAAGCTCAGAATGTACAAGTGAACCAAAAATGTAAACAAGTGAACAGGCATACTTGCAACAGTCCTCCTAATTAGATGAATTAACTGAGTGCTCAGCTTCGCGCAATTATGCTGCCTATTATCTTTCTGTTGGCCTTGAGCCGTAGCATATTCATTAAGAGTCTCTGTTGTTGGATATTACCATCATGTTTTACAAAGTCTCGGATGATAGAAGTCTACAGAGTCTCTTTTGTTAAATAAAACCATCCAATCTTGAAAAGAAAATCAGGTTGGAAAGGTAAGGCATTGGTCTTGATATAAACGAAACATCTTACGAGTTCTTACCACATTTATAACAAATGATGCTATTTTTAAGTAATAGGGGCACAGAGGGTCACGTGGTGGACATACAATCTGAACTTGAAAAGTCTCCCACATGGTTTAAGTCACAAATATGGTAGTATTTTGGCTTTCCCATGAAATATAGGCTTGCATTTCTCTTTAAGAACCAATATCCACAACTCACTGTGGCGGATGGATAAGATAGATGAGATAGAGAGGTAGGTAGATAGATAGATGCAACAATTTGGTCAATTCAACAATACACGTAATGCTGCTAAATGTATTTTACACAACATACACTATGTGCACTTCAACCCTGATGTTGTTTTCAGTCTAGAGACTGTAGTGCAGAGGAATAAAGACAGACGCACACAGTGTTATTTGAGCACGATTCATACTTGCGCCTTCTTTTCTCACTGCACCTGTGAGATGTGGCTGTGTGTCTGAACCATGGCCACAGGACGCATTGTGTGGATAATAAATAATATGTAGTCGTAAAGTAGAAAGTGTAGTTTTTGGCTAGTAGCAAC
The DNA here is from genome assembly GCA_037951165.1 of Lophius americanus. NCBI lineage: Eukaryota > Metazoa > Chordata > Actinopteri > Lophiiformes > Lophiidae > Lophius > Lophius americanus. The sequence continues at coordinate 1,042,511 of JBBDHG010000057.1, forward strand.
TGAACAGCAAGGATGAGAAAGAAAGGTTCACAGCTGTCAGAGCGAGGCTTGCTAGTCAAGTTAAGTTAAGTCTTAACAGTCCAACGTAACTCGCTTCCCTCCAAGTCTCTGCTCCTTAGATCAGACACACGGTCCACATGCTCTTAGCAGCCCACCAGTCCACATACATCTGCCCCTTTTTTTTTAGGAGGTTTTGCTGCACAGGATGGCAAAAAATAAGAGCTTGTTTCTGTGTTGTTAGTATGGAAGTCCATTTCCACCAGTTAAAGTAAAGAATATGGAATAAAATGGTTGAAATTATGAGACACTTTAATGTAACAGAGCAGCAGCTTTGGTGTATGCTCCTCTTCTATTTGACACAAATGGATTGCAAGTTATTGAGGATTACTTTAAATGTGGCTTCACATCAAATTGGATAGATGATTTGCTTGCTTATTCACATGGGATTGTACTGAGCAAGCAGGCTCTTGAAAGGATTTCAAGCAAGAAACAGCAGACGTGGCAACCTATCATTGATTAGCAGCTGGAAATCATCTGGTCAGTGTCATGGTTACAGATGGATTCAGCAAAAATGTTGGTTACATGGACTTTTGACGGACAGAGAAACTGCTATTGCTACAGTTATTTGATGGTGAAGGTTTTGTTCTGAGATCACGAAACACTGCAACGGCGTGTTTACCCCAGATGTGGTCCAAACCATGTCTAGCACATTGATGGCTATGACAAACTCAAGCCCTTTGGAATTTCAATAAGTGGATGAATTGATGAGTTTTCAAGAAAAAGGAAACGGCTTGAAGCTTACAAAACAAACAATGACCAAAACATTATTGCTGGTTACTTGCCTTGCATCAGAGATGTTGTTGTTACATTTACAATAAAAAATAAGTGAAAAATCCATCTTTAACATATTTAAATGATCACAACTTACAAAACAGCATTGTTTTAATTATATCTTAATACATCACAGACCCTTTAATAACCAAATCTATAGGTGTGTAGAATGCTTGACAATGCCAAACTGTCTTTTTGTAAATGACAATAACGACGACTGAATAGAGTAAATAAAATTGTTCTTGCAATGTGAAACTAAAAATGAATATATCAATGTCACATGACAGGACTGTTATGTGACATGTTATTGTTACGCAACAGTTAGTTAGCCTCAGAAAGTAAAATAATGTACTGTTTGCAAACTAGCAAAACATATATAGTGCATATGGAATAAGAGCAGTCATGTGTCATAGCGGGTATGACATAACCCTTCACTACAAATATAAAATCATATAAGTAAGCAATTTTTGTATATTTACAATAGCAGAATGCAATTAATTTTGGTAAACCCTTCTGTGCAGCCCACTAATGTAGGAGGGAAATTAGGTGCATAGTGAACAGTTCAACAAAGAAGTTGTAAATATATCAAATAGACGACCAGCAGGTTTCTCCATTTGCTGACATATCCTATATTATAGGATTATAGGACAAGGTTAATGGTGATGTCTTTTGCTGAATTGAAACATACCACTTAAAAGCATGTATTTAAACTGGAAACAATGCTCAACAGAACAAGAGTGCCATATAGCATCAGAAAACATGGAAAGCATGTTAAAGCTGTGACACTCATGGAAGTTAGATGAGGTATCTGTAGTACTGTAGTGATGGAAAACCTGCAGAAACGTAAACATGATCTATGATGGAAGTTCAGTTCCCGTTGGTTGAAATCTTTGTATCTTACACAATGTCCATTACCCTCACATTGCTTTCCAAGATTTCTCATGTCGGAATCTGGGTAGTTGTCATAACTGACGTACTCCGCTGAGATTTTTTTATTATCTTTTTATATGCGCCAGCGCGGGGACTGGTGAGGGTGGATCTGGTTGTTCGTGACGGATACATGTGGATATATTGATGGAATATCACATCTCTCCTCAGGGTATATGGAACTGATTTTGGCTTGACTTGTGTGGCTCCTCTTCGTCATCCGCTTTGTGCATCCCTCTGCTCCTTCTCAAGATCTTTGTCATTCATAATGTCTCAACATTAGTAAGGTTCCCATGAGCATTTTTTTGATCTGGAAAAAAAAGACACTGTTTTTTTACTGTCCTTCAGTACAATCTATTTTCTGTGTTTTCATTCTTTGGAGTGGTTTGAGTCTCTTTCCTAGATAGATTTTCAGAAACACTTTTGTTTCTTGAGAGTTTTCCTCTAAGTCGCTCAAAGATCTTGACTTGGGGTGACGGTGACTTAGTTGGTAGGAGGTTATCCACTTATCTGAAGGGCAGTGGTTCAATCCCCGGCAACTGCGGTCCACGAGCTGAAGTGTCCTTGAGCAAGATACTGAGTCCCAAGTATCTGGCTGTTCCATTGGTGTGTGAATGATTACCGCTCCTGATGAGCAGGTGGTGCCTTACATGGCAGCCTCTCTGATCACTGAATGTTAGTGTGAAGGGGTGAATGCTGACTCCTGTTGTAAAAGCGCTTTGAGTGGTAAAGCAGACTAGAAAAGCAGAAGTCCATTTACCATTTGTGACTCCTGGGTTCTATTTCCGTGTTTCTACAGTAGCCAAAAACAACCAGTCGACCACCATAGGAGGGGAGATAGTCTTTTAGCTGGTCATCTGTCATGAAGCGTATGACAGATGACCTGTAGTCAATCTAAAATTAAGGAATATTTCATAAAGTTTTTAAGTCACATGCTTGAAATTACAACAATGAACAACCTGCATATACAGCATCCAATATTATTTAGAAAGCTCTCCGGAAGATAGTTTTTTAGATTTTATGTGGGCTTTGTCACATCTTCACATTTCCTATATTAATTACCTTCTCCTGTTGCATTTGTTGAATGTCTTCCTCAGGCAATTGCCATGATCTTAAGTAGTCACTCATCCATCTTTTGACAGTTTAGACGCCTAATCACCTCCGTTGAAAATAGCTTTAATGTAACCTTAAATAAATATGAATACTATTCTATTTTAAAGTAAATATTTTGACTTTATTATAACATACTCATTGGCCTTATTAACTCATAATGTATTTTGACCACTATAAAACAAGTTTATGTCAAACTTAAACTACTGTCTAGCCGAATATGAGCTGTTGAACAGAAAAGGTTACTACTACTGGCCATTATACGCCAGTGTACCTACACACTGCACAGGTGCCTGCTCTGTGGCTGATGATGTTGAGATGATGCACATGATAGTTCTCAAAAGGCATCTGGATTATCAAAGAGAAGACAGTAGCGATGCTGCCTGAGTGTGTGAATAGGGTTATATGTTCAATTGTATATTTGAAATAGCTTAAGGTTCTTTCTCTTTCCTACTAAAATAAGGAATGCCTGTCCAGCGGTGAAGCGTCCCTGCCTCCCCAGCACACCACAGTGTAGAAGAGAATGCTGCCCACGAATGACTGGTAGAACGTCAGTAGTAGTTTGTGGCATGTATTGAAGGATTTTAAGCAGCCCCTTCCTGTGAAGAATGTTAGTGTTCACTCACCAGTCCAATCTACTGTCCAGCTGCCCCAGGTACTCATATGATGGGACAGATTCCAAGTTTCAGTTTCAACACCCTCAAGTGAGACTGGTTCTCTGGTTGTCCACCGCCATCTCCTTAGCCTTTGAGGAGTCGAATAGGAGATGGTTTGTCGAAGTTATATCCACATTTTTTTTCACATAAAAGAGCTCCCCTAGTGAAAAAATATGAACTATTATAATAAAAGTTTATAAATAAAAGATCTCCTCGCCTTGATTCATATGCACCAAATTTGGACTGAATCCGACCAACGGTTATCTTAGCGCCAATTTATGCAGGTTTTGTTCTCAAAAACATTGTTTCCTGTAAAAAAAGCTTCCCCTAGTGAGTAAAATATGAGCTATTAAGGTAATATATGATGCACACAAGGTGCTTTGATGTTCTCTCGTAGTGGAGCTGGGGTCTCTGTGGGCTGAGCTGAGACGCTGAAGTGGAAGGTGTAGGAAATGACTGGCTACAAACTATTTGAGAGATACTCTTTGTTTGTTGGAGTAGTCAGTAGATTTAGAGGCTGGCAATGACTCAGACATAAATGGAGAAGTCTGCATAAAATTGTTCCTAAACCTTTAGTACTGTTGTGCCTTGGCGGAGGCTTGCACTCTCTGAAAGCTTTTTTTAGTTCCATATAAATTTTTTTAAAATATGTTTTCAGAAGAGGTTAAACAATGTTGCCATTTTTTTCTTTCTTTCCCCATTGTTTCATGAAAGCTGCTCATATCTCTATCGTAGCTGCATGAAGGAGACGTACAGAAAAGCTGCCGGTAGTTAAACCTTTAGTTCCCACCTAAATCTGTCTGTGCTACACATGGAGAGCACATGGAAAGTTTTAATTTTTATCTCCATAAAAAAGTGCAATATGATGTAAACCGAATGGTAAAATTGTGGAGAGAATCGTGATCGTATTGCAATGTGGATTTTATAACCACGTTGTTTGGGTTGAATGACAGATGTGTGATGCAGCTATTATGTGATCAAATAGTCCGTGAACACGAAGTGGGTCAACATTTGTTTTCTAAAATGTGGTCAAGGCTTTCAAATGTTTTGTTAAGATAAGATGTGGGAGGTTTGCAGACATGCGCAAGTATAGTGTGCGCTCTATATTGATAATATCAACCATGTTTTTAACTCGTGCTAACACATGGAAGAAGAAATTAACCCAAAATTGATAAGGCTGCACGATGTGTGGGTGTAATTTTTAGAGAATGTCTTTAATTTTCCACTGCTGACTCAGTGCTCTAACAAAAAAGTCCCCTATTAGGCCTTCGTGTTTATCCAGAATGGCAAGGCGCAGTCAAAGTGCAGCAGTCCCGCAGTGGGCAGGCTGTGTTAAAAGGGCTTAAATGTCCACAGACATAGCAGTGTCTTGTACAGCAGCCTTGTGCTGAGCTCTTTAATGTGTGCTGTGCGAGTGTGTTTACACACAGTATACTGTGTGTAAACACACTCGCACAGCACGACACCTTACAAATCAAAGGACTTTCTGGTTCACAGGTGCAGCAGGTCTGTAAAAGCAGGAGAAGGGAGATGGAGGCAGCAAAACCCTAAAGTGTAAAGACACACTCGGCTATGGAAATGTCCGTCCTTAATGTTTCTGTACCGTCTTTGATCAGCTGCCCACCAAAAGCGTTTTTACACTTTTCATGAAGGTCTGAATCTAGTCCTCTGTACTCCTCTTGCTGCACAACTTTCTGGCTGTCTTACACGTAAGGTCAGGTTGCCTAGCAACAGATTCATGCTTGTCGCAGCGGGTTGATCCAATGACAGTTGCTGGGTGGGAGCCTGGCAACAAAGACATCAGGTGTTACTTCCCACTGCTTATCTGCGGACACCTCATTGACCTAGAACGACTGCGCCACACGTATGTGCGCGTACTGCATGTGTGCTGTCGCTTCCGCTCCGGTGAGCAGCAGAGACTCTGTTGACGTTACCCATGTCCCTCTCCCATCTCCAATTATGGTGTCCTTGTAACTGTGCCTGTGTGTGTGTCTGTGTTTGTGTGTTGTTTTCTGCCTGAGCAGCTCACACCCGAAGATTTGCTCACACCAGCTTGTCAGGCAAAGGAAGACACATTTCTGGGTGGCTGCTCTGTTCAGACTCAGAAATGACTCACATACACATGCCATTACTTATGAATTGAAGTAATAACAACAATGCAAAAATTTTCATTAGAATTGACAAAAAAATGCACGTGACACGCGTGACATTTAAACAGGCGGAAACTTTTTGACATTTTTGCTTGAAGACACCGAGAATGATTAATGATTATTCAATCACCAATATACATATTTTCTACAATATGACTGACAAGTCAAGAATGCTGAAAAGTCATGTTAGGTTTGACAATTATTTGGCTTCTGTCTGAAATCTCCAACACATGCAGTTACCACACTCGGCACAGAAACAAGTCTGTTTTTGTTTGAGCGCCTGTGTCCTATTCTTGAAAGTGTGCAGTGTCCAGGTAAAACATAAATCTTCAAGGTTTTTTTTTCTGCTGTGAATGGTCTTGCCCCAAGATCGGCAGTTTGATATCTGAACTTCTCCTGCAGACTATATGTTGTATGCTCCACACAAATACCCTGAACCTCAACCTGGGGTTGCAGAGGGCTGCCCACTACTTCCCAAGGATGGGTTGAAAGCAGAGAGACCTATTTTTATACATTGTACATGTTTAATAGGAAATCACAAATAAAGCTGCCATCTTCTTCCATTCATCCATATTCTTTTCAAATCATTATGAAGAAAACTTTTTCCCCAGCTCATCCTGGGGGGTCCAGAGGCTGGATGAGAAATATAGTCCCTCTAGCTAGATCTGGGACTACTCTGGGTCACGTCACAGTTGGATGTCCCTGGAAAAGCTTCAAAGGGAGGCATCCTGATCAGATGCTCGAACCGCCAGGTGGTTCTTCTTCTAGGTATTACATTTAATGAATATGGTGCCTTAAATCAGCCTTCCCAACCTGGGGGTCCAGACCCCCACAGGGGGTCGCGAGATGATTTCAAGGTTTCGCTGGATGAATACATTTACATGATAAATATTAAATTACATAATTTTAAATAGGGACTGGTTTTACTTGAATTCTTTTTCATTATTTGTCCAGAATTCCTTTTATCAGCGGAGTTTGTATGAGTTGAATTGTTCTCGCACGAGATTCTGTTCAGACACACACAGCAGAAAAAAAGAAACAGACTTTTTGGCGCTGATGATGCTTTAGCCAGAAGCTGCAGCAAGTTCGCTAGCTGTCTTTTGGATAAAAAAAAATCGAGCGATGGCTTAACCAGAAAAAGCGTTCCAGCTCAAGACTTCGACACGCAGGAACTGTCTCAAGGTGAGTCACCTGAAAGCCTGACAGCAGCACCACCACCTGAAAAGCGCAAGGCTCCGAGGCCGGTACCGGCAGATATTCGAGCTGTCCAGTGTTACGAAATTAAACAAAATGTCATGGAAAAAACAACAACTATTGAGATGTATGTACATTTATTCATCATATCATTCAGAAATATTGCTCGAAATCTTGAGTTGAAGTTCTTCCACAGAGGCAAAGCTGCTGCAGTTCTCTTTTTTCCATTTTTCCTTTTTCTCTCACACTTGCTGACTATCGCTTCACCTAGTTGTTGTTTTTCCGCTACCTTTCCATTTCTGCAATCAGAGAAGTGTGAACTAAGAGCCAGAGTTTTATTTACAACCATTAAAGGGAGAAGAATAAGAAATCAAAGTGAACTTCTCAGTTGGTCTTTCAGTCTATCTGCTTCGCTTTTGTGTTCAGCACCCAGCTGACAGCACTGTGTCCATCCACACTGGGATGGAAGAGGGAAGGGAGAGCGGGGGCAGTGGTGTTGAGGGTTCTAAAAAAACTCTAACGAAAAATATCTTAGGGGTCGCGACTCAAAAAGGTTGAGAACCACTGGCTTAAATTAATCTTGTTGAAACCTGCAGAAACCCTTTTAGATCTCTAGTTCAGTCTCTGCAGTCCTCATGTGGAATATAGAGACAATAGGTGGGTTTACATGGACAGCCTAATTCCGAATAGAGTTGAAACAGACGCCTAATAGGAAAGACATGTTGCATGTAAACACCCTTTTCCAAAAGAAAAGGCCCTTTCCATTTTCAAGGTGTTAGTCTCAGTCCTTTCGGAAAGCCTTTCTGGTAGGGAGGCGCTGCATGTAAACACTGTTTAGGAAAGCTTTATGTTTGAGTTGTATCTGCGCATGCCCAACATCGTGATGTAATGCTCTGCCTGATTTTTTTCAGCGCACGCACAACACCATGACCACAGGTTGCGTAAACAGGCGAATGACATTTCAATTTGGAATGTTTTAAATCGGATAGGAAAAAAGTGTCCCATGTGAACCCACTTACTGAATGCCAGTCGGCTACATGGGGAATGCATAGGACTGGCCTACTCGTCAGTGGTAAGTCAAATGCAGAGAGCAAGTCTCACTTTGTTGTACTAAATATATGATGGTAATAAAGCTGTAATAAAGCTGTAATAAAGCGTCTTCTAAATTAGCCTAGCATGTTACTGCGCTGAGCAAGGAAATCCAAAACGAAGCTTCACAGCAAAAAATGTCTGCGATGTATGCTTACTTTTAAGTTCAAGAGTTTTTATTTCTTCAAAATTTAAACATTGCATTGCAGTTTAACTCAGAGAGAGAGAGATTAGTTTCCCTCAAACTAAACTAATGATCATCTCTGTCAACTGCCTCATTTTTCACTTTAAGTTTCTAGAATGTATTTTTCTTTCTCTTTCCCCTCGCCTTCACCTTTGGTCTGCCCTGTCCGCATGGAGATCTGTTGACGTTGGCAGCGAGCGTGTTGCTGTTGGCTGCGGCAAAGTGACAAGAGCCTTTCAGCAGCACATTTCTCAGCCAGGCCACTAGGGCACACACGGTCCTGAGCTGAAACAACAGTGTCCTCACCTGAAAGCGAGCCGTTAGACCTGCTTCAGGCATATGTGGATGTGTAGGGTTTAGATTTCTGCCCAAATACATATATAGTGTATTCTTGTGTAAACAACATTTCATGCCTTTTTTCTACCTCAAGATATGAAGACAAGTCATTCTGATGTAATTTGGAATTATAACAATAATCCTAACCTAAGAACGGTGTCTCTGTCATTCCCAGGTTGTGCTGCCCGTGGACTGCGTGACTATGGTGAGCAGGTGTGATCTCCTGTGGGAAACGCTTCATGCTTTTCCGCCCAAGTCACTGTTTTGCTTATTTTTCTGCACCCAGGGGTGAAACTGAATCAGATCTAATGGAGTAAATGTTTGAAGAGTTTTTCCTCTGATGTCCTGCTCTGCCTTTGACCTTAAGTATTTATGACTCATACTGATGTTTTGCTGAATCAGCAAAGCCATCGTCTCACTACTTTGTGATCCTCATCTAAGTCAACTCATTATCCAACCTTTAGCTTTCATCGTGTTACATCCCTGTGTTATTCATTTGACATGATACTGCTAGTAGCGTGAATTGCAAACGTTGATGCCTCACTGCAAAGACGTTCTGAGCTGCATGCTTATGATACACAAATCAGCCATAACATTAAAACCAACCTGGTATTGTGTAGATCCTCCTTTTGCCAGTCACAAAGTTCTGCGATGCACTGTGTGTTCTGACCTTTCCTTTCCTATTAGAACCAGCATTATCTTTTTTTCAACAGAGTTTGCTACTCCTTAGCTCTCCTATGAGATCTAACTACACAGGTGAGCCTTCCCCACATGCATCAGTGAGCGTTGAGTGCCCATGATAATCTCACCAGTTCAACGGTTGTCCTTTTATAAACCACTTTGGTAGGTACTAACTACAGACTGGAAGCACCCAACAAGAATATCAGTTTTGCGGTTGCTCTGACCCAGGCATCTAGCTGTCATTATTTGTTTCTTTTCTTGTCAGAGTAGGCAGATTACTCACAGCTAGGTGGTTGAAATAGAAGTATAGACGGTCACACTAATATGTCATTACAAGTCATGACCAGATGTTTTTTCACCCTGAATTTCATCGACAAAGCTTACAATTTTTAATACCCACAAGTTGGTTTGGGCAAGTCTTGACAAAATGAGAACCACATTCTTTTTGATGTGAGATAGTGGGATTTTGCTAATCAGCCAAGGAAATTGGAATCTATGCAGCTCTTACTATTGGTGAAATGTTTATATATACTTATGGTATTATCAGATGGACTTATTACGCAGTATCTGATGGTACAATGGCGATATCCATTCACAAGCCCACTACTTTCACTGACTCAGCAGTCCATTCATCTAAAGAGCCTAGAAACAGTTAATTCAGGATGTGATCAGGTCAGGACATTTCCTCCGCTGCCAGTCCAGGAAGCAGGAATACAGCTTTCCAGTGTCTGCTCCACTTGAGATCTCCTTTAACCTTCCCATCAAGCAGACACAATCACACACAAATACCCACAAAAAAAATCAAATGAACACAATGCTGAAAAGCATTTACATGCAGGAGTATTCAAATAGTGGTTGGGTTGTTTGACATGTACTGGCTGAACAGATTTCCATATGTGAGAGTGAGTGAAAAAAATAAAACTGACCTTAAACATAAATAATGGTAATATTTGTCCTGAAGAAAGACCAGCGTAGACGTTCAGCATCCAGCAGCGACAGCAACAACAGTAACAACAGCGATTTCATACAACACAGGATGGCCAACTGTGAAACTCTGGAACCTAAAGTTTTCCCTTCTTGAAAGGTGAGTATTTCTGATAAGGATGTTTGAAAATAAAACAAATCGAAACAGCAAAAACAGACCAGTCAGCAGAACAAACACTCCCATCCCCCACCTGAATGGCCCAAACATAGTCTCTAATGATCTTAATGCAATGACAAATAGGGGTCTCTGGAAACAGTAAGTATATGTTATTTGCAAACATGCTTGCCAAAATATATGTTTGAGAAACATTGCAAATGTGTTATTATGTGCCACTTATTAGGTGTGTCCCATTCCTTTATTTTCTGGTGTCTTATTTAGCTGCCCTTCACTGTGAAAGGCACATTTTTATATTTTCACTTTTGATTTCAATTTTTTTCAAAATTTGGGGCCAAATAAATAACTAATTAGTAAATATCTAGAACGAAATTACGGAGACAGAATTTTAAAAAATTGGAAAAAAACAAACTTTTAACAGCGTATTTCTGTCTCTCTTCATTTATGCGGAGCCACAGAAATAGTCAGGCTCAGTTTACATTTTGAATGAAGTACTATAAATAAAAGGCTCATGTCCAGAGAGCCACATTAGACTCTTCGATCAGTGCAAAATATGCAAGTAAAACATCTGTTTTTGGAACATTGAACAAACCAGTGCGTAGTAGCTGCTGCTGAGATGGAAAGGTCAAGAGAGCAAGAGAAGCACTTCATAGCCCAAAGATATAGATTTCTCCCGCAGCAGAGCGTAGTGCAGGAAAACAGCTGGGGGTGTTTCTCTGCATTTTAACTCCACTTTTTTCTACACAGCATCTGGCCTCTATACCCCTCGGACCAAACAGGAGATGCTGCAGCACTCTCTCCCTGCTTGTGTGGTGATCAAACAGAGCGTGGACATAGGAGCCATACAAAAAATAAAGGTCCACAAAAGGAAGTACCTGAATATATGATCTGCTGTGGCTTGTGTGTGTGAGTAGTTTTATTTGTTGAAGTGTGGGGTAGAGTGTTTTTGAGGGTTCTTCCTCTTTGGTTCATCATCTGCCTTTGTCTGCCTCTAACAATGGAGGGGACTGGCGTGTGACACCCTACACACACGCACCCAAATACATGAATCTTTCAATGCCAGGTGGGAGAACAGGCAAAACTCAAATGTCCTACCATCGATCTGCCAATTACTTTAATGATAAATTGTGATGTTGGGGAAAAGAAATTAGGGAACAGGTCATAAAGTATAAGTGATGTTTGATAAAAAGTTTATGGTATGAGCAACAAAAGAGCTATATTTATACTTCGCTCTCACTTTAATGCATGATAGATTATTGCATGTTACTGGATTATTGCATGTTACTGGATTAATGCATGTTACTGGATTAATGCATGTTACTGGATTATTGCATGTTAATGGATTAATGCATGTTACTGGATTATTGCATGTTAATGGATTAATGCATGTTACTGGATTAATGCATGTTACTGGATTATTGCATGTTACTGGATTAATGCATGTTACTGGATTAATGCATGTTACTGGATTATTGCATGTTAATGGATTAATGCATGTTACTGGATTATTGCATGTTAATGGATTAATGCATGTTACTGGATTAATGCATGTTACTGGATTATTGCATGTTACTGGATTAATGCATGTTACTGGATTATTGCATGTTAATGGATTAATGCATGTTACTGGATTATTGCATGTTACTGGATTAATGCATGTTACTGGATTGTTGCATGTTACTGGATTGTTGCATGTTACTGGATTATTGCATGTTACTGGATTAATGCATGTTACTGGATTATTGCATGTTACTGGATTAATGCATGTTACTGGATTAATGCATGTTACTGGATTGCTGCATGTTACTGGATTGCTGCATGTTACTGGATTAATGCATGTTACTGGATTAATGCCTGTTACTGGATTAATGCATGTTACTGGATTATTACATGTTAATGGATTAATGCATGTTACTGGATTATTGCATGTTACTGGATTAATGCATGTTACTGGATTGCTGCATGTTACTGGATTGTTGCATGTTACTGGATTAATGCATGTTACTGGATTAATGCATGTTACTGGATTATTGCATGTTACTGGATTATTGCATGTTACTGGATTAATGTATGTTAATGGATTAATGTATGTTAGTGGATTATTGCAAGTTACTGGATTATTGCATGTTAATGGATTAATGCATGTTACTGGATTATTGCATGTTACTGGATTAATGCATGTTACTGGATTATTGCATGTTACTGGATTAATGTATGTTAGTGGATTATTGCATGTTACTAACTTGACTTCTTCCTTGGAGCTATTGTGCTTTCTCGCCCTGTAAAGTCACATGGTTGGTTACTGCATCTGCTGCTGTGGACCTGCTCGATGCTCACTGGCCTCAAGATCCTCATGATGATGATGATTACTATTATTATTATTATTATTGTATAGTATTTCTTCATAAACTATCGCTACATCTTACATTACTATTAATGTTATTATCAACCTGGGATCCCTGTTGCCGCCGCGGCCCCATCGAGAGCTTGAAGAAAGTGGATTATAGCTGATATCTTTGCTGCTTTCCCCCCGTCTGTATCTCTCCTCCCCCGTCTCTCTCTCTGTCTCTTTTTTCAAACCCTACCGGTCATGGCAGTAGGTCATCTTGGATCTGCTCGAGGTTTCTGCCAGTTAAAAGCCATTTCTAACATTTCAATTGTGAAATGCCTAAAATAACTACCACTGTTCTATATTTTGTTGCCTTAATTATTTCCAATTATGTTCAAAGTTAGAGAAATCAAGACATTATTACATTATGTTTGACTGACACTACATCGTCTGGGAAAGTCTGGGATTGAGGAAGCAAGTCCCTGAATAAATGACTAAACAGAATGTAAAGAAAGCTTTTGTCTATGATGATTTCTGCCTGTTTATCCCATGATGCAGAGCGTTTTGTTGTTATTAATGACGGACTCCTAGCTGTTCTGTCTGTTTAAGATGTGGTTGCTGAGAGCAGAAATCAATGAATTTCTGTACTCTTGGTCAAATCATAATGAATTCTTCAATGTTGTTTTAAATATACACTCCTTGATGGACCATTTTAATCTTACTAGCCCTGTTTCATCCAGCATTCAACTGGTTTTATTCAGCTGAAGTCATGGGTATGGTTTCCAGAACCTTTCAACATTCGGAAATAATGAACACAACTTTTTTTTCCAGAAACACTTGAAATGATCCAAGCATACAAACTGTTACAACTAACAGCTAGGTTATGAGTTCTTGTTGATTATTTTAATTAGTAGGATATGTTCCACTTTGCTTGCAAATGACGAACAGCAATTTATATTTAAATGGTAATCTGGTTTGAAATTATACAATCTTTGTTTATTTGACCATTTTCAGCTCCTACTTAGTCAACAAGCCAGATTTTCTTCCTCGAGGCTAAAAAGCCTCATCAACTGTCCCTATTCACTTCACTAAGTCAAATGAAGTGAATAGGGACAAAAAAAATGATGGCAATGGTCAGCCAGGGCCCTCTGTATTTCTCCCACCATTTTTATTCAGCTATCTATAGATTCCTCCATACTGTCCCAAGATTCACCCATTACTAAATGTGCATCTATGTTTCTCTTTTTCTTCATTTCCTCCTACAGATCTTTTCACATAGTTACTCCAACACAGCAGCTGAATGAATCCCTTTCTCTCCACTACTTTTGCGGCAGCTGTTGGTCTATTCCTGTATAAAACCTCAGCTATTGTCCCTGGTAACAATGTTGAAAGGAGCTTACACGACGCTATCATCATAATACCAGACGTCATCATCAGAACATTGGTGTGGTCGAGTGCTGAAAGACTTCGTTCACGGGTCAGGGGTCTCATTGGGGTGCCGTCAGTCGGGGAGCCCCAGGCATGTGTCAGGACTAGCCGGAGGTATGACAATGCAAAGACGTAGACGTGTGGATGTTGAGTTACAGCGTGAGCATATATGAATAGTCGGTACAATGAACTACTGCGGTGCAGAGATTAGTTGTGCCGTCTATCTGTGATGGTAAAGGAAATAGTGTGTGTTTCCTTTGTGGTGTGTAACTGGCTGTGCTGTCAAATGAGCAGAGAAAAACACGTCACATATTTGTTCCTGTTAATTTTATTTTTCAGTTGCTTGGAAAAACAAACGAGCTCACATATGACCAACTACTGCCCAGCTCGCATGTGTGCCGACTGAAACCTTGTTTTTTCAAAATGTATGAGGATATGCAAATGGGGTTGTATGTCATTCAGTTGTCGTGAGTCATGTGACCCAGCAGTGGGGTCTAAGGGCACGCAGGTTGGTGGGAGGAGGCTCCGTTGCCACTAACTAGAGGGGCAACTACTCCCCATCTGCAGTGAGAGCTAGTTGCTCTTTGCATAAAGGAAACGCACTGTTTTTTTCCTTCTCAAAAGCGATAAAAGTAATACCACACTTACACACTCGCCAGCAAGCTAGGTATCACAAGTGTTTCAGGCATCTTGAAAAACCCCCCAGTTGGGAATTTGTGGAAACATATAATTTAAATAGAAACTAAGATATAATATGACAACAAAAGAAAAATACAATTAAACATATCAATACTTCACACACTGTCACAGATGATTAGACCCTGCCTCCTTCATGTCTAGCTAATCCTCTGGGTTCTGTATCTACCTCACATGATCTCAATTCTTGATGCAAGACAGAAAAATAAAATAAAAACAATAAAACTGCCCACAAAGATTCAATGGGAAACTGTGTGTGTGTGTTTGTGCACATGTTAATGTAAGTGTGGCTAATCCCAAACCATAAACAAAGTTCTGAAGAGAGATGCATGAAAAGGCCGACATCCAGCCACACAATCTTGTCTTGAACCATTTCTCCTATTTCAACGCCTTAAATACTAGTAAATACACTTTATGCAGATTATATGGAAAGCCCATTTACAAATGGTTGGCTCGGTACGTCAATATCATAGTTCACATAGTTGGATTACAATTAGCTACAATTTCATCATTGTCATCTTCAAACACAGGTTAATAGTTGGCTTTCTTCAAAAAAAACAAAACAAAGCAACGTCTGTTACAGTCAATATTAAACACTTAAAAAATATCCACAGCAAAGAATGGCTGGAGTAGGAGGACTTTAAAAAAAAAGAAAAGCATTTCACTTTTTTTTCTCCATTGTGTCATGCTTTTTTTTTGTTTTCACATCACTAACATTTCCTCTTTTGAACAGGTTTGTTTTCTTCAGCCACAGAATGACGTGAAAAAGTCCAACTGCTTAGTACTCTGCTGCTTCACCCCCCGAAATAAGTGAGCTCCTATAAAATAGATAATTGTAAAGGCCACCGGTCCATTAAAACATTCCACAGTCCCTCAGTAAGCTCAAGCCCATTCTCTCACTGCTGAGATTATTCACTTAAATATTTGAGCACTGATTCAAAACTATGTAGCTTGCCTCTTTATCTTTATTTCAAAGCAACTCTATCAAACAGTGCAAAACAAATCAAACATGTGCAATAAGGCCTATGACTAATACCTCATACAGTTTGTCACAAAACAAGACTTAAAAATAAAAACAATAAAGACAAAAAATTATATAAAAAATAATATCAACCATGTGGTTAACAAAGCTTGGACATGAACAGCTTCACAGAGGAGAGGAGACCTTCCCCTGTAGCACCAAAAAAAAAGAAGAAAAGGATTTAATACTGCTCCCCAAACTCTACAATGTGTGGACCACTTGTGTGGGTCACAGCGGCCTGAGTGTTGGGAGCAGGGGACTGAGGCGCTGGAGGAGTGTGTTAAGAGTGTGTCGTCTCACATGGGCTCATGCAACCATCTGCCACTAAACTGAAGCCAGCCTGATCCTTATCCTCAGTCCAGGTCGGCCCAGCAAGCCCCCCTGTCTCATCAACACAAAAAGACTTCCTGCTGGGGGGTGCAGTTGTGTTGTTGGTGGAGCGCTAGGGAGACAAAGACGGGGAGGAGCTGTGGGAGGTGGGGAGGCCCTTTGACCTGTACCGTGGCTCAGTGGGGCAGACGACCCAGACAGACAGCCAGCATCGTGTCTGCTCCCTGCAGCTGCCTCCTCCTCCTCTCTTTTATGGGCCACACAGACCCAAGGGGCTGATAGAGAGACAGAAAGGAGGGGGGGGGGGGAGAGAGAGAGAGACACAGAGAGGGGAAGGATGGTGGGTAAATTAACACAATGAATAGACTGACGGAGAATACAGTGACCCAACCCTCCTCCATTCATCTTTGGGTGTGGGTTTCTCTATTCCGTAGGGCAGGCTGCTGTTCTCTCCTCTCCCCTGTGTGACCCCTCTCTTCTATGTTCCCTCCTTCGCCCCTCAGTAGCCAGCAAGGTGAACCCCACACCCTGTGTGGTCAAGCACGCCCCTACTGGTCATATCAAATCACATATAGTGTTGCCTACATAGCTCTCAGGGCTACATGTTTGGTGTGTAGTGGACTGGGTGTTTTTTGGCAGTGGTCACCCAAGATTGAGAAATAACCACTTAAAGCAAATGTTTTTATGTATTCTGGAAATGATTCTGGGCGACATCCCTTTGTTTCTGGGCATCAGATGGGCTTGTCCCCTTTCCTCCTGTGGGAGCTGGCACCTAGGCAGTGGTGGTGAGCTTTTGGATGGTTTGGTTGTAGTATTGGGTGGTTAGGGCCTCCAGGGGGCTCCAGCGGTGGGCATGCAGCTCAATGACCTCCATGAGTAGGGAGAGGGTCAGCTGGGATTCAGCTGGACAAAGCATCTTGTCCCTGACAGCTGCGAGGAGGTCGATCATCATCTCTGGGAGCTGTTCTTCCAGAAGACGCCCCATACTCTGCAACTGGAGGGAGAGAGAGAGAGAAAGAAAAAAAGGGTGGAGAGAGTGAGGATGTGAGGAGGCAAAAGGGTGGCAGACGTTGTGTGGCCCTTACAGAGAACAAAACACGTCTGGCACCTTGTTACTGTGGATAGAGTCTGACAGTAATGGCTCACACACCCTCTGGTCAGAGAGCGGTGTGTGTCTCTCTGCTGGTGAATAATCAAGGGTGGCAAAAGATGTGGTTGAGCTTGGTAGCATCTGGGAACTGTTTGCTAACCAGAGCTCTCCTGTCTTTGATCTCTGTTGTTTCACCTCTCCACCCTGTTTTCTTATCATGGCTGGTGCGTGAGACATTGATTTCATCTAATTAATTTTAACTGCACTGTGCTGTTAGTCATAACCCTAAGGAGAGTGGTTTAGGATATCAAAGAGATGTGTGTGAGATTGTTATGAACAGAGTTGTAACACGCTGCAGACAGCTTTAAGGGTTTTCAAAATTACATTAACTAATTTTTGTTGCTGACTCTTGAGTGTGTGTGGGTGTGTGTGTGTGTGTGTGTGTGTGTGTGTGTGTGTGTGTGGGTGTGAGTGTCCAATACCTCCATGGAGCAGCAGAGGACTGCGTCTTCCTTAACATCTGTGGACTCTAAAAGCTAAAGGGAACGAAAACAGGCAGTATGTTAATATATAGAGCCTTAGTAAAGTTTAATCACACTTTTCATAATGAAAATATTGCACATTCTCAATAAACGTGTGTGTATTTGGTTGTGGGCAACATGGATGGGAAGATTAGGCAAAATCTGGTCCTAATCAGTTCACAAGAAGGAAAAAAAACAACGATCTAATTCCAATTGTTAACAAATTCGACATTACTCAGAGCTTTCATCCTGATAAGCTTGCTAAGCATCACAAATCAGGGCTAGCTTTCGCACAATGTGTTCCCCAAACGCACATACACACGCATGCACACGCACACAAACGCATACTGTACAAACACAGTGTTGCCAAAAACAATCTGCAGATGGTAAACATGCTATGTGGCTTTCCTCCCCAGCGTTGCCCCCCTGCTCAGATGGAAATACAACTGGTACTCTCAAACAAAACGGGAAGGTTTGGTGACAAAGCGAGGGAGAAGGAAATTCTCCTATACTGGACTACGACCAGTTATTATATGATGTCAGCGGGAGAGGGATTGGTTAACTATTCCTTTTTTCAGTCCAGCAGCAGATGGGAAAAGGCTGCTTTTGTGGCATGAGGTTTTAGCCTGATGGACCTCAGCCTCCTTTTGGAGGTGTCTCTAAAGGGTAGGGATATTTCTTGTATCTAGATCTGCTGTATGTTGCACAATATTGCCAAACATAAAGGGCTGGAGCATGATGCCCTGGACATTGAGGAAGAGAAGGGCGACTGGCCACATGTGTGGCTGTGCACTTTCCTTGCTGCTCCATTGTTGGACCACTTGGATTGAGAGTACCCCCCCGCTGCCTGTATGTCATTTTTCATCCCTCTTCTTCTATTAATTTCATTTATCTTTCTTCTTGTTTTAACTTTCTTACAGATACCATGAGAGATATCATATCCCATTTATTTTAGTAATATTGAGATTTCTTTTCTGTAGCTCAACAATATGTTTATTTGCCTCTTCCACTAACACCTCCAGTTGGACGACATTAAATTAAATTCTGCGCTTGCGGTCATTCTGTTCTCTGTCCAAACTCTCAATGGCTGAAACCGTTAAAACAAGAAAAAAAAACATCATTTAAATAGTATAATATTATTCTTAGTAGATCACCTGCAAAACACACATCAACCCAAACACACAATCGGTTAGATTGATCACGCAATTTAGCACTCTTTATTTGGGATAAGGCCCTCGACGCGATATAATAGCAGTTATTATCAATATATTAACGGATCAGATTAAAATGTTAAATAGGGATTTCAGCAAATAATTTAATAAAACTGATTAAATAAACTTAATCTAAATTGTAAAAAAATACTACTGCTATGATGCACTGAATGCACCTGCTCTTTGATAGGGGGGCAAAAAACATCACATTTTCTGACAAAATGAAAAGCAGGTCAAGTTGAAACCGGCAAATTATTCCCCAACAACCGTGTTGTCGTGATGACACAAATCTCTGCTGCAGAGAATATCATCTGCAACTGGATCAATCATAAAAGAAGAGCTTGGAAATGGTTTTGGTTCATAAAAAGCAAAATCACACGACCCTGAGACGCACTCATATGTTACGATGTTTAAGCTATGTTTAGTCTAAACTGTAGGGAAAAAAAGAGGTAATTAAATAAAACCGATTTGAATCTTTAATTTTGTCTTGCCGAGTCTGAACATTGTGTTCTCTCTCGAACACTAACCACAACCCAAACAGACATTCAGCAGTACATATTTTGCAATATGTAGATGAGTTCATGATGATATAAATGAACACGATAAATTATACATATTAATGTCTCTAATACATCACATTATGCTCTCAACCACTATAAGCCTGTGTGGACAAAATTGGTTCCTGTTAAAGCAATATTTGGGAGTTTCATAGTGTAGGTATGATATAATAAATGTATTATAATAAATATCCAACATTTTTAACGTTTTATTGTTTGCCATCTTGTAAACATAGACAGAATTGGAATGATTTTATGTGCTTTTGAAAAGAGAAGAACTAAAGATAAGTTTCCCAGTTGTTAAATGTACAATGGGAGATGGGATCACTAGCTGTTAGGAATCATTTCTCGTGATTTTATGGTGCTTTAAAGCACATTTCAGCTCATTGTTTAGCTCTTCAACCCTCATCTTCACCACTCATGTTTGCTCTCATGGCATCTGGCTGAGCTGGCTGCTATTTTCAGCGACAACCCTGTGAAAATGCATTGTAACCATGACAGGGTTACACTGCAAAGGAATCCTGAGAATAACTGGATGCTAAAGAAGTTAGAGGGCTCATCAGTAAAACTGATAATATACATTATCATTTTTGTTTTCACAACTTGTTTCTACTGCTCAAAAATAATAAAGTTGTAAATGATGGACTGTTGGAGCTCACACACACGTTAAATGTCTGATTTGCATTTTAATAGTATAGTGGTACAAGTAGTTCCTTCACAAACAGAAGAGTTAGAGCAACATCCTTTCTCTAATGAAAACTTAGAAAGAACTGAGACAGATATACAGACCACCAGTATCTGATGCTGAGGTCGACATTCAGAACCAGCTGATGGTGTTCCATCTAACATTAAGGCCCTACAGACGGCTGCTTCACAGCGAGCTGACATTGGTGAGGTGACAGTTTACCTGTTTTATGCGGCCACTCAAGTCGGCGTTCTTAGAGTAGAACAACTACGTGACACACAGGATTATCGCATAATGAGTTCTCTGGGGAGCCCAAGGAGAAGTTTTCTGCTCAGTGCGTTTAAAATGGTCTAATCTATACTCAACTGTAATCCCATCTCCTCCTTTGTTCTCTAATGTGATAGCTCTACTATCACTCTCACACCATGTCATGAAATACTTTTTTCTCTACTGATCCTGAAAACAGACAGAAGTCTGGCTGGTGAGTTGCATCATCAAGAAACAAAGCTTGCTGGATTGGGAAACCATGGGGCTCTTCCTGATTTACATATACAGTATTTTCAATCAAGATATTTGATCAGAACATAAAACGGAACCAAAACTAGGACAGCCGTGATCCACTTGAAGCACTGAACAAAATATCACATATAATGACTCAACAAAGTCAACCAGAAATACATCATCTCTGCTGAGGTTTCAACCATCTCTCAGTTCGACTTTGTGATTCAAACATGTTATGTGTGTGTGTTTTGAAACCTGTCATACCTTTGCTGAAGAAACAAATAGCATGTATGAGAGCATAGAGGAGAACATGTTTGATCAGGATATGAATGACATGACATATAATAATAATAATAATAATAATAATAATAATAATAATAATAATAATAATACATTTAATTTATAATGCACTTTACATTTGGATCAAATCTCAAAGTGCTAGAAAGTAAAAGCAGATAAAAGCATCAATAAAAAATATAATAATAATTGTATAAAAACATGACCAAAAAGCAGTAATGTTAGTTAAAGTTATAGGTTCTGCTAAAAAGGAAAGTTTTAAGTCCTTTTTTTAAATGTGTCAGTCGTCTGTGGAGCCCTCAGATGGTCAGAGAGGGCATTCCACAGACGAGGGGCAGAAGCCCCGATCCCCCGTGGTGCTGAGCTTAGTCCGGGGAAGGAGGAGGCGGTATGAGTTGGTAGAACGGAGGGATCGTGTTGAGGTCAGTGGGGTGAGTAGTTCTCACAGGTAGGGGGGTGCGTTACCATGGATGCACTGGTGAGTGAGGAGAGAGATCTTATAATAATAATAATAATAATAATAATAATAATAATAATACATTTAATTTATAATAATCAATCCTGGTGGACATGCCAATGCCAAGCCAATGAAGGGAATGAAGAACGGGGGTGATGTGTTTGTGTTTACGAACCCTCATCAGGATCCTTGCAGCACTGTTTTGAACATACTGAAGTCTTTGAAGACTTTTATCAGGGATCCCGATGAGAAGTGCGTTACAGTTATCCAGTCTGGAGGAGACAAACGCGTGGACCAGCTTTTCAGCGTCACTTAAGGCGAGTGAAGAACGGAGTTTGGAAATATTTCTGAGATGATGAAAGGAGATTTTGTAGATGTGTTTGATAATGCATATTGTTCACCCTGCCGGTAAGAGACCCTATTCGGTTTTTCTATTTGATTCATTGGCTAACTGTTCACATTCATATTTGAATGTGGCTCATATGTGATATCAGTGTAAAAAAAATCTGTATTATGGTCCAACATTTCCAACGAGTGCATTCTAGGAGGTCTCCTTCGTCAGGGACTGAAAGGCCGGAGTGCAAACATGAGGTAACACAGGCAGACATCCATCCTGGACAATACCTTTCAGCCCCTACCTGAGATTGTGTGAGCTCTGAGCCGCTCTTTTAGCAACAGACTGCTACATCCACAGTGTGAGAGAGAGCGAGAGAGAGCGAGAGAGAGCGAGAGAGAGCGGGAGAGAGCGAGAGAGAGCGAGAGAGAGCGAGAGAGAGCGAGAGAGAGAGAGTGAGAGAGCTACCACAGGTCCTTTGAGCCTGACAGCAGTCAGACTGTTCTGACTGGTGATGTGTGTCTGAAACACAAGAACACCTCATGGATGATACTTGTCTTTGAAACTAGTATCTGTAAAACTGAACATCTGATCATTAAAAGTGGTGAACCCCTTTGACGTATGGCGATTGGACTTTTTTCCTTATATTCATTTTACAATCATATCTTAAATTGTATCTTTATGTATTTTGCCTATCAATGTATTTATTATAAGCAAAACGAGACCTCCCAAACAAACGATGTTCGGCAGGAGGGCTTGAATGCGATCGCCACTTATGTAATATAAACATACTTTTTACTAGGCCTGTCATGAAATAATAGCTGACAATTAATTATCATACAAATAATTGCCATCAAAAATCCAATTGTATTTCGTCTGTTTTCTCCCACCATTACAGCATCAGTCTAATTACAATATTACAATTAAACCCATTGTAGAAGGAAATATAGAATTTGCCATGTTTTTTTTAACTCATTGAATTGTTTTCAGGAGTGAACAATTACCTTTTTACTACAAAAATAACAATTTGCTTCTTTCAAGACACTGGGCCCTCTCTTTCCATTTGAATCAAAATGTGTCTGCACTGACGTTTTGCTTTGTTACTAAATGGTCCATGATATTGCGCTAAAGGCTAATTTAATCCTCCACTCAAACAATAATAAGAGAATTGTGATGACATCATTAACACCAGTGAAACAACCTGTAGTGAAGAAATATGACATTTTGCTCACACCAAACTGTTTTATACAGATGACTGGAGATGATTATCACAATTCTGAAAAATACTTATGATTATTTCAAATAATTGTGATCAGGTGTCATTTACTATTAAGTATATGTGTTTTACTGTTAAGTGTATGCATAAACAAATTCATGCGCGCGTAAATAATCTTTTTTTTTTTGTCTAGGTCCCTCTTATATACTACAGATCATTATGTCATGCACGAACATCCACGAACATCATAGTCCACGGAGACCCCTGCCTGACCTCATCAGTAAGCTTGTCCAACAACATAGCAAACAAGAACTCTCAAAAAAAACATCCCATCTGTAGTGTTCTTTCTTGGCATGAAACCATACTGCTGCTCACAAATCTTCACCTCTTTTCTTAGCCCAGCTTCCTCTACTCTTTCCCAGATCTACATTGTGTGGCTCATCAGATTCAGCTCTGAACATTATCCTTGTTAGAAAAAAAATTTACACCATAACCTTTTCCTCCATCTTTGGCTGGATCTACTATATTGAATGAATTGGTTATCGCTGACTCTAAGGGCAATGCGGACTTCCAAACAGGAATACCAGGACACAGTGTACAAAGTAGACAAGTGCAAATATTATCCCAGTGAAATGCCTCTATGGGCCATATGCAGGTCATGTGCTTCAATAAAAGATGTTTTTTTATGTGTCAATTAAAATGACCTGTTCCCTTCCGTCTGATTCTCAGGGACTATTGGGTTGGGTGGGTCTGTTTCTTCTGGTGAAGCAGTGTTTTCGCTTCTTTCTTTGTCTTTTTTAAGCTTAGGCATTATAATAAAAATATATAGTTTGTGTTGCCTAGACAGCTTGTACAGTCTGGGCTTTTACATATTACTCATCTCTGCAAATATTAATTTATGGCTTAAATGTGTTAAAAATACATGGAGCTTGGCTCGATCACTGTGCACATACCCAGACAGTTTTTAACCACTGTCCCATATGGAAACAGCAAGTCCAATAAACGAGCAAAAGAAAGGAAAGCAACTCTATAAAAAATTCAATTAAGAGCTTTAATTCTAAAGTGTGCCCCAATGTGCTCACTATTGTGCTCATAGTTGTAAAAAAATGTGTCCTGACTTGATAAAACAAGTTTCAGCTTATTGTTTGGATTCCATCAGCACCATCGCTGTTTTGGTAGGACATTAAAAATGATCACGGCTGTAGATTTGTAAAAGAGAAATAAAATAAAATACTGTGTGTACCTGACCAACCAAAAATGTTCATTGGCTAAACCTTCACCTCAGATTTTCCTGTATATACCAAGAACATTGGGGGGGGGAATAATACATTTAAAAAAATGTCCCCAGAATTATTTTTAAAACAATGTCTCGATGCTCCTCCAAAGGTTTTGAGTCCTTGGAAACACAGCAAAAACAGCAGATGGGTGGGAATTGAGAACAATGGTTGAGGGAAACATAACTCTTCGAGCATGCAAATGGACTTGCAACCACACACACAAACAGACTCATATAATTATAAAAAGATATTTCATAATTTGTCTGAGATGTGTTTTGACATCAAGTGTCAGTCATTAGGTTGAATACCACTGATTATGGACTTTGGAGGTGAGTTTGTGTTTATTACATGGTGGTTACAATGCATGTCTGCTCCCTCAGGCATACTGCTGGGCCTTTTGCCGAGATACTGCCCAGGACAAAGCTCAGACAGGGTGTGGTATTAGTCGTCCATTATTGTTCTTCTGTAATAAGACGCAGGGTGTGTAAACCGGACGGGTACAGGTGTGGACGTGGATGTTAAAACTAACTGCCATATGCCTTGTCCCCTACCTCTCAAAATAC
Organism: Lophius americanus; assembly: GCA_037951165.1. Taxonomy (NCBI): domain Eukaryota; kingdom Metazoa; phylum Chordata; class Actinopteri; order Lophiiformes; family Lophiidae; genus Lophius; species Lophius americanus. The sequence goes on from JBBDHG010000057.1 coordinate 1,067,281, forward strand.
ACATTAAAGACAATTTTAACTCCTGATTCTGTCACATCCCTCCTGCCTTCCCTTTCATATTCTACTTGTCATGGCATGAATCAAGTTTCCCCTGCTGTAACGGCCATACTGACCGTATCATCTACTTCCTCTCCCTTGTTTCCCCTTTCAATATCTCATGTGTCATGAACTACTTCTGTATTGTGCTGCGTTGGTTGTGGCTCCATGGTGACCAATAGGGTGGTGTAGGAGAAAACGACCAGTTGATGAGAACTGAACCTGAGGTCACGCATTTTCCTGGAACTGATGGCGTCTTGACTGATTGCACCACTAACCAAACCCCACTGCGGTGTCTGGAGTCTAGACTAGGTGTGGCCAAAAGCAGGAAACTCTGGCTTATCGCTAATATTAGTGTGAATAAGATTTACAGACACAGCCGGACGCTTCATTCTATCAATAACACATGGATGGAGTTGATCAATTACTAATTGATTAAAAACAAACATGAATGTGGGTACGGACCTCTCGAAGACAGGTGTAGATAGGGCAAACCAGCACCCTGAAAGGTTCCCCGGAGCTACTCCTCATGGTACCAAACACCTCACACAAAAAGGTGATGAAACCTAACCAACTCTCCACATCTGACTGCCGCAGCAACTCTCGACGGGAAAAGTCCCTCTGTGGGGGGTGAAGATGGTGGAGAAAGGAAAAAAAGATAGGCTCAGATTAGTTTTTCTAGGAGCATTCGTAGGTGACACATTTATTAACCTTGCAGGCTAAAGTACTTAATGCCAGAAAGCAGTTGAAAAACACATAAAATAATATAAAAGAAATCATGAATTTCTTTAATCTGCTAGAAGTGGAGGAGACATGTTACTTAACATGAAGTGAAGGTTAGGGAACTCTGTCAGTGCTGTAAAAGTGCTAAGGTTAATAAGTGTTAATTCTTAATGTGCACTTGTAAAGATGTTATATGGCAGGTTAAAATGAAACTTTATCAACAGTGAGTCACTCAGCCTCACATTCTTTCTGCCTGTTACTATGTGAAGTGCACCTGAGACACATCTTGGCTTACACTCACAGATGGGCATATTTCCTGCTGATACACAAACATATGAAGAATATGAAGCCCTGAAGGGAGCCGACAACGACTCAAAATCAACCACATAATTCTTTCACACGCCTCAAAGGATTACTGTCATGTCTGATATTTAAACAACAACCTAGCAAAATTCCAACACAGGTGTGTAAAGCAGAAAACACAAAGTACATGAAAGAAGCACCAGTGTCAGAAAGAACAGCTTATTTGAAAAAAATAAGATGATGAGGAACGGACCAATAGTAAAACAAAAACGGTGCGTCTTCTCAGCCGCACCCCTTAACATCATCTTACATAGGTAACAATCTTGCCACTTTCAATAATTCCCCCATATTGAGATTCTGGGGTCTGGACGCAACAATCAGTGATGAGAGCCTTCCCGAGCCCACTTATGACATTTAAAATGTTTGAAAGTAAAAACATGAAGACAAGGAGGGGGTCCTTGCTAGCGGGGAAATGGGAATTAACGGAAAAAAAAAAAATAGGAGAAAAGGAGAAGAGAAGGTAGCTGTGATATTCGGGTTATAAATAAAAAGCTGAGGGTGTAAAGGGAGAAGTTGAGGCTGCTGGATAGGGACTACCCCCAGTATTATAGGTAAAGGGTGTGGTCAAAAAGAAGACAGGGACAGGAGTGACACTAGGAACTCAAATGACACATTGTAAGGCAGAGGTTAAGTTTTGGACTTTCTCATCTGTAGAAAATGTGTTATGTCTTGTTTGCCCTCTACTGCACTCTCAGGATGGGGCAGGAAGGGGTGTAAGACAGAGGAAGCAAGGTAACAGCAAGCTCATGAGGGACCAGGAGGAGTAGAGACAGGTAGGGAAATATAAAACAGCTGACAAGACGTTTTCATCTTTTATGAGACTGGAACGATGCAGTTAAATAAACGGATGGAATTTGACATGGGGAGGACAGGCCTCTCCCCTAGTTATTTGGATTAGCTATTCTGCCCACTGACATTTACAGAATCATACATATAGCTGTCTTTCACCTGGAAATGCTTTATCTTAAAAAATAAGGTTGAGTGGAACCGCTCAGATTACAAAGAGGGTTTTGTTGTTACACTGTAAAAGAAAGTGCTGGCTACCCAGAAAACACATGTGTTATACACAAACTAGTTGTGCTGCTAGCTTCAAATGAGCATTACGAGTGTTTACAGCAAAAATCCTGTTTACAGTAACTAATATACATCTTGGGACATTTGATTTGAAGCCACAGACACATTATTTTACACCAAAGGCATTTAATTATTCAGAGTAATTGTTGCTTTCTCTTCACTTAATTGATTTATGAAATATGTTCTCATAATCTACATGAAAACAAGACAGATTTTTTTTTCCTGATTCACCATCAAATGCTAAATAATTTAACAGTTTGATTATATACATAGAAAGAGAAGCAGCTAGAAAAAGACCGGGTTTTATATAGATGACTGACTCCTTGTGGGTCACTATCGATCAGTGAAAACGTTTTTGTCAGTTTAACTGTTATTAAGGACTAATTGTGCTTACTTGTAAATAAGCTGTTATTGATCATCCAGTTTGTAGCCCTACGTTCAAGCCGTGGTATTGGAGAGTACGCATGACAATGTGGCAAATCCATTAAACTATTCACAGCAAACAATTTTTGTTTTTTAAATTGGAAACTAATAAAAACAGGACTGTCAGCTGCAATGATATTTGTATGGACCCCAACTCACAGAAAGCCTGAAGATAAAGTATATGAAATTAGAGATGTATCTTTTATTTGCATGAATACAATGTTTTGACTATACCCTGAATCAGACATCTCTCCTCTGCCAAATGTGCAACTGAATGATCCCTCCCAGTGCTCTCACCTGCAGCATGTTGAGGAGCAACGATCTGAACTTTGTCCCTTCCACCATGAAGAGGGCCATCTTGTCACAGAGCTTGGCGGCTGTGGCTGCGAAACTTCTGTCTGACACGGCCTTGGAGTAGATGGTGCTAACTACTTGAGTCAGCGTCTCCTCCGAACGTGCCGAACACTGAGCCTCCTCCATGAAGGAAGCCAGTTGCTGCTCCACCCCCCTACTGTTGCTCCTCATGCTGTTGAGGAGCTCCACCAGCCGGTCCATGCTCTGTGAATTGGAGCCTGACGCCTGCATGTGTGCCTCCTCCTGAGGCAGGAGATGAGACAAGATATGAGATGTAGGTTAATGGTGTTAGTATACTGCGCAGTTTCAGCATATACTTGACCACAACTTTTGATAATCTTATAGTGACTAAGAAATAATGATGCTTGCTGTGCTGTCAGATTAAACCATCCTTGGTGGTAACAAATTTACGGCACTTCATTATCTTCACCTCCTTAGTTAGAACATTTACCCCCTCTCTGCAAATCTGGGCATGTCAGTCTGAATGCCAAATAAGTAAGTAGATGAATGAGTAGAGCAAGGCAGAGTGAGAAAAGTGTTTATAAATTATTATCAAACGTAATAAGACTAAATGGTGGTATGTGTATGTGTACGCATGAGTCCTGATTGCCTTAATACAGACTGACAGGCACTAAGCAGCTTTTCGGTACCTTGTCCTTTAGTCTCCCCCTCAGCCTCTCCTTTGATGACTGAAGCAAGCTGATTGTGGGCTTCTCCAACTGGCCCTCCCTGGACCCTACATTTCCTGGTGTAGCTTCTTTATGAACTGTGAGAGCATCTGAAGTGGGTGTTGACGCAGACCGGGGTGATTCATCGGGATTCTTAATGCCAAAGTTTTGAGTTGGTCTGATCGGTTCGTCGCCCAATTTTACATTCTCAGTCTCTTTGTCTTTGGTTGTTCTTGGGGGCACTCCTTTATCACCTGCAGAATTTATCTGTCCATGCCCCTGACCTTTCTGATTGTGGTGCCAACGCCGGTTCTGGCTATAACCCTGGTGTGAAGGTCCGCCTTGGTGCCGCTCATGTCCTCCTTGATACTGACGTGGCGGTCGACCCCCACTGCTGTTTCTGTTATCTCCCACTTCTGTAAAATTCTGCTGCTGCTTAGGAGACCATTGATGGGTTTTATCCCTCTGGTGCAGTGGGGACTCCTGCTGTAACTGTTGAGGTTGATTCTTCCCTCCACCGCCAACTCCTCCCTGTGGCCGTTGCTGTCTCCTGGAATCAGAGCAGGTTTCCATAAGTTTCACTCAGCAGCCACCATTCATCTTGAACTGTTTTGGTCCATTTGGACCACCTCACATCTAACACTTTCTCCCGAACCACACGTCTTCACTAAAATAATTTTATTTATTCCTCAGTTTCCTATAAAAGTGACATTTCTGTTTCAGTTGTTTGTTCACTAGTGACAGTCACAACAGACTACAAAACAAGACACAAAAATTAACTTGTCACCTACAAATAAAGTCTTGAAGTGACAAAACATACGAAAGCTCAATGCATGCTTACATGTGGATGCACAGTGTGTCTGCATTTCCCTGTGCTGTATAGCTCTGTCCTGTTGCCTCACTGGTTTGTCTGTGTTTGACAAGCCTATGACATATGGTGCGAGGGATTAGTCACCCTGGCACCAAAGAGGGAACCTATTATCTTCCTTAGCCTGAGAAGTCGCAAGAAAATCTTCACATACAGCCTACAGATACTGTAGTTTATAAGAAGATTGATAATCTTTACTAAACTTGTCTCTTTGCTTGGATTGCTGTTTTTTTCAACCTAATAGGTAAAAAATTCCTATTTTAATGGGTTTACCAAAAACCTACAGGTCTGAATTGCATCATAGTTGGTACAGGGGTCAAGAAAGAATCCCTTAAATTCTATAGCCCATCGGAATAACAATGCAGACAAGTATTTTTTTACTTTTACAGATATGAGGTCAAGTTAAATGAGTTATAAAGTGAATGAAGAGAATGATCAACAACAAAAGCAGAGAACAAGAAAATGTAAAAATGTATTACTTAATTGTTTTCTCAAAGTTAGTTTGACAGAACACATACAACTCCCTACACCTGTTCCTGCAGCAACGTGCCACATCGCAAATTTAGACGGAGCATAGCAACATACCCTTTAAGCTCCTTAAACACCAGACTGTTCCACGACAGAGAGCAGAGGACGCAAACACAAACAGTGGGGTAACCTGGTTGCTACAATTTTAGCTCTTAGTCTTGCTGGGCGAACGGGTCCACTATCAAAAAGCATGGAAATCATCCACAACACTACAAAATAAAAACAGTGACAAGAGGAAAACTGAGAACCATTCAGTCTTTACAGGTATAGAAACTAGTACAAAATGTATGTCCATGGTCTAAAGCCTTTAAAATCATAATATTACATAACAATTAAATATATTGGATTGAATTAATTACTCAATAACTATATCTGGTGTCTCTGGATAATGCATATTTTGCATGGGAATGCGAGAAATACAATACTGTTGAGTCTCCTCACAGTCAAACACTTGTCCCTCTGTCAATACTACGGACAGATTAGACAGAAATAGTATGAAAATAGTACATTCGTGATATCCATCATGCTGTGCACCTTGTTGAAGTTGGATTGGCAAGTAAATATGTTCCTTTAGAGACCTCAGGCTGCAAAAGAAAAACACATGAACTGTTCTACGTTGTGGAGAACTATACAAACTCTGTGGCCTAAGTTGCAAGTTGTTTTGTTAAGATGTTTACTTCCCCCAAGATAAATTTATACAAAAACAACCTCGGAATCGGTTAACCATTTTATTAGCCAGGGGGACATCCGGTTTTTGACGCCAGCACAGATAAATGGCAGAGATAATAAATTCTATTGTAAGAATCTGAACAATTGTTTAACAGTAGGGTTCGGTGACTCTGGTTTACAAGAGAATTATGATTTTTATGTTTCGAAAAGAGATCATGACTCCATCGCCTTTTTGAATTTTTCTGCACTCAGCGGTGCTAGCAACAATTAATTTTTCGATGTTAGCTCTGCGGTTTCCCTGCCCCCAAGCTGTAGTAACGCGACGCCCGGCATATAAGTTAGCTCAGTTAGCTTAGCTCTGACTCGCATCAGGACCAATGCTGAAAGGGCACTTTATCATCCTTACTCCTCATTGGCTCAAAGTGACAACAAAAACACCCTCATTCGTTTGTGGCTACACAATTAAAAAGAAGCTACAACTCTCATAATCATCCACATCATAGGTACAGAATAACCACAAGGCCATCTTTTTAAATGGCCAAGCCTGGCCTGTAACAGCGAGCTGTAATACAGGCGCAGTTTGATATGAATTTAAATTCTGCAGAATCGTTGCACTTCTTTATCTCATTTTTTTAATGAGATAAAGTGTGCTCATTTGTTTTATGCATCACATTGCCATCTGTCCCACATTATCTGGGAGTTTGAGAGACAGTTCATGTTTGGATTATGTGCGCCGACAAGCAGTGTACCTCAGAGTCTGACTTAAAAAGATGCTCAGAATATTTGCAGTGGCTCATCTGGTGTGTCTTGAGTATATATAGCTCAACTCCAACTGGAAGAAATTGTGAGATCCTATTTAATAGGTCTGCAGAAGGAAAGATTTCATAATCCTCAGAGAGATCAGAGAGACCCCAAGTCTCTCTTACACACACATACATACACTCATATCTGATGATTACTTTAATCTACACTAGATGTTAGCTTAGGCTCATCTCTAATAAGCCTGTCTCCTATTCTGCTGGCGATGTGGAGAGGCAAAAGTGAGATAGTAATAAAATGTTCATCATATTTAATGACTCTGAGCTCTGGCGGAGCTCGAGTGTTGCTCTGAATGACTGTCCAGGGAGATGTTTACATTAAGCATAAATTATGGGGCCACCAGTGAAATGCAATGATCACTGTTGCGATAAATGAAAGACTACCATTTGTTTTTGGTATTAATTAGGTATAAATTTGTGTTTAATTTTACCGGGCTTGGCCTCACGGAAAATGCTCTCACATCATTTTCTTACCTAATTATTATTTAGAGCTATTTTAGAATTTAACAATCAATTTAAAAATAAAAAAAGAGAATTATTGTTCTATATAATATCAGCTGAACTTTTTATAGTTCAGCTGATATAGTATATATAGTAAGAATAATAAGAATAACAATAATCTAAATCCCTTTGTCAAATGTTGAAAATATATTTCAGTTCCCACTCTGTTTCAGGATCTGCCTGATATTCCCTAACCTGGCTGAGACCCGTCGCTTTCCCCAAGGGCAGGCAGGCAGGCAGAAGTATTGTTAACTGGTCGCGGTGAACTGATCAACCACTCTACAAGCAGGAGAGGACGGTATGCCACAATGCAGGCAATGGATGAAAGCAGCAGTGGAATTTGCAGACAATGGTGTGTAATTCAGGTAGAATGGTGATGATAACAGGGAGGGGAAAAAAAGCAGATAAGCGAAAAGTGAAGAAACTACAAGTAGAGAACTAATATTGAAACAACATGCATAGAGGTACAAGATGGGGTAACTAAAAAAGGGAAATGCATTGGTAGGTATGATCATGAGCAGAGGGAGGAGACTGGTGATCGATTAAGGTTCTTGATGTGGATGTACGTGGTTGAGGACGGAGAGCTGGTGGACCCACTGGACCCACTGGACCCCATGGTGGACCCAGACTGAGCAAATCAATTGGCCCAAGCGGACGACAAGCCTGCAGGCTAGACAATCAATAAAACAAGCCAGATCTTCAAACAGCCACAGCACACTGGTTTAATGGACTGTAGGGAGACTGGATGGCTTGAATGCCACGCTGATCATTTGCATTTGTCATTTGTCTGACAGTCATTTACTGTTTTATTTTAAACAACTTTTAATATTTAGACTTAGGAAAGAAGCTTGTAAACTGGAGATCATGGACAATAACTTTTGACTAATAGTGACTGGAGGATATCGGCAGAAGAGCAGGCAGTTAATTGTAAGCGCACAAAAACAAGCATGACTGCCATCTCTATTTCCTCGAGTGCATTAACGCAAGCACACACACTGTTGCCATCTTGATTAGATAACAGATGAGAACTGGTGCATCGTGTGGTTGCATTCAATGCTGCAAAATCCTTTAAAAACCAACCCTCTTAACTTCGAAGCTCAAATGATATCTGTTTACATCAATGTGTGAGAGCTGGATGCTCCACCTGATGGGTTAGGCTTACAGTGTGGTATTAAAATCCTTATTTGAAGAGACCAGAAAGGAAGCATGAAGTGCATTCTTTGCCCCTTTTTCTTTTTTGGAGAGAAGAGCGGTAAGCAGCACATTCCACTAAATCACAACTAATTTCAGCCCTGCTTGACATGCATACTAAAGTACAAACACATGCAATACCTCCACTGCCTTTTTGCTTCCTGCCATAGCTAGCCTACACTGTTACTTAACCTGCCTCACCTGGGCTTAAGTAAATGCGGGCCTAAAGCTTTGCATGTATATTCAATAATTGATCATTATTTTTTTCTCCATATTTCATGATTGGCTTCAAACTAATTCACCTCAAAGCATATCTTTCCTTCATCATCCACCTGTTCGGTGCATCACAACAGTAAATATAACAAAAATCTAACATTACCAGTGTGATTTGTAGTTACAGTCTATATGTAGTGCTGTGGGCTATTTGGTTGTGTTCCTTGAGTGAACACTGAGACATCAAGAGGATTATTATTACGAATATATTATAATATTTGATTGACAAACATATGATGTTAATGTATTTGATTCATAAAGATGCTAAGACAAAATAAGAGAAATGGGGCTTTGGATACAGATTTCTACTACATTACCTCCTTGGCACCATTTCATAACAAACTATTTGTACTTTGTTGTGGAGCAAAATTTCTAAGCCAGTTTGAATGAGTCGTTATAACCCTCTCACATAACAATTATATTTTACCAGGGCCTTTAAGAAGTGCATAAAATCTTCTTAACTACGAGTTATGATGATGTTCCACCTTATATTCTCTCTAAACCTAATTTGATCTAATCTCTAACACTCTGCACCACAGGATGCCTCTGGCTACAAAGAATGAATAACAAGTCATTAGTCCTATAGGGAAGGGTTATACTAAATTGCCAAAGACTCAATTTGACCTTTTTCTTGATTTTTCCTGTGTTACTTACTTTTTCTTCAAAGAGATCATTCAAAGCTGAGATTTCTCAGATGAATAATTAAACCATTTGTTCTAGAGGTGCACCGATCGATCGGCGCCAGGAAGCCTAGTTTGATACAATAAGCAGTCGGCCGAGAAGCCTCACTTGAAGCCGGTTGCACGCATGCGCAGTACAGGCACACCAAGCTAGATCTACCAAAGCTCCAATCATCTCACAAGTAAACCAGAAAACACATATTTCGCAATTTGTAACATCAATAACGACAAAACAAGAGGTCTCTTCCACCCCAAAAATGTTCAGCACAACAAACTTATCGCACACTTCAAATGTAATCACCCAAAGGAACATAGCAAGTTAAGCTAACGTTAGCAGATTGGTAAGGCTAGCAGGAGGCTACATCTCTAATTTGTTCATCTCTTAATTTTGAGAACAGACACAACTTAAATTCTCATTCCAGTGTTTCTTTAAGTGTGTTTGTTTGTCTTTTCCGAATATTTTTCTTTTCCTGCGTCATCATAGTCCATTTAATTTGGCCGAGATGTCCAGTGCCTCATTATAAAAAGAATAAGGTAAATAGGCTTTTCCAAGCCCTAACCAGCGTATTCTCACAAAAACATCTTAATGAGATTTCCTCAGTTTCACACAGGTTATCATTTAAGCCTTCTGCAGTATTTAGAAATCTAGATTTCCCTGCATTGTTTGAGCAGCATATGTAGCGATTTGTTGGACTAAAGCATATTTTATATATTTCCTTGGGTGCCTGGGGTTTATGTGGGGAAAAATACATGCAAGACAGTACTTTCAAAAGTTTCTTGTATTTAGGTAATATTAAATGCAAGAAAGGTCGAAATCGTGATCGATTTCCTTGTCCAAGTCATAACTCTGATATAAGAGTAACATTCACTCATTTCTACCATCTTATTTTCTATTTAACTTCATAAGAAACTGACGGAATTTTTGGCCACACACTTAATTCTGACTCAGCACACATAACGAAAACATGCCTACATACATCAGACAGATAAATGTGAAACTCTTCCACAAATTCGGAATGTCAAGCAGAGGCAAAGTGTCCTTGTATGCTACAGGATTGACTCAAGTTAATATCTCCAGTTCACAAAACCAAGACACTTAGATCATAAGCAAACTGTGGTTGGTCCAAGCTTGTATTTTTGTTCTTTCATTTTTTCCAGGCCTGACCTGAGCCCACTGCACATAAAGACAATGCCTCTGAATAGAACCAATTATTCTCTTTACTTAAAAACAAGAATGGAAGTGCTTTTGTCCATTTAGAAAAGCCTAATTTCCTTCTTTTCAACTACAAATACAACCCAAATATTTTCTCTTCGCCTGTCTCTTAGCAACTGAAGAGCAGTTTTCCAGTGACATCAGGGCAGGAGCGATAGAATGAAAGAGAGGGGAGAGAGAGAGAAAGAGAGGGCGAGAGCGAGAGCTAGAGCTAGAGATGTTTTTTCTTTCTCTTGTGGACCTGGTTTCGATGAAGACAGACTTGAGCAAAATTAAATTTCAGAGTGTGTAAAATTGCACTAGATGTGCCAGTACGAAGGTGGTAGAGTTTGTTTTTTTGAAACAGGACTCAAGGTTAAAAAATACATAACTGAACAAAAGAAAGAAAGCTTAAGAATTGGGAGCAAACAAGGATGACTGAATGATTTAAAAAATATACATATTATTTCTTGAAAAATCCTTGAATGTCTTATCACTTTTTATTCACGTGTCCGTCTGCAGTTAAATGTGAATTCCTGTTTATAAATTGCTTCGCCTGAGGAGCGATTTTAAAGCCATATGACTGGCTGTGTCATAATGTCTGATATCATCAGGAAAAAAAAAAATTCCCCCTCTCCGAAGTAGGAGTGTGTGCCTGCTCACCGTCGGTCATTCCTCCTGCGTCGGAAGAGCTTCTTGGTGTGTGCAATCTCCGCCTCATTAGGAAGGGGTGGGAAGACCTGTTGGAGACAAATCATAGAGTAAGAGACGGCTGCTGTCAAGACCAGCAATATAGACCTCTCTGTGGAAAGTATCTGTAGAACTCTTCATAACTATAAAAGTAAAGCAGAGTGCTTTCTTTCCTGGTTAACCGTCAAGAGGTCATGCAGAGTGCATTTTATCAATGTCGGTCTTCTTAGGAAAATTGTAAAAAAAAACAAACACATTTATATTTTGTTCAAATATTAAAAGAAACAAATAAAGACTCAAAATAAGAAGTATAATTAATTTAGCCAAAAGTGTCTACTTGTTTTCATTATATTGTTTAATGCTTTTCCTCTTGACTGTGCTGCTCTTGATCTGGCAGGCAGTAGCGAGGAGAACTTCATCCAATAACCTTAGTTCTAGACTTAATATGTATTAAATCTCAAAATGTCTATAAAGACCCTGAAAAATAGACGCAAGATTACGTCGTCATGTCAAATAAATGTCAGACTTCCCCTTCACTACAATCTGACCGTGGCCACCAAGAATTATCGATTCTGATTGGCTGGTGAGTGATAGTTTTTAAATAACAGACAACTGTCAAACAGACGTCAGGCATAGTGTGAACAGTCCCATCTATGCAAATATGGAGGACTGCATCATAAGATTGTTAGTTGAAAGTACTATTAATGCCATAGAGTGTGTTTCCTATTCCATTACTTTTGAGGGGAAAATATGGTGCTAGTAATTTGTAATTTACACTCTCAGGTGTGAATTAAAATAAAGTGCCCATACAAGCACGTACAAAAAGTAGTCTCTGATGCACGGACCGTATGGGACTCCAAACACGCCTGCTATTTTTCCCCATCTAATTGTAGTATCTTCAATGACAAAAGTGCAAGTTAATTAGGAATATAAATCTGATGGTACGATGATTAATAAATGTATTAACACATGGTTAGATATGTAGCAAACACTTTGAAAGATATTAAGATGTCAGATTTAACATTTCTCAATAAATATGTCAGATCCCATATTTGTTTCACACGATCAACAGCAGTAACTCTGGCTGCCTGGTGGAAAGTCTTCGAAATGTTAAGTAACTTGCATCGCCTAATTATACTCCCATCTGGAGTAACCCCCATTTCCTATGTAATAAAAGCATTGACTTCAAAATAATGCATTTGGTCCAAAGTACAGCGTAGAGGAGCAAATTATTTCTTGAATATCTTTAACTTAACTCACTGTAACATGAACTCTTTTATGCAAAAAAAGTAATCTCACACTTTGACAATAATGGGCTTTGAGGACAGGTCATCACTCTGATAAAGGACTTGCAAATAACATCAATAATATATATATATATATATATATATATATATATATATATATATATATATATATATATACATATATACATACAACAGACATTTTAATTATTTAAAGCATTTTGTTGGCATATGACTGTGATATGAACTTTACATGTGATATAGTCTACTGTAACGGCCAGCTTGTTGCCATCTGTCATAAATTCAACATCAGCCCCGTCATTGTGGATAATTACGTGTGGCTAGGTATGTGTTATGTCAAACTGCCATGAATACGGTGTCCAACACATCGTTTTAATAAAATCTGACGCAGTGCACATGACAAGTGTCCAACTGCCCCATCAACTACTGATTCAGTTAGCGTCAATGTCACCTGGTAATCACGGATGTGTGTGTGAGCTGTGTAGCAAATAGTTGCAGGCTGGTACGAAACAATAAGCTAAAACTCAAAGACGAATGCCTTGTTTAAGATTAACACAGTCTATTAGAGAGTTGGGGATCAGTGCATTGTTTGCTGTTGGTACAAAATCATTCAGTTGTTCCTTTTCTGATGTCTTGATAGAAATATAACAAATAAAAAATATGGGTTTGATCTGACTTCATATTGTCTGAAGAGGAGTAAAAATGTTTCACTGTATGATTGTATAATTGTCTAATCCTCTATGGACAATTTCTTAGTGTTTTTTTTGTTTTCTTTCCCTTGTTGGGCAATGGCTTGTTTCTTGGTGGATTTTGTGCAGTCAAAAGCATTTTTTTAACCACCAAGGTTTTCAATTAAATTTAAGAGAAAAGGAAAATGAAAGATGGAGAGACTGGATATAAATTGTTCTGTAATGTTGTAATGGTTTAGGGAAATTAGTTTACTAAACCACATATAGACCATACCATTCCTGCACAGCCTCGCCACAATGCATGAACACAAACACATGAGTAAAAAATATGTTTGCGAGTGTCTATTGATATGTTGTATTTTCTTTTTTTAACAAACATACTGCTCAGACTCTCAGAAACGCATACTTTAGATATTCAAACTACTGTGAGAGACAGATATTTGACACTGCTTCTATAACCTACTTCCCTTAGAGACGCTGCTGTGGGATCGCTGGTTTCTAAATGAATCCAGATGTGAGAGTCAGAATGTGTATGTGTGTGAGTGTTTAGTGGAATGCATATTATTTCCTAAGCAGGCATATACACACACACACACACACACACACACACACACACACACACACACACACACACACACACACACACACACACACACACACACACACACACACACACACACACTTAAACTGTCTGTTTGTTCAGAGCTTAAAGATATTTTTTTTAAAAAGCCAAAAGACTTTACCTTTAAACCAAATTGCATCGATTTTTTTATGACAAACACTGCTTTCATCCAAATGTTGATTATTTCCCACTAGAACTGTGAGACAGGGAGAAAAAGTAGGTAAAAAAAAAAGAAAAGAAGGGGAACTGTTGCATATTTAGCTACTGTAGTTTCCCTCTAGGATATCATTAGCAGTAATACTGCCTTCAAATGGTAACCAGATGCAAGGGAGCACACATATACAGACACGCAAGTACACACAATCATTGTCACCTCACATTTTTAACAAAACCCATTACGTTATAATACAAGTATTTTTCCATTACTTTCTCAGATTGCATTAAAGCATCTCAGATAATTTCTGTAAATAAAAGATGACTCTTCAACAATTCAAATGTACATAGATGAATATAAATAAATACATATTTTGGAAAGCAGCAGTGCATTAGAGAAGATCTATTGACCAACGGCTGTGAGTTCAGTATATAATCAGTCAGAGGCAGAGAGAGGGGAAGCGAAACATGTGTTTGTGGCTGAAGGAAAGAGTGCTGTTGAGTGTGTATGTGTGTATGTGTGTTGGTTTGAGTGTGTGAATAATGGAATAATACTATCTGCAGGTAGCAGCCAGCATTGGGCAGATCAAAGTGAGGCGTGTGCTGTCCTGGTCCCTAGCCAGAGAACCTCTCACCTCGCAACAGACAACACCATCCCTGTGGACGTGACAAGGATAGCGAGGAGATCTATCATAGAGCAAACACACACAGAAAGACATTTTGTCTGTGTTTTTTTTTAGATATTTGTATGCCTGCCTGACAAGTTAAAATAATAAAACTGTTGAGATTATTAAGAGACTATTGAGTATTTTTGACTGCCAATGTGGATGATGTCAAGAAGATATCTCTTCAGTCTTTACTTTTGACTAATACTAATTCTGAACATTTAACTTAATCTTGAAAATGACAATGGTGAGAATGAGTTGCTAAATATTGCCCATTGTGTTATCCAGGGGTTCAGATTGAGCCACAGATCCACAAGCTTCTGTCAAACATCAAAGCACTGCACAGCGACACCAAAAGGATTTTATAAAGCAAGATAATTATCACAGCCATAATCATTTTTTCGTACATGTCAGAAATTACAATCCAAACACTAGAACAACCCCCATTAATTCTACAAAGTAATCTCCCATCAGTGTGTGTTTGCACATATTCAATTGGCCATCACCGAGCAGGAATATGGAGGAGATCCAGAACAAAGACCCCAGAGGAAATTAATCAATAGATGAATGTTGTGAGTACAGGAACAAAGAAGGATGGCTGGACATGATAAAAGACAGCTGGAAAATGTGATTACAGAAGTTTTGAAGATCAAAATTAAAATGCTATAGGCAAAATAACTGAAACTCTGTGTGAGTCACTTTGCATGGGCTTTTTGAAGGAAATACGACCAATGATGAGGACTTCAGATTGAAGGAGCTGAGTGTCAGAAAGGGTTTTATCTAAGGTTTATATCCTAGAGACAGCAGGGGATTGAAAAGCAGCCGATTCCATAGGCAGGGTTAGAAAGTGAAGTCTTTGCTTAAATCAAAGTCCCCTAAAAAGAATCAGCCAGGGCTCAATTGTAGCCCAATGCTTATCCAACAAACAACCCAAAGAGGTATTAACTATCAAGTATAAATTCTACAACCATAATTGAGGTACTTGTGTGTTGTATTGCGGTGCTCTGTGCAGCGTACGTTATGAAGCTATTCTCCTTAACGTACAAACAAATCAGAGGGACGGATAGCAGTTACCATACATGTCCCCTTTGGCAGGGGCATGAAATGATTGAAAAACTTATGACATGTTTTTGCCAGAAAGGTCATTGACCTGGGTCAGAGACCATTGTTGCGCCATTCATAACAATATTTGTCTTGTGTGAAAGAGGATTATGTAACAAGGAAGGAAAGTGAGGAAATGAGAAAAAGCGAACGAGGATGGAAATGCGAAGAATAGAAATGGAGAACACCAATTATAGAACTTTCTATGCAAAAACAATTAAAAGTGAAGTATAAGTCTTGCTGTGTCTTCTAGTGTATAACAATTCTGTTATGATGCTGTTTCAGTCAGAGCATGGCTTCATTAAGCTTATTTATGATGCCAGGGCTCTGGATCAAAAGCAAAACATTTAAAACTGCCCCAGGGGTGGCATTACTGGACAGGTTGTTGAGTGCAGAGGACAGAGAAAGTAAGTATGACACGGTAACTGAAAATGAAAAATAGCGTGCACATAGGATACAAAGAAGCTGAAATACTTTCAAAAATTTGCCAGTGAAAATGTTCGTTCAGATACACAAAGCAAGAAATTACTTATTTGCTGTTATTTTGAGTGCAGGTCAATATAACAGTTCTGTTTAAGTTGTTTAAGTTCTTAAGTTCTTAAACAACCACAATAGTACTAAAAAAAGTGAGGATCTCCATCAAGGTCAATACTCCAGCTTTCTATGATTTTAAGTCTACAAGCACGTCTACTAAATTTATGGATGCCTTTCCAAAAATATGAGTGTCTGTCATCAGTGTTTCCCATGCATAGGCTCTACTTGGGCGGCCTGCCCAGGTAAATTAAGACCCGCCCAAGTAGATAAAATCCAGCATAAGGGAGATACACAGACATGCGAACCAGCAATGGGTTACAGCAAGAGGCTGCAGACCATTTTTATCTTTTTATTCTGCTCCACCTGAAATTAGTTTCACTTAGCTTTTCTTCAAATGAGAGATAGAGGCTTTCACATGCAGTCTGAATGTTAATTGCCTAACAACAATGTGGAAAAATAATTAGAGCGTGGTCCATTGAGGTCTCTGTCTTCAAAAGGCTGTAGTAATATCAGTTCTGCCTTGAGGAGTTAAGATTCAGAATGTGTTATGCCATTCATTACTGACCCCTGACATGCTATTGTCATGATCCCTGATAGACCTATTGCTATCGACCTATTGCTAAGTTAATTTAACTCAAAATACATTTTAGCAAAATGGACAGGGGACAAGGACAGATTCCCTCAGTTTGTCATGATTACTACACAACGATGGGGCAACAGCATAGCACTGACACATATACAGGTAAATCAAATAACTCAGGGGTCTAGCTGCAGTCTAGCTGAAGATGGAAAGTGTAAGAGAAACAGAGGGAAAAAACTGTAGTACCCTATAGAAATGTAATTATGCCACAACCACTGCTGCAGCAGCAGGTTTCTTGGCGCTTACAGCTCGGCTTAAGCCATCTCTCTGACTGACAAAAGGGCTTCAATCATATGTTCAATATGCAACAATATATTGACTGTCAAAGTATGTTGTCTTCAGGATCAAGTCTAATACTTTTGTGTGTGGTTGTGTGTGTGTGTGTGTGTGTGTGTGTGTGTGTGTGTGTGTGTGTGTGTGTGTGCGTGTGCGTGCATGTGTGTGTGTGTGTGTGTTGTTTGTGATGGCAGGGGGTCTGGTTTACATTACATTTGTGAACACACATAAAAAAAAAAATGTCCTCATGAAGTACTCACAGGAAATGTAATGCATCTGTTAGCATAGTCCAAATAACTATCGTAATCAATTCATGCCGGCAGATCGGTTTGAAATCTCACGCAGAGAGTAGTGGAGCAACACCGAGCACCAGAAGAACTGAAAGTTAAATAATGCACACCTCCAAAGCCTAAGAAAATAGCCAACATTCTTTGAAAGAATGATAGAAAAACACACGGAGGTGTTGCCAAACCATAGAATAGTGAAAAGATAACAAATCTAAAGATAAAGAAAAAGAGGAAAAAAATAACCCTCCTGTTCGTATTGGTTTGTAATATAAAAACTTTGGTTAATATTTGTCAGTACAGTGTTTCATACAGATGCCAGGAGTTTCTCATGAACTATTAATAAATCAATGGAATTCGCAAAATTTCCCAAGGTATCCTGCTTTGTACATGTACTCAAGTTTCCAGTGTTTTTCCAACAATTGAAGCCACAGTTTGTGGTGGTGATTAAACCACTATGTGTGCGGTTAATAGAGTGCAGGAGCCAAGCAGCAGTAGGAGCCGAGACAATAGCAGGAAGAGACCACAGGGAGGGGGCTGCGGATCGACGTGACCCCCTGGATATTGTCCTGCTGCCCGGTACCATTTGAAAGATGGAGGGGAGAAGTGAAGGACAACATAAGGAGGGGTGGGGAGTAGGATGGAGCATAATGGATGTGGTCCAAGAAGAATAGGAAAAAGGAAACAGCAAATAGGAAGAACCAAAAAGAGATGTAAAGGATGAGATAAAAAGACATGCAAAAGACAAACGGGTATGTTTGATGTGAGTGGAATCATTTAGGGAGAGTAAATGTATGAATGAATTCTATCAGTGGAATGCAGACAAAATGACAGCTGACAGACAGGCAACCAGTCAAAAAGCCCACGCCACCTCCAATGTCCTTTCTCAACTAGGGCCTGCTCTGCGGCACGTACGCTTCCAGACAGAGGGGCCAACCAGTCTGTAATGTCCCAGCCCCTGACTCCTGCTTTGTTACCCTGCTGGACGGCTTTGTTCAGACCAGAGACCGGATGTCTCCTAAATGACTCATCACTCTCTCCCTCTCTACTTACTTCTGCTTCTCTGGTGCCTTCCAGTCTTGGATATCGGTTGGATTTTATCGTCCACGGCATGGAAGCACCATGCAGCAAATCATTCAGAAATCATTTTTTATTGAAATGGATACAGTTAATTGCATTCTCGTTGTTGAATATATAGTAACTTATATTAGTTTGATAATGTATCAGCTTTCCTGCTACATTTCTGACTGACGAGGTAGGGAGAGGGATACCAGCATCATCCTTGTTCAGTAAATACGATGCTACAGTCAGGTGATGCTTAGCATTGCTTTGCTTGCTTTGCTTAGCAAGCTAGCCTGACTATCTAATTCAATGTACACATGATTTCTTGTGGATTTTATCAAACGCTTAAAAGCGGATTTCTTACTTTTCAGTGCTAGTCTAGCTGTTTCTCATAATTCTAGTGTGCTACTGTAAGATAAACAGCTGCTGACTGACGCTCCATGTTATCAGTACTGAGCGTTGGATCATTTCATCAAACTAAAAAAAAAATATCTATTGCCAAAATATTGTATATCTCCCAAAATGTAAACTAAAAACTATTTATTGAAACACAATGTATGCTGATAATATTATTATTTGATGAATTAATTATTGATGTTTGAAACCTACCGGGTAGAGTGCAGATTAAAATTTGACTTTGGTTAATTTTGGATTAAATGCCATTTATGCTTACTATTGTGCATTGTCCCTCAGCAATAAACAAAGAAATATTTCTGTTACAACCCAGCAGATGTGGAATCTGATGATGTTCGCAAGTGGTGAAATGTATCTGCAAATCAGAGATATCTTTGCTCAAAAAGCATTTCCAATACCTTAATCTTTATACCTCTATGCCACCACGTTTCAGAAGAAATTATTTTTATATCGACGAATTTATCAACTATTTTATCAATCAATCGATTACTTTAAATTATTTAATTTCTCAAAACAATCTAAGTACTGCTATCGGTCATTTTATGATGAATAATATAGCAAAAAATGTAAATGTTTACATATTTCTATATTTTTAAGTATAGAAGTGTGTGAGTGCAAAACTCAAACTTACTTAATGCCCTATTCAAATGGGACTAATATAACCTGGGGGCCTGTGGTAATTTGTAATAATTAAGGAGGAAGTCTGCGATATTAATCTTGTGTGAATGCACCATGCCTGTAGTTTGTAATGTAAAAATTCCACCGCAGATTCCAGTGGAATTTCTTACATTACCATATTTCGCCAAACACAGAGGCCAGATGATAATTTCAGTTTGGGGGCAGAATTAAAATTCATTGTTTCCATACCATAGATATTAAACTAAACACTGAACTATCATATTAAACACAGAGGTAAGGAGATAATCTCAGTCTCTTGTGAATCGACATCAAGCAATCGAATCATCGAATTATGGCAGCTGCGGTGGATATAACGGGATGCTGTTTTGAACCCTGAATTCTGAGGGTCTGTGATCAATGTGTAGTGCAATTCTCATAAATTGTTGCAGCTAGCGACATTCCTCATCAACATACGAGCTGAGTGAACAAAGAAGGGCTCTGAAGATGTTGTCACTGAAGGGTGTTTGGTGTGACACTGACACTGCTGTGGCGGGTACGGTAGACAAAGGAGGGTTGGGTACCCTGTCAGATCCAAGGTCCACCTACGCGCCCATCCATCTTACCAGAAAACCCTGCCCCTGTCCTGCTCACAGCCCTTGGCGCTGACAGCTGACCTGGTTGCAGCAGCAGGTGTTACGCAGAACTATCTGACATATCCGGGGCGATATGTCAGTAAATTCAAGTAAAATACAGACGCATTCACAAGGGATAAGTGAAGTATGCATTTTAATTGAATTTACTGGCATTATCCCCCACTGACATACACAACCCTCCAGTGTCCCGTGTACTCACTTCAGTGGTGGGCGCGGAACGCCCTGGTGTCCTTGTTGAAGCGAACCCCCTTCTGTGATAACTCTTAAGCACTTGGCTTTATGTAGATGAGGAATACAGCTAAGATGATTTCCGCCGCAAAATCACTGAGATACCGATGGGCATGGGACTAAAATCATCACCTGACCTCTGTGTTTAATATGGTACGTAATTTGTGGTCATATTTTTACTTTATAAATTGCCAACATAGCACATTCGCACAAAATTAGAAGCACAGATATCCTATGTAATTTTTATTACTGCAGGTCCCAAGAAAATACCAGTCCTGAGCAATTCAATTTCAAAAGTAACACGCAGACAATCTAAGGGCTAGTATTATTAAACATCTATAAGAAAAGATAAGAGTGCTCCTGTTTGGGTTTTGTTTCAGGTGTTCGAGCATAGCCCTCGTGCTGCTGTGGTATTCTAGGGTAAATTTGGACAGGGTCGAATCCACCTTCTTATTTTCTGCCATGTGTCGACGAAAAAAACATGCCGGTTGCAACAGCCCTAGATGTTACTAATATAATGGCTACTTTTCATCATTTTTACACAATCTAAAAATCAAATGATAGATAAATCATCCTTTAATTAACCTACAATATATTTGTACATTAGAACTTTACATAAAAAAGCTTAGAAATAGCTTTACTGCAACCAACTTAAAAAGGTTAAATAATGCTTAAACCTTATTTCATTAGTGTTATAATACCTTAATAATATACTAGATAACAGTACCAATGAAGTTTAAAATATATTATTAGATTTAATGTATACACTCACTAGGATCATTTTCTCTATCAAGAGCTTTTACTTTTGATATAAGTATATCAAAAATTATCTTTTAACTTAAGGTGTAGTTTCCAATGTGGTATCTTTTTATTTATGTAAAAGATCTACCTCCACCATTGATTTTTGTAAGAAATACATTTACCTCGTAGAAAAAAACCTCATACTCACATAACGAATAAGCCGATGTTTAATGGCATTATTTTAGATTTACTAAGGGCTGAGAAGGCCAACATAATGCATGCCCACGTTTACGCACCATCTATGAATGTCACAACACTAAGGATCATGTTGAATGGACAAACAGCACATAAGCGTGATTGAGTATTCATGCTTGGTATAGTTTGTCTCATAAAAGAGGGGAAGGTAAAGTGAACATAACCTTCCTTGTCTTCAAGAAACACACACACACAAATTTTGTGCAATTTTAACTACTTTTTAAAGTCCCTGCTAAATATTTTTTGTCTTCCAATGAGGCGACAGACCAAGTCACTTTCTCATGAACTATTCAGGCAACCATTTATAAAAATCAATAAGTTGTTCATTAATTTTGCTTTAGGGCTGGAAAGTTTTACTATATTAAATGACTCAATCATGAAAATTGGTATAATCTTATTTTTTTTCATCATTTTTTTTAACATATCCTGTAACTTTTGATGGTGTGTGGATCAATTAAGACTACTGGTGGTCCTCACTGAAGATATGGGAACAGTTAAAGCGGTGAAATATTTCACATTAATTTAAGTCAACATGAGATCAACATCATAAAATGATCTGTGACCTCCTCTTGTAATAAAGCCCTGTATCTTGCCTGCTGCCAACAGAGCTAAGTATAAATACTGTTGATACAACTGCTAATAAGACTGTGTTCAAATTATGATCTCAAACGTCTTTACAATTTTGCTCTGGACTAACCCATTCCTCACTATCTTTAGTCAAGTTGCCTCTGAGCCCCTTTATGTCTTGTTTATTTTCATTTTTTTACTTTTTAACTGCATTTTGTGTACCATCGGTTTAACAATGTTGCATATCAATGAACCTTAATATTATTTTTATCACTGAATCCGTAGTATTTCTCTTGGATGTCATTGCTATGTTATAGCTGGCATGAATCCACAGATCAAATTCTCTATGACCCTGGATTCTTCTGTCATCATAACCTTACACTTGACATGAGTTATCATATGCGTGGGTTGACATTCCAGAGAGGCCAGCAGAGGTGTATCAAAAGCTGAGGGCAGAAGGAGGAAGTTCTTTTTTCACTGAGTTGCTAACACACCCATATACACAAACAAGATGTTTTCCACATCCTAGGGCTTTTGTAAATCTATTCTGGCTCCTGGAAAGAGTAAATGAATGTTGGCTGTACGTGTAGAGCAAAGAAGGGGACTTTGGATGACGTACCCCTGCAATAAACTCAATGGAGGAGACCGCAGAGAACTGACATGCCCTTGTTTTATCTTAGTTATACGAGTTATGAATATTTGATTTTGGAATTTAATTTTTTTATGTCAAAAAAAATTATCTCCTTTGAAACAAATTAGAAAAGTCACATTTTTGACAGCGTGGATAATAAGAAAAAAAACATATAATATTCTCTAGAATGATTAAGAATTGTCTAAATTCACATACTAAGCCTTAAACAACTAACTAGGTTAGTTTATATTTAACCATTTCAAAAGTATAGAGGTGAGACTGCTAACAACTCTTAGTTGTCTAAACTATAATATGGAAGACTTTACTCTTTTAACTACCTGTTGTATTTTATCATTTGTGATGTAAAATCTTAATCCGTGGTATAAGCCACAATTTCTGTATTCAAATTGATGTGGCAGAGTTAAGAGGATTACAATACTTTCCAATGAAATGGAATGGAATTGAAGTATGACATAGCTTAAAACGGAAATAAAAACAAATGACGTATAGTACAAATTCCTTAAAATTGTACTTGTATTCTCTGACATTTCACCGCTGCCACAGTTTTATAAGTGCGACACGACAGCCAGTCTTGCATTTTAATAGAAACCACTAAAAACCCTGTCATTAAACAGCAGAAAGGAGAACTCCTCAAATAAACACTCAGCACACTCAGCATCAATTAAAGCCAACAAACCAATGTCCAAACTGTTTCTAACTGTCTCTCTCTCTCTCACAACATGCACGCATCCACGCACAAACACACACACCATTCAAATATAAATATGGCAAACCACTCCACCACAGTTCATTTCAGGTTTTACAGTGACTGTGGTTTGGGAGTAACAGTTTGGTCTCTCTAAAGCTACTGGCACCTGGAGTAGAAATGGAAACTTAAGTTTTGTCCCAGTTTTCCTGAGGGCTTTCCAGTGTCAAGGAGGGTACCATCAGTGGATAGCCTCATTAAAACAAGAAACAACAAGTTACTTTGCTAAATGACTCTGGCTGGCAGAGCTTTGGGATCAATTTAAAATGCCAGGGTGCGATATCAAATATAGACGGCAAAATGTGGTACAAGACTGTGTGATGATGGCTGAGGCCGGAAACGGCAAAGAAATGTGACAGACATACAGACAGAATGTGCCAATTCCTCCCCAGCTCTGTGTACCTTAATGTGTCACAGTGCCAACACATAGCACATCTCAAGCACACCAGATGAACTCGGTCAACCTCATCTTTCTTTTGTCCCTAAGTGAATGATCGGAAATTGCAAATCTTGGCACAAAAAAAGGAAGCCATCTTGGTTCATTTTGTCTTGAATATTACAAAAGGCAAAACCCAGCTCAGTTCAGAAGCCAAGAAGGGAACGAGAGGGGAAGAAACTGAAGCTCAAACAGCATGAAATATGGACAGACAAAGACATTTTGGCTCAGAAAACAGGGAAGGAAGAGGGAACACTGACATTGGTGACCCAGAATAAACTCTGTAGACCTCAATGAATCCAAAAAAACCTTGAAATCTGCAATGTTATACCCATATTTATTTTGAACATTATATGCTCTTTGATCATATAAAAAATTTTTTTTTATTTTTATATCAGCAGATTAAGTTACCTGATTAACTCAATCAGATAAGCAGTATACAATTACTATTTCCAAAAGTCAAATCAAGTGGATAGATTCCTTAAGTATAATCCCTTTTTTTTTAATTGTGCTCTTTTTTATATTTCCTTTGAAGCTCTGAATGGAAACAGTTAAGTGTAAATGTGGGGTTTGAGCAGAAAAGACTGCAACTTAAATATACTTGATTTAGCACATCAGATTCCCCTACTTTCAAAATAGTTTCAGTTCAGCTACACAATATAGTTTCCCCGAAAAACAAAATAATTTTGGGCTTTGTCTCCATGACTTATTTTTCAGTTGATTTAGGATTCTTTTCTTGACAAATATGTAGAGCAAAATACCAACCAATACCTCCCAATTTCAAAAGAGATCTCTTAAAACTGTGCCGATCAACTGTTGAAACTTGAAGCTGATTGAGAAACAGCATCTCAGGTATTAGATTTACTATAGGTACAATATGTACCTGTAGTACATAAACTTCATCACCAGAGTATAATATTTCTATGCACACTGGGTTAGAAATTAAGCATCTGACCAGCAGGTGTCATCAACTATTTTTATTAATTTTTTATAAAGCAGTCTCAATTAAACCTCGTGTAATTTATACAGACTGATCTTACATATATCAATTATATAATTTTTATAAATATAAAATATGCAGGAATGGTTTTGCTGTTATTCTACTCCAATGATCTTTCCATAGATCTGAGTGCTGCACTCAATCTCTGTTCAGTGCAGCTGTAATACACCACTATCACCAGGAGAGGTCTCTCACTATCTGCTAATAAATTATCATGTTTCTGCCTGCAGTTCATAATGCAGGGTTATTTCAGGGGTTTAGTCACAATACCTGATTCAGCAATTAAATTCTGCTTGTGTGGTAAAATTTGGATAGTAATACAATACTGAGACATCAGAGTGAGAAACAATCTATATAGAAACATTTAGTTTCACAAAAAGAGAAAAATCAGATACTTACAGAGTGCAGGTGGGGCAGGAACCTTTCTATATCATTCATGTTTATACCATGATCATCTTCATCAAATTTGTTGATTCTAAAAGAAAGGAGGCCATAGAGGAAGACAGTGTTAAGAAACGGTAACAATCATGGTTCAGTGATTGATATGGGACAAAATGGAAAATTGTTAACAATATTTTAACAGTGCAGCATCTGTATCACATAATGTTGGTAAAATCTTAAGACCCTGATCTTACCCCTCTCTGTCAATGTGCGGCAGGGGCTTTGGAGTTGCTCTAAAGTGTTTTCTATGGAAATGGCTGAAGTCGAGCTTCTCTGGCTGCACATCCCAACCTGCACCCCTACAAAATACAAAAAGATGGATTGCACGTTAGACATTAATGGTATCTATGCAAAAGCACAAAGACAGAGTGAAAAATTGTTCATGAAGGCGTCTACATTTTTCATTAAAAATAAAACATGTTATTTTCAGATGAAAGCCCCTGAGTAGTTATGACTCAATAAGAATCAATGAAATTGAGAGTGTGACACTTAAAATATCATCTGATATGCAAACGTAAGGTGCGTTATAAATTAAATGTATTATTAGAATTATTAGTATAATCAGGACTGTTTGAGTGGGGTCAGATTAGATTTTGAGAGTTGCTTAGGATCGTAACGAACCGCTCCACAACTGCCACTGAATTTTGTTTCAAATATCTGTATTGAAACTATTTCAATGTACAGTTCTGTAAAATAATTTACATTTTTGGAAGAAATTCATGCATTGGTGTTGGCAACTTAAATCACAGTAAGAATCAACTGCCAAAAATAAGTTTTCTTTACTTTTGGCTGGTCTCTGTATGAATCGCCACAGTGGATCATCAACTTCCATCTCGTCCTATCCTCCGTATCTGTCACACCCACCAACTACATGTCCTCTCTTCACCCCAACCGGAAGCCTCCACTTTGGTTCTACCTTTTTTTCCTTGCCTGTTAGTTCCATTTCCTAGCATCCTTGTACTAATATATCCACTATCACTTCAACTCACATATACAGATCATTTCAAACTCTTCCGTCACAGATAACTCATGACACTCTTTCCACCCACTCCAACCTGCCTGCACTCGCCTCTTTACCTTTTTTTCACACTATTCCTCTTCTCTCCTTTGCATTCCTTCAACTCTCCAGGTTTCCTTCCTCCTGCTCCCTGCTGTACTACAGATCACAATGTCAGCCGTGAAAAAAATCATTGTCAACCTGGCCATGGCCATGGCTTTTAGCTGATGGCCAGCTGAAAGCCATGGCCATGGCTCTAAAGTCATACAGTGTATGCCCAGCTAAACCCAATTCAAAAGGTACTCAAAAACTCTAAATGAGTGTGACACACAACAGAAGGAAACAAAGGTAAAACATAGACAAAGCTGACTGCCCAACATATGTTTATGAAACAACAAGCCACCTACCCATGTGAATCCATAGTGTTGGCAGCCCATATGTCTGTGCCTAGGATGTCAAAGGAGTCTTCTCTGTTCCCATTCTTGACAGCACAAAAGAAAAATGACAGGATGTTATCGGGTTTCATTATAACTACAAAGTTTTTTGCTTTAATTATCTTGAATTTAACAGTCAGGTACCGGCTGTGAAGTGAGTCTTGGTATATTTTCTTCTCCTGAAGTGACAGTAAACAATACCATGAACTAGCTGCAATTTTATATGTTTTTTGTTAGAAACCGACTTCAAGACCTTGGTACTACACTACCAGAAACTAAGGCTGTCACAATCATGAAATTTTACCTAATGATGAATGACCCAGTTCCAAAAATAGTGTCAGACTTAACAATGACAATTATAATTTTGCTTCAAATGTGACAGATTACCTTTTCATATTTACCGGGCTCTTCTTTTTCATCAGGATAAAAAACAAAATGTACCCTCAGCAGTGACATAGTGCTTAGCTTGTCTACTAATTATCATGATGTTTATATGAATGTTCCATGATGTTTATATCCGTAGGTGCTCATCACAAAGTTAGGTGAGGAGTAAATAGTGCATGGCAGTAAAGGCTAATTTCATTCTTTACACATAGCAGAGTAGGTATAGCAAGATGGTATTAATAAGCACCTGTCAAACAACAAATCCTTCATCCAATTGTTTTAATCTTTCACCGAAGCATCTATCAGACTGAAAAAGCTCAGTTCTGGACTCCTTCTTTTGACCTTTTTGGATTTTCAAGGAGTTTGAATGGTACAGAATTCTTAATACTGTCAGAAAACTCCCAAGGGAACTACAGTGTTGATACCTGAAGTGTTAGATGAGATATGTAGGATCCTTTCATTATTTCAGCAACAATATTATTTACGGAACTGTAATATTGTAATGTTTCTTTATAAGGATATGTGTGTGTTATTTTATCTCACTTCAACAGATAACATCAGTATGGCTAACTGTCGATGCAAACCTATCAGCCACATAATTAGAACCAGTAGCACATAAACATTGGGGCTGATAAGAGTTTTTAGGGCCTGACTTACTAGGATCCCAAATGGCGGGTGCTAAATTGCATGTGCATTTTAACAGATAACACAGTTGACTGTGGGTGGTTCACAGGTGATCTACTATGAATAATTGCATGAATTACAAAAGGTGCAAACATGGTGGAGGAAGTACTATTTAAAAGAGGGTTTTGCGTGTGTTACTGGTTTTCCGAGAGTTTGGACGGAGAATAGTGACCGCAGGCGCAAAATAAAATTTAATGCCATGGAATCAGAGGTGTTAGTGGATGAGACAAATAAAATAAATTGTTGAATTACAGCAAAGAAATTTGAATATTACTAAAAGAAACCGGATATAGTAAAGCATCTGCAAGAAAGTCAAAGCTGTGGGTAATTATAATAAAGAAAAATAGCTTGAAATTAAACCTTGGTGAGGGTCTGGTGGAAGACATGCCTCTGACCCCTATTGAGCGGCATGTGCAGGTCACTTTCTGCAATGAGCAGACGCGCAAAATAAGTAGTACACATTTTTCTACTGGCTATATTTATTTACAATATTTACCAAATCAAAAAACAATGTGCACCGCATTTAACGTTTTGCTGAAAAAAGTTGCGTTCTAGCCTTAAAGATAGATTCATCCGTGGCGCAGGGAGTGGTCGGTCACTGAGGCACGTGCTATCAGGTGCACTGGACCATCAGACGGCCGAACAGCCCTAGACCTGGTCTGAAGATGGACATCAGTGCTAGTAGTGGCCGGGTCTCAATCTAAACACTCCTACAACGGAGCAGCTCGAGGAATGGAGACGGAGGAGAGCACATAGCCACACACATGGCCAGTGGTCATTCTATTCCTTCACGTCGTGGCATATTGCTCCAACCCATGATGTTTTACAATGTTGTGCAAGATAAAGCAGTCAACCAAAATCCAATTCGTTCTTTCTGGGCTGTATAGTATTTCTCCTCCACTGCAGCCAAAACAGCGGATTTTCAGTATGCCAAACTGTATCTGTGCGCAACACTGTAACGATTAGCACTTTCTTTCAAAACTCTTTTAAATACAGACTCATCAACAAACACCTTCATTTTTTTCAGGCTCAGTAAATCACATTGTGGGTGCTAAATGAACCGACTGCAGCGACTTCTACAAGTACTTTACGCCTTCGGGAAGAAATGCCCGATATTGCATATTCATAAAGGCAAACATACTAAATGGATAGCTTGTACTATTTTGCACGTTTGACAGACACATTCCTCAGTACGCACCATTACAAGTTCAGCTTCCTCAATTGTTTGCGTGTGCAATCAAGTTTGCATATGTTTGTACACACGCAAACCTTTAGTAAATTAGGCCCATACTGTGTATATTTATACCTTGGTTGGGCCTTTAAATTGGTTGTTTCTTCCTCGGCTGCCAGAGCGTGAGCCAGATCCTGGCCTGGATCCTGTACTGGGCCTGGAACCAGTACTACCGTTACTGCTATGTTCCCACTCGTCCTGTGGAGTTCCGAGGGGATAAAAGAAACAGAGAGAACGGTTTTATTCAAAAATCTATCAGCTTATACTTGTCTTAGTTCCATAAGGTGGGGAAGAAGTAGGAGGGGGATGAGAAAGAGGAAGAGGAAGAAGAAGAAGATATATATAGGTATGGATACTGAAATTGCAATTTTAGTCTTCCCTTTAACCTTTTGAATATTTCATCTACAGCTACAGAAATTGATTATTTTAGTAATCGAGTATTCTATCTGGCAACTAATCGAATAAGAAATATTGCGTGCTCCCAACAACCCACTTTCACTTTCTCAGTCTATCAGTCTTTGTCTGACTTCTTAGTCTCCCCAAATTTGAGGCAGCGTGAGCCCATTAGCACTCAAAGATGGGTTATCCCCCTCGTCCCCTTCCCTTCACTGGGTGAATTGCAGACCTGGGATGCTGGTCCGGTGGTCGACAAGAGGTTTAAGTAAGAGGAGTTGAGGTGACCTGTACAGAGTTGATCCAGTTTGCGACGAGTAGCTAGCAAAGCACGGACTGCAACATGATGCCATTGTTCAACAGGCTACCAGCGGATAGTAGAAGATAGCCTTGGCCACTTCCTTGTTAAGTATTGTACCGTTCCGAGTATCTGTTTCTGTATTTAACAGACAGTCATTCATTATTAAAAGTGTATGAGGGCATGTAGGTGACATGATGGTTAGGTGATGGTGCAGCGTGCCACAAAACAGTATGCTGTAATGTGGTCCGGATTTAAACAAAGAAAATTTAAAATTATTTTTAGTAATCAAAGTACTCGAGTTATTCGAGGAATCCTTTCAGCCCTAGTTTCATCTATGCCATTTATAAATCATCACTCATTTTCATGTGAATTATACCAATTAAAATATGGGGCGCATTAATTATCTTAATCTCTGCTGGCTGCATTCAGAACAGCTGGGCAGAGCAGTGCTCACACACAGACGCACAGATATTTCACACTCTAAATGGACTATTAATTAAGGATTTTTTGATTACTGGCTATTGCCTCACACTAGTATCCCATGTTTCTTGTTGAGACCCCACTTTTTGTACCGTGGTTATTTCGTGTCATTTTTGTGGTTAAATGCGTGAAGGCATGAGGAAAGGCGTTTCATTGAAGGTTGATGCAAAAGCCCCATTAACTAAATATAATTAGCCCCATAGCCATAGATGTATTATAAAATTTCAGCTCATGTTTTCTTACTTTTATTTTGCCCTCTCTCGGTCAGACGCTCCTGATATTATACCATGTCTGTGCTACACCCACATATGTTGCTGGTAATGCTTGTTGCCATTGGAAATTTGGAAAACCTGACTTAATTACCGGTAAACACTTTGAACATTTTGAAATCTGTTAAAACAAGGCAGTGATTAATTCATGCTATAACATCGAGGTTAAATGGGCTGCATGTCACACTGTAGCATTTCCCAGTGACAATATTAGTGTGTGCTGCAAAGCAAAACTGGGTTCTAACAATAAAACAGGCTCTTGTGTTTTCAAATCTTTGTGCTACTTTTTTGCAAAAACAAACTCAGATTTGAGGAGCGTTTCAGATGGAGTAAGGAAAACCACCTCTGTTAGCAAAAAATGCATGGCAAAAAAGTTCAGCATTTCTGTTAAATCCCTCATTTGACTGAGTAACATTTAAAAATGTATCCAATTTATATAGTTGGATTTATAATATAAATTGATATAGTATATCCAAACTATAATGTGCTTGTGTACTTGAGTTTAAGTCACCGTTGCTAGGGCTACTTACCTTCTTATTTCATTCCAAAAAAGCAACAAGCGACTCTGATAATTCTGTATAATGAACAATTAATTAAATAAAACAAATCCCTGTTGTTGGCGTCGGCAGGAGAGCTCACTAGTGCAGCTGTCAGAAGCAAATTGCATTGAGGAGCATTGCATGATGCATTCAACTTCTGTGCAGTAACTTTCTGATTCATGCCAAGCAGAAGTGCAATGTCATCGAGATGTGTTCAAATGTTATCTTGTAAAATGTAGTGTTTGGCAAGAAACTTGAATAAAAGTTTTTTGAATGAGCAATTTGTTGATTTTTTCATGGCAATATCAAATCGATATTAGAGAGGGAATTGTTAAAAATGTTTATGGTAAAAGATATAATTGTCATGGTTCTGTTCTGTTTTATCTTGTAGTTTGTTAGATTGAGATTGTTTCCAGTTTTATTTTGAATATTTTAGAATTGTTGTTGTTTCTGTTCCACTTCCTTCCTTCTCTCCTGTCTCTGGAAATGTTTGTGCATGTGAATCCTGTCTCCTACGGTGTCCCCCCTAATTGTTGAATGTTGTCACCTATGCCCAGCCATCACCTGTTGCCCATTTGTGTCGTTACTTTGTGTATTTAAGTCTGTCCTGCTCTATGTCCTTGTCAGCTCGTCTGTGTTTCCAGCCTGTCTTACTTTCCTGGTAAACCTGCCTATTGTCTCGTCCATGCTCACTCTCGCCCGACTCCTGTCCTGCTCCCATATGTTTCCCTGCGTCCTTCTCTAAGTTTTTATTGCATCATTAGTTGGTCATTTTTGATTCGGATTATGATTTGCTACTTGATTATTTTCCTCGCTTTTGCCTTAGGTTTTGAAAGAACATTATTTTTCCTCTTATTTGTAGCTCGTCTGTCTCTATAATGTGATATTTG
The DNA here is from genome assembly GCA_037951165.1 of Lophius americanus. Taxonomy (NCBI): domain Eukaryota; kingdom Metazoa; phylum Chordata; class Actinopteri; order Lophiiformes; family Lophiidae; genus Lophius; species Lophius americanus. The sequence continues at coordinate 1,098,975 of JBBDHG010000057.1, forward strand.
ATTTTGTCAATATCGCTGGCCATAATTTGCTGAATCCTGCAAAGAGTCCTTCTTTTTGGTATAATAATAATGGCCACCCTACTACTGACATCATGTGTCTGTCTCCTCGCTACGACTGTCGTTAAATTTAAAATTATTTTCAATATTCCGATGTCAATGTAGGTTCACCATGAAACGTTAGACATTCAATTTGTAATGATATTTAAGTTAAATTAATGCTTATTTTGTAGGAGAGAAGGGCAGACGGGCGGCCTTGAGTGAGGGACTGTAGATGAGTTTTAACAGCAGGGAAAGGGACAGTCTATCAGAGATGTGTTCCCAGGTGAGTTGTTTCCATGTAGGAAATGTTTGTTTTTATGCCATGAGGTTCAGCGCAAACACTGGAAATCAGGGTGGAATCTTGAAATATTTTTTATATTCTAAAAATAAGCCAGGTCAACACCTTCGCTTCATTTTTTTTGAATAGTTCATATGTATACTCAATTATTATTTTTATTTAATCATTGTGAACTGTGTGGAATTTAATTTATCATGCATTCTGAGTGTCATGTCACTATTCCTATCAATACAAACAATTTTTTGATTGACTAGATTAGATTTTTTACTCAACAAGTCTTTAAAAATTTTTTCTAAAATTGTAAACTTGAAGTTCATCCAAGTTCAATTGTTCCATTAAAGTTTATCATAACTTTAGCTGCTCTGAAATTGCTACAGATTGAAGCATTTAACATTAAAAGGTACAACATTTTGTTCCATGGGAGCGTATTCCCTGACACCCATAGAACTTCTGAGGTTATAGATCCTGTGGGAAACAGTGATATATATATACAAGCAAAAAAATCCAAACGGTGTTAGGTTGCGGTTCCAATTATTTAAAAAAAGAAACCGTGAAGAAGCATGATGAGTTAAAAACGTATATACGCTAGGGATTGTACGGGGCTGGGGAGGAGATTCAGATACAGAGTAATCTACAATAAGCAGGAAGCAAAAACACCACAAAGAAGACTAACCCAGAACTTTAGATCCTTAAATAGTTGAAAAGGAACTGCAAGAATAAGAAGCATGACTTATAACACAGCAGCTTTGGATCTTCTGTGATTGTCCTAAAAATAATTTAAATTCACTGTTTCATGGCGGCTCATCTCATCTTCAACTCGGATGATAAAGAGCTCAAAGATACCTGTGCTCTCTCCCTTATTTGAAAACATTCAACTTGATTGTCTTCTCCTGAGAGTGATAAATGCTGCTACCTGCTTTTCAGTTTTCGGTTTGTGGGTCGGGCATATAATACGTCAAAACATCCCATTCTGTCACTTCTTTCTGGTCGTCAGTTATACAGCTGTTAGAATGAACAACAATTAATATTCAAGTCTACATGACTACCTTTGGAGTCAAATAATGATTTTCAGTTTAGAAGTGTTACTCAGCAATTTCTCAGCAGCAGCTTTTTCCAATAAAGCCATTTTGCACAGCAAAAATTTGTCACACTTTACCAAACAGCTCCACATCAATTAATTTCTGTTGGGCGAATGTTGCAAATTAAAGCATGTGTAATTTGTGTTAATATAACATGTTCAGACACAATGCTAGACCAACCAAATTCAAATTGTTAACGTGAACCTATAATCTTTGAAAATATTTACATCATGTGTCTATGGCACCCTCTTCATTCATTAAATCTCCACGATGGATGGCATGTTCATTTTAATCAATATATTATTTTGTTGTTTTTCTGGCACTTCAGCCCTTGAGTACAATCTTAACTTTGGTGTGCATAGCCTCTGCATGTTACTGTCATACCAACAAACTGCATGTCCTCTCTCACCACATCTAGAAACCTTCCCCTTTTTCTCCTGCCTGGCAGCTCCTTCTCCAGCATCCTTTGACTAATATGTCCAAACTATCTCAATAGGGCCTTTCCTAACTTATCTCTTCATATGCATAACTAGACTGTGGATAATTATTCCAAAAATTTAGGCTAACCCCAAAGATTTCAAATAAGTACAATGCTGAGACCTGCACACTTACAGGTTTGAATGAGCCTCTCCCTCCAGAAGATGTCCAGCTGTTGTCTTTCTTGTTGTTACAGTCTTCTGTCCACTGAGGAGGAAAAAGTTCAGAGGTTTCAGGTGTAACCTGAGAGTGTGTTTTGAAAAAGAAACAAACAGGAACACGACCATAGCCCATTCTAAACATCGCTAACAGATATGAGACTAACAACAGTGTCCTTTAACAAATAGGACTCTGACCTGTTGCTCCTTGCCACCACTGTCCAAGTCAAAGTCTCCATCTGGTTTGTCTCCCAGAAGGCCCTGCACCTGGTACTCCAACACATAGCTGTCAATGAAGCGCTCAAGCTCCTCGATCTCCTGTGAGCGTGTGCTTCCAGCTTCAGATGATGCAGACGCCACTGAAGAGTTCTCCATGACGACCAATGTTATGATGCTGTGTGGGGGGGAGGGAGGGAGGGAGTGACCTTTGCAAGAAAAAAATAGAGACAAAGAGACAATTGAGCTAAAAAAATTCAATACCAATGGAAAATTGCATTTTGCATAAGCATTTTTAAATAGAAGGCTCATCCAGGTTTTGAAGAAATCTACACCAGTGACATTAAACAGGAGTTTGAGAAGTTCCAGAGGATGATTATGGTCCATGTCCACCAATGTCTTATGCACATATGTGCCCTGATGATGAGTGCATCTGTTAAATAGAGAAGCCTTTTAAGGTTTTCTCTGTCTATCCTGTGCTTTAACAGACAGAAATATCATGAGACACATAAAGGTTTTTTCAATAGGCAAGGGAAATGACATTAAAGAATTCAATAAATTATAATATCGATAAAATAATAAATTATATCGATTGGTATGAACAACAATCCTTCTGTCACAAAAAATGTTTTCATTGTATTGTGGTACTACCTCAGTAGGTGGCGATAATGCAGCTACTGGTACAACGATACAGTTACAGAAGAGACGTGTCAAATATATCAGCAAGGAGCTCATTTAAAGGAATAAAGAAAATGAGGCGCAGTCTCAACTCATCATCATTTGAGAGCAAAGCAACCAGCACAAAAAGGTCCACCCACAGTTCAGCAATTATTAGCGGCGACAAAATAAGTGATGTTCGATGTGCAGAACAAAGAGTCCTCATCTCTCCATCTTTGGCATGTGGCCAAAGACATGTTTCTAATCAATTGGTTGAATATGAGGGCTTTTAACTCTGATAAAGTTTGTTGAGCCTGAGTTTATAGCACCATGTAGAAAAAGTTGCTGCAGGACTAATGACACTATATGATGAAGATCGACATGAGCAGCAAACTCTTTTGTCGAGTGTTGATCTGAGCACTATTCTGCAGAGCAAAGTGATGCCACCCTTTGCATTTGTGCCGGGGTGTTTGTGTGGGTGGGGGGAGTTACATTCTAATAATTTCGAGAAACTATCGAAAGTATTTAGATCAAAATGGACGGAAGGATGAACAGACAGGCTTTAAAAGCAACTTCAATACATTCAATTTCAAATCTATAAAGCGTTTCGGATAAATAAATAATGAGGATGATGAGTAGTTGTAGCAATAACATGATGCATTATCTCACCTTGGCCAACCCTAAACCAGCAAACAGAAGAAATGGCACATATCACCAGTGCTGTCATCAAACTTCCAGAATGACCAACAACAGGACAGCAGGTTGTGTTTTCTCACAGATGACATCAAATCCATCTTCTGACTAAGCTGTGCTAATTTCTAGGTCTAAACTCCCTCCAGTGCAAAAATTCATGTTCATCTATTTAGCTCTTAGTTTTTTCCCCTCTTCCATTCTGTCTCTCTCTCTCCTGTTAGTGTTGTCTATGTATGATCGGCTGACCCCTGGTCAACTGAGAAGGAGCTTCCTGCCTACCTGTCTGTCTGTGGCTGCTAAGCTTCTTTACATCATGGCTTGATCACCAGCCATGCAAAGAGGATTTATGGTCCTGGATCACACAGAATAGTATCTACTGAGCCAAGGGGACTTACTGGGGAGCCTGGTGCATTTTCAGCAAACAAATAGGAGGAAAAGAGTAAAACTCTCCGTTTCAGTTCCAACGCAGGGACTTATATCCTTCCCGGTTTGTTTTATTTCAAGTGTGTTCTAAACAACTTTTAGAAACCTATTAATATTGAAAGTAAATCAACTAGTTTAAAAGGACAAAACAAATTAATCTGAATGTAGTATTTTTTTTGTGAGTACCAATGACAGTAAAAACATATTCTACTGACCCCAGGGAAATTTTCCACGTCAGAATATCACTCATCATTATTATCCTGCTATTTCTCTTAATCCCCATCCATCTCTGTAAACTATGTAGTATGGCAAACATTTCCTAATATGACCTATAGTTCTGTCTGTAGTATAATCCAGTTTTGTAAATATTATAATTCATACATTGATGTATGAGTGGACTATCACAAGACTGTGATTAGTCAGGGGATTTATAGGTACCAGGTTACAGAGGACATTGTTTACTCTCCGGTTAATTTGGTGGCAAACAGCAAATGCATATCATAAGCAAAATGTAGTGCGAGACATGTAACATAATCATATTCATAAGTATGGGCACTTTGGACTTCATGTCTGAAACACATGATGTATATCAGTAGTGGTTGCAACTCAGTCAGATGTCCTACTCTTGTCATTGCCAATGGAGTGCAGAAATACTGCCCAAGGGAAAATGCTGATGATAGCTACTGTCTCTTCCATTAATGCAACAAACATCTAGCTCCCTGTCTTTCTTGCCCAACAACGGATTATGTGAGATTCTTTCAGTATTTTCCTAATTTCAGAAAGGTTTCAATGAATCATAAAATATTTTGCAGTTCTTATTGTAACATAAATTCGCAACATAGGCAACAGAAAAACTCAGAACCTTAGCTGAAACTTCAAGCCAGTGCTGGCCCATCAAGAGGGTGTTCTTATAGATATTGTATAACTGTGACCTGGGGTGAAAATCTCACCGGTGTAAGGGGGACACCAAATGAGGCAGAAAACCAATTTCAGGAATATCTTTCGCAATTATCCCTCTCTTACTGAGTTGATATTGCCATGAAAACAACTACAAATCGCTCCTTCAAAAAAAAATTATTTAAGTTTCTTGCCAAAGACTACATTTTACAAGATTACATTTGAACACATTGACGACGATGGTGTTCAAATTCCTCTTCACCTGAAACTGAAAGTTACTGAATAGTCATTTAACCCATCATACTTCTCAATGCAATGTGCTGTTTACAGCTATTTGAGTTAGTAAGCAATCCACCCAATGTCAACAGTAAACTCTTATTTGATTTGTTGTTCACATTTTAGGACTATAAGAGTTAATAGTCCGGTTTTTTTTAGAAATAAAATAAGAGGGTCTGCAAGGCCGCATGACGAAGCTCGAATTCACACACTCACCTGAGACTTTATGCCTCTGTAACCCAGATTCTTGTTGGGCTCTGATGCCTTCTTCCCAAAAAAATTCTGTAAGCACCTCATTCCGTTAAGAATAAGATTGGATCAATTTTCCTTTGATATTATATACTTGGCGTACACTGAAAAAAAATATCGACATTTATGGAGCTGAACTTGATAAACTGTTGTTACAAGGTATAAGCATAATCCACTGCGCCACTCCGCTGGTCAATTCACATACGCCATATGGCATATGTGAATTGACCAAAGTCGTTTAATATAGGTGAATCTAAATATTCCAGGCCCCCTATCTGTTTGTTTGTATGTTTTTATAGTTTGTGAGGAGGATTACAGAAAAACTACGGGATAGATTTGAATGCAATTTTCCCGTAACTTTCTGTACTGTTGTACCATGGTGGATGTTTGCGTTTGGAGGAGTGCTTTTTCTATTTATTTATTTTTTACTGTCTAACCTTTCCCTGGCAAAAAAATACATTGGTGATTATTAGAAATTTTAAAAAATATATATATCTACCGCTACGTAGTTTCCCTCTTTTTATCATTAAGAGAAATATTCAGCGCAGCATTTCATTAACAAACCCTTTCTCAAGTTTAACGCCCAAGTTTATGTTAAGTGAAATATTTATTTTATTTTATTTCTTTGCAGGTACTTGTTTATTTTATAATGGTCACGCAGTCAATGAAATTCCGTTAGCATTGACCGCGTTGTACATGCCAATTCCCATTATATGTTAGCATTAAGCTAACGGGCAAAGCGCTAATTATTTTTCCAGATTGTTGTGAAGCAATAAACATTAAGACTGCACCTGGAAACTTTGGTCTCTCATTTTAAGATGTGTTTATCTGCCCAAGCGAAAGGTAACTATTCTACTATAACTATTCAGCAAGAGCAGAATAAAATGACAAAATTTAACTGCAGCCGCTGGCTGTACCCATTGGTCAGAAAGGTCTGTGTATCTCCCAGCAAAATGCAAGGCTGGCTATGCAAAACTAGTGTGCTTTATGAAATGAAAATTGCACGTATTGCTTGAAAAATAAAGAAAGCAATTCATAATGTATTATTATTATTATTATATCTTATTTACCTGGGCGGGCTTCAATTTACCTGGGCGGGCTGCTCAAGTAGAGCCAATGTATGGGGAACACTGGTTTAAGTTAAGAAGGCGAGGTTATAGCGTGACTCCACATATTCCCAGGTTCAAATGATATGGTTTAAATAATTCTTGACCGAATGAGCTATAGATGATGAACTGTATAACTCATTATTGCGATACTTCAATCTGTTTGATGAAATCATTCAAACAGAATGAATTGAACAGAACAGAATTCTTCATGGATTTTGATTCACTGGACCAAACCTGGTAAAAAAAATAAAAGAGATGTAAGGCAAAGTCATTCTTGCCATTGAAATCCACTTACTATTCTACAGTTAGGTAACCCGCAAGTCACTGATGGCTAACAGCCCAACCGTGGTATAATCCATGCAACCCAAACAGTAGAAAACAAAGGGTCTCCTCAGCTGGAGTCCAATTCCATGTTCTCACCACATAAAGTGAGGGCTGTTAATGTCTATTCTGGTCTACTACTAACTGGGTGGATTTACACCCTCAGCTAGGTTTAAATATTATTTGAAGTAATTTATTTTTGGAACATGGTAGCAGCATGATGTCTCTGTCTAATCATTCAGATATATTCCCTTTCTGAAAGTTGAATTTGAGCTGGATATTGGTACACATAGAGGGTATACACTTGAGATCAGAGTATTGCGGGCTCTTTGTGGGGCAACTTTTATTTTTTTCATAAATATCTACGCTGTAGAGTAGGCAATTTTACAGTGTAAGTCCATTGTAAAATTTGCATAAAGGTTACGCAAAAAAGGCAAACCTACTGATCTATATATCCTCAAAGACCTTATCACATTTGTCCAGAAGCTCACTTTCTGTCAAACCCACACTGTCTGCATCATAAAGTTATCCTTATGGCGTAGGTCACGGAAGTTTGGTTCATGCTGTGTCATAATGCATTCTCTCTACAGACGGCGCTGCCAATATCAACTCTGCGGAAAGTGAAGATGTCTCACCATGTTATAATGAAATAATATTTGTTCAATTCTGTGCCCATACTCCATGTCCATGTCATTTTAATTTTGCCAGCAAAAACCAATCATGAGGCATTACTAAGCTTATAGGCCTTTGTATGCATCCTGGGGTTGTTTTTTGTATTTTTCCTGGTGTTTAAATCAGATCCATACGTCACACATAACTGTCAATGAACCAACTTTTAATTGCTATAGTGCGAGAATCACTGCTGAGTCCGATTAATTAATCAGCAGTATATCCGACTCTAAGCAATCAGTCTGATTAACTGCCGAGTTAAGCGGACACTTAATTTATAAATCATAGTCTGCTTAACTCCTGGTTTTGCCCATTCCCTGGCTACAGGTAGCCATGTTTCAAGTTGTTTCCAGTCTGACTGACGGGTTGTTTCCAATCGAAGAGCCTCTATAACAGTTCTACTGCCAGGCAGTATCAAAAACCTTTTTTAAAATACTGACACATTAAATCCAAAGTGGCTCTGCTCACGTTGGCTTACTTGGTTCATAACTACTTGGCATTTGTATGATTTAAATGAAGCAGATGGATTGCTGGACCGGACAATTAAAGCCTTACTTCATCCACTTTATAAAGATGAAGAAACTCTGGCCCTACACTGAAATACAAAAGTAATATACCTATGCATGGAAACAAACACAGAGTGGGAAAAGAAAACTATAAACCTGGAGAAAACTACAAACCTACTGCGAAAGGAGTATGTCACTTAATTTATTTGCTGTGGCGAAATGTGTTCATTCGTACAGTATGAGCTGAATGGCCTGAATTAGAGGAACAGAACAGTAAAAGATAGCCCGGGGTCCGAGGGTATGTGCTTGTGTGTGTGTGTGTGTGTGTGTGTAAACTTCAAACAATTGGCCCATTGTCGCTGCAGTGCCCCTGTACTGACCTAATGGGACCGGACTGAGCATATGCAGTACTGTGAACCTGATGGTACAATAGACAAACAATGCTATTCTATCGAGATTGACACACACACAAAGATCAAAAACAAAAACAAAACAAGTGGAGTTGCACGATTCAGCTACTGGGCTAAACAACATGTATGAAATAGAAGCAGGCATTCTGAGGCCTCAACGTTGAAAAGCAACAAAAATGAAGAGAAGGAACAGAGCTGTGACTGCTATTGGTTTTGGGTTGAACAAATGAGATGAGAAAACAACTGTGACAAAAAAAGCGCTTATATAGATACAGAGGTACTGTATATGACCCTCAGTCACAAAACACTTGATCTCTGTCTTTCCTTCTTTTTACTGTCCCACTCCCTTATCAATGAACTTCAGGCATGTTAATGAAAAGTGGGTTCCAATGAAATGAGGCTGGATTTCTGTTTCACAGGCTGATTCTGGGTGTTCCACTTTCCTGCGAGTTACTCCCATTCTCTCCATGACATGCTCCTCTTCTGCATCCTTCAAAACACTGCATAAGACTAACTGAAACAGCCCAAAACACTGACCCAGTTCTTGGATGAAGCGGTACGAGTTACATGTTGCTGCTCAAATATTAATTTCCTGTCTTTATTTCATTTCTCAGGGCAGTATTTGGAGCCTTATTCAGTCATCAATTAATCACTGCAGTGCTCAAATGTGCTGCGGCTGCTGATCACCGGGGAGATGACTTGGCATGACTCTGCTTAAATAGTAGATATTTCAGGCTTAGTTTAAAAATCAACCATATACTATATGATGGTCTCTAACTAATAAGTGGCTAAATTTCAAAAGTGAGTTAGATCAGATGAAATCACAGATTAGTTTATTTTAATGAAAGGATCTTTTAGCATTATGATTTTATTTTACATGTCACCAGTGATGAAGCAAATAAGCAGTTGAGATATCCAGCACACACCAAAGTTTATTTTCAAGATATAGATACATGCTACCTAAATGTTTCCTTTCATCAACGGTTAAAGTGGGCTTTGGCATGTGGGAGAGCCTTTAATTCTGGTATAGTAGAAAGGACCGGACAATATACAGAGAGGGGATTATTTAATAAATTAACATTTTATGTCATACTCTTAAGATCTGAGCTTCATTTTGTATTAATGTAATGTGACCTCACCAGGCCACATTCAGACTTTCCTCTCGCGATCACAGGCCCGCAGACAGCTGTGGGACAAGTAAAACTCCGAGAAACAGTTGTGACATGTAGCTCAATTTTGACTCATGTCGCTGACTGTCTCTTAAAATCAATGAAAAACAATAAAAAATAATAGTGTGAAACTAAAAGCATTAAGGTAACAACTGGATGCACAGAAAATAAACCTATGATTATTTTATGGAGCTGATGCTGATTTCTCCAAAGGTTCCTAACTTGTTATTATAAATGACAAATCCTTACATTTAAAAGGCTAGAAGCAGCCAATGTTTGACTTTTTTATTTGACTAATGACTATAATGATTAACCGATGATCTAAAATCAGTAGCCCAGGAATTGTTTTACAATCCAATTGAGTGAGTCAATGTCTATTTTGCTGTCATCAGATGGATCAACAACTGGTGTTTTTTTTAGTTTTCATATCTATACATTCCGTAAGATATCCTGCAAGCATAGGCCCACATTCCGGCAATTATTTACCCACATGTCATTCTCAATATTGGATGCACATTTGGGCTAGACTTTTGCATGTGTGAGATAAAATAAGAGCCATGGGTTCAGTGATTTTCACATTCCTAATAACCACAATAACTTTAACTAATCTATGCACATTTGACTGTATAAAAAAGGTTAACAACAACGTACTCAGAGGCAGTGGATACCTCTCCTATGACTGTCATTAAAACCCAAGCAATTGGGAAATATTACCAGACCTAATCATTTTAGTAAATTGTAAATTTATGCTATATATAGTCTCTTAAAATTTTTTAGAGAGATTCTTTACACATTCAAACAAACATGGTTGATCACATAACCTCTGTACATTTGATGAAGTAAAAAAGATAACGAATAGGCAGACTTCAGATAATACAAATCCAGGGGTCAGAATAAGATAGTGGAAGAACCTGACTTGCAGCTTAGCAATCGATTAATCAGCATGTGATTCTGCTTGAGGCAGATAAAGTTGATTATCAACTGTTTAATCCATTGAACAAAAATAAAAAGATGTTTGAATGCTTAACAAAATAATGCAAATTTTGTCCCGCATTTCTGCATTACAGTGAAACCAATCCAATCTTTATCATTCATGTCAGGAAGATATCTGTTAAGGTTTAGCATATCTCCCTTATAAATCAATTCTATGATACATATACTACATATCTAGATATAGGCTACCCGATATGCTTCAGGAATGATACAACTTGATTGAAGGTAATCTGATACAGTTCTGAACATCTGCTCATGAAGACATTCATTACTGCCGCCAAGGACGTTATGTTTTTACCTGTGAGTTTGTCTGTTTGTTTGTGAGCGAGATTACGGAAAAACGAATGTACAATTGCTGCCTTTGTGGCCTTGGGGGTAGAGCTGGGGGCTTAGTTGGCCTCAATGAGAAGCTAAACTGGAAAGCAGCGGAGATGACCAACTACAGAGTATTTGAGAGCTACTCAGTCAGTTTGCTTCAGTTGCTAGTAGATTTAGAGGCTGGCAAAAGGTCACATATTAATGGAGAAAGCTGCATGAACTTTTTCCTAACCTAGGGCACTGTTGCGCCTTGTTGGAGGTTTGCACTCTCTGAGTGCTTTTGCTAGTTTTCCAATACTAATCAAAATAAGTCACTCAACTAATGTGTCAAAACTTACTTTAAAAAAAAAACACCTGAACAAAAATGTGACCATGTGTAAACTGATGTCATGTGATGTAAAATATGAAAGAAAAATTTAAAAGTTGAACAAATTACAGTCAATGAAACTGAGAAAAGAGACTACATAAATACTTTAAGACATTGGGCAACAGCATTTCAAAGAGGTCAGTGCTTCATACAAGACATATGACTGAAGATAGTTACAGTAACAGAACCGTAACATCAGAGCAACATATCACTGCAAAGTTGAGACAATAATGCAACAAGTTAAGTAATAAACAGCTATAGAACGCAACACAACAGCCAGGTTGCTGAGAAGTACTATGATGCTCACATAGAAACCAAATAAGGTCCAAACATCGCATTTGACAGCTCATGCGTCCTTTACTTTCATAAACAACTCTGGGACACCCCTCTCAGTCAAACTCTATCAACGTCGTATCTTATAACTCCACTGGAACTTATTTATCAAGTCAAAATGCATCATTTAAGCATTTGTATTCCATACCGCTAGTCTTTATCACTGTTTGAAAAAGTTTACAAATGGCCAAACTTCTGTCCATGTTAGCAGTGCGCTGTAACCTGTGTCGGCACTGTTGGACTTTACATAAACGGTTACAGAAAATGAAGGAATGACAATACGACTGGTGTTCTCTTCATTCCCACCAGAAACATATTCCCCTTTCAGGATTTCACATATCAAGACTGGACATTTCTGCGGACACCTTTACACTGACTTTACTCGTGTAATCTCTCATTGAGAATGGAGGCTGGAGAATTAGCGAATGAACTTCAGTAAACCGACTTGAAATCATAGAATCGGGCCATCAACTGATTTGTGGCAGCTTTGACCAATCAAGGGGCTTATGAATACAATTTTTCGTAATTTTTATTAACACAATAGATTCACATTCATACAACTTTTTTTCGACCTTTGCACAACCTCTGTCAATATTATAGTACTTGGCGATATGAACATTCATGTCAACTCCCCTGCCTGTCTTTTTGCATCCCAATTTCTCCAACTACTGGATTGTTTTAATCTAAGGCAACTTTGTTGTTGTCCTAACCCACACCATGGGGCACACTCTGGATCTAGTCATCACTGTCTCTGCTCCTCTCAGCAATCTTCTTGTGTACAATCTGGGTGTGACCGACCACAAAGCCGTCTCCATGGAATTGTCATATGTGTCCTCCCTCACTAAGCCCAAAGGTCAGATCTACTTCAGGAATTTGAAACACATCAACTCAGAAACCATGACAGATGACCTCCAGCATCTACTTTCAGCAAACTTTGTATCAGCAAATGACTCAGTGATTTTCTACAATAACTCCCTGGGTAGCATCCTGGATCGTCACGTCCCTGTAAAAACTAGTGCAGTCCCCTTCTCACGCTCAGCCCACTGGTTCACCAGCGAGCTACGGAAAATGAAGGCAGCTGGGCGTGTCCTTGAGCGGCGTTACAAGGCTTCAGGTCTCACTGTCCACAAGCTAGCCTTCCGAACACCAAAAGGTCTACTCAAAGTCCCTTAGAGAGTCACGGTCACTGTTATACTCGAACATTATCAAAACCAGTCCTGGAAATTCTAACAGAAATTACAGAAGAGCACTGTAATAATTTTATAGCTTTCTTCAAATCGAAATTGACTCAATCCGTTCTGTCCTTTCTGGTCCCTCCACTCTACCTATCCAGTTTGCTTATTCACAGATCTCCCAGTTTCTAAAGTGCTTCCCAGAAATCTCACAGCAAGAGGTTAAGAATATCATCAGGAAGAAGAAACCCTCCACCTGTGCCCTCGACCCCTTTCCTACAGCCCTAGTGAAAACTAACATCTCTCCCATCAGTCCCCTGATCACCGCTGTAATAAACCTGTACAATTCCTCAAGGCTGGCTATATTCCATCTGCCCTAAAAGCCGCCATAATCAGACCACTCCTCAAAAAACCTACCTAAGTTTTTGCAAATTACAGGCCCATTTCCAAACTCAAATTTCTCTCCGAAGTACTGGAAAAAGTAGTAGCTGCCCACCTCCAGGACCACCTCAAATACAACAACCTGTTTGAAACCTTTCAGTCTGGTTTCCGCTCCGCCCACAGCACAGAAACCGCTCTGCTTACAGTCACAAATGACCTACAGATAGCAGCTATTGCTGGTTCACCTTCCCTCCTAATTCTCCTTGATCTGTCTCCTAACTTCGACACTGTTGACCATGGAAAAATCCTACACCGCCTACATCACACCATCGGACTCACTGGCACCACCCTAAACTGGTTTCAATCCTACTTCACCGACAGAACAGAATACATTTCCCTTCGAAGTGCAAGGTCCCGGACACACACCATCACCTGTGGAGTCCCCCAGGGTTCAGTCCGTGGCCCCATTTGCTTCATACTTTACATGCTCCCCTTTGGCCATTTCATCAGTTGATATGGACTCTCATTCAATTGCTACGCTGATGACACGCAAATCTACATAAAAACTGACACATTTTCCTCTGCAGCTTCTCCCTCCTCATCGTCTCCCCTGTCAACACTCAGCGCCTGTCTGGAGGAGATAAAGGTGTGGATGAAAAACAACTTTTAAGTTAAACTCCAGTTAAACAGGTCCACAACCAAAACAATTTTAATCAGCATCCACATCAGACACAGTCTTCCTCCATAACCAGCATTACTTTCTCTTGTCATGACATTCCCCTCTCTTCATCAGTCACCAACCTCGGCATGAGATTTGACTCTCAACTCACTTTTAAATCCCACATTAAACACATCAGCAAGATCTCCTTTCACAATCTCAGAAATATTTCCAAACTCCGTTCTCTACTCTCCTTAAGTGATGCTGACAAGCTGGTTGACACCTTTTTCTCCTCCAGACTGGATTACTGTAACGCACTTCTCATCGGGATCCCTAATGAAAGTCTTCAATAGCTTCAGTATGTTCAAACCAGTGCTGCAAGGATCCTGATGAGAGTGCGTAAACACGAACACATCACCCCCGTTCTTCATTCCCTTCATTGGCTTCCCAACACTACTAGGAATGAATATAAGATCTCTCTCCTCACTCACCAGTGCATCAATGGCAAGGCACCCCCCTACCTGAAAAAACTGCTCATCCCACTAACCTCAACACGATCCCTCCATTCTACCCACTCATACCGCCTCCTCCTTCCCCGGACTAAGCTCAACCCCATAGGTGATCGGGCCTTCTGTTCTGCTGCCAGTCGTCTGTGGAATACCCTGCCTGACCATCTGAGAGCTCCACTGACGACTGAGACTTTTACAAAAGGTAAATAAAATGTATAAATAAATAATATTAAAAACAATGCATAAAAAATAAAGCAATTTCTCTGGAATGAAATCAATGGATCAATCATCCATAATGATATATAATGATATGATTCTCAAAGTTGCTAAGGCAAGTTTATTCCAGCTCACTACAACATGGCTTAAATTTGTCCAATCGAGTACGAATTACAAAAATAAACTACTTAAACAACCATCTGCTTCAGTTTTCCAAGGGATAGAAAGAATGTATGTCTTCTGCCACAGAATAAAGTTGGTCTTAAAACATGTCTAATATTACTTTTCATTTGAATGTGTGATGTTACCTCTCATAATCATTATTGAGAGCAGAATGATATATTGAACGTCATATTACATTCATTGACAGGTGCAATATTACATGTCAGTATTATTAACATCAGTAACATTAAGTTTATTATCATGTGCAATAATACTTTACAGTGTTCTTATCATGTAATATAGTAGTCTTTATTTTTTTTAGGCACTGTTTTTTTTATGCACAATATTTGTTTTATCTTTCCTTTATATTTGATATTGAATGTCTTAACTAATTTGTTGCAGTGCTTTCTTATTGTCCTTACACTGCTTTATGCTTATTAATTTAACAATGCTAATGCTTACATAACATGTCCTGCTCTACATTAAAGCTGTTCTGAACATATATTTCAAACAAACTGATATTAAAGACAAGCCTGTTAATATTTTTGTATATTCATTTTGTAAAATCAATATCAATTTTATCAAACCTACTATGTTTATACATGTTGTGGATTAGCATATAAAAACGGGACACATGTGTCAATATGTTTCCAATTAGCAATTTTGACACATATTGCAAGACGAAATTTAGCAGTAATAGCCAAATGTAATGGATGATGAGGAGCAGAGATCTAACGGGGACAGGATGAAGCAGGCTGTTGACCTGCAGCCTTGTCAGCCCATTTCCAGACCAGACTAACATCTTGAAATTTTGAACAGCTTTTTATGTCGTCCTGCCCCTTGAGGTTTACTTTAAGTTGCAAAAGAAAATGTGATTGCAGAGGCCTTCATAAGGATTGAAACATAAACATATGAGGTATTTTTATATTCCACACTCCTATAGCCACGCCCATGCTTGTCTGGGATGTTAGCGCTGTATCGATCTGATAGCGAAGTGCTACATGTTGACAAGACGATTATGACTATGTTATAGATAATGGTCGAACCATTATCGACCCTGTCAAAACTGCAAAGCCGCGTCTTGAGGCGGATCCACGCCCCGGTGCCCGCGTGTCACCGGTAACAATGTTGACGCAAGATTTGCGGCTAACCACCCGGCTAACGTTAGCTAGTGCTTCTAAGTAAGTTGCAACAGTAAACATTAGGGGTGAAACCCTATCTGAGGAATGTCAACAGGTCTACTAGTTGTGCTCAGAGCATAGCCAGGTCACTCACAGCGATAACTTAGTCAATTCAACAAATTTAATAAAGCAGTTATCTGCTTACAGTGGTTAGTTATATAGCATTCCCAGCGACAGACCTTAGACAGCTTAAAATGGGATAAACCCTTACCCGAAGAGAGATTGAAACTACCGAGGGACCCGGGGACTCCTCCAGATATTAAACCCGCTGCGACATGGGGTTGTTTCTCAAACAGACGTGTGGGGAGAGGATTAGTTTTAAGGTAGCTAACTCAGCCGTTCCACACTTGGAGAAAAAAGGAATGCAGGAATGTGACGTTCAGTCCGGTTTCGCTGGCATTGTGGACACGTGCGCCCAAGAGTGAAGCATTGTGGGACACGGAGTTCAGTATTTCACTAAAGAAGTCAGGGTTATCTTGTCACGTTGACCACAGTCAACGTTCACAGTTCAAATGAAATATATGCACAAATGCCTCCTAGCTTCCTTTATGATTTAGAAAATGGACACGAGCAGCTAATAAAGCTAAACATGATGACGGAATATATATTAATTTATACTTTTTATTATCCCTTTTAACACGGTTGATAGATACAGTATCACACTGTGAAATTAGTGCTCGCCATTTGATACATCCCTGACGAGTTGTGGCCAGCCCATGTGAAGCACCATAGCAATTTGCAGTTCAGGCCCTTGCTCAGGGGTCCCAATGACATATAAATTGCAGTAGCAGTATTAGAATTAGGGTATGACCACTCTACATCCTGAGCTACAACCATCCATTATTTTGTGTATTTTCACACTGTAATAATTGGAAAACATGAACATCCAGCAATGAACTGCTACGGGAAAAACTTATTCCCTTGTAAACCACCAGACCAATACCTACTTTTTGATTCCCCTACTCGGTGGAACACATTCTGAGAATCATCAGAACCCTTCCCCAACGGTGTAAGGATCTCCCTATGAAAGCAGAGGGAAAAGTAAAGAGGCACACACATATTGAAAAGGGTATGAAAACTTTTGGCATCCAAAAATGGTCTTCCATTAAGTCAGTGAAGAACAACTTCACAAACATCACAGAAGAAAGGGAAAGGCGCAACACTGACCATGATTCCACATGTGGCAGGAGAATATGAGAAGCTTTGAAGGATTTTCTCCAAACACAACAAATCCAGCAACACGCTTAAAATTAAGTTCATTTTAAGGAAAAAACAACCAAACAAAAATTAAGCGACATGGTTTACGCAGTTCAATGCAACCATTCCACTAGAAAATAGCCCAGCACAGGAAAGCCAGCTCTTCAGGACAAGTTCAGAAGTGTACCTGCATCTAAAGGACAAGGGACACTCCTGTGAAGAAGAAATATCTACATTTTGGACGGAAAGGACAAATTGTCTGACTGTGACTAAAGAAAACCACCCAGGAGCAACGTATAATGCAGCAACTGTCTCACAACCATTCACACTAGATGACTACTCACATGGTGACCCAATCCAGACACTTGTATCACTGATGTCACAACCTTGTTCAAGACTAAACAGATAAGACAGGAAATTTAACTAAAGTCCAAAGTAAAATTGTCATATAATATTGTTGTTCTTTTATTATCTAAAAGATGTAATTTAATCCAGTTGTACCTTTTTTGTTTGCTCCAATAGCCTATAAAACACACAAATCATTTGATAGCTACTACATAAATAAGTTTGACTGATTTGGATCTAAATCCATTATGGTAACAAGATAAACATAACCCTTTTCTTATTACAACCATAATCATAAGGCAAGGCTTCAAGGTAAGGCAACTTTATTTATATATATATATACATTTCAACAACAGGGCAATTCAAAGTGCTTTACATAAAGAATCAGGAACATTGCGATCAAGTGCAAAAGAACATGAAGATATAGTTAAAAACAGTTATAAAACATTTATTAATAATAGTAATATTAATACATTTTATTTATAATGCATTTCACATTTGAATAAAATCCCAAAATGATACAAGGTAAAAGCATCAATGAAAAAAATAACATATAGCATAACATAAAGATATTAGTAAAAAAGCAGCAAGCAGCAATGTTAAATAAAGTCAAAGGTTCTACTAAAAAGGAAAATTTTAACTCCATTTCTTTAATTTCTTGGTCGTCTGTGGAGCCCTCAGATGGTCGGGGAGGGCATTCCACAGACGAAAGGCAGCAGAACAGAAGGCCCGATCAACCACTGGGCTGAGCTTAGTCTGGGGGATGAGGAGAAGTTGAGTGTACCTTGCCAGTACATCAATGGCAAGGTAGGGGGGTGCCTTGCCATTGATGTACTGGTGAGTGAGGACATTTTAGAGAATTAAAATAAAAGAAATAGAAAATTCAGAGAATTTAAAAGGTTAAAAATCAAACGCAAGCAAAAACAAATTAAGAATAAAATATTAATAATCATTGGAAAAACCCAGCTAAAATAGAAGAAAATCAACTGTCTAAGCCCTTTTGACCTCATACATAATTTTGTCTTCTCCTAAACAGTATTTTATAGGAAAGACAGATATAAGAATAATATAAGATTTTAAAAAATGTAATAAAAGGCAGCCGCAAATTAGAAAGTTTTAAGTTTTGAGGTCTGGACTGATTCATAACATTGCAGAAGATCAGCGATGTCTTTTGGTCCTAAACCATTTATTCCTTTGTAAACCAGCAGCAATTAATTATCGGAGAGACAGGAAACCAGTGTAAATACCTCAAAACTGGATTGATATGATCCACTGTCATGGTCTTACTGAGGACTCTAGTACCAGCTTTCTGAATCAGCTGCAGCTGTCTGATCGATTTTTCAGGAAGACCAGGTAAGACGTCATTACAGTAGGCATGTCGACTGACATAAATGCTTCGATTAGTATTTCCAAATCCAGCTGGGATATCTGTCCTCTAATTCTTACTATTTTCTTCAGGCGGTCTTTGTAAATCTATTGTTATGGCTGGCTCCAGTCAGAGACCACGACTACACCAAGATTTCTGGCTTTGTCTTCCCTTTTTAACATTACAGATTGAAAGTGAGCGCCGACCTTTAACCTTTCCTCTTTTGCTCGAGAAACTAGGACCTCAGTTTTCTTTTGGTTCAGCTAAAGGAAATTCCGGCACTTTTAATTGTTGACTTTTTCAATGCTCTCATTCAGTGCTTCTACTAGACTTTAGTACCCCGGTGATAGAGTTATGCAAATGTGTGGGTCGTCTGCATAGTTATGGTAATGTATTTTGTTGCTATCTAAAATCTGAGCCAGTGGAAGCCTGTAGATGTTAACCAAAGATTGAGCTTTGGGGAACTCCCCATGTAATTTGGATCAGTTGCGATTGGCAATAATCTATAGAAACAAAGAAGAACCATCTTTTAGGTAGGATTTAAATCAGTTGACTGCTGTGCCAGAAATACCCACCCAGTTATCGTTATATATTGTGGTTAACCATTTCGATTGCAAAACTGAGATCCAGTGGAACTAAAACTGAAGTTCTACCCCTGTCTGGGTTCAATCGGATGTAATTGAAGACCCTAACCAGAGCAGTCTCAGTGCTGTGGTGCCCGAAAACCTGACTAGAAGTTAATTAATTACTATTGATGTGTCCAGATTGTTCTTTTTGAGGAGTGGTTTAATGACAGCAGTGTCCAGGGCCTGTGGTACGACTCCTGAAACGAGAGATGTATTAAAAATCTGTAAAAGCTCTGAGGCCATACAATCTGAAACTTTTTTGAAAAAGCCTGTTGGCAGTATGTCCAGGCTACGGGAGAAGGATTTTAGATGTTGTAGAATGTCCGCTAGGTTTTTTATGGTTTATTGGATACAAATGTGTCGTGTTGTCTGAACCCGGTTTAAGAGGACACAAGGGCAACACACATCTTGTACCTGGAAAGGAAGAACTGACTGCTTCTCTTAAATATTTAGAATTTTTCTATGTGAACAAGGAGGCAAATTCATTGCAGGCCCTGGTGGATAGAAGTTCAGAGGCTACTGACACAGGAGGGTCTGTTAGCCTGTCGACAGTAACAAGCAGGGCATTATTGTTGTTTTTGGTGATGATGTCAGATATGAGGGAACGTCTTGCATTTCTCAGTTGTGATTATCTTATCAATTACATTTATAATTTTATAACTGAAATGATGAAGTGGTCCAGGGAAGGCTGGATGTAATAGAGAAAGCCTGAATAAATTGTTTACTGGTGTTTTCAGTGATATACCTTTTTGTGATGACCTCAAAGAAGCTTCCTCTCAAAGGAAACACAGGAACTATCACACAGAGCAACATCCATCGTTACAACCTTGGAAATGTTTAGGCCCTTTCATATTCACAACTAAAGACACACCTATACAGATCTGTGATAATGTGTATTCTGTATGTGATTTGTTATCTTTTGAGATTTGATATGCCAGTAACTTCTTTTTTATTTTCTGTCTGATCTAAATTCCTGTTTTAACATGTTATTTTATCCTGTATCTGTAAAGCCACTTTGAGTAATTATGAAAAGTGCTCTGTAAATGAAATATATTATTATTATTATTATATTATCAAGTCCAAAGTGGGTCTCCTGTTGTGTGTGGGCTCCATCACATTCTGAGACAGTCCATAGGTATATTAATCACAGTGGTGTCATTAAAAAAAAAATTTGACTATCTATTTATTTATTTGTTCATTTGTTTGTTTGGTATCAATTGTGACATGATAGAAATAACTGAACTACTGTGATACTGAACATATGTCTAAATTACAAATATCTAATCAATTAAAAAAAAACAAGTTACAAGGTTACCATTAGCAACAGAATATTACATGCAAACAAGATATTTTGTCACTCGGTGGTCTACAATGTATAATACAGAGTTGAGAGATGTAGATAAATGATTAATAATTTACTAAGTAGTTGAATAATATAAATTGCAGCTAGTAGACGGTAGGTGCCAGGTGTGGATACAGTGTGAATGTGAACTATAGAACTGTAAGTTTAGAACAACAGGACTAAAATTATATAAAAAAAAAAAAAACCCATCACATTTCAATAATATATCTCCATATACAATCTTCACCTGTCGCAAAATGACACAAGCCCACTTCTATTTATCGCAAATTACAAATGAAACTCTTAAAAACTGCACTAAGGTTTTTCAATGTAATCACGACACCATGTGGATGGTGATAAAAGTGCGGCTCTCTTCTTTTCAATAATTGTGGGTGATCCTGTGGTTTTGCGCATTATGAATATATTATTTAATATATCAGTATGGCAGACAGTTATAATGTGGACCTCAAATACATGAACTGCCAGATAGACTTGCATGTCCACATGAGAAAGAGAATCAAACTGTTACAGAAAGCAAACAGAACGACACACAAAAGAGACAGATGCGCTAAAGGGCTGTCACCAATTGACCCGTGGAACATATGCACTGGGGTTGATCTGCTATGCCATAAAAATCCTCCACCTCAGCTCCATAGCAAGTCACATCTGAACACCAGTGGGCATATGTCAAAGCGCTGAAGTGTGCATTGCAGCACCAACCTCAACAATCCATGAATTGAGCAAAAGCAAGAATCTGGGTTTGAGTTTTGATAACATGATTACACTACAAAAGTTTGGAAACAATACTGTAACTTTGGGTTGTTTATAGCAAAGTCTTTCACTTAATTTTGGAACACTCCAGCTCTGGCCTTAAGGAGATGAAGTTATTCTTTTCAATATGTACGTAAATATTTTTATGAAGATTATTATACATACATTTTATGATTTACCTTTTTTTTTCCATTTCAGAAGTAGCAGCACTGTTGTACAGCAATGGCACCAACAGTGGGCTAAACATACAGCATAATCAATTTCTAAGACTGTTAAGACCCAGCTCGTTGGGGAAAAGGGAAGTAACATAAAACCAGATGGTGGTGGTGAAATAAAGCTGATTTTATTATATGTGAGATCGAGCGGAAGGGTTCAGTGAGAGGTAGAGGAGGCAACACTGAGAGAATGACGGGACAGAGAGGAAGAAGGGCAAATGGTCCGAGGATGATAAAGAATTAAGGATTGGAGTGGACAGGTGTTTTAAGAAAAAAAGTGGCAGGTGAATTACATAACCGCATGACGTATGACTAATGCCTCACAGATTCAACGCTTCAGTAAATTCACTTTTACATCACAGAGTAACCAGCCGCATGGAGAACTGTTCGTGGATGCAGTCTCTCCTGAACATTTGACCGCTGGCGCTCTTGAATCTTCAGCCAGGAATGCTCCACCAGGATTCGTTCCGTGTTGCGGGTCCTCGGCCTATCAGGTGTTCCATGGCGGCCCAGGTAACGCCTCCATCCGCGGGAGCCAATCAACATAAAGCGGCCGGCCAGTCCAATTTACACTGCTGAGTCAGCCATATTCCTTAACATTAAAAGGGGAGTGGGGCGATAGCGGCCGTCGCCGTAATAAAGACATTTATTGTGCTCCACAAGCATTCAAGAAACAGTATTTTGATTTAAGAAGTGAGAGCATGGGCCCCAGAAAAGCTTTACGTCTAGCAACGCGTCTGTACGTATACTTCTGAGTGTGGACCAATAGATGGACAGTTGAGTAGTAATCCCCGCCCCCCACTCCTGATGGCTACAGAATATGTTTGCCACCACAGTCACAGTCTCATTAACTACTATGTTGTGATGGAAAGTCCAGCAGGTTACAACACCCACATACCCCACACACCCATTCTTCTCATCAGCCGCCCTTCTCCACCCTCTCCCTCAACCAATTCTGTCTATGCTTAGCTGTTCCATAATTACTTTGTTGTCCTCACATCCCCACACGACCACACGCCATTCATCGCTCTATTTCCCTCTTAGGCTGCTGTGTGCCTTTTCTCCTTGCATATCCTCCATTTCCTTTCATCTATTTGTACATAAAGTCACACAGCCTATAGTTTTCTTCTGGCGTCAGGGGAAAGGGAAACATTTGATGTGCCATCAATAACATTCGTAAACTAGAACTTTTGCAGTAAGTAAGTCACTCCCTGTCTTATAGGGAGTGACAAGGGAGTCATCGTGGGATATAGGATGTGAGCAAGTTGATCAAAATGAAAAGTATAATCATTTCAATCAAGTTCCTTTATATATTGAACAGGAGCTTACATATAAAAATGTATGATATAGCATGTCTATTTTTCAGTTGTCTTTTTATGAAGAGAGCACTTTGCAGTTCTGATGTGATGATGGGGACTGTAAATGTTGTGGAGCCAGTGAAAGATCGTGAGAAACAGAAGGAGAGAGATAGAAAGCAATAGAGAGAGAGAGAGAGAGAGAGAGAGAGAGAGAGAGAGAGAGAGAGAGAGAGAGAGAGAGAGAGAGAGAGAGAGAGAGAGAGAGAGAGAGAGAGAGAGAGAGAGAGAGAGAGAGAGAGAGAGAGAGAGAGAGAGAGAGAGAGAAGCAAATGCTGAAATTGGCCTTGATCCTCAGGTCCCCACCAGAGGGATGGTACCAAGGCACCAATTAGCAGTGGAGAGGGCACATGATGACATTTCCGTGTGCTTGTGGCCTGGGCAACTCCGTCTGAATGTTATAAAAGGCAAAACCATAAACATGGAATTAGACAGTGGAGGCCCTGCAGCTCTTAAGGTCACAGACTGTCCTCTAATGTGGCTGGAGAAAGCAATGGTGTGATATAAAAATCAATGGCCAGAAAAATGTTTTTTACTGTAAGTGCAGGTTTTGTAGGTGGTGATTGTTTGTGCTGGTCAGATTTGAAGTACATTCGTTTCAGCTGTTTGATTGTTTGATTTAATGAGGGAGAAAAAGGAGAAAAACGGTTTGGGGGAAACAATCACTGTGAAATAGACCGAGGGAAATACTTTAGGTGGATGTGGCTAACACACACTAACCAACAGATACACCCACACACACACGGACATTGTAATTGGCCATATTTAAATTTGTTTAGTAACAGAACATGATAGCATTCTAACCAGCAGATGGGGGCAATAGATCACAACACTGAGCACTGTGATGATAATGTACTTAAAGTCATACATCTACTGAAACCAAGGCTACACATACAGGAGAAGGAGATGAATAATGAAACATGTAAACAAAAAAAGGAGCTGGTTAATTTAACCACTGTATGAATAAATTAATTAAAGACAATAAAACATTAACCAAATATTTGTTGATTTAAAAATTTCTTTACAATGCTGACGAAAAAAACAAAAAAACCCTAGAACTTGAATGGTTTGGAATTGATCTTCTCCCCACCAGGAGTTTTTATACATAATTTAAAACCAGACATCCGCTTCTGTCTATGTCTTACGGTTCTTAAAATCTCATTATGACAGTGACAATGTCGGCTTATTTTGTATAAACAATGCATACCGAATAGATTTAAAAAATGTTCTTTTCTCTATGGTTTCCAAAATATTGTTGTGCTTGTTATGTTAAACACCCTCTTATACTGACTGTCAGGTTACTGTTTTATATTGTATGTAAATCTCAGTCATAATTGCAAGCCTGCAACTAACAATAATTTGATTGCTCAGGCAATAGTTTTCAGAATGCATTTACAACCTTACCTTAAAAGGAAAAAATATCCTCAAGGCATATATTACACTAGTAAATGTCATGTTCTGTAAAACAAACCATACTGGAAAAAAGCTAAATATTTTTACCATACATGGAAAATGACTTAAATGATGAAGAAACTATCAAAAATATTTACTGTTTAATGTTTTCTAGTTGACCCATTAAAAAGGTGCTTGCTAGAAGGTAAAACAGTTCATTCAAACCTAAAATTCACATAGCAATGTAATTATTTTCTTATAATATGTATTATCGATCAACCTGAAATTATTTGCCCTTCACTTTGTCCTTGATTCTCCCTCTCAGCAGAAGGGCCGCAGCTCTCTACCCCTATATTGCCCTCAGTAGCCTGATACTCCCCCCTGCTGTTCAACTGCAGTAGATTGTGTACCATCTGAGGAGTTTGTTGAAAGCTCCGGCCCGAGTGTGTGCCTGCCTGCATGTATGGTGAGCACCCGTTGAGTAGGTGGGTCTGCTGGAAGGGAGTGGGAGAGGTGGGAAAGGGGCAGATGGAACACAGAAGGAAGTTCACCAGCGACACACAGTGTGTCAGAAAGTGGAGTGAGACCGAGCGGGAGGGTTTGGTGAGAGGTAGAGGAGGCAACACTGAGAGAATGAGGGGACAGATATACAGAGAGGAAGAAGGGCAAATGGTCAGAGGATGATAAAGAGTTAAGGATTGGAGGGGGCAGGTGGGGGATGTGTCCGGTCCCAGAGGAAGAGGTGAGAGAGCCGCCAGGAGCAGCAGGAGTAGGAGAGGGTGTGACAGGTAGGGTTGGAGAGTTGAGGTGTTGGAGGGTGAGAATGATGTCAGGTGCAGACGGGTACTGGGATGGGTGCAGGGTGTCAGAATGGGGGGGAGGGGAAAACTTCAGTGACCTTCAATAATATAGACTGATGCTAACTAAGCTCAGCCGAAGAGATAGCCATTGAGGTTTACATCCTGCGCTGTGTCATGCAGGAGCATCTCATCCACGAGCTAATGCACATTTCCCTTTTCGTGGCTATGATGTGTAGTTTGATCGAACGCATTGTGGAGTTTCTTTTTTATTGATGACTAAAAGATCTGTTTCTGTGAGTTTACTGCTTTTGCAAATCAGGTCTCTGCAAGTGAGTGCAAAGAACTAGTTGGAAAGGACAATAATACAAAAGCTTAGTTTTCACACTTGAAGAGAGGGGAAGGGTGCGCATCTTCCTCATACACAGTGTCCAAGTACTAAACACACAGCGGCTTTCTTGCGAGTCACAGGCCATCATGTTAAGAAAAGCCTGAGCAGATGAGCAGAACAGCTGATTCATGTTTACATCATCTTTATCTCAGAAGAGCTTGCTCCTCTTCGTAGGTGTGAAAAAACAGTGTCTAATATTATATTATGTATCCAAACTTTGACAAGATTATGTTCACTCAAATGAAAAAAAATTAGCTTCCAAGTCAAAGAGACATTTCTATTTAGAATATATTTTTGGCACTCTGAGCACCTCAAGCCGAGTGTCATGTAGTTTCTCCTTCATATTCAACGGAATGCATATGTCACTATATCTCAAAATCAGGGCAACTTTCACCAAGATAATCTAGATGGCTGGAAGGAACTGCACGAAGATGTAGATTGGGGTGAACTGTAAAGTACATTGACAACCATAAACACCTGCCAGATCTCTGCTCTAATGCAAGTTAGACACCATCCAACATAATGTGTTTGTGTAAATCTATAAAACCAACTTCTTTGTTTGAGCTTTTGTGACAGATGTCACTGACAGG
Source organism: Lophius americanus (assembly GCA_037951165.1). Lineage (NCBI taxonomy): Eukaryota > Metazoa > Chordata > Actinopteri > Lophiiformes > Lophiidae > Lophius > Lophius americanus. The sequence continues at coordinate 1,125,298 of JBBDHG010000057.1, forward strand.
CTCCCTGTTGGTTTACTCCAGCCTTTAGGGATTCTCATTATCCCCTGCGCCAATGTGCTGGCAGTTTGACCTAGTCTAGCCTCTCAATTATGGACTATGTGGGCATGATGCTGTCTGGACATGAATAAACGCTGGAGTCGTTTCAATCATTTGGAGACAGAAAGTTTTGAGAAAAAATGTGCCGATTTGCATTTACAGCCCCCTGCTACTATACTCTAAGCTAAATACATGTTTCACCGTTTGCAGAACTCGCTGTAATTGATCATTTTTCCCTAATCTAAATGTTGAAATCTCCTTACATATTTACATTGCGTAAAAAGGATTACCAGTAAACGTCTATTTTTCTCTCATACTTCCTGTTGCCCCTGCTGATGATATGAACGATGTCTGTTATGCCTTCTTTGAGGCCTGATTATGTAGCTACCTTTTTTTAAATTTATTTCCCATGCATATTTCTTTCAGGATGTTGCTACATTGTTTCACATTAACTCCTTTCCCTATGTTTCTGGGAGTGTTTTGCATGCAAGGACACTTTTGTGTGTGTGTGTGTGTACGTGCATTTAGCGGGAGGACTCCGACTCGGGGCGTTGAAACTCGGAGCTGTACAGGACTCAGTGATTGGACGAGGCGCCTTCAGGTCAGAATAGGGTGATTAAACTCTCCAGCATAACATACATACAAGCATGCTTATTGGTGTGTGTATATGTCTAGGGCGGGTGTTGAAACTGCGTGCGTGTGTGTGTTGTAATGTCTTCATGCACAGACAGCCAAACTGCATCCGACACAGAGCTGAGAGATTGTGGGTTCTTCTGGACCTTTTTATAATTAAAACTCCTCTATTTGTTCATCGTGTGTGTGTGTGTGTGTGTGTGCGTGTGCGTGTGTGAGTGTCTGTCTGTCTGTGAATATCTGTATGTTTTCTGGCTGCAGTCATTTTAATGGATTCAGTTTTCATGGTGCAAAAAACATTTCATTATCCAGACGTCTCTAAAGTGCTGCAGGCGTCTGAATATAATTTTCAATGCAAATTGAGTCAAATCTTTAAATCTTACTAAAAACGTAAATAGATTTTTTTTTTTTTTAAAGTATCTGCTGACTATGGCTTTGACCTAACAGCCCAGTTAATCGATACGTAAGAAAGAACACATTGTAATAAAACGAGGGGAAAATAGTACATCTTTATTAGGCTGTATACTCTTTCATTAGTTTTGTACCTCAAACATCATTAGATCCTGTCAATGCCTTAAATATTAAATTCTGACGCTCTTCAAAAGACTAGGTATTGCAATTATATAACTTTTTCTTATTTCTTTTTTTTTCATTATGAGTTGAACTTTTTTAATAAAGCAAATAAAAATGACAGATGAGGCAGTGGCATGAGGTTGTTCCCTTCAGATTGATGTATCTGAGGAAAGATTTGCTATAGTGTTGACTTTCATGTATCTTTACTTAATGAAGTCTGAGTTATTTATAAAAGCATCTGAGTCAGTATGGCACATAAAGTACAGGCTTATATTGCACATAACCTAAAATGCTTGGATTAAACAAAATAACAAATATTCCGAATAACTTCTTCAACCAAATTGGCTTGAGAAACAACATTTGCAGATTGTGAGGGGTAATCCAGAATAAGCCGTCATAGGCTGTTGCTGTACATAAACAATGTGGACACAGTAACTGAACCACTCTTGACAAGGTTTGCCATTGCCAAGAACTGTTTTGATTCTCTCAGAACATTTCCCTGACAAGGGCTGAATCGTGATGTCTTGACAACTGCGTCAGAGAATCTGCAGTTCAGCAGGTCTTAGTGGGTGTTCCCGGATTGCAGTGGTCAGAATATACCAAAGTGGTCTAAGGGAGAACAACTGGTTCACCTGCGACAGGGTCACGGCTCACTCACTGAGGCATGGTGAGAGGAGACTGGTGCATGTTGGCCGAAACCGCAGACGTGCTCCTGTAGCACGAATTACTAAATAAGAAAAACATTAATGCAAGTTCTGATAAGTGTGTGTCAGAACAACCAGGGCATTTCAGTGCAGTTTTGGTGACAAAAGGGAACCTAGAGAAATATTAGGCCATGCTAGCTCGCTTAAGATTCAGGGGACATGTCAATGGAGGGAAGATGAGTCTCATGAGGCTTATTTTCCTTTCCAGTATTTTGTAGCAAAATTGATGTCATGGAGTCATTAAATGTTATAATCAGAAACACAGCATGCAAACATTGATTGTTCGATTGTTTGCCACAGCTGGGAGTAATTGAAGGCTCGACTTACGAAGACAAACACACTCAGTGTCACAGATGTGGTAACATTACCCCTTTAGAAGTTTAAATTGAATGAGATTTTAGCTGTCGTACGCCGATGGGATGATATGTTGTGCATTCAGATAACTCCCTTTCGTATGTCCCCTTCAATGGGGTCGATCGAAGACATCCTCAACTATTTGAGTAATTTAATATAAGTTATAGGTTGCAGGAGAAACCGTGTGGAAGATTAGTAGTGAGGTAGTAGTTCAGATATTGTAGATAATATGATACATAACATAGAGCAGAAGAAGAAGAAGAAGAAATCCTTTATTGATCACATACGGCCATCCACAGTACAAAATAGTGAAATTATTTCTCTGCATTTCAAACCATCCCTGTGGGATGTGTCTGTACTGCGGCGTGGCTCAAAATCTATCGCAGTGACAGGCTATAAAATGCTGTTGGTTTCCATAAAGTGGGGCTGCTGTTATGACAACATGCTGCCCATGGTCCACATAATCTTTAATGTGTATAAGCAATCTTATATCTTCATTGTGGGTAAAAATAAACTCAAGATTGGTCGGCATAACCTCTGCCACAAGCCTCCTGTTTAGATAGTTCTGTCACTACACGGCCAGCCTAACAGTAAAGCAATGCCACTGCTATAAAAACGGATATTACATAGAACAAATCTTAAAAAGCAACATTAACATAAAAGTGTCCTTGACAAATTGGTACTTTTAACCAGTCAATGTCCTGCTCAGCTGTACATTTTGTGTGCCAACTGCCTTTTTGGGGAGCATATTAAACCATGTGAGGACTCAACAGAATTATATAACTTCATACAACCAAAGTCTAATAAGAGTAACATGTTTTTTTAAACACATGCTTTCTGAAAAGGTTGAGCTAATATAATTAAAATTGACTTATTTCCACGAAATACAAAATATCATCACGAAACAATTTCAAGATTTTCTTACTGTTTAGAAATATGCTTGATCAATCAATCGATTAATCAATCAATCAATCAATCAATCAATCAATCAATCAATCAATCAATCAATCAATCAATCAATCAATCAATCAATCAATCAATCAATCAATCGATCGATCGATCGATCGATCGATCAATCAATCAATCAATCAATTCTTTTTTTTTGTTCTTTTATGCTAAATTTAGAGTGTTTAAGATGTTTAATTACCAAATTTTGCTTCAAATAGAAACTACATGAACTTAAAATATACATTCATTTCCAAAATTACTAACTTATTTATTTAATATCGGGGTCCGAAAGATGTGGTTGCTGCTACAAAGTCTGGACTCTTTCTGAACGCAGTCATGGAACACCTGTGGGGCGTCACCCCATGTCCAGACCGCTAATAACAGGCCTGCAGAGACAAGAGAAGCGTGCACCAAGTGTGTGCATTCTACATTTGTGTGGCGGTCGGGCTGTGGTTCTCATGGCGAGGGCAGGTTGGGGGCTTCATATGAGTGGCTAAAGATAGACCACATTTTTGTGTGCCAATACACGCAAGTGTGTGTGGGTATGTGTGTGTTTGTGTGTCTGTCTTTTCACTCAACCAAGCCCGTACAGTGACGCATGGTTCTTTTTTTGCAGCTGCGATGGGGTGTGGGTTTCTCTTCACTGAGAATAAATGTCACAAAACATTCACAGCGCGGAGGGAGACAGTATAATGCATCCAAATTCCACATTCACGCTCTGTTGGTTAGTGCACACTGACAAGATGTGGAAGCAAGCGGATTGGTGTTTATGTCCAATAATCACAGTTTGTGTGTGTGTGAGTCACGCTGGAACACGCCAGAGTTTCAGATTTCTGAGTTTTCTTGTCAGTTACGTTCTGTTTGCTGGCATAAGCGTCAGTTACATCATTATCACAGACATGCACACACATGCACAAATGTACATATACAGTTATTGGGTCTAACTAAGCTCCCATAAATAAACACTATACAGTGTTTGAGAAATGGTGTGAAATACACACATTGAAGAGAAACTCTGGCAAACATTGATCAAAACACACAATGTTTGCCAAGAATGAAAGGGGATCATAGTGAAGTCATAAGATTATACAAATTAACCAGAACTTCTGGAGAAACGTCCCACTATGGAACTTTAAAATGTGATTTCACACATTTAACATTCCTATAATGGCAGCAAATCTCAAGCACAGTTATTAGTGCAATGTAACTAAGAGTAGCTACCACTTACTATCTTTTACCAGATATCACTGAGGTATGTTGTACTTTGACTCCACTACACTAACATTTAGTGTAAGTTGAATTTGGACTGTTGTTACAGAAAACAATGTCAAAAGGCATTAGTTCCATGCGATAACAAATACAACTGTGAAATGCTAGATTCAGTGATAACTGAACAGTAATGAAAATTTTAATAAGTTAACAATTAAGTGTTTTTTTTTTGTATAATTTTCTTATACTGTTAAGAATTCAAAACATTTACTGCTTTATTTATTTAGCGGCAGCGCTGAGGCACAGTGTAGCACAGTTGCCTCACAGCAAGTATGTCGTGGGATCAAATACACACCTGGCCTTGGGACCTTTTTGGAGTTTGCATGTGGCTGGGTTGAAGGTTCCAGGTAATCTGGATTCTTCTCACAGACCAAAAAACATGCCATACAGGTGACTTGGTGGATGTAAATAGTCCATGACTGTGAATGGTTGTTTGTCTCAATGTGCTGGCCTGTGATGAACTGGCAATGTGTCGAGGGTCTACCCCACCTCGTGCCCAATGTCATCTGGTATAGGCTCCAGCCCCACTGAATATGGCTGAATATGATAATTGGTCATAGAATATGGATGTAATGGATGGAGTTTTATTTGTAATGGAGTATTTTTACATTCTAGTATTGTATCTATTGAATTAGCTTAGAACCTATATTAGGCTTCCTCCACAGGACAGAGATATTTCAAGCTGGACAAATAAAACTAAGACCATCTGCAAAGCTAGAAATAACATGAAGTGGGGGAAAAAATATATTGTCTTGTTGTAATTTTGATCAATGGACCCTCCCTGGGGAGACTGTAGCTCAGTGAGTACTTCAGTTGTCAATCAGAAGATCAGAAGGTAGCCAGTTCAAGTCCCACCAGGGTCTACTTGTCATAGGTCCTTGAGCAAGACCCCGAAACCCTAGCTCCCCAGGCACTTCAAAGGGGCCTCCCGTTGCTCCGTCAGGGTTGGGTCCAATGCAGAGAAACAATTTCACTATGTTGTATGGCTGTATGTGATCAATAGAGGATTTCTTCTTAACAACAACAACAACCAAAAGACTTAGACTCAGTGGTTTCACATTTGAAGGCAGGACTGTCTCATAACACTTTAGAAATTATTTTAGATTGTGAGTGACACACTAAAATATTTCTTTCACTCTGGGTTTGTGGAGAGGAATTTTAACTGTTTGGCTTCAGGCTCGGTGGCCAATGTGGTGCAAAGGCAAGAGTTCCTTCTTCATGACCTATTTGGGTGAGGATCTCTCCTGAAACACAACCCACATTTATGTGCATACAAATACACTCACGCTTTAACGCTCCATGCGCGTACACAAACAGCATGACGCACACAGCCACACCACCTCTTATTTACAAAACAACTTAGTAAATGTGCTTGAAAATACACAACAAATAACAAATTCAGTGTTTGCATTGATTTATAAAGACATGGATGCAAAACCAAAAAGACCAAAACACACACAAGCTTACACACACACACACAAACACACACACACACGCACATACTGTGGACATACGCACAGTATTTATTCCAGGAGTGAATCCCTCCCTGATGACCGGTTAGGCTAACGAGTACTGCCGGCAAAGAGAACCAATCCAAGTCATTCTACAGATGATTTACTGTCCCACCACCAGTCCACAACTGTATAATTACTTACCCCAACACACACACACACACACACGTACACACACACACGCACACACGCACACACACACACACACTGATCACACACACACACAAACTCAGACACAGACAAACACTCAGACACATATACACACAAACACACACACACAGACACACACACACACACACACACACACGGACACACACACAGACACAGACACATACACACACACACACACACACACACACACACACAGACACAGACACACACACACACACGCACACACACGTACACACACAGACACAGACACATACACACACACACACACGGACACAGACTCACACACAGAAACACACACACACACACACACACACACACACATTTTCATTCATAGGCACAGATTTACACATACATAATTACATACAGTCACACAGCACAAGCAGGCACCTACTGCTCACTCAAATGTGCACACATGTATTATAGTATCACACAAGGAAGTGAAAATAAAAAAAAAGCAATGCATGAACAATAAAGTATTTTTTAATGTTATAATTGATAATTAATTGGTTTTGACAGACATAAATCCATTCTTCTCAATTTTATTAAATGTTGAGGATTTATGCACATGTGCCATCAAAATAAGATGTTAGGATTCTCTGAGTTTTTTAATTTTTTCAAATCCAGTTAAACAGAAGAAAAATGCAGTTAGACTGTGAAAAAATAAAAAATAAAATCAGTTACACCAGGTTCCAAACATTTTTAATGAAATAATATGAATTGGATTGAATTCAGTATACTAAACGAATTGTCATATTTATTTAATTTTTATTGATTCATTTTAATAATATCAATTAATTTAACATGATAATGTGTTAATGTTTTGGAAACAAACATATCATTTCATTTAAATAAAAGAACAATGAACACAGGATGACATAACAAATGAAAGATGGTGACAAATGAGTCAATCTTTACAGTAATAAAAAATATACCATATAAAATCTATAATTATATTAATTATCAAGCGAATTCATTTGTAGTAGCACCACAAACATACAGGTTTAAACATAATGTGCTGAAAGAAGTTCCTTTTTCTTTTTTCCACTTAATGAATGCACATTCCTTTTCAGATTACATAGAGTCAGTAGCCATTCCAGGAGTATAACAGCATAGTGGACAGCATTTAACAGGCATTCTTACTTATTGATAACAGTGATCAGATCACTGAAACCCCATAACGCATATAAAGTTATTATATGTTAAATATTTTTCTATGTGTTATAATTTATAAACACAAATTACCAGGAGCAAGATTTGAATCCTGGTCTCTGTTAATTATATGTTCTTGATTTAAAACAAAACAAAAAAAATGCTAAAATTTGCTTCCATTGTGTCCTTCACAATATGTCTCACCTTGATTATCGTTTCCAAACAGCCTTTCCACTTTACGACTCTCTTCTACTCATTTAATTTTTGCCCTCATCCTCAGCTCAGCCCGCCTGCCCTCCACAGACAGATTTGTCACTCTCAAACCTGCAATTGTATTCAAGGCCAAATATAGGGGTGGGAATGCTAGGGTGGGCTGTCTATGTGTCACACAACAAAGCTTCGCATAAGGGTGTAGCCCTCTCCCTTACATCCTCCCACCTAACCGCCCGCCATGGCAAAGTTGTTTGAATGGAAATGCGCCTGTGTGTGTGTGTGTGTGCGTGTGCGTGTGTGAGTGTGTGTGTAGTGAGGTCCAAGCCCTCCCCACCCTTCCCTCCTCTGGTGAGGCAAGGAAATGACTCCCTCCTTTCTCACTGCTTTATTTGGAGCGTTTCACAGAGATTTGTTTAATGTCACTTCTTCACATCTTCTGTCTAAAACCATGACCCTCTCCGTCTCCTTTTTTTTATCTGTCTCTCTGCATTCCTAGACATTTGATATCCACACCAACTCGTTGACCCAACAGGCCAAATTTATAGAAGATCTTACAGACTACTGTTCAGGTTTGTTTTTTTTTGTCGTATTGTCAAGAGTAAGTGAAATGAACACCATGAAGGTCAGGCAATGGCTTCTTGATGGGCATGTAATTTGTGCAAAGTTACAAGACGTTGTACGACATGAATTCGAAGTTCCCTTTTATTACATGGTAGAAAAATGGCTGGCCTTTAATGTCGAGTGATGGAAAGGGAGATGATTATGGTCTATGTGCTAGAGCATCCCGATTATGTGACCACAGAAACCCATGCTGAGTCGCATAGGATAAGATGGAAGCAATGTGAATGAAGCTAACGCACACAGACAGAGGACACACATGGATGGAGCGCAGAGGGAATCCTTTCCTCTGAACATTTAATGACATCAATCCATCATTCTCCACTTTTCACATGTGTATCGTGACTTAATCAGCCTCGAATTTTTCTAAAGGGAGCAATCATCAAACATGGTTATAGTCAGTGCAAATAAAAGCTGAAATAGATATATTTTGTAAAATGCCCATACACAATTTGCATTTCTGTTAATATGGGCCTTTTCATATTCATACATGTATGACATCACGCTACAGGACTTGTACAATGTTTGCAGTGGAAGTTTTGACAGTCGATGTTTGTTCATACACATTGAATACATTTTTTTTTGTGTGTCTGAAAATCTCAATTATATTGCTGTCTGTAATTTTCCATACATAGTTCTACTATTAGTTTACTTTTGTCCTCTGTTTTATATATATCACTTGCAAACTGATATTATCAATGCCAAGTTAATTTTCTAATGTAATTTATTCATTAAGACGTAACTCTCTTCTTAAACAAGAAAGAACGTGCAATTTTATATTTGTGAAATATCCTGACAGCTGCTGGATTGATTGCAGTCCACAGTTGTGGACGTATTCATGTTCCGCATCAAATAAAAAGCGGTATGGATTTACTTTGTTAACTTTCCATTTGGCGCCATAATTTGGTCAAAATGTACAATTTGTTTAACACTAATAATGAGTTACTGACAGGAACCATAAAAACTGCATTTCAGGTGATATTCCATACGGCTCGGCTGCACTATTCTGTGTGGAGACATTAATTAGCACTTGTTAGCATGCTGATACTCTAATTTAAGATTAACCGTATACTTTTTAAATATCTGCATTTTACATCATTGAAAAATATTAATATTATGATGTTAGCATTTAGCTCAAAAATTGTGTTAAGGTCAATGTTGGGTTTTGGTTCCTTGTTTCCTGCATCTGTTAGCAGGATCACTCAAAAAGTTAACAATGGATTTTGAGCGATATTATAGATCTGGTGATGCTGAATTTTTAAATTTGCATACAGCCGTAACATTATAACCACTCACAAGTGAAGACAGAATAACATTGATTATCTCCTTACAATGGCACCTGTCAGTGGATAGGATATATTTGGCAGCAAGTGAACATTTTGTCTTGGGGTTGGATGCAGGGAAAATGGGCATGTGAAAGCATCTGAGCAACTTTGACAAGGGCTGAACCCCGGGGTTGGTGAAAAGTTAATGTTAATTCTCATAGAAAGTTCTACATAGTACTAGGCATGTGGTTTAAATGTTATGGCTGGTGTTGGTTCCTCACACAGACCTCACTAATATGAGAGACTTGAAATTAAGATGAAAAACCGACACTAGTAAAAACTGTTTTTCTTAAATAAGCTGGAAACTAATAATGATACTAATGTTATCCAAGAGACTCAGATTTTCATGTTGAGGGATTCACATTTTTGGGGTCAAAACTATGATAGGATTGTTTCATTTTACTGCATTGGCATAATGGTAAAACTTACCTGCCATGGTGGAGGTTTGAAGTTTAGATAAATGTCATCTAAATTCTAAAAATGTCTGCTGTCACCCTTGTGTAAAATTGTACATCGTGCCCTGAAGTTTTTGCTTCAACTTCCTGACAACACATCAGATATAATACAACATGCTGGGATCATTTAAAGCACAATTACAACTTGATTCTTTGTGGACACATCTTTCAACACACCCAACAGGTTTAACCTCAGTGAAAATTTCAGTTCCAACTCCCTCCTGGACCCAATGAAACATTAAAATCATTTGTATCACAGGCAGGGAGGCACATGGTGTGCTTTATGCTCAACTGCCCCTCCGCCTGTGATACAACTCCTGAAATATGTATCTTGTAATACCTTACCTGACTCACTTGTGAGCATGCCCACCTGTCACCTCCCAGACACACACACTCAGGTTAACACTGAGGGCAAGAGAGGCGGTTCCGTCTGGGTTGAGGTGTAAGACACCACCTGTGTACTTTAATTTTCACCTCCCCCACCACGACCCTCTGCAACTGGTGACACAAGGTGGCCTCCTTCTGCTGCTGCTGCTTTCCTCCTCTTCAGTCCAGCCTCTCATTTTTTTTCTTGTTGCTGCACTTTCTCTAACATATGTGAGGAGATGAACAGTTATAGGTTTTATAGTGTCATAACAAGATAAGAGACACTAAGTCCTCATTCAGGATAGCAAACAACAGGACTAATAGGAAGCCAACATATAAACTACGAGAAGACACAAAGAAGAGCTGTTTTGCTTATTTCTTCATCTTCCCATCCTTTCCTCATCGTCCAACTAATCCACCTGCAATGTTATTGTTGTGAATATGCAGATAATTGCATAATTTGAAGTCAGTTCTATACACGCCTTCATTAACCTAATTATGTTAACTTGAATTTGTGTACATTGTGAATGCCTTCACGCTCCCACTTTAATTGTATTGTGAGTTTTGTGTGTCCTTCACAATAGTTGTACTTTAAGGGTCTTCAGCAATGTGTGTGTGTCTCATCAGCTGATAAGGTGTTTACTAGGTTCTGTCTCTAGCCTGGAGGGAGCCCAAGCACACTCTAGTTCCATCCGCTACACACCAGAGTAATTGGCCTCTTCACACTGCATAAGCTTCATTACCTGCACACCCATTTGCATTGCAGAATGTAATGTGCCACAGAGTGAATACATAAACAGTTTGGGTTCAGTTCAATTTGGAGTGCGGACCCCTTTCCTTATACTTCAACGTAGAAACTTTCCGACCCCCAAATATTCAGCTCTGTTAGGAAAATATTGCCTAATAACTTTTATTCTTAAATAAGTATTTAATATTATGCAAGAAATATTCCGCCTTAATGGATTGAATGATAAAAGTACGTGTAAAAATAAAAGTATTTAATACCCCACATTGTTCATTAAATATTGATATTACTCAGCTTTTATAGTCAGCCTGGCAGTTTACCATCAGCTCTTACACATGCAGCATCCAAACCGACAACTTCTCCAGTAATTATAGTTTCTTCTGTTATTCAAGGTCAGCGAATCTTTTGTGGAGCAAAAAACTGCAGAAAACTGTGTGTTTAAGAAAATTGATCCGCTATTCAAATAAGAGAAGTGTGGGGAAAACGGAGGTCAGGCTGAGGGAACCATTTGGGTTGTCTAAAATTTAAACTGAATCTGACATGATCTTTCACCTTTAGCTTATAAAACTTATAGCTCCCAAAACAAACGGTACTGCTGCACCTACCTGGAAGGAAGTTTCTCCGGGTTGGATGTTTTTCTCTTTCGTGTGGTTTGTCTGCAAACTATAACTACTCAGTTCTTATTTTGTTTGCTCTAAAATTCACGGCTGTTTTGCTTCTGAAAGCGCAGATACTCCACAACAGCCAGAGATTAGAACCATTTCGGTTTTCATTTCCAAAAATTGAACAATTGAAGTTTCTGCTTTTCCTTGTTAATCCAAATAGTCTTGGTTATATTACTCATAGAATGTTTAGACATTTCTCATGCACAACTGCTAAAAAGGTGGCGGTACCGTCACATGCAGCATCCCAGCACACCTCATGGTTTGTACATAAGACTCTCCCTTCAGTATTATTTTTCTATATTCTCTGCCAGTAATGGCCAACTATTTGTCTTTTATCAACAATATTTTATAGAATAAACATGTGAATAGACGCTAAACTAAATTCCTTTGTGCCTTAGCAATCACAATTAAGATCCATTCTAATCAATCTATTCTATGAGTTGGCCAAAGTGTGTGTGCATGTGTATGTGTGTGTTATTTTGATTTGCTTTACTGTTAAGTTCAACAATAAGAACTTAAAAAAAAAGATATTTGGGTAATCCAATTAAAGATTAATGTCTAGCAATGCATCTGCGCCAGTAAAATACTGAAAGATTTTTAAATGCAAAACAAAATGTTATAAAATATACGAAAAAGTAAAATGCAGATATATTTATTATTAATTATTTGAATGCAGGACTTTTGTATTCCCAGCATTGTCTCTACAGTTCACTCGCTTTTTGCCACATATTTGTGACTCTGTAAATGAACCTATGCAAATTGATAATGAAGCCATCGACAGCGTGCCTCAGCGCGCATCATCACTTTAATCTCAATCACACACTTCCACACATCAACCGTCCTTCTAACAGATGTTGGTTTCACAGAGCCAGACATGATTCTGTCACTTTCTGTGCTAAAAATACCCATCTGGAAACAAGCAGCTGAAACTGTTGTTGCAGGTCACATACATTCTCATGCACCCAGCCATCTTTCATTATCTCCTTCACAACATTTACCAACTATTTTCTTCTCTTGATAGTTTCTCTCAAAGGGTTTCCTTTTGCCTGCTGCAAACCAGACAGCCATGTCCTAAGTAACAACACACTTTTTGCCAATTCTGGAGTTTGTCTCTTGATTGAGGTGATTATTGAGGGTATTAAGCCTCGCACATTTAGGAAATCTCTTGTACTACGGTCACATCCTGAAAGACAAAGAAACATTTGCAGATGTAAAATATGCAGAGACAGTCATCCTTCCTTGACAACACCTCTCCCCGACATGAGACTGTAAACTCCCACAGTGGGAGACAGAGCACTACTGCAGTACCTTTGTCCCGACAAATCACTGTGAGACTGTTGTGTCTGAAACCACGAATCTCTGCAACCAATCATTCATCCGCTGAAAACACACCATGTCTGTATCTGCAAACCTGCACCTGGACTATTTTAATTTATATTTGTATATGCCTTTGGAGATCGGACTCTTTCCCATTTTTCTACATTTACCTTCTCTATATTACTATTCATATATATATATATATATGTATATATATATATATATATATATATATATATATATATATATATATATATATATATATATGTATATATATATCTATATATATATATAGATATATATATACACTGTATATGTAGACAGATAGATCACAATGCTGTCACCTCCTCCGTGTTCTTTTCTCATGTCTCTTTAATAGCATCCTTCTCCTCCTCAGTTATTCAAACATAGTCCAATGGCAAGAAAGATAAGTCCTCCATGGATTCCAGGAGCTAGTGGTGGTGGCAGATGGCTCTGCTGGGGCTGATGAGGTTGATGAATTCAAGAAGTTTGTGAATCTGCATGAAAGAGCTAGAGGTACAGAAACATTCATGTTTAAGAGGACAGCAGCAGAATGTGCTAACAGCGGCTAGCAGCGGCGGGTCATTGTGCTATTGGATAGATGTGAGCAGCTGAAGAGCTGATATGTCGATCGGAAACACCCAACGATGACATTAGGAAATTAAAACTGAGCATGTGCAATAATGGTGAAGAACAGGATGGTGTGAGTAATAAACTACAGGCATATGTGAGCAAAGGAAGATTCTTCCTGAACTTCCCTTTCAGCTCCATTTGACTCCCCTTTGAGTTAAACAGTAACCCTTTTTCCCAGATTTTTTTTTTTTAATTTCAATTTCTTCTTCTACTCCACATCTCAAACATTTCAGAAGGACCATTGATTTTTATTCCATCTCATTTGTCTGAAAGCTATAATAACTCATTACTTTTAAGAAGATGCTTTTATTTTGACATATAATTAAGAAAGATTTTTGTTGTGCGCATCCATTTTCTATAATCATTCATCATTTTTAGGGTTGTGGGTTGGGCTGCAGCAGAACCTGGTTGACAATGAGCGAGAGGCGGTACACAACCAGGACACAACGCAAGTTGATCTGTTACATAAAAGTAAATTGTTTCATATTTTACAAGAAGGCACAGAATAGAAAAACAGAACAGAAGAAAGTGCATGTCTTTCTTTTTCCAACATCCAACCCAATCAGTTCATGCACTTAGATTTTCCACAACAAAATATATTTCAGTACCAAGTACCAAATATCTGTAAAAACATTATGTCTCCATAAAAATCTCATATACTTCATTGTCTTGTTTGTGAAAAACCTTCCTCTGTGAATGAATAATTGATTTGAGAGCGTTAGTGGGAATAAATACCAAATCATAAAAATAGTTGTATGACAATTGCAGCAACAAGACAGTCGTATGAGAGAGAATCAATATGCTTACCCTGAGAAAAGTTCCATCATACCTATCTTTTCTGTTCCTGTTTACTCTTTACTGGCTAATTCTATTCCAGCCTGTGCTCTACCATTAACACCCTGCCACCAGTCCTCCTGTACAACAATGACAGGGACAGTGGCCAGGGCATATGTGCGCGCTAATAGGCAGAGGATGTGTGGGGAGTAGCTGATGGTATTTCCGTCCGAGCAGGGATAACTGGCTTGAGGCGCAGAGATGGTCAGCGTCTCTTGAGGGGTCTAAGGGTGAGGTCAACACCACCAGGCTCTGCCTCTGCTTCTCAGGCTGGATGGAAAAGAGAGTGTTGCATAGCAGGGTGGAGGTATGAGGACATGGAAAGAGTAAAGGAAACAAGAGCGTGTGAAAGAGCTGCAGAGCCTGGATACACACATTTAAGGACAGATAGGGACAGATGTGCAGACAAACACATATGTTACCTGCTGCAGTTAATGGAGTTCATCCTTAAAGACACCGTTTTCAGGCATCCATGAATCTTTTATCAAGTACTCAGTGCAGCAGTGTGGATGGTGGCGTGACAAAGGAAAGTTCAGCTGAAATTTGAAAGATATTCAATTCTTAAAGAAAATTTGAATTGAATGATTATCCCAAAAATGGGCTTTATTTAGATTTGTCAAATGCACCTTTTTTTTTGTGCTGACATAACAATGTCAAAAATAACTTAATTTGTACGGTGCCCATCTAATCAAAGAGAGAAAAAAGCAATTAAAACGAAAACAAAAAACAAAACAGAATACAATAAAGAAACACAAACAATTAGAAATGAAATCATGAAGCAGAAAAGGATCTCCTGTAAATAATAATAATAACGTTAATGATAATAATCATAATAATAATAATATGTAAAATAATAACAATAATGTGACCTTTATTCATCACATTTATGTCTAACCAGCACAACATAGTTAAATTATTTCTGCTCTAGTACGATATCTACAGCCTAGGCGCCCTGATGTCAGAAGCCCCATCACCTTTAACCTCCAGCCATGACCTACGGACAACCAGGACCTCAAGTTATGAGGTGGAGCATATGGGGGTTAAAGACATGTGTCACATAATATGTTGTGCCATTTAATTTAAAGTTATTAAATGTGTCTAAGGTCAATAATAAAGTTTGTAAGCAGTTGCAACCACTACACAGTCATTTTCATTACATTCTTTTTAATTAGGTTTGTGGACTGTCCTTACGCATACATGATAGGAACATGCAAACACAGGGTCCACAGATGGATGTGACCGAAGAACCTCTTGATGTGAAGAAACGGAGCTAGCCACCAAAATACCTAATTATACACGCAATGGGTACTAGATCTTTCTTATCTAAAGGGGTCATCATATACGCATCATTCTCATCTTTGATAAGTGTGGATGAATCTAATCTAGGATCTACCCACTGTTCTGACCTAGAAAATTTGGTCCATTTATTTCTGTTTGCTGGAACACAAGAGATAGCAGAAATAACAATAGGTGTTTTACTGATCTTCTTGGAAGAAGATGAAGCTCCGGTTCATGTTAATCTCAAAATCGGTTGGTGGTTATCGCATTTTCTGATGAAAGCCTCACAAGTTTGTGCCGAACAGAAAATGTGATACCTAAATGGTTATTTTCTCCACACTCTAAATTGAACATTAGTTGAACAATGACCGTGCTTCATCTATTACATAGTTGAAGTGAAGAGGAGAAAAAAGAAAGGTGAGCCCGGTTAGGGGACTGTCATGTATGGAAAGTGGTAGAAATCTTGTTATTAACAGATTTCAGAAGGATGTACTCATGGCTGTGGCTCCTACAGAGTGCCATCATTAACATCCCAAACTGAAGCACACTTCTCCTCACCGTTTACTGCTTTTCCTTTGCAATTCGCACCTCTTTCAATAATATCCATTCTCAGAAAAATTGATTTAGTATTGATATACTGTACATATAAGGCACTAAAATTTCCTCTGTAGACCTAATGTTTTATTTTGTAGGTTCCGTTCTATGTTCATTTCCTTCTAGATTTCCTTTCCTTGTTTGACTCAGTGTTTTCGTTCCTGACTTCCCAGTGTCTCCTCATCGATTGTTGAATGTCGTCACCTGTCCTCAGCCCTCACCTGTTTCTCATTTGTCTCGTTAATCTTGTTCATTTAAGTTGATGTCCTTCTCTGCCTCCCTGTCAGATCGTCTTTGTAACATACCTGATAAACCTGCCTGTGGTCTTGTCCATGTTCGCGCTCCTCTATCTCATGTCCTGCATTGCATCGCGTTCATTAGTTGTACTTTGTGATTTTGGAAAGATAAACGTAACCGAACAATCTGACCAATATAGACCCAGCAAGTGCATTTCTTAGAGGCTTAATGCTTAGTAAACATGAGCAAGCGATGAAATCTTTCTCAGAAATAAAAAGGGATACATCTGCTTATATGTCTAAAATCTCTGAAATTATTCAAACGGTGTCTGCTAAGTTGCCTCAACCAACCCAGCCTGTACAGCCTTTGTTCCTGGGCCACAGCTACACTCAATCCTGAGCTCCACTGACAATGTCACCCTAGTCCCCCCTGTGATTCCTCTGACAATTTCACCACCTGGTCTCCCCATGACTACCTTCCCTTCTCTCCCCAGTCTGACCATGTCCCAAACCAGTGACTATCCCCTACAGCTCACCTGTGTCTCTTCCTCTGACTCTTCTCCCTAGTCTCCCAGTGACTCCTCTCCATAGTGTTCACTCAGTCACTCCTCCAGTAACCTTGCTACCAAGTCTCCCCGTAACTCCTCCCCCTGTGACTCCTCCACTGACCTCTCTGCCCAGCTCCTCAGTAATCTGCCCAGTAACCTCTCCCCCCAGTCTACCATTGACTCCTCTCCTAGTGACTCCACTGCTCACTCTCCCAGTGACCTCTAGATCTGTGACTTCCCCAGTGACCTAAAAGTCTAGTCTCCATGACTCACTGTTCCCTAATGCTCCCGTGCCTCAGCTCTCCTCTGACACTCCACCATTGCTGGAGCCTGATTGTCAGACGAAACACACCCAGCTGGACCCTTTTTTTGGATTGGGATATATGTTTTGGACTGAATGGCGGGTGAACCCCCCGACTTCTGTTTCTGAGTCATGGTCGAGGGCGGACTATTCGAGCACTGTTCCCAGGTAAGGGACCGACCCTGTTCCTGAGTCCCGGTCGGAGGTTGATCTACTGACCTCTGCTACCGGCCTCCTGCTTTGCCTCTAGCCTGTAGAGGCAAAGCAGGAGGCCAGAGGGTCTAGGTGGGTCTTACCGTTTTCACCGGAAGCATACCATGCTTCCTCTGGAGGGTCTTCGCCGTATTCACCCTCGGCATCCTTGACTGCCTCTGGAGGGTCTTCACTATTGGCGTCCAGGGCTGCCTCTTCGCTGTTGCTGTCCAGAGGGGTCTCCTCATCACTGCCTTTGCGCCGGTCTTCTGCTCTGCCTCTGCTAAGTCTTCGCAGCCGGGGTCTTGAGGATCCTCGCCACTGCCACCGGCCAACAGAGGGCTCTATTCACCGTCGCCTGCTGACAGAGGGTCCCCATGTTAGCTGCCCGTCCCCTGTTTGGCTGCTAGATGTGTCTCACCTTCATCCGTGACCCCCCATCCTGGGTGACCCCCTCCTCAGCTTCAAGTCCAAAGCTAGCAGGCTGTTGTCCATACTTTTAAGTGAATTAGTATTTCGGGTGCCCTGTTGCTCAGGGGGCTGAACTTTGACTTTCTGTAACGATAAACGTAACAAAGCCACTTGAAAATGGTATTTTGAGGTAAAAATATTTAAATAAAACATTCATCACGCGTAAAAATAAAAAATAAAAGTAAAAATTCTTGTTTAACTGCTATATTATTATAGGCTTCCATAATATTGTTATTATTTATTATTTATTATTACTCAGGCATTAATTAATTAATAACTAAAATGAAATAATTGGCACATTCTCAAATTTGTGATTATAAACAATGAAATTATTTTTGCATGAAAAATAGTTGCAGATTATTAAATCAGTTAATCAAATATTTTCTGATTTAAAAAAAAGCTTTATTTCAACTGTGGATATGGACGGAAAAATTACAAGATATAGATTACGCTATCGAGAAATAGGTTTGTATAGGGGTTTATGTGTGTATGAATGTGTGTGTGTATAGGTCGATGTTTTTGTGGTATTTAATGGGGGAGTGAGAGGGCCAGGAAGGATTCTGGTGGTCCCAGTGTGGCCTTTTGTGCCAGCGGCTAGAGGCTAATGCCCAAGGAAGGACGCTGATTAGAGTTTGTTCATGCCACACACTAGTGTGTAGCTAAGACCAGAGCGGACACAGAGGAGATGTACACACCAGTGTACCGTATGGATTGACTGTTGTCTAAAGACATACTCAAGACTGGTAAAAAATGTAAAGAAATCCAACTTTTTTGCCATAAATGGCGCTCTTTAAACCATTTAAATTGGTTTTGTTGCAGCATGCACTTAGAAGTGAACATTATCATTATTAGTGTTACAGTATGTCGGAGTCTGTCTCACCTGTCACTCACGGCGACTCGTGGGTGGAAGAGGGGAGAATGCAATCTCCCCTTAAAGCTATTGTTAAACTGTATTCGTCAGAGAAGGCACTCACGTGTATATGTCTCGAATCCATCCTATGTACCGGATTTAAAGGTATGCTCCACACTTAACTCACGAGAACAGTAACCATTTCTTCTTAAGGGAAGATTATGAGATTCACCAATGTTTCAGAGATCTGCCCATGTACAGTATGTAACATGTATGCATACATTATATATATCTATATCTATATATAGATATAGATTTTATCTTTTTTTTTCATTATTGACAAATAAATCAGCTCAACAGTTTTTTTACTTGTATTTTATGCATCCAAATTATACTTGAATAAAAGTACAGAATTGTAATCAACAAAACGTGCTGAAAGTATCAAAAGGTTACAGAGAAAGACCAAATCAGGGTATTATTACCGTAGCCTGTGACATTAATAAATAATACTAATACAGATAATATCTCAGTTATTTACCACTGAATTACTTAGAAAGAGTATTTTAGTCTCTTAATTTTCCTGATGCTCTGAGTCTACTTCCATCTAAGGGTTGGAAGTTATCTCTTGCAAAACATGCTTTTTCTTCTTTTCTAACATGACATGTTTTTGTTTCCCAGAAACAAGTCTTTTTCACTTTGCAGATCACAATTCTACATACTCTTATCACATCCTGAAGACGTTGTCACCTCAACCGGGTGACGTGTTATTCAGCATTTGCAGAAATGAAGGTTGCGGTATTTTTCCGGAGTTTATTCGGCCTGACATGACTGAATCCACCAGATCCTGGATTTATAAGAGCAGACAAAGTAGCTGAAGTTAGATTTCTTTGAGTATATATAATTCTGTCATGGACTAGAAAAATCACAGAGAGTGCACCAAACTCCACTAAGTCTCTCCTCATCCTCGCTCCCCTGCTCCTTCCACTACCGTGTCTCAGCTCGGTGCCCCGACCCACTAGCTCCTACCCCTAACTTCCTGACTCCCTTTGTTTGTTTCTTCATGTGATGAAAAATAAAAAGGATGTAATAATCCCTAGTACTTTCACCGTAATGACGTCACTACCCCAACCGGCTTATTTTAGTTTAGTTTAAAAGCTGTGATTTATGTAATGTCACCAGAATTACGTTATCTCTGGGATATGCCTACCTCTGGGTGAATTATCATCTGTCCATCCGTTTTTACTTAATCTTTGTAACAAATGAAGAGACAAACAAACGCACAGAGGTAAAAACATTGCCTCCTTGGAGGAAAAAAAGTCTGGCTTAATACTCCCTCTGAATTACACACACAGTTATCATTTTTATTAGATAGGTCTCGCTAATAGAAATGCAATCTAAAACCAAAAATGTCAAATATAAATGATTTCAGAGTGCACAAGCGATAAAATCTTTTATCCTGCAGCGGGGAAGTACTTCTTCGTGTACACGTGCACGTATTGTTTAGTCTTATAAGATAACAGGTCACAGTTTAGTAAAAGAAATCACTGACTCTTTTCCTTTTCAGTCTGTTATTCAAGATGTTCTACATTCGATAAGAGGGAGGCTCAACCTCAATTCTTACAGGGGAATCAGTGTTTCTTCACCGAGACTTTTGCTGAAGTATGACAGTGTTCACAGATTATGGTTGTGTTTATACGGGAAAATGAAATCAAATACCAGACATGTTTAATAAGGTGTACATCAGCGGTGGGCCTTCGGTACCGGCAAGGCTTTCTGCGCTGGCATAGACACCGTCAGCAGAGAAAATAATATTTTAATAATTCAAAAAAATTTTTAATTTAGACTTGTATTTAAAAACTTACTTCTTATTAATCAATTAACATAAGTGCATTTCTTCTCTGACTGGCTGCATCCAGTGAGTTCATATAAATTCAAGATTTGTTTTATCCAACGAGATTTCTCCACTGCCGTCTCCGGTTTAAAAAAATATCTATGCTGAGACCTTCAGATATTCTTATGAATCCCAATTCACAATAAACAATCAATTTTGGTTGAATATTCTATTTTTTAATCCAATCAGATTTCAAATTTGTCAATTTTGGCAAGTTTTTGACAGACCAGGGGAGCATGCATCATCTTTACATACTGGCATATTTGAGGGTTGATCATCAGCTCACATCACTTGTGCTGATGGGTAATTTTAAGTCTAAAAATTAAACAAAACTTATACGAGAAATAGGAATGGTAGTTAAGGCTGTCAGTACTGGCCTTCCAGTCACTGAATAAGGACCTTAGAATGGAACTGAAAAGCAACAGTGTCCTTTCTGACCATGTCATTGAGATATTTTTAAAGAAAGAAAGGAGGATGAACTTTGTCTTCGAATGATAAACAGCTTTGGTTAGTCAAATGGATTTTGAAATACATTGAAATTAAACAGCTATAGATTATTGCATGCTTTAGATGGTGGCGCTGTGAATGATGTCCAGATTCAATGGTCTGGCCATGCCAATGTCCTTTTTGGGCATGTATGTTAATGCCCAGCATCTTGGCTGGAGTTCGGGAGGAAACCTTGCTGAATCCTGCTTGTACAACTCACATTTATGGCATTTTTGCTCTCTTTGTCGTCGGATAAGTGAATGTATCTGGTTTTTCAGAGTCTATTATTAAGTCATGAAGTTACTTCAGATATATGCAACATTTATTTGCTATATTTTCTATGCAATTAGCGTATGTCCCTCATAGGTGTTGAACCATGTTCCAACAATTTTTATTCCACTAGATAAATGTTAACCGTCTCTTTGAAATGGGCTGGTTATCTAGTCTGACAGCAGCCTGTAGCCGTAGTGTCACAATGACGTTATTTGACGGCAGCTTAATTGTGGGAATAGAGCACCGAAGACACAACAGTACCCCAGGTTTAGGGAACATTCATGCAGATTTCTCCATCTATGTCTGAGTCATTGCCAGCTTCATAATCTACAGAAAACTCCAACAAAGTCTCTTTGTATCGCTCAAATACTCGTCATCTCCTGTACATTTCACTTCAGCGTTTCTGTTCAGCCCAGTGAGCCACCAGCTCCACCACTTACGGAACATCAAAGGATTCAAATGCACTCTTGAAACTGAGCCACCAGCTTAAACCCCAAAGAAACATCAAAGGAATCGAACAGAGGCAATAGCCACATTGTGGCGTTATTACACCAAAACAGCTTAGCATCTTATTTTATTTAATTTGTAATGCTGCGAAATACGTAAGGTCATCACCAAAATGTATTCGCCTCTAGAATATGCCAAAACTTACGTCTTGGTTAAATTTCTTGCAAATCTGTCCCAGTTTTTCCTGCTAACTAACAAACAAACTACCAGACAGACAGGAGTGAAAACATAACTTCCTTTGAGAAGGTAAATATCTCCCAAAAGTAAAAGTAGGATTTATGGCAGATTTGAATAAATTTTTCGGTGAGATATAACTAACCTTTCGAAAAAACATAGATCCATCTACTATCTAACTTTTGTATTTTATATCCGTGTGACTCATTCTTTTGCTACTCATTAACCCTATAATGTCCTTGCCAAGAAAAAAATGTGGAAAAACTGTTTCTATGCATATTTTATTTATTTGGGGAATTCATTCACTTAATATCTTAGACACTCTAAATTTACCATGAAATGGCAAATTGTTTGGTCAAACAGGTTTTGCAACAGTAAAAATAAAATTTATAAAGTTATTCCATGATAAAATTTTGTATTTAATGGAAACTAGAATGTTTTAATTAGATTGGCTCCACCTTTTGGTAAAACATGTTTTTAGAAAAAATTATTAACCCTTATTAGACTTTTTTTTTGCTTGTATCAAGTTCATAATTCTGTTTAAAAGCCCTCACAGCCTTTAATATGACACAAAAAATCCTTCTTATTAAGTAGGACTTCTTCATTAGCCATGGTTGATGCCCCCTCCTCGGTGGCCCCTTGATCTGTGGTGTGACCCGGGGCTCCTTTGCCCCTTACTCTTTATCATACATGTCCTGCCATTGGGTCGTATTGTAAACAGGTTCAGTCGAGTAGCATACATTTTTTAATATGAAACAGTGACTCAAAATGAACTCAACGAAACAATTGAGCAGGACATCAAAGAGTTACTAACATAAATGTGTCAATGTCTCTGTATACATTTTACTTTTTACGTTTGTTTTCTCTCATTTTAATAATATTTCAGTGTTTTCTCTTAGTTTTAATCTATTTTTTTCATAATTCCTAGGTTGTTTTTTTTAAATCTAGTGAATATTCTTGTATTATTATATTTATAGTGTGGTGTCATCATACAATTCTCAAATCTTTTTAAACGCTCTTTGTCATCCATTATATTTTCATATCTATAATACTATGTGTGACTGACTGGGCAACATATGTGTATTTTAACCTGGTGCTGTAACGAGGGAATTGTCCAGTTTAGGATCTTTAAGGGAAAACTTAAATCTAAGTTCACAGGTAACCACCCAACCAGCCAGCCAACCAATAACAGAAGTAATCAACCAACCAAACAACATCCATAACACAAATGAGCAAATGGAAGAACAACACATATGAGAATTTAAAAGAAAAACAACAACATAGTTTTATCTCTCTTGCAAATTCTCTCTTTCTATATTGTTAACCATATTTAATACTCCTTGGATTTTACTTCTTATTTTGCAATGCTTTAGTCTCTTTAACTGGTCCTTTATTTTTTAATTGGTTGTAAGCTTGAGCCAGTGCTCTAATTTGCTGAGGTCTCACTCGACAAAAACATTCATTCTCAAGTAGTATTTTGGTTTAATAAAGGTTAAATAAACACAAAGACATGGCTGTCCTCTATATGTAGAATCATTTCAGTCAGATGATGTGGGAGCCACATGCTTGCAGTAGGAACTTGCCGAATGTTAAACTGATTTCTAATGAGAAGCCCACTAGGTTTAAAAAAAACAAGAACTTTTCTCTGTTTTAATGCAGAGCTGTGCTATTCAGATGACAGCGACCAACCAACCAATGGGTTGAAATATGATACACACTAATAAGTCATAATCTCATGTCCACGTTTATAAAATCATGTAAAACTGACAACGAGCACCGGAGATGAGTAAAATGCTGCGTATTCAAGAAAGACATCTTTGCTGTATGTGCTGTGTTTCCTTTCTACCTCCCCCAGCTCACACAAGTCCTGCAACTTCTTTCTGTGTATGTGAAAATGAGGGCAATCGATCGAGCTGGAGCTGAGCACAGGGAAATGATGATGGTGTGTTGCGGGGCCCTAAGCGAGCGGTTGATAGGTCGTCAGGTCACACACCCACCCACTTCTCATTTCCCACACTGCACTGCTGACATGGTACAGCTCAAATCAGTGGTAGGCGTTACTTTTCAAGGTGAGATTTGGGGTTAAGAATTATTTTCATTATCTGCAACTTATTGGTTTTATACATAGATATATTTTTGCTGTGGATGTGGTTTGACATTTTCTCAGCACTGCTGAGAGAATGGGGTTTAAGGACAGAGTTTGATTGTGTGCCTGTCGACATACCTTTAAAAAAATCTGTCTCAAGTATAAAGCATATAACTCATGGTAGTTCTGTCTGTTTGTCTCTGGATTACTCTGAGATTTAGACCAAACGCAGTAAGAATCTGGTCAACAAGTTATGCAAAAACCAATTCTGTACTGTCATATAGCTATAGCCACTGCGTGGGTTATTACAAAGATGTATATCTGTTAGATTCAATAGAAAGTTGAATACATAGCCTTTCCTTTTCTTTTACTGATTATAGCACATACTATACATTTCTACACTGCTATAGTTCAGTGGGATATATTATTTATTCTAGCAAACGTATCTGACAATAGTTGTTGCTGTTTGCTTTTTGCAATTCATTTACTGATTGCTGTGGAGGTTAAGAGGGATATTTCAGCCAATATAAGAGCAAAGCTTCTAAAATAACTTGCTGACCCTCGCTTTAATATTCTAAATAAAAGACATGTGATATGTGAAACACAACATGTGGTTCATAACCCTTTTTTTCAGTTCATGACCTCCTTCAAAGAAGGTAATTTGTGTAGTCTAATAATGTCAGTAAATTGTAATATTAATAGTATATATTACTTTGATTGTTATTACCTTTACTTATAGTAGAGGAGTACTAACTCTAACCCACTTGCGAGAAGTTTTTATACTTACCTGTGAAGGGTGAAGTGAATGGAACATAAATAATACAAGTTCCTCTTCTTATTCATACCAATATTTTTTTTGCATTTAATTGATGGAAAATATTCTATGTGCCCTTTATAAAACAGTTAAAAATCTTTGTTTAAAATCGTGCTGAATCTTTGTTAATAAGCAAAATGATCCAGTTCACTGAGTGCAAAGTCTTCATGTTTACCTTTATTCTGCTTCTCTATGTCTGCGTGTGTCTTTGTAAATGTGCAAGTGTGTGCAAGTTGAAAGGGAGTGAAACCTATTTTTAAATGACGAAAATTGCTGTAAGGGCATACGACAAAATTGGCACCCACCACTATCACAACAATTGTTCTTGCCATATCCAAAAAGGATCCAATTTGGTCAATTTTATTTAGAAGCTTCAGGAGGACAGCCGCTACTCCATGGGCATTTATTAGAAAGCTGATGGGAAGTGTTGAAGCTGCGTCAGCACAGTGAGTTAGTAGGGTAGTCTTAGAGAAATGTAAGCAACTCTTAGAAAAATGGAAACAAATCCTGAAAAAACACCTCAACTTGTAGCATTTGAAAAAAAAAAATTGTAATATTGTGCCAAGTATTGATCATTTAATATATTCATTTATTATTTATATGACTATGTACTGAGCTTTTGGGTACGAGAATAATAAAATCAATTGCTTTTCCAGTCCACTAAATGGCGCAGTAGAGTTTTTTTTTTTTTTGGTGTGCTCAGCAAAGACCGAATGAAATGATAAAAGAAAATAAAAAAATATAGTTTGATGACATAAGCATTGTGATAATACAGTATAATACTGTTGAATCCCTGGTGATTCAAATTCCCACTGTTGGTGTTGCTGACCTTTTCATTGTGAAGTACAAATGGCTAATGGATTAATTATAAACTGACTGAATGAACATTAACATAACTTTCTACACAAACTAATAAAGCAGCCCCTGTGTATAATGGAGGCATGTCCACTCCTAAACATTCACTCCTTACAAACCTTTTGGAGCCCCCTCTCCATCATTTATGCAGACTCTAAAATTGCTGTATGTTAAAGATAGTTATTCCTACTGTGAGACCAGGTATGGATTTGTGTTCTGACAAAAGTCCAAAAATTGAAATAGTAAACAAAACTGTGACAGTGGTAAGACAATGTATAAAAAACACTGAAAGAGGTGGGTAGAGGGTAGGAACTGAAAAACTTAGGGACAGATGGAGGGAGAGAGAAGGAAATGTAAGATATAGAGAGTAAATTATGGATGGATGGATGATGGATGGATGGATGGAGGGAGAGAGGGAGTGAAACACAAAGAGAAAAAGAGAGAGGGATGAGGATGAAGTGTGAGTTTGGCTCAGCGAGAGCAGCTGTATAGAGGACACTGTGGGTGGAAGTGGTAGAGTCGTGGGTGAGCTCAGAGTTTAACTGCCAACCCTCCCTGTTTTGAAAAACTGTCCATCACACACACACACACACACACACACACACACACACTCACACACACAGTCTTCGTTGCAAAGTTTTAGCTTGAAAATCTAGAAAACTTTCCATTTCGCTGACTATATGTTAGGCACGAGAAGATTCTATCCCTGTAATGAGTGCAATGCCTTCTGTGTCACCCTGCTCACGCTGGGTGCTAACCTGGTTCTCTGTTTTAACAAAGTTATACCAATATCGGTACATCAAAATGAAATGAAAAAGATTTGTGCTTGTCTAGTTTGATGTTTTGTGGACAGCACCCTATATTTCTCAGGTGGTGGGGGAGAGAGAGTATGTGGGGTTGGGGTAAGCTAAAATTTAGCCCATTTGCGTCGATGTGTGCAGGCAATTATAGGTTGCGTCCGAGACTTGTACAATGATATATAATGAAAGCAGCAGATCCTGAAATAGAGTACCCCCCTCCCTGTCCCTGTGGTCCATTCTTGTGAAGCTCCCGTCCAGCCGTGACTTTTCCAAGTGATCTCCTCCCTGCTGCCTCCTCCGTTATGGTTAGCATGCCGGCTAAATCTGTAGCCAAGCATCTGTAATTAGGCTCTGCCTTTGCAGGATTGAGTGGTACACACTGGCAGCTGGAAGGCCAGGGCATTGCAAACACACACACACACACACACACACACACACACACACACACACACACACACACACACACACACACACACACACACACACACACACACACACACACATACACACACATACAGTGACATGCATGAACATGCACACAGGCATTAAATCATGTCATGTAATCATGTAAACTAAGTGGATAAAGGGTACGCCAGGACAGGGGGTTGAAGTGCTGAGATTATGCGAGTAAAAGGGGCTAATATTGTGCTAATTCTCCATCATCCATCTCAGCCTGCCATCCTTTCCCTCCTCCTAATCATTATAATTCTCCTTAATGCATTAAACCTATCATCTCCATTATTCCTCGCTGGTTGAGTATCTTTTTCCCTTCTATTTCTCTTCAACCTCAACCCTAATCTCTTCTCCTTCTCCCTATACCACTCCCTAAACCCACAGCCTGCCATCATTTCCCCCTCCACAAATGCCTTCTATGTTTCCCACTTGTCCTCTCTCACCTCATCCTTTGTTCAAACCATCCCATAGCAGTGCTGTTGAATGTAGAGTGGGTAGGTTGACCTGGCAACACTAAAATCCAAAGTAGCTATGAGAGCTTTTTAGTTCCAGCTATATATATTATTTAAAAAAAGAAGAGAGAATAGTGTGATGTTACCTCAGGCCTGTTGCCGCCCAATGAGGGGGCTCTGGTGCAAGGCAGCCAAACGAGCAAAATCACATGCTGATACACAGAAACACATACACCTGCCTATCTGTCAAACAACATTGACATGTTGCACATGATCGTCCATTTATCATTCATGGAACCCAGTCATACAATAAACGGTGACATTGACGGTGAATGACTGAATTGTCTTGTGTGTCACAAACATTGTACATACAGCATCAAGAAAACTTTAGATGAAACACAAACATGAAATCTGTTATCACATAGAATTTTGCATTGTGATTATGTAAGCATCCCCATGTTTGCAGGCATAACAATATCTCAGCAAGAAAATTAAAAAACGTATTTTACAAAATGTTAGACTGTTTATTTTATTAATGGCCATTCTGGACGTATCTGATTCAGAATATTAGCATTTAGAATCTGGAATTGCATTTGACTAAATGGTGATAAAATGTGGTACTTTACTGTCCAATTAAAGTCAAGTCTTCTTCAATCAAAGTAGCAGTTTAAATAAAATATTTCCTCTCCATTGCGTGTTTTTCCGTCTCACTAGCACAGCTTGACACCCGTAACTTGTACTTTTGTGGCCTATGACTGCCTGCTTATGTCTGACCAGGGCCTCTGATTCTCTGTTGAGATTAAAGGTATTGAGACCAGTCATTTGTGTCAGTGTGTGGTTTCGTCAATGCTGCCAGGATGCTCTCGAACTCCGCTAGCCCTTCTAGTCTCATGCCCCACAAGGGGCATGGCTATTTTAGCTGCTCTGAACTGCAAAACCCTCAATCCCCTACTGACCAGCACCCTCTCGTCGCTGCTGGCTGTGGTGATTTTGTGGATTTTGATAGACCAGGGGGATTATTATCGTCCACTTAAAATACTTTTATATTGTACTGCATGTGACTGAGTCAATTCAGAAAACAGTAAACAAGTAATCATGAAGGAGTGCCGTATCCTTCTTTGACTCCATCTCTCTCTTGCTCAACATTATGTGAGAGTAACTTAGCTGAAGATTGTGTGACTATAGTGGAAAAACTTTAATCTCAACTGTTAAAAGCATTTGAATAAAAATCAAACAACAATTTTCGTAAAAGTAGAAAATTCATGAAAACTGTAAGACGTCACACCAGACATAGATGCTAATGTGTCCTTCGTCATCCCTCTTTTTTCTCACAGAACCAAGGCTCGCTATTTAAGATGAAACAGCATTCAGGCCTTGGTCCACCTTTTAGGTCAGTGTACACAATTAAAGGCCTCATAGAGACGGGTCTTAGTTGTTTAAAAAGAGTTTCTGTCCATCTCTCAACTAAACCACTCAAGACAAATGGCCGCCCACCAAGAGCCAGGGTCTACTCTGAGAATATTGCTGCTAAACCTCTTGATAATATGTAGAGTATGGTAAAAAACATTCTCTCTTGGAAAGTGTCAATATTTAACGATGGAAAACAAAGTGTGCCAATATGCTAAACCAACTGAGACCTGCAAGAATGTTAGCATTGTTAAACTTTGTTATGCTAAGCTAGTAATTAATTTAAATTAAAAGCACCTGTTTTCATATATGCCCCTTTGAGAAGACTTAGGTTGTGATTAAGGATCAACTTTAGTCATTGCTGTTTTTCATTTCTTTCCTTCTGCTTATTCAAATGTGAAAAGTTTGAATTTACTTACATGTTAGTTGGATGTAAGCTGTTATCTTATATATGTTGGGTCTGCCACACACACACTGATGAGCCATACCATTATAATCCCATGCAGGAGACATCAAAATAACTTTGTTTATCTTGTTACAATTAACCTGTGAGTGGATGAGATGTATTGGGTAGCAAGTGAACATCTTGCTCATCAACCAAGTTGAGGTTTTGAAAGCACGTATTAGGTTCCGAGAGACTTTGACGGGGGCCAAATTGTGATGGGTAGTCGACCGGGTGAGAGCATCTCCAAAATTGAAGGTGATGTTTGGTCTTTCCAGTCTGCAGTGGTTTGTATCTGACCAAAGTGGTCTAAGGAAGGCACCTTGGGATTAAGTGACGCATGTAGGGGAAAGGCTAGCCTGTCATGTCTGATCTTACAGAGGAGATACTGTAGCAGAAATTCCTGAGAAAAATACTTGCTACTTGATCTGATAGAAAGGTGTTAGAACACGTATAGCCGTTACACAAAATAAGCCAGGTGGTTTTAATGTTATGGTTGATCGACATTCTAACCGACCAAACTCTTGGTGTTTCACAACTGTCTTTCTCTAGAAAGGCTTGCCACATCTTTAAAAGGATGTGGATGTAAATGATTGAAATAAATATTTGAATATTTGACTCATAAGATCTCCGGCAGGGGCTTTTATTTGCTTAGACCCACAGACGAATGCTGTTTCCCTTTTAAGTCTTGCTGAGAAAACCACCATAGACTGATGCCAGGTATCGAGACCTGCTAATGACTGACACCCTAACATTTAAAGATGTCTCTCTCTCTCTCTCTCTCTGCGGAGAGGAGTGAGTCCTACACCACATCCTGTCAACCCAACATTGTCAAAGCCTCAATGATACTGCTGCAAAAACAGCACTCAACAAGGAGAGCAAGAATGAGGGCAAGCAGCAGGACTGTAATGTAAAAAAAAAAAAAAAGTTATTGGGAAAGCCCATGATTTTTATAAAATTGAAAGTGAAGTGGATGACTACGGAATAACATTTCATGCTTATTAAAATCTTAGTCAATGTATAATGTGTTCTGCCTTAAACATCCACAATACCTGTCCCTCATCGATGGCATCATTGCCTAACCAAAGCTCTCCCTCCTCTTCTCTCGGTGGGTCAGCTAGGCCCAGGGTGTGTGGGATGTTGCTGTATGTTGAGGGAGAGGGAAAATGTGTGAAAACTGTGTAGGAGAGGCTAAGAAAAACATTACGGCCTGGCAGCCGTGTTGTAGGGAGTGGAGGATGAGGGGGAGATCAGGGGAGTGAGGGAAGGAGGGGAGGATTGCATGGGTATGGGTATGACAGAGGGGAAGGTAGGAGTGTGTGTGTGTGTGTTTGTGTGTGTGTGTGTGTGTGTATGTGTGTGTGCGTGTGCTGTGCGTGCGTGCGTGTGTGTGTGTGTGTGTGTGTGTGTGTGTGTGTGTGTGTGTGTGTGTGTGTGTGTGTGTGTGTAGGGGGTGGGGGTGGCTGTTGAGGTAATATCTGACAGTGTGGTTAGATCATATTCCCACCCTGTCTTCTCATGGGGTGGGTGGGGCTTTTGTGGCAGGGCTGGCTAAGAAAGGGTGGGGATGGAAAGAGAATGAAAGAGGGCAGAAAGAGGAAGAGATGTGAGGGAAGCAGGAAAGGACATGATGAAAGATGGGTGGAGGGGGCCGAGAGGTGAACAGTAATGACAGTTCCCACTAAAGCCAGACCAGTTTTACACCCCAGAGGTGGCAAGACTGGTTCACACACAACCTTTCTACTCTGCCCTCCTTTCTCTCATTACCTGCGTCTCCCTCTCTCACACTTATTAACTATAGACACATTTTCGAAACAATTAACAATTGGATGACCAACACTATCAAAAAAATATTTAGAAATAAACTCAGATTGTGGCAACACTTTATTCATCGTAACTACTAAAGTTGCTTTAGCACATAGAGTGACTTAAGTAGATGACCAAAAACATGTGGTTACTTTGAAGATATTTCTAGTTTTGCTCGCGGTGTGGCTAAATGTCGGTCAGTCGGTCACTTTGGGCTCAACAACTGTTAAATGCATTGGTATTTAATATGTAGTTGTGCAAAAATACTGAGCCCCACACTGGCTGATCCATCAGTGTGTGAGAATGAGCGGCTTAAGGTGGACGTCTTAGGGCACATAGATAGACAGAAAGTGTTGTATCCCTCCTGATGACATCATCTTTCACAAACCATCAGTGTATTAATGCATGTCAACACTGATGATTGGAGCATGTGATCCAAAGCGATTTGAGTGGATGGTACGTGCAAGTATGATTTTTGAGTTTGTTTATCAAGGTAGGCCTGAAGGCTATTTATTTGTATTTTGTTGTGAAAAATAATGTATATCTGCATTTGCTACATTTGGTGCACTTGGCAGGTTATATGCAGACAGTGTGTAGAAGACGGCTGCCAGTGAATTGTCAGATTTTATATGAAGGATTTGGTACAGAACATGACGCTGAGCTGAATACCCTCAACGGATGAGCTATAAAACAAACAGGCCACATGCACAGAATCTCACTTCCAAAATTATTTTTGCAGACATGCTAATGTATTAAATGTAGTTTATTGGTTACGGGTAGTTTATAAGCCACTTACATAAGAAAAAAGATAAGTCCTTTCTGAAACATATTAACGGTAATTTGCTTCAAAACTACCTGAGACAATACTTTTTTTTTTTTTTTTTTTACATATTATGACAATAAAATATGAAGTTATGCACTTTCTTTTAAGGACATAACTGAACTAACCCTGACCCATAATGTGTATCTGTCGTACTGATTTACTCATTTATAATCCATGCTTGATGGATGGATGGATGAACGGATATATACGTTATTCATCCAGAGGGGAATTCAAGTAACTTTTGCTGTTGCCATGTGACAGTTGTTGTTTTGTTGTTTTTTAGTGGGAGGAGGTCTAGAAATATTTTAAAGGTTAAGAAGATGGCTCTGTACGGACCTTTGCAGCTGTCAGGTGGTCAAGTTTAAATCAGTACACGTGTTGAGACAAGTGGTCTACAATGAAGTTATTCAAGTCTTAAGACATGTCTGGTTGCCTTTCTTTCTGTTCTTCAAATCTTTCTTGCTCTCTGTGTTGATTCACTCCCAGTAGTTCTTTTGCTAAGGCATGTAAAACTGGTTCTGTGATTCTAATGGTAATCCATTTATGATGCACACGAGGGAAGGTTTTGAACTAAGAGTAATAATGTTGGGTTAGCGACTTAACCAACCTACTCTTGCCTCAGCTAATACTTTTTTGTCCCAAACAGTGGCACCCTTGGGTGTGCACTCCCATCTGTTTGTGAGTCCGTCTCTTGATATTAGAAGGATAGTAAAGACTTGAACTGCCAGCCCTGGGTTAGTTTGAATGTTCAGTGCATTGTAAAGGGTGGCCACCAAACCTGGAGAAGCTAGCTTACTCTCAAATCTAAAAGAAAACAGAAATCACTACACATACAGGAAAGATGTTCAGATAGGACTTAGCTTTGAGGTATTTTATCTCAAAGACAGCTAATTGTTTGGCCACACAGAGGCCAAAAAAGTTGCCAAATGATTTTTTACTTTTTCATGCCATGCCACATGGTAAATGCCTTTATCAAACGAGCGCCTACATTATTTTTCCAACTGTGACAAAGTGCTATTTTTAACGTCTGCCACAGAATTATCTGACCTTTTAAAGACAAGCATCTCTAATACTATGTAGATTTTCTGTGACCTGCAGCAAATGTGATGTATAGTCAGACACCAGCTTCTGGCAACATTCCTGAGGAACCTCATCCCATTCCTTTTTCCTGGGCAAAAGGCCTCTAGTTCTGAAATATTCTTTGGTTTACGTGCTGGAACCGCATTTTTCCCACCAGAAATTTCTTTGGGACTCACATCAGACACCAGTTACGACATCACTAGAACGCTCAAGGATGTTTCGATCCGAACCAATGTCCAATGGTGCCCAAGATTCAGCTTCCTTACAGATGACACAACTTTTTTAGCTGATATTTGATGCAATCTATCTTACCCTCCACATGTTGCAGCTTTCCAGCTCTCCAACTGCTGCCCTGCTTCAATGTAGGTAGGGTCATATTCTCAGTGCATGCCTCTTCCTTCCTCCTCCTACCCATCATCAAAAGGACCTGAAAATGTATGTTTTGTGCCATTGTTTCACAGATCAGGATCTCTAAACCTCTACGTCTCATCTAGATGGTTTTGTACATACTGAAACAAATTTTTCTTGTGCTTTTGGGCAAGCAGTGGTACCATCGTAGCGTTCTGGTATTGACTTATGTCAATTTAGGACTTGACAGAAAAAAACTAAAAAGACATTTGGTATCTAATACCAAAGTTTAGAGAGTGAGACCTTGAAGGTTGGCCATGTTTTAACTACAGAAAAAATCACACATATGTTTTCTAATGACAAATGCTACCCAGGAGTTGAATAATCTTGAGATTATAGTAGAGGTTGTGTTTAACATGGCAAAATATCCTTTGCCTTGAGCTATTTGAAATGTTTTTGTGTGATTTGGTTCAACATAGCTGATGAATATTACATTTTGCAAGTAAACATAATATACAATAATGATGGAATAAATTAACTTTCAACTGTTTGTAGTGACGTACCGTGCCTGGGTACACACAGGATGACCTGGTTTTAACCTCTACGAGCAAAGAGAGCTGCTGATTATGTTGGAGATGTTATTGCAAGCTGACATCTCCCACACACACCTACACACCTCTGACCCGTGTTACTGCCTCAACTTCTAGTTAGCTTGATTTACAGGAACAAAGAAGGGTAGACATACAGCATGTTTGGCATTTAATAGATCCACGAAAAGCAGAGAGAAAAATAAAACCTGAAGAAAATAACCTTTTCCTTCAGAGGGATCTTTAAAAATGAGTGCACAAGCTAGACGTTGTTAGTCTCTTGTTATTGTGGTGATCACCTTTACTAGTTTTAGTGAATTTTTATATGATTCCAATCAACATTCAATGCTGTCATCGATCAACATCAGCATTACACTTTTCTAGCAATTCATACGGCTGAAAAAACAACACAGTAACGATAGACTTGTGTAGTTACACATACTATAGAATAGACTTCACCTTTGGGAATCTTTGGCTATTTAGGCTATTTTTGAATACCGCTGACTTTGCCCAAAAATATCACATTAATGCTATTTAATATTTCAATGTCAGGGTGTATATTTTTTCAGCACATCACTTCTATGAAATGATCATTCTATCAACACTTTTAGACACTGAATCTTTAGCCTTCTCTCTTCCACCATCCTGTAACTCTTAAAACATACCAAAAACTCTGACAATGTCTCTCAGTCAATCTCTCTCCGTATCGTTCAAATGCTCTGTCTGTCTCACCTCCTCACTTCTGCATCTCTGTTCAGGTCACCATGTGCCCGCCCCTCTGGTAAATTCTGCATTTAAGCCAGAGTCCGCAGATTCCACTGAATTGTTCAAATTTTTTCATGTTATGAATTATTAAGAAGATATTACAGTTTGCATAATATACACGTGTAAAACAATGTTTGGATCAACTTTATAACCCTCTCTCTCTCCATGGTTTTCATTTTTCTTAAAACTGGCAGGGTGCTTCAAGTCGGTTTTTTCAGACGAAGTTATCGTCACTGCCTCAAGCGGTCTCATTTTCATGCCACAGTAAAGCTAATATTTGATGTGATGGCTGGCATGACGATCTGACTCTGAGGGTTAATATTTCAAGGTAAGACTTCACTATTAATGACATTAGACAAATATATGCCAAAGTCTATGCCTCAAATTGTTTTTCTTTGTCTGATGCCCTGCATTGTGTTGGATACAATATATAAGTATATACAAGTACAAGTATAATGTATAGTATTCAGCCGTTTATGTTGTATTTTCTTTTACTGTATCCAGCTGCCGGTTGCACTGAATATTCAATGCTTTTGAAACGTCTTGAATGAACTGGGAATTAGCCTTTTTAAATGATAAACCCTCATTTGGGTTTCGGAAGACATGACCATTTCATTTTAAGAATTAAAAAACAATATTCTGCACCAAAAGCAGAATAGAACGTTTTGCATTATTATATCTTTCAATTGTCTCTTGCAAAACACAGTGCTGAATGGCCACTAGTTTAATCAATCCAACAAGGCTGCTGTTACCTCACTGTGTGGGAAGGGGGAGAGCAGCCTACAGTATGACACAACCCTTCAGCAAACAAACACAAAAAACACTATTCGTGAAACAAATTCAATCACCCAAAAACACGGCCTGTTAGCTCTCTGACAGATTTGGTAGAAAAGATGGTCACACCCACTCCACAGGTGGCAAGATGAAGGCACCGTGAACAGCAGCATGTGGGTGTAACTTTAAAAGTTGGTGCTTTGTGTTTTGCATAGCTCTTTCTTTCCTGCATTCAATGGCGGTAGCCTCATACCTTGAACCCAGATATATGTACTGTACAGAAACAGAAAGCAAGAGAGGTTACCAGACACGCTCAGAGAGACATGATTAGAAAATCCAGATTCCTCTCAGTGTTTGAGGTCAAATTCTTGCATACAGTGGAGAAAACGTGTGTACAAAAAAATAATTTATAAAAGATTATCAATTTTTAATTTTGTGATAAACTAAAAAATCCTCCAAAGTTTGCCTTTGCTTTGCAACATTGCCCTTGAAATGTCTCCTTTTTCAAAAGTATCCCAGAAGCGCCAGTAATTAACAGGGTGGTAAACCTTGCCATTTCCCTGTCTTCAGTTTATCTGCTAGGGTCTATCTTTACTGTGCCTTCTTATAGGACTGATAGACTTGAGTATGACTTTCAACTTCTCATAAAACTCTGGGAAAGCAAGTAATTAGTGTGTTCCAAAATGAATGGACTATCAAGAAAGCTCTCTACTGTCTTTATGTACTGATATTAGAGGTGGTGTATGGTAGTCTTTTAACAGTAAAATTAGTTATGTCTTTGCAGGCCACTTACAATGGAAAGAAACTAAAATAAATAAGAAATGGCATATAGGCTGTATAGAATACTAAGAAGTATGTATGGTTTAGTAATACACAATAGAAGTAACTTTTTTGGATGAATTATGATTTTTTTTTGACAAAAAATAACTAA
The DNA here is from genome assembly GCA_037951165.1 of Lophius americanus. Classification (NCBI taxonomy): domain Eukaryota; kingdom Metazoa; phylum Chordata; class Actinopteri; order Lophiiformes; family Lophiidae; genus Lophius; species Lophius americanus. The sequence continues at coordinate 1,162,062 of JBBDHG010000057.1, forward strand.
AAACAAAGAAAGACAAGAATACAAAAGTAAACTGAATATCATAATGCTGAATTATATCGTTTTTCGTCTCTGCCCTGCTAGAAAATATTTGCCTGAGCAAATTTACTCAAGTGAAACAGCCACATGTGAAGAAATGGCACGGCACAGGATACAAAATGATCAAACCTCTGCTGGGTGTGTATGTGTAAATAAATGAGTGGCCACATGAGACTGAGCTCTGAGATCCTGCAAATGACAGATTTAGAAGACTGTACAATGGTCCTGTAATTATAACTAACTTATGGAGTTGATACCAACCTTTTTGTCTTGTGAGCCATGAAACTAAACTCACAATCAGATCAACTGCATAAATTGCTTGATTTGTATTATTAAGGTGCTTTAAAGGGTAATTTTACACCGTATTTTATAACTAGTGGTCAACCCACCAAGTCACTGCATACTGAAGTTATTCAACCATTAATTGGGGATTGCCACTCCCACTGACATTTGTGATTGTGGTTTAAGTTGTGAATTAATCTGTTGTAAAACTGGATGCAGACTCATGTTCCTTTTTGAATAAAGTTTTAAAGTTGAAATGATTGTTGAATTTTCATCTAGTATATATATTTTTTATCCATCCATCCATCCATCCTTCATTCCCATCCAGACTAAGAAGGGCATTCCAGAAGTCCCCGTGAAAGAATCACTACCTTAATGTGGCGGTGGGGGGTTGACGTGGGTGCTGTTTTGGATGTGTTAGCCCCTGGGGGGGATTTCAAAGGCAAAGTGGTCTTTGCAAAGTGGGAGGGGTCAGACTAAGAGTGACTCCAAAATATTTTTATGCTAAAACTCAAAACTAAGATGTTGAACATGATACCTGTTCAACATCAGCATGTTGCATTTAGCTCAAAGCACAACTCTGCATAATACACCATCCATTACCCGGGGTTAGGGGGCAACAACACACAGGTACCACTTCTGCCGAGGCCCAGCAGACACTTTTAATTCATTTAGTTCCTAATCCAAATTCTACAACAAAGTATTAGCATGTTGCTTTATTCTCTGCTCCACACTCCTCCACTTACAGTGTCTGCAATCAATCTAATGCCCCGTTAGCCTCTAACAGACCGAGTTCTGTCATGTTCCTCTCCAGTATATAACATCTAAGGAACAAGGCATAACAGAACCCAAAGCTCATGAAAAAGTCATGCAGATTTACAGGGTAAACAGTTATTGCCAGACTCTACATTTACCGAGCACTTCAACAAACTCACTGAGTATCTCTCAAGTACTCTGTAGCCGCTCGTCTACTTCACCATCTCTGTTCAGCCCACTTAGCCCACAGCTCCACCCCTAAAGGAACCTCAGCAGCATCAAAATGGAGAGCGTGGAGCATCTTTTTAAGCTTTTTAATATACGTCTAAGAAAAAATAAATATTGAACTATTTGGCACATTAAAACCGCATAATTGTAAGTATCAAGTCTACGAAACGGTTGTTGAAGCTTTCTTTCCCTTTCCTTTTTACGGAGCAGGAGACAATTGGTAGTTGCTCAAGCCGCCAACATGCCCGTGTTGAGCAGTGTTAAAATCACAACAAAAAATCATAAGGGTTAATAGAATTTAAAAACAAAGAAAGTTCTGTTGCTTTATTTGGATCCACTACAATATTCAATAATCTTTTCTTCATTGCTGCATGTCCATCGCCCCCAAAAGGTATCATGGAAATCTGGATTTTTAGATGCTAAACGCTCCACCAAGTTCACTGGACTAGCTAACTGTGTTTGTCTGCTCTTTAAAGATGAGACTGTAAGAAAGGGTAGGTCTTTACATTTAATCTGTGACAAACCTTACCTGTAGTTGCCAAAAACGTTGCCATGAGAGCATCAAAAGTGAACTGAAACAGCACCGTTTGAGCTTGACAGATGAGCAACGCAGCGCAATTAACAATGAAGCTTGAGGGAAGCTGCAGTAACATGTTGTCATTACCAAGAGTGACTGCTTCCACACTGCTATACCGTCATTTCATACATTTGCAGTAACGGCATATTGGGTATTATGATTTATAACAACTTGCAACGCTTTTCCAAATCATTCACTAGCCCTGCTTAAAAAATACAGCTGGCGATTTTTCTGTATATCTTCACTGATTAACTGTCACCAAATCAAAATATTCACTTAACATTATGTTTGCGACAAAATACAAAGAGCCCCTGATAACTAATGTCTTCTGTCAACTCTCAGCAGCATTTACCTCAGAGATAACACCCTATGATTATTCTGCTATTACACTGTTTAATGGGCCTCAGATAGCTGTTACCAGGTACGAACTGGTACAATGAAGCACACACCCAAATATACTCAGATACTGTCACCCTCTCTCTATCACATAACCTTTATTCAGTCTTTTCATTCCTCCCCTGAATGTCTTTTGTTCAATACCTGATATGAACCCCTCTAGCTCCTGCTTGGCACCAGCAGAGACCCACCCACTGGTTCAACCCATTATTCTGGAGCAACTCCCAGTGTACTTTTCCAGATGCACATCAGTCTAAGCTTGGCTGTTTTATCACCAGTGCCAGACTCACAGCTCCTGTTTCCCAGATCTTGCTCCTGTTTTTTTATTCTCCCCTGCTCTCCAAACTGATCTCTGGGTCCAGACATTCAGGCCCTGGTCAGGCTTTAAACCTCCACTTTAAACCTCCTCTCTTTCTTCCCATCTAGGCTAAGGCTCTGTCTATTCCCAGCTTTAACCATACGGCTAAGACTGTTTTTAGGCTTGGCCCAGTGAGTGTGTGTGTGTCACTCCCCTCCCCTGAGCACAGGTGGACTTGTAGGGAATGCTGCCAAATACTTTTGGTGTAGGGGGAGGGAGGGGTGTTGGCTGAGGTTGGTGGGTGCAGCAGTTTGTGTTTTGTTGTGTTTCTTAGATAACCGTTTCATGGAATGGTACCTTTTCACTCCTTCAAATCACTGACACACCTTCAGAACAAATTTTATTCTCTATCTCAGCCGCTCTCACTTTCATGTGTGCCAGAGCTAAGACTGTGTTGGGTTTCCTGACGGGGCAGAGTGTGCAAGAGAGGAACTGAAATCAAAACTTTTCTTCTTTAAAGGTCAGTTACATCAAGCTGTCTCTCTCATGCTCGTCTTTCCTTCTGTGCACTAGTATTTTGTATATCCTAAAAAAGTCATAATGAGAGGTTCATATTTTCTGCCTGTTGTGGCAAACTTTCAAAGCGTGCGAAAGCTCTGGGGTTAGACTAAAAGATGACTGACCTTCATTTTAAGTTGCAAATCTCTCCCTGTCTCAAACGTTTCATAATAGGGCATACAGTTTTTTTGTTTTTTTTTAAAAGGGTTGTCCAGCTATTCTCATTGATTCTGGAAACTGTTTGGGTCTTGCAACACATGTAGACACAGTGAAAGCCTCACCCTTTTAGCTATGGGACACACACCGAGGAGGAAGCAAGTGAAAGCATGACACAACTAGATCATTTTGACACACAGATATCGTTTCTACTTTTACTTGATATTGTAGCAGCTTGAACGATGCGTGATGATTTGTTGTTCATGACTTACCTCTCGTTATCGTGTCTTTCATCGTCATCTTCAAGATTCTCTCACGGAGTATGCCTGTTAGTAAGATAAATGGAACAAAGTCGGACACTATACTTTTTTTACATGGCAGTAATAAGATTAAATGTGAATGGGATGGCATGTCCCCGATTGAGTTTTTCTGCAAGTCTGTTTCTCTGAGCCTGTCTGAGGGCAGAATTGTGACATTAAGGTTTATTTGACTCTTCCTGTCTGTGATTCCCACATCTACCATCTACCCCATTAAATCAAACTGTCAGCCTGCATAAGAATAGACCTTTGTGGTTGATCTTGCAGAAAACGATCTGTCTTCAGATCTTACCACATTATAAATAGATGGTTAGTCATTAAATTTGAATTTGCTATACACCGAACAGCCATAACTTTATAAGCATGGACCGGTTAGGTGAATAACATTGTTCATCACTTTACAATTGTACCTGTCAGTGGCTGGGATATACATAATTAGGCAGCATAAGAAGCTTAAAGACTATGACAATGGCAAAATGGTGATGGCTAGACGACTGGGTCAGAACATCTGTAGAACTGTAGGACTTTTTGGTTGTTACTGGTCTGCAGTGGTTAGTACCTGCAAGAGTGGTCTAAAGCTAGCTACACACTACAGGATTTTCAAATCTTAACCGATTTAAAAACATGGGAGCCTACTGACATAAGGACGGCTCAACTGATTTTTAACATTATAACCTTCCGGTTAGTTCCGGAAGGTTCAAACTAAACGTTTGGCCAGACTCCAAGACAACACGCGTGCCACTTGTAGTTACAATTTCACAGTGACGATTCCACAGACACAAGATCTCACAGAAACTTGCACCTACTGTGATATGTCTTGTATGACACTTTACAAAGACGTTCCTGTTGTTGCCATGATTTTACAAGCTGATCTTCTTTTTCAATATTCCATCTGACTCAGGGTACAGATATGTTTGGGTTTGTGTTCGCTGCCATGTTTGTGAGAAGTGACAATACGTAACATGCGAGTACGACGAAGCCCGGCCCGCTCCCTCTCATGGGCTATTGCGGGTATTTCGTCGTGGGCAGCCTCATCAGGAGTCGTTAATATCAAACATGTTTGTTATTTACAATTTGAAATCTGGAAGGCTCAGACTCGATTGGGAGCAGTAAAATAATCGTATTGAGACCACCAACTTGAGAATTTTTGGACGAATAGTCCTTTGAGACAAGCCTTGAATCGGGTCACACCCCCTGACCGTTTGGATGGGGCAAATAGGGCATTAAAGTGGGCCTTTTATCCTCTAGTGTGAAGCAAACTTTAAGGAGTAAAACTGGTAAAACGGCAAAGGAGTTATAGGTGCCAAAGGCTGAACAATACACGTGGAGATTGAAGGCTGACACTTTTCTCCTATTTCCCTGTTTGTGAGAATGATTTGGTGCCTTTAGTAGCTAAATTCAGAGTAAAATATTACTATCCTGTGTTAAAATCCTTATATAGATTAGTTTCAGTTATTAACATATCACTTTACCATGAGCCACACAGCTTCTCGGATAGGGAAGAAAATGATGTTTCCTGACAGAGCACTCTAAATATGTTACTCTTAACAATGTGTGCGAGTAATAAAGTATGAAACGTTGACTGAAAACCAGCACAAAAGCATATTCACAGTGGCCTCTGGAATTATTGGCACCATTTTAAAAAAAGAGCAAAATGAGATGCAAAATATGTCTTTACAGTCTATAGCCGTTATCTTAAATGCAAATTATTCACAGGAATCTTTCATTCACCTAAGAAAATAAAAAAAATAATACAAAATTAGATTCTGAACATAAAATGAGTATTTTTCCCTCATACATACCAATTATTGCAACCTTTAGGAAATCCTATGATTATAATATAGCAGAAGCACATTTCCAGTCCTAATTTATATTTTTGGTTTATTTTAATTGTTGAACAATAACTTCCTATATTACTGGGGTATAAATGTGAGGTGACAAAGGCCTAATTCTCTTTGACATTCTTCACAATGGGAAAGAAGAGAGAACACAACATGTGTGCAAAGAAAACTGGCAGAGCTGCAGAAATCTGGTACGAAAATCGATACAACTAAATCTCTCAACAGTTCAAAATGACAGTTACGATAGGGAGATCAATAATTAAGAAGTTTAAATAGACTGGAGATGCTAATAATTAGGCTGCAAGATGACGCGTCTACAAATTGACTCCACACACTGTGAGGAAGATGGTTTGAAAAACGTCTCTAAGGATTACAGCTGTAGAATTGCAGGGGACGGATGAATCTTGGGGTCAGAAAGTCACCCTAACCACCATCAGACAGCACAGACACCAACACACGCTGTTGTGGGAGGGTAGCAAGGAAAAATCCTCTGCTCTCATCCACACATAAAGTTAAGTGCCAAACGTTTGTTAAACAACACTGTGACTCTCACTGAAACAAGGTGAAGGATGAGACCAAAGTAGAACTTTTTGGCAACCAACATCTAAGATGGGTGTGGTGCAGCAAAAAGAAAGCCACTGTGAAAAGTCACTCATACCCAGAGTCTGGTGGTGGATCTCTGATGTTGGGGACCTGTTTTTCTTCCAAAGGCCCTGGACATCTTGTTAAAAGACAAGGTTCCATGGACACAAATCCCAGCAGATATTGGATAAAAACCTAAAGGCCTTTGTTAGTAAACATAGAGTGTCAGCTTCTTACGAACTTGGAAAGTTTCTGCATAGAGGATTGGTCTCAGATATTCTCCTTGTGTTCTCAAAGCTTATTACAGACTAGAGAAAGAAACTTAAGGCTGCTGTTGTGGCAAAAGGAGGCTGCAGAAAATATCAAATGCAATGTGGAAGAAATTGTGGTACAAATGTTTTAGAGAAAAAATATTTGTTTTATGTTAAGAGAATATAGTGGGGGGGGGACACATTTGTAAATAATTTCAAAAAAAGTTCATGGGTATAAACAAGAGAGACCTTTTTTGCATCTCAATTACTCATTGTTTAAAATGATGCCAATCATTGAATAAAAAAAACAGAAAATAAAAGAGGCCATGTTAGCCTGACACATTTACCATCCATCATCAACAAAGAACCTATAGAGTTCTCTTCCTGTCACAGTGTGAGTGAGGTGGGGATAAAGTAGCGACTACTGTGCCACTCCTAGTCGGTTCGCACACCATGACTACGGCACCCTGTCTGCCTCTATCTCTAGTCCAGGATTACGTGAATTGAACCTGATCCTGAAGCTCTTTTGTTGCAGGGCCTCTTGTTAGTTTAACAAACATTACCTCGGGCAGATTTCCCTCGTGTTTGTACAAACCCACCTATAGCATACTGTATATGATAAGCCGACGTATTCAAATAGTACCGTGAAGGAAGTTACCTTGCATTTGTATGATAAATGGAGTACTTAAAAGTGTATGAGCTGCATATTACCTGAGTGAGAAATGAAGAGATTTGACCACTGTGGATGTTTAAGTAAGTAAGTAAGAAGCAGTTTTGTAATGGCGAAATTATGTAATGTATTCATTCTAGGTCTGACAGAGTGGATGAGTCCACACGCCACATGCGTTCTTTCAACCTGACAACTTGTAGGCATGCTTAACAGCAGTGACTCTAAACAATCTGACTTTAACCTCTGATAGCACAAAAGTCATCCTGCCACAGGTGTTTAAATTCAGATTATTTCTGCTCAGACAGCAAAAATAGAATCTTATGTCTATCACATCCAATTAGCTGCTCTCAAAATGTATTCTCAGGATATAATACGTATCATACATGTTCACAATGGTCTGGATAATCATTTGTGTGCGGCGTGAATGTGCATCTGCCCTCCTCCGTATATATGGAGGTTTTGTTGCGTGGATTCGGGCTGGGTGAGTAAGCCGTCCCTCACAAATGAATATTTGATGGGAGGAGGCTTGAAGAGGCTGCCGTGGGTGGGAGGCCCAAGCCCTGCCAAAAATGCTCCTTCTGTTGGATTTGTGTACTTTTTTGTTCCTCACGAAAGACAGTGCACGTCCAAAAAGACAAAGCAGCCAGGGAGGCAGACACTCACACTCCCAGAGGTCGCCTCCATTGCATCTCTCTTTCCTGCTTTCATTTTACAAATTTCTCCATTTCCACCAATCGTATCTTCTCCCCCTGCTCCTTCTGCTGCTTTCCATCAAATTCCAGCATTTTCTTAATAATTTGACTGATTATGATAAAATATAATTGCACAGTTCCGAGAGTCAAAGTCAGTGATTTTCGTGTGTTTATAATATTAACTTAGAGGTTTATTCGAGGTCATTTACTAAAACAGATAAAAGCATTCTTTAAATGAATAAAACAGTCTGATTCGCATGAAGATCTCGGTAAATTGGTAAATTACAAAACAATATCAGCTGTTGAGAGACAATAAGTTTTCATTTAAACATGTATATAATCTTTTCCTTTTAGGAGTGATTTTTTTTCACACATTTCTGACGTGTCAGGGGAGGCTACAATTTGCTCAATTTGTTTTGCAATGAAGAAAAACAAATTTCCATTCATTGAATTAAAAAGCAAATCAATAGAACAGGGGTGCAAAGTGCAAACACAGAGTATGCTCTCTGTCATTCAGCATCAGGGAGTTCGGTGAAGAAAGGAAGAAAAAGAAAGAGAGCGTGATTTCATAATGCCTAAAAGAAAGATCTGGGTTGAATAAGTGGGTCCACCCACCTGTGTGTGAGAGGCAGCGTTACAGAAACAGGGTTGGTTGGCAGTTTTAGAGACATGAGTGTGTGGGTTAGGCTAGCTGACCTGCTTATGCTATCTAATCACTGGAAGAGAAAGGAGAGCAGCATGCCTTGATCCACCCACCAACCCACCCACCCCAGACAAACTGCAGTTAACCTGCCAAGTACTATACGGACACATGCGGCGCACAGGGGAACAGATATCACATGTGACAGACTCTACAGGTTGCAGACATTCAGCACAATTATGTCTAATTCTCTGCTGGGGAGACAGATTTGTCAATCTGGAAGCTACAACGGGTCGAGACGGAATGTGAGAGTGTGAGATACAGCTGTGTGACATTGGTGAACACGTCGGTAAAAGTCAAACTTCAGAGAATTCGGTGTTTCCAATGGATTTTTAAAGCAACCTAAGGACAGCTGACAAAAATGACACACACTAGTAGGTAACAACCACATTCCTTCCTCTTACAATCATCTTTGTCTTTGTTTATTAACAGACCTATTAGCATCATTTTTTGTCATGGCTCTGTCACTTTCACTTCCTCTCTTTTGGGTCAGACACAGGTTAGTTACCTGTGTGATGCCTGAGTGGGCGAGATTGCATTGGTTGTGAGTCCAAAAATAGCTGACCCAAACTTACATTTGTGTAATTGTGAGTGAGCATGTGGTGCAATATGGTCTACCATGTGTGTTTGCGTCATGACAGGCATCTGTCTCCTGTGCCCTGCAGCCTGACTGGTTTTAATTAGGAGTTGCCAGAGTGCCCGAGGGCTCTCCTGTTGACACATACATACACATGTGAGCACACACACAAACATGCATACTCACACGGGCACACTACCTGAGGGCAGACAGAGGCTGTCCCGCCAAGGATGGCCTCCCGCTTATTATCACCAAGGAGTCGTCCTCATTCACCCCACGACCCTCCCATCAAGCAAACACACTCACACACAAATACCCACAGAAGCAAAATCAACACAATGCTGATAGCGGTTGGGTGGTTTGACATGTATCGGCTGAACACACTTTCATATGTAAGAGTGGGTGAAAAAATTAAACTGGCCGTAAACTTAAATAATGTTAATATTTGTCCCAAGAAAGACCAGCGTAGACGTTGAGTATCAAGATGCGACAGAGACAACAGCGAGTTCACATAACGCATGATGGCCAACTGTGAAACTCTGTAACCCAAAGTTCTGAATATGTAGCTATTGTATTTTATCTTCTTTCTGGAAAGGTCTTTACTTCTGATTAGGAAGTTTGAAAATGAGACAAAGCAGGAAGCAGTGGGGGAAAAAAAGTCAAAACAGACCGTTCAGCAGAAAGCAAACGCTGTCGTCCAACACCTGATTGGCTCAAACGTAGATCCTAATGATCTGAGTGCAATGACAAATAGGTGTCTCTCAAAACAGTAGGTGTATGAAAATTTCATACATGCATGACTAAATGTATGACCGAGCAACATTGCAGCTGCTGTGTGTTTGTGTGTGTGTGTGTGTGTGTTTGTGTGAGTGCGTTTTTCTGTCCTTGGAGAGTTGCAGACCTGGGAGGCTGCTGTGAGGCTCTATCACTTGACTGTGGGGGACGATTGCCTCCCTTTTCCTGCCTCTCTCCCACACCAGACCACACCTGGCATGCGAGGCACCAGGGTAAGGGCCATAAGTTGGCCTGGTTGTGTTTGTCTGTCTCTGAAGATACTGAACTCCTTTTCCATGGTGTTTTCTCTGTTTTTATTCATACAGAATTCCAAAGAACTGTTTGTACAGTTTACCAGTTCTAGTTTACATTAAACTAGAATTAAAGCTGCTAGAATACGTCGTCAAAAATTTCGGATAGTTCCTACCGTCTGACCAGCCGTGTAGAAATGTTGAGATAGCAGAGTTTGAACTCTGGTGCTTTTTTTTCGTTCTTGACACAATCACATCAATCATTAGGTGTAAAAGTGATTGGAACAATATGAATGCCTTCAATGGTAGACTATTTGAAATGTGCCCTAAAAAATTAAACATCAAAATACAACTTTATTACATGCGATAGGATGATCCATGAAAGCCATTTCTAGCCTGATCTCATCTCAACACTATGTATACGGTGTAGTTTATCCGCTAAAATGATGTATTAGGAGACATCAAAGTTCAACAAATTACTTGTAAGGTTGACAGATCTTTTTCATCATGGTTACAATAATAATAATTCATGAAGGTCGGACATACTAGTGTATCTAACATGCTTATAAGCATGTTAAAGGATTTAATGAAAACCATCAAACTGCCAAATATACCTGGAAAGATTTTGTCATGTCACCTGATTTCCTCTTTAGTTCCCGACAGACAACAGTCATAATTATTACAGCTGCAATGGAACCCAACACCCAAACACTAACTGAAACAGCTGACGCCGTTGTTCCTCTTGTCTTTTGGACACAACATAACCCCTTGATGTTCTACATCAACAGCCACAATCTTACAGTGGTTACGTTTGCTGTCTTTGACCTCAGCTTCTCTTATAACTGAAGAAACAACAACAACAGGAAATACAATATGCATCATGAGGCCATGTCATGATGCATATTGGGAAGCGTGAAAATGATTCACGCTTCCCACGCTAACTAGACACTTTGTCAACGGAGACTTAAGCCAGATGTTAGGAGGTGTCTGTGTTTCTTTGTTTTTCCTCATTTTGTTTTATTTTTTATGCAGGGTGAACTGATTACATATGTTTGGTCAGATGGTCATTCTGGCCCAACAGGTGACTATCCCAATTGACACTGGGAGAGAGGCAAGGTACTCCATATATTTGAACCTATAACTTAAATTAACATTACTGCTTTTTGGTCAGGTTTTTATAAGGTTATTATTTAATTTTTTATTGATGCTTTTATCTGCTTTTACTTTGTAGCACTTTGAGATTTGATCCAAATGTAAAGTGCATTATAAATTAAATGTATTATCATTATTATTACCATAGACCTGTTGCCATTTCCTGCCAGAAAGAGATAAACAATCACTCACATTCAGTTTCATACCTAGAGGTAATGTAGAGTCACAAATTCTCCAATATTAGGTGATTCTAAACAGAAGGCACACAAACATGGGGAGAACATAGTGAAGGGGCCAAAGGCTGCAAACCTTTAAGGAACTAAGTTCATCATGAGGGGGACCCAGCAATGAGGATACAGGTTAGAAAGAGGGGAAAATGTGGCTTTGTTGTTTACCAAAAGATAAAATGAAAAAATAAAGGCCACTAAGTAGATCAAAGAACTATTTAAAAACACTTGAGACCACCGCAAATAAATAAATGAAAAGATTTTAGTTGAACAAACTGACACAAGAGCTAGCATATATAGTGGCGTGGCACAAATCGACAGAAGGGGAAAACAAGATGGAGGTTGACTACAGGTATCGTCAATACAAAGTAAAACTAACTAAAGCCAAATCCCCCTCTTACATAAAAGCTCATGGTTTGGTCTGACAATGTTCCAACATGCAACAGTCCTTTCGCTTCCCACCAACATCACCCACTAACTCAGAGACAAATAAAGATTAACACAATAAATAATTACCTGGCAGTGTGAATAAATATGAGTGTGCTCTATTTGAAAGGCATCAGATTTAAAAAAAAATACATTCAGATAAATAAAATGTGTATTGTTTAATGTTTGGTTGTGGTTGAGTGAAATTAACATGTGGTTTGACCAATAAATGAGGTGTGTGGCCTTGGCCATTACAAATCCTAATGATTAGCCCGTAAGTGAGGGAGTTGTTTTGTTTAACTGGCAATTTTAATGTTGATTTTAGTCTGGATTCAATATATTTACTGTTAGAATCTGCTCACTGTGTTGGTGATGAACTTTATTTAATGATGCTTCACATCATCCATTCTGGTACCCTGATACGTGGACCTATCCTGGCACAGCAGGTCACAGTAAACAGGTGCACTGTGACACCAAACGGATAGAGACAAACAGATGAATCTCACTCAGCCCTTCCAATCGTCATGTCTTCTGAATCGTAGCACTCATACCTGACAAGACCTCTTGGTGTATCCTAACACTCCAGAAGGGCTAAGCCGGGGAAAGGATTCAATATTTAGCCTGATGATTATGCATTTGAGATATAACACGCAGAAGGTGACTTTTATTACTAGTCATGTTATGCTTTTGCCAGGTTTGGTTTGAATGTCTATCTGTGTATCTGTCTGTGTCTATCTGTGTATCTGTCTAACTGTCATCCCTGTTATTCAAAAATCTATGAATTGATTTCAATGAATACTTCAGGAGGTGTATTGCTCCAAAATCCTTTAAATTTTGGTGGCAATCCAGATCATTGCAGTCACAGACTGATCAAGGGAGATGAGAAAAGAGAAGCATCTGTACATCTCCTAGCAGGAGATGGCACTAAGGACCTATGAAGGTCACCGCCATTAAAGATTTGTTTAGATTAACAAGTGAGCTTTAGAGGAGAAACTGATATTTGTACTGTCTAGTCGCTCTTAAGTCAATCAAAGCCTTGATTTCAAGATTCAAGGCTTTGTGTTGGCATTTCTTTGTGTACTTGCATACGTTAAACACATTAAATGCTGTTTGTCTCCGCCTGCAGCAGCCCAACAGGAAAGACAAAAACGAATATCACAAATGTAACTTTTGAAAACAAAAAGTGAAGTAGAGTGAAATGCTAAAGTTGATCTAAAAGTACATTTGTAGCATCAATGACTGTCAGTGTCAAGGCAGGTGCCAGTTTTAGGGGGGGTTAAAGGTTTGGAGAGTACGGGGCATGTCAGTGGAAGGAGATACAGTCCGAATGATGATTATTGCCTGCGTGAAAAGCATCCTGCTGGATCTGCACACATACATCTGTCCCTCCTGTCTGATGGTGAAGTGGAATAAAACTGTGTTAAGGGTGATGAGGGTCTCTAATGACGCTGGAGGCTTTTTGACTGCACCAATGATGAAAACATCTCTGGCAGAAATGGCAGAATGGGCACCATTGCCTAATTTATTATTGTCATTATTATTATTATTATTATTATTATTATTATTATTATTATTATTATTATTATTATTATTATTATTATTATTATTATTATTAGCCATGTTATACTGTGTGCACCCATTACACCTGCGCTATAACGAGTATTCATTTATTTCAGTCATAAATTTGAGATGTGGAGCACATTAGGGCATGTTACACCTTTATTTTGCACCTTTATCCCACTGCTGTGCTCCAATCACAACTGGTGGCACATTGCAGTTTTACAGAGTTTAGAACAAAGCAGTGCACACAGGTACCATTTAGAGGGTGTTGATGTTACAGGAGCAACGTGTTTAGTATAGATAGCCATTCTTATAGGATAGCAGATGTTTTTCTGGCTGTCTGGCTGGCCTGCTTGCAGTTAGTGGCTAACCCTGTTTATATATGCTTGATGCCAATGTGAACTGACCTCAGCTCTCACCCTGTAGAAAACAGTGTAAACCACCAGGGCTTGGCTTGTGGTTTGCTTTGGTCCGTATTTACCCCAGGGGGAAGTGGGCATAGCAATCTGGTGTACACTCTGATGTCTACTTGTTTGTGAAGGTTAACTCGACACAATTTGACTGCTTTCATGGTATAATTGTGGGATATGACTTATTGATTATGGGAAATATTTTAGGGGGTTTGAATGTTTATTTAACACAAACAGTCGCTGAGTGCTTCTACTTTCACTAAGCATGCATGCTACCACCAACACTAACTGCTATAATCCCTTCTTAATTGTAAGTATGATTATTGTATAATTTCTTTTGAATACTTTTTTGAGTGTATTGTATATCAAGTAAGTGGTTACAGCCTTTAGCTAAATTAATTGAGAAGAAGCATTACAAAAGGTGTGGTTTAATAATGTCATACAGGAAAGTTCGTTTGGAGCGTCAGATTCTGTGAATGTGCCAAGTCATACTATTTAGCCTGTCTGCGAAAGCAAAGGAAACACTTTTTTCCAACTGATCAGTTCTGGCTGTGTCACAAAAACACATGAAGACGCAGTGTGAAGAACAGAGCATAAGCTGTGCTGTGGGGTTGGGTTGCCATGAAACCCGTTTCCTTATGCATTGTAACGCATTTTATTGACGGTAAGTACTCTCCAACCTCCTGCAACAGTTTCCCCTTTCTTATTGAAGTTCTATTCTTTTATTAAAAACGTCTGCACAAACTTCTACCTCTCCGTATACGTAGGGAGGAGGCTTCTTCGCCAAAAGTTACTTTGGTTCCGTGCTTTCTGACTCTGAACAGGATCTAAAGTTGTCCTTCTTCTCCACTCAACCGGGTTTTTGAAACTTTAGGTAAAATCAAATCAAAATGCACAATGGTACTTGTGGTTTCAGTGTTTAGGGTTTCACTCTGCCTCAAAAATATTGTTAAGTATAGTAAAAGTAATATTTCCTTTAAGAGGAAGAAAATCGTATGACAGATTCTTAAAATTCTGAAATTAGGCTGGCAGGTGTTCAATTGTGTTAATGTTTTTTCAGAAATATTCTGTTTTAATTGAGTATTTAAGGAGGCCAAACTTGTGCAGTGTCCATCCGCCACCTGCCTGACAATACACTGTCTGAAGACGTTCACAGTTTGTCAAAATGTGCCAGTGGATAACAGATAAGAGCAAATAGCAGAACCATTTCAAATAGGTGTAAAACAGAAAAAAAACTAACTGGCTCCAAATTTCACTTCTACTTCTGCATTACTGCTTTCAGTCGTGTGCATCTAAGTTTGAGACAAACCAACAGAGGTGCACAAAATAGTTTTCAAGTTTTTCCCTCTTTTTTCCTTTCCTTTTTTACACTCCCTCTGTCTCCCCAAACAACCCTTTAGAGTTTCTTTGCCCCGGTCCCTTTATACCAAAATCCACTCTAACACAACTAAAAATTCATTTTGTCTGACCTAAATCAGAGGTTGTCTGCGCCATGGGCTTATTACACAGCGCGCTTAAACTTGTGTTGTGGAGGAGGATGGGGTATTATTATCTTCCAGCTACCCACCCTGCTATAAAAACTAGTGGTGCGACATCTCCTCAGCGCAGTGCTGCCCTCTCTCCCTCCCTCCCTCCCTCCCTCTCGATCTCTCGCTCATCCTACATGAGCCGCACACACCAGTGAGTCTGACTCCAACTCCCCACCAGCCACTCTGTCACACAGACCGACCCAGGGAATCGCACTCTGATCTCCTCTGTTGCTTTTGCTTCCCTTCACTGGATATTTCTCACTGGGTGTTTATTTTTTTTAATTTTATTTTCGTGTTTTGTTTTTTGTGAATGGGGCATACGTGGCCGGTGTGAGAGGCTTGTGAATGGACTGACTGACAGCCCGACAAAAAGAGAAGCAGCTGTGTTTTGTTGAAAAAAAACAAAAAACAATGCTGAGAGGTCAAGCCAGGACCAACAGAACCTCTTATTAGACTGGAGATACACAGACACGTAAGTGGAATCGTCAAATTGTTGCTACAGTGGGTGATGGTTGCTTGAAGCTGTGGGTTTTGCTGGGGGAACATATCAAGACATGTGTAAATTGATGTGGATGCCAGAGTTTAGGAACGTGCACATGGGTGTGTGTCTGTGCGTATAGGCTCATAGTCACTGGTGACATTGTTACAGAGTGTGCAGGAGTGAGAACAAGCTTGGATGTGTGCATCGCGTTACAGCGCTCGTGCGCGTCAGCGCCTCGCGCAGCGTTAATATGTACAATGTTTACATGAACTTATTACTCCAGGTGAAAAAAAGACACGCCAATATATGCAAAATGCAATGTCTTTCAAGTCACTTAATGACTCATGTGTTTATTTAAGTTGTAGTCCAAACATGGTCGGCACCATTCTGGAAGCACATCTTAGAAGTTGAAGAAGACTCCAACTCCAATTATACTTGTCTTGTATAAGCATGTTGTATAGAAAAGACATATCGTCACTTATATCCTGCACTGACGTTTAGATTCTTCATTACGTTAAAGGAGATGTTTTGGAGTGAGGACTAAATAAAAAGCATGTTGCTGGATTTGATGCTAAGCTGTAAATTACTATTTACAACAGAGCCGTTGTCAAGCAGCTAATAGGTCTCTTACGTCATGTGGTTACACAATGCCCTGAGCGCTTTTACCATTATAACTGTTTACAAGCAATAGTTTTTCGTTTATCAATTCTGCACATTCAATTCTTCAGGAAGGGCACACAAAAAAAAAAATGTTAAAATGTGGGATGCAGTTGTTGTAAAGATGTAAAAATAAGAATAATCATCATGTTACTTTTTATGTATTGTACACTAGAATATTTTGAAGTCACTTTAAATGAGTAACTTTTGTTAAGCACCTCCACACAATTACTATGACAGGACATGTGTTACAGATTGATGTCACACCTGCAACATGCCTGCATAATCCCATATTGTTACTGATTGAAACCCAGCAGGTGTAGACACTCTTAACCTTCCAGACTTTCCAGCTAATGTTTTGAAAAATTACATATTTAATTAACAGTCCTCGTAAAAGCTGGATTTTCTAGGGAGGACGGTTTTTAGTACAAAAAAAGAATCTTACATTTTTATCAAAGGGTAATTGTAGAAACTACTTAAAACCTTTTTTTTATTTGAATGTGTTGTCTATTTCATAATGCAGCCGTCCTCTGGTGATTGTGAGGTCTTCAGCACAAACAAAGTTAGAGAGAGAAAGGTGATGTAGAAAAAGAAATATTTATCCATTGTTTCAGAGCGATATCTTTAATGACCTATGTGATATTCAACAGTGAAACCATTAACCTGTGTTTACTTACGAGGTTAGAGAGATAATGATGTGTGGCTCTGGGCCCCCCTAAAGGCATGAGAGATGACAGTTAGTGCAAACAAGCCCTTTCAGGAGGTGTACCAGTTGAACTGGCCTGCTGATCTCTTCTGAACAGATCCTGCTTTCACTTATATTATCAGAACTCATTAAAAATACAAATTAAGCAAATAACGGTAATATATATATATTTATTTATATAATTTTGTGAGCAATATAAATTATAATAATGAATTTTGTGGTAAACCTGATGAGGTATTATCTAAATAAGAAATATGCTAGATTAGAGCGTTGAATCCACAGGCTTATTTTCTTCTAAAATGTCATATAATGTAATATTTAGGTAATTCTACACTTAACACACATTAATAATTTGTATGACAGCACAATCATTTAATTTGTCTTAGTAAAATAAATAAAATATAAGTGTGCAACAGTACCCACAATTCCTATTCACTTTTCAGGCAACTTTTCAGAACATCTTTATTATAACTTCTGCAGTAAAAAAGCGCAAATCTGTCCGCAAATATTTCATCATAATTGTCAATATAAATGTGGTGTAAATGGTATTATAAGCAGTCCAATCCTTTCAAATTGACAGCAATTAAAAAGCTGATTAAATGTCTCCCTATCCTGCCAACAGGTTCCAGACAGTTGCCATTTAGAACCCTAACAATGGAAGTGTCTCCTCCAGAAACAGGTGCCCTGCTGTGTTACTGGTGATAATGTACTACCTTACACACTAGGCTAAATGAATGTCTCCACCTAATAAGGGGCTGACTTTTGGCTGTCAATACTTAAAATTATTGGCCATGCAATTGGCCGACCATGGCAACTGCTTAGCAGGTATTTGCTATAAGCAGCTGGTGACAGGGGAAAACTTTGGCTCCAAGTGATTTAGCATGTGGGTCAGGTGGATGCTGCATCCTGACAGGGATAAACTGGATTTTGGGTGTCGTAGCGAACAGGCCAAATGAGTGCATGCCCATGACACAAGTTGAGATGGACATTAGCTGCTGATTTGTAGCCCGAGTGGTCAGGGCTGGGGACAAGTTAGCTACTCTCTGCTGGACATAATGATGATACAGTTGCAAGAGGGACAGGGAGAGGCGAAGGAGGAGGGAGAGGAGACGGAATGAAAATTATTAGGTGGTGGAAGTGGCGGTGGTGAGAGCCCCGAAATCAGTGGAAGATCAACACAGAATGAAGGTGACACATCATTTGAGGTGGAAGTGCTGAGTTGAACGTATTAGTGACGAAGTGAGGCATGAGAGGAGACGTGGTCGGTGCAGGCAGGATGAAAAGAGAGAGAGAAAGAAAGTCAAGACTATTAGAGGTCAGCTTTTTAATTGTCAAATTGAGCGGGATTTGAATGTTTTCTAATCATGGCACTTAAATCTATGATGTGTGTGAAGTTAATAAAAACAGGTGTCACCGCTGCTAATGGCATCAGAATACAAGTTTATTTATTCACTCATTCAGAGATACTACCCTGTACTAGGGGTAGGTTGTTTTATTGAATTATTAAATGGTTCAATTAAAAGGGTATTAAAGGATTTCCATTCCACACTTCTGCTACAAGAAGCAGGTGGTTAAATAACCAAATCACTTGATGAGGCATCATCAGAGGCCTTTCAGAAGACATCCCCACTCGCGTGGCCCTGATGGGATGAGGGGTGTGTGCCTGATTATGTAAAGGGTTAAGGATATTTGGCTGATGAAATGTCGTTCCAGGACCTTGTGGTGGGAAAGCCTTGCCCTCCTCCCCTCCCTGTCTATGTGGCACATCCTCCTCAGATCCTCTCCACATTGTAATTAGGGGCTGGCTGCTAAGAACTAGTGCTAGCTAGTGGTAGGCAAACAGTGGGAACGGAGGGGAGTGGTGCCCACTGGGGCACCAAGGGAACAAACAGCAACAACAGCACGTGTCCCATAGTTCTAGGAGTGGGTGGGATGGGTCCAGAAGACACGAGTGACAGCGTCTGAGTCCTTTTCCCTCCTTCTTCTCCATTCATTGTTGTTCCAAGCTCTGCACTATTGTTTGCCTTGGCAGGCTGTTAAAGGGAGGGGCCCCTCCGCTGGTGTTTGTGCAACCTGCTAGGGAACTTTTAGGGCCATCTGATCTCTCCCTTGCTCTCCCACTGGAGTTCCCTTCATCTTCAACCTGGGCTAGTATAGTATATAGTTTATATATATATATAAATATCATAGGAGGATATCTGCTATTTGTAGAGAATACGACAGAATCGGATAAATAATCCTGTATGTGTCTGTATTCTATCTGTCTGTCTGTCTGTCTGTCTATACTTTCAGCCCTCTACAGACACTTTAATTATGTCCACACTCAATCAATGGCATGAACATAGCAGCAGTTACCTAGCAACAAGATCGCCAAGAATAAACTACATGTCAGATTGTATCCAAGTTTCAAACCTGCAGGTGAACTAAGAGATTTTTAAAACTGTTTTTAAATGCCTCCCTCCTACGGCGACACTCATTGTAGCACGACAAAGCAGAAAAAAACTCTTGGTGTGCGTTTGAGTGTCTGTGCGGCTTCGGCGCTGGCCCATTTAGATCAAGTCAACAATGCCGCTGCGGTGAGCTGGTCCGCTTCAAAGTATTTATCTACACATGCCTCCGGTGACCACCAAGTGCGTACGGTTGAGATTTAGCTCTATTCATAGATGTGAATGAATGAGCACCCTGCCACATTTTCTGCCATTGTAACTGTTAGCAGGGGTAATGAATCAACAGGTTGGGATTAAAGCAGCCGTGGAATGAAGGCTTTAAAGAAAAGCAAATAGAAAATGTTGTCTGTGCATGAAGGCAATAACTGCTGTATTGTCGTGCTAGTCGCTGTGTCGTAAGACGGATGAGTGTGGAGGGCAGGCTGCTAAGTATGCATTTAGACAGGATACTGTATCTATACCATCTGACCTCTTTTGTCCTTCTTTATGATTCTCACCACATCCTAATCACACACTGCGTGGTTCAAACGAGGGTATCAGCTGGCTTCGTGTTCATATCTGGCAGACAGACAAAAGCGATGGACGTTGCACTTATTGGTACAGAATCTCTTGTGCCTTTATCATAAAACCTCACTGCACGAACAGTGCAATTGTCAGAAAGAACATTTGCAACACATTCCTAGAAAAAAAACCCGTCCTGATGTATGCTCAAAATAAGAGATGCTGCTTTCACCCCTTTTCACTTTTGTCCCACAGATGGCCCACAAACAGGCATGCCTGCAGTTTATTTTAATCATTTTGATCTATCGTTTCTCAATATTATCTGCACAATATGAACTTTATTTATTCTTCCTGGGTTCTATATCGTGATTGAAACCAAAGTGATACCCTGGTGACATATTTCCTTTCTTAATAAGCTGATCAAAATACATGCAGCTATTTACTCTAAATTATATCAAGAAATATTGCAAGAAATACCTGATAAAATCAAAGTCTACAGCATGAAATAATACATACAAAGTTTTACTATCAAGTATTACATTAATATATATTGTTTCATCTTCTACAGCCAATTATTTGTGTATTGTACAATATAAGATCATATTTTTGAAATACAAAGGTGACTTTTATTTTGACCAGCACTTAACAGCTCATTGTTCATGCCCTCTATCCAGATATTCAGTAAACAGGCAGAAGACAATGGTTCACCATAGAGAGGAGGACCTGATTGGGATCCCCTTCCCGAACCATAGCAGCGATGTCCTTTGCAGCCTCAATGAACAGCGACGTGATGGCCTTCTCTGTGATGTCATCCTCATCGTCAGTGATCAGGAGTACCGCACCCATCGCTCAGTTCTGGCCGCCTGCAGTCAATATTTTAAAAAGCTTTTCACAGTGGCCACCACTGATGGCATGGACACGAATCACACTGCGGCTGTGTATGAAATTGATTTTGTGGCTCCAGAGTCCCTCACAGCCATCTTGGACTTTGCCTACACTTCTACTCTGACCGTGACAGCCTCCAATGTCAAAGAGATCCTACGTGCAGCTCAGATGCTGGAGATACCCTGCATCATCAATGTTTGCCTGGAGATCATGGACAGTGGTGGTGGAGGCGGTGGAAGAGGGAGATTGGAGGAAGGAGAAGAGGATGAAGATGAAGAGGAGGATGCAGAGGAAGATGAGGAGGAGGAAGAAGAGGAGGAGGAGGAAGAGGAGGACTCAGGATCAAGGAAGGATGAGCAGGAGGAGGAGGACAATATCAGCGAGAGGTCAGGGCAGTCGTTGGTGAGCAGGGGGGAACAGATGCCACCGGGGATGGAGGACCTACCGCCTCCCGGCACCTCCACGTACCACCAGCAGTTCGAGATGTCCCCCCAGTTACAGTCTCCGAAGACCATGAGAGGAAAACGGGTATAGTGCACTTGATATTTTTTTCTTATTTCTGTTTCTAATCTTATCACTTTAGATGACTATGGCTAATGATGCTTTTATGTCCCAGGAGAGTATGGAGAGTCGAGCTTTGAAGGATTTCTCAATTGAGTCTCTCCTCCAGGAGGGGCTGTACCCACGCATGACAACACTGGACAAGAGGGCCAACTTCTCTCCTCTCCTCCCCGGCTTCTACCCTTCTATGTGGCCCAGTGAGTTTCAGGCGTTTCCCAAGCAGCTCCTGAGTACCAGCCACCACCAGCATCCAAACGCTGCAGCCTCACCGCAAACTAGGCTCTCACACGCCTTCTCCAACTCTGTACCACTTGAAGCCTCCAGGCCCCTCGATCTAGCTGTGAAAAGGGAGATCATAAAGGAGGAGAAGAAAGATGAGGTGCCGCTTAGTCTGCTGCATGGAAACCTGCTGAAGGAGTTTGTAAACTCGGGGTTGAGCAGCACCTTGAATGCCGTGCCAGTGGCATCAGAGGGTCACGCTCTGGGTCTGATGAAGGATGAGGGTGACTTTCGGTCATACTTGAGCTTCCTGAGCTCGGCGTCCCACCTGGGGGGACTGTTCCCTCACTGGCAGCTGGAGGAGGAGAGGAAAATGAAGCCCAAAGCATCACAGCAGTGTCCAATCTGCAACAAGATCATCCAAGGAGCTGGGAAACTGCCACGACACATGAGGACTCACACCGGAGAGAAACCATACATGTGCACGATCTGTGAAGTACGATTCACCAGGTATGAGAAGCCCCTCTTATCAAAGCATTCCTCCACCTTCATAAACCAGCCACACAGACAAATCTGTAGATCTTCTTGTTCCAGTTTAATTTGCTGACAAAGCACTGGGTTATGCAAACAGCGGGGTTGTAGTAGAGGAAACAAAGTGCAGGGTTACACCACATGCTTTTTGATTTCACTGAAGAACTCAAAGGGAAAACCCGCCCTCTGTTGGGTTCTATGCATTATCTAACTTTCCTACATTCTCATATATATCGTACAGCACAAGTATAGTGTTAACAGTGGGTATAATGGCTTCACCACTTGTATTCAACCAGATACAAACGTAGTGGAGTTCATTTCTTAACTTTCTACAAAAAAACATACTCTATGTAAACATGATATTTGTTGTTTCCTCAGACAGGACAAACTCAAAATCCACATGAGGAAGCACACGGGTGAGCGCCCTTACATCTGCCTCCACTGCAACTCTAAGTTCGTCCACAACTATGACCTGAAGAACCACCTGCGTATCCACACTGGTGTCCGTCCATACCAATGTGAGCACTGCTACAAGAGTTTCACACGGTCCGACCACCTCCACCGACACATCAAGAGGCAGAGCTGCCGCATCTCCCGTCCCCGTCGTGGCCGAAAGCCAGCGTCCTGGCGGTCCACACCCACCAGCAACTTCCTCTGCCCGCCTTCTGCAGCCACCAACCGGTTCGATGAGAATGGGCTCAGCCCGGCATACCAGGGAGTCAAGAATCATGGACTTGAGGAGATGCTGAGCCTCGGCAACAGGGGTCTGGGATTCAAGGGTGGGGACGATGCAGGCAGGGAGAGCAGGGAGAAACGGCAAGCAGAAGGGAAACATGTGGCACTGGAAGAGAAGGCAGGAGCAGGGAGGCAGAGGGGAGTGTTTGCCTTTGCCCTGGCTGGAGAAGATGTGCTAAGCCACTCACCATTTTATACTTCGACCAATGACCCCTGGACCATGAGACTGGAGCTTGCTCCACCCATTCCCGAGCCTGCCAAATGAGTTGTGGTCTGTAGAAGAAAAAACAAAAGACATGTCTGTTCTGCTCCACGACGCTAAAGCACCTTTTTAAAAAAAAAAATTGAGAGCGCTCGATGAATCTTTTTAAGCCTGCTGATGTGGCTGTATTAAAACTGACTTTCATTTCATTTTGTTTTAGGTTGACAAACACAGTCTTATTAAATAAAGTCACAGATGTCATGCTAAATGAGTTCAGCCCTGTGAATGTTTACAGATGTTTTGATAGAAATTAAGATTAGGCAAACAGCTTGACAGTGCCAATGAGGAAAGCATGTAGAAATGTTGTTTTATATATGAAATACATAATTTATATACAAGGTTTTCTTAAATGCTTTTAAGTCAAATACCGCATAATCCCACAATGTGCTCTGAGATGATGCCTTCATAGTGAAAAGCATTCATATGCAAGAAATGATCAGTCCATTCCTAAATTATGACCTATTGTAGCCTAATTGGTGAATATGATGAATGTAAAACAAAAGATTCCAAGTGCATTTATTGCAGAAAAAGGGTCGATTATAACATTCCAGTTTCATAATAATGAAAGGAGAGTTGAGACGGCATAAGTGAGTAAAATTAAGTTTGCATATATACATAAGCATCTGGTCAAACCAGTGGTTTTTATTTCGTATATTATGTCCAAAGTAAAGTATTAATAATTGTTTATTAAAGCAGGATATAGTCTGGCACATGTCCAAAAAAAACAATTGGTTCAAATAAGATTATTTAATAATCTGAAATCAAGAGAACCCCTTGGATTGTAATTGATAATTTGTTATCCTGCGACTGCCCTGCTTTTATTTAATTGAAGCTCCTCATCTGCACTATTATACATAGACACAAACTTTTTGGCCATGGTGGTGTTAATTACAATTGCTGTTGATGTAAAAAAAAGAAGAAAAAAAAAGAAGCTCTTAAAAGACTTTAAGGCATTCATCCAAAGACGTGTACTTTGATATGTCACAGACTTGAATAAGACTTTGTTTTAATGTTTATGAATATGTGTCTTCAGAAGATGTAAACTTCTGACTAATCAACTGACGCTTCAGCTCTAGAGTACGCTTGTGTGTCTGTGCCGCAACAAATCAAGAGGGTTTCAGCCTTGTTTTTCATATGATGTTCATCTCTGACTGGAGAAAAATGTTAAAAGATGATATGAATTTAAATGAGAAAGTATTTTCTTGCTATTTATGCATATTTAAATGAATGAGCCTTGGCTATATTTTGCAGATCTGTTTTATAAAGACACTAAATGTTGAACTTTGGTCTTGTGGGAGTATTATTTTCATCAAATTGTACATTATTGTTACAAAATTGCAAGTTGTGTGTATGTGCATCTTTGGACTTAGGCATGTGTGTTTAAAAATAAAAAAAATGATATATATATATTTTATTTCTTTTTTAAAAACACATGCATAAGTTCACAGATATATATATATATATATATATATGTGTGTGTGTGTGAGTGTGTGTGTGTGTGTGTGTGTGTGAATGATAAAGCGCATGAACCAATAATGGCTATAACAGCAGATACATCCTAAACTAGTTTGCAATATATCCAAAATTCAGCTTCGCCAAATGCAAACATTGACAAAAGGAAAATTACAAGTACAAGCTTCATACACTGGTTATTAAGTGACATTTATATATTAATAGGACATAAGTCTAAATGTCCTATTAATATAAATGTCCTATAGTCTAAACGTTTTATCATCAAAAAAATAATAGATTAAAAACATATTTTCAAAATATATTGTTTTAAAGTGGTGGAGTAATCAGGAAATAAACTCTCATTGAGCCCAGTCTGATTACCACGAAGCTAAGACAACATTTTCCTATAATATTTGATTCCAGCCCTGAACTTTCTCCCCACAAAAAGGCCTTTTCTTGATATATTTATGATGACATGTTAAATTAACTGTCATGCTTCAGTCCTCGTCTGTAACTTTGCACTGACCTCTAGTGGTGAATAAGTGGTATTGCATATCAATTGCATGTTTCCTGCAGTTAAGAAATATCTGTTTGTCCGTATATACTGTGTAAAATTCAGCAAATACAATTCATGTTCGAAGAATGAAGTCACAATTAAACAATGTACAGTTAAAAAAATTCTCCGACTCTTTCAGTGATTTAAACCTTCCGGACAGGAGCGCATTAAATGTAAAAATAATCTGATTGGCTGTTTGAGATGTCCATTCCATCCTGATATTTTTTGACCCTCTAGAGGGCGCTACAGAATTGGAATTGAATCAGATAGTCAGCAGAAAAAGAGTCACACTAAAATGAATTGCAGAGGTCCTACTTCATTTTCTTTTTGTAATATTTTGTTATTAAAATATGAACATGAAGAAAGTTTTTCATTGAACACGCAGCAAAACCCATATCCTTTATTTCTGTGATCTACTTTGACCACTATCTAGGTTCTAAATATTATCAGAGCCATATATTAAGAAATCATTAGAAAGGACATACATGCAATTTGATCTGGTCCTTTGGACAACTATAAAATAACTTGTCATTCAGGTGACATGTAACGGTCGAAAAACAATCTAGTGAAAGTCGGCTAAATTCATTCATATAATTACCCCACGTTATTTTCAGTAAGGAGGGCTTCCCTGGATACATGAGCCTCAATGAATATTTAGAATGTGTGTGATTTGTATGGTTAAATCTGAATCAATAAAACAAAATGACAGCTTAGTGAACTATGTTATTCATAAAGTGTTTTCCCCACTTTTGCTCAACGGCAAAAACAAAACAAAATGTCAATTTCAATATAAGTCCATGCTGGGTTTTAAACTGATCCACAAGATATTTCACTGAGACTCTAACTCAACAAAATTTAAAAAAAATTAATTCAAAAAGCAGCATGTGAGTGTTGAAATTAAAATATATTTATTTAGTTTTTAAACAAATTATTGAAATATTATTAAAATAAGCAGATGAAAAAATTCAACCATCATTAATTTTCTTGTAACCT
This sequence comes from Lophius americanus, assembly GCA_037951165.1. NCBI lineage: Eukaryota > Metazoa > Chordata > Actinopteri > Lophiiformes > Lophiidae > Lophius > Lophius americanus. The sequence goes on from JBBDHG010000057.1 coordinate 1,188,294, forward strand.
GTGCTGTTCTATGAAAATGGCATCTGTGGAAAGAATCAAAATCTTTCTTCAATATTTGCATTCTACATAAAAGCATACGTCTTCTGCAAAGCAATTAATTACTTTTTATCCTAAGCAAATTTGCAATACCAGTCCATCAATAGGTCATTAAAGTGGAACAAAGGTCATGAAAACAACAAAACAATACAAATACAACAATACAATGAAATTGCAAACCCTAACAGATTCCTCTCAAAGTGAGTTTAAAATGATCATGATCTCTTTTCATATCTGGGCAAAGGGCATTTTACATTTTGATAGTGTTAAAAGATTAGTTTTCAACGATTTGGGAGTGCACCTTACAATTGCCTGATATAAATATAGATAGCTAGATAGATATTAATAACACAACTGGGGAAAAGTCAGGGTTCCCTAGTCTGACTTGTTTTTATTTAATATGAGAACAGTACCTTGCAGTTAAGTTATCTCAAGACATTATCCAAGAGCAAAAGCAGGTTTGTACTGTACTATACTTATATTCATCCGGCAGAAACCTCAAGCGAACCCAACTCAAGGTGTGCGGCCCTCTGCCCTCACCAGTTTTCTGTAAACTGTTCCTGATGGTCTCAGTCGTCTGCCAGAACTGGTGAGTGGAGTTACTAGAAACAGTTAGCTGTCAAATATGAACACCGTGAAGACAAAGTGTAAAACGTATGTCTGTGTGTACACAACTTCCTGAATCCCACAACCCTGAGGTGTGACTTCCTATCCCATTAACCCCACAGTCCTTTCTGGGTTCCCCTCTCTGTAGTGGCCGCACTGAAGACCCTCTAAGGACTGCATTAGTATAAACACAGAGGCCCCACTGTTGTGTGCGTGTGTGTGTTTTGCTTGTACATAGCACACACAAAGCACTTCTACTGGTACATCCTCTTAGGAAGCTCTGTGACAATACAGCTCCACAATGGTCAAAGTTAGACCACAGGGACTGTTAGAGGTAACACAATCTGATGTTCTCTGTGTGGTTTCTGCAGGGCCAATAAGGAAACACCCCTGAACAAAGAACCTTGAAAAAGTAACAGCTCGTCTGCTACAAGATCCCAAAAACAAAGAACAATCTGTATGACATGATTACAAAGTAGCTCACTGACATTCCTGACAAAACCCAAGTCCAAACATTGCACTGCTTAATCAAAAAGTTCTAATCGTTAAAGGTTATTTCCACTGACTAAAATGGTATTAATAATAATCTATCATTTATTGATCATATACAGCCATACACAGTACAACATAGATAAATTATTTCTCTGCATTTGACCCCTCCCTGAGGGAGCAGTGGGCGACCCCTGTGAAGCGCCCGGGGAGCTAGGGTGTCAGGGTCTTGCTCAAGGACCCTACGAAATGTAGACCCTGGTGGGACTCGAACCGGCTAACTTCCAATCTTCCTATTGGGAGACAGCTGCGCTACCCACTGAGATACAGCTGCCCTTTTTTTTTGTCAAACAAGAATTCCCTGTACAGCACAAATGCTTTAAAACATAAATGCATAAATGCAACTCAAAAAGAGACTAACTTGGAAAATTGCCAAACTGAACATCTGGTCAAGGATTTCATTTACTCCTGAATACACATCACCCTGGGCCCCACTTCAGTTTGCCTTCTGCCTCCTCAATGGACAACACCAGAATACATACTTGCCTTTCATTATTCAAAAGTGTATCCTCTTCAAACAAAGACAGAAAATAGCCCTCCTATTTCCACTACAATTGGTTTAGTCCTCTGCCACCCCTCTACTCCAAGTTTTACACATATAAATAAGGGAATACTTGGTTCGGTGAGAAAAAAAACATTACAAACCTAATAAACATAAATATGTGACATCATTCTAACATATGTTTCATGGAACATATCAGCAGACGGTTCTCCCCAACTGAAAATTCTCACCAGTGCACCACCACAGCTTCTTCCCTGTGTCACCTTAACCAACCATCACACTGTCACATATGTGCCTTAGAATGAAAAGCAAAAATTTTAATGTGACAACGTGCAAAATAACTTAAAACCACGGTGAGACCAGGATGAAAGTTGCAAACTGTCAAAAAAAAACAAAACAGTGCGCTGAAATGTGTGAAAACACTCTGAAGTGCTGAGGTGTATCGTAGAATTGCATGATAAGTATCTTGTTAGCATCAAATAGTTATTTGAGTCGTTTTAGATTATTTCTGCAATTAAGGCATTCAGTGAAACCTTAGTGTTTATTCATTTCTTTAAAGGCTGGAATTCTCGGCGGTAGTGTCTGTCTGTTTGTTTGATTGGGCATAGTATGACCTTTTACGTAAGTTGAGTCATTGTGATTTATGTGGATAATAATGTCTATTGACATAACTCGAAATTAAAAACTAAAACAATATGTGATAATGTTGTATTATGGACACAGGTTTTAGATTACGGTTGGATTTTTTATATTGGTAGTTGTCTGCAAAATTAAACAAAACATCTTGCAGCAGAGACAAAAAGCAGATCAAGTTAGTATAAATGGATGAAGCGTGTTTAATTTGTATGTGTCATGTGGCTCTTTACCTCACAGAAGGAAACCTTCACTATATAAATATAGTTTACAGAGTACTATGCGTATGATTTTTTGAACACACTTAAAGCTCCATCAGAAGGTTACTTGTTACAAAAGCCTGCTGCCTCAGTCTTTTGTTCATTAGGCAACAGACATTAACTCTGACCTCTTTACAGTCACCAGCGGCAGACTGGACCGTGTGAGTGTGTGGGTGCTCTGGGAAAACAGGGTCAGGCAGGCACCAGTTTTATGATCTTTAATAAAATATGAATAGATTTTGGTAGAGGAATAGACAGCTGGAAGGTTTTACTTTACTGAGGATTTTAACCTAAGAATTACAAATAATCACTCCCAGCATGAACTATAACTCAGTTAGTCACCAGAAAAAACACAACCATCAAAGGAATATCTCACAATGAAGTGACGGAGACACAATAACATAACAATAATAGGGAGGTATTTTATAGCTTGGATAAAATTGTATATTTCAAATACAATTTTCTGTAACAAAAAACCCTTTAGCGGAGATAATACTCGTAACAACTCAAGAACAGCTACGAACTAAAGGAAAAAACATGATTGATAGACATGAGAGATTACTGTCAAATATGTTTGCATAGCATCCACTGACTCAGCTCATACAAACTAGGCTAACTTATTTATGTAGCAGTACATGCCATATGAATAGGATTGATTGAATAGGATATATATGTATTTGACTACACACTACTCATGCAGGATACAAATGAATAAATGATTATACAAATTTATCTTTCAATATTTGCATTAAGAGCAATGAAGTAAACATGAAATGATAAATAGGTGTGTGTATATGCATGAGATAAGGACTTCTCCGATGAAGACCATGCGTGGAGAAAGAGATTGTCTTTCTCCACAAAGGAACTCTTCAATTACTAAGGACCGGGGCCTGTTAATGGATTGTCTTCTCCAAAGTTCAACAGTCTAGTCCAGTGTGTTTGTTCTAGAAAGTAACAGGTGAATTAACCAATTCCATTTTGATTTATAGTGGATGGGTCAACAATATAATCGCCCCAGGCCTATTGCTAGCCTACTACAAGCTTGTAATAGTCCAGTAATTAGGCCTTGGGGGTTATCTTAAACAACTGTGGATTATTGCTTACTTTGGGTGGGTGTTGCTGCTGTGGTGTGAATGAGGTCCAGATTCATCCACGTATGTTTATGCCAGCAACTTGGCTGAAGTCCTGCTAAATCCAATTATATTTTGTGACATTTTCGCTTTCTTTAAGGCCTTTAAGGTGAATACAGTCAAGAAATCTCATCCTTTTATGTCTCCTGCTGGAAAACCCTTGAAATAATCGGAGAATATGTCCGTATTATCCATATTACAGTTTTTATTTTTGCTTCCCGATATTGCGGGTAATGCAGAGCTGTCACTTTTTGGCAGAAGGAAGGCTCCGTCCACAAAAAACACCATCGCTGTTCACTCACACAAACCTGAATGTGCAAGGGGATGAGCAATAACTATATTAATTGTCACTTTTCAAAAAACAGCTGAGTCACGGTGCGTTTAAACACAACTCATCATTGTATCATAATGGGAACAGAGACAACACATTTCTAATGTCACAAAATGTACTTGATAGAACTTGGCTGATACACTGATAAAGTAGTTAAATTTATCACTGTTTAAGGCAGTTTGGTCAGCCTTCTTAGCAACCATGTCCTGAAGACAGCAAATTAAAGAAAGAGGCAGCAAATTTCCCAAGTGAAGCATTTTATAGCAAAACATATGGTTAGATTAATCCACGTCTATAAACATGTAGTGGTTTTATGACCTGTAGAGACTTAGCAGGTAAAAAACACATGACTATGACTGATTAAGAAGGTACAGAACCAGAAATTGTGAAATTGTAGCTTGAAGCTTCTTTGTCTCCGTTAAAACTCTTCCTGAGTGTTAATTTCCTTTGATTGTCATGGTTGGAGTTAAAATGATAAAGATGATGATAATTTTGTTGAAGTTGTTTTCGCCTTTTATTACATAGAGAAAAAAAGGCAGTAATGTTTTCAGAGAATTCAACCTAAATGGCCCTTTTTCTGTATCTTCCACATTCACAACCACAAATCATCATCCCACCCCGATCAATCACCAAACTTCTGCTTCGCTAATAACCAAAAGTTAGAAAGCTTTTACTATAACGGAGGCTACTTGTGTAGTGTGTGTGTGTCTGTTTATACGGGGGGAGTGGCGGGGGAGGAGCAGAGCTCTGCACACGAGCTAGATTTGCCTAATGTAGATCTACATTTAGATCTAGTGAGCCATAATGGCTTCCTGTACAATTACCAGGCATCTCCGTAATGTCCAAGACGGGGCAAGAGCTGTTTCATTGATTCCACTGGCTAGCATATAACAAAGATTCTCACCTTTGGTTCTCAAACAAATGATATGATAATGTTCATATAACTCTTCTCCTTAGACATAAACAAAGACATTAAAAAGTACCAGGTCGTTTTTGCAAAATATTTCACAGCACTATCTACCATTTTCTAACACCATCTAGTGTCCATCCAGTGGACGTAAATGGAATAGAGGACATTGATCCAACAGAAAAATCCACTTTACATAATCTTATTATATAAAACAAATCCTGTTTGACAATTGCAGATGAGCAATAAGAGCATGTTCACGGAATTTTGTGATGTTATTTTTCCCCGAACTGCATTTTAATACCACCTAAATAAACAATTGTTTCCTCCTTGTATATTGTTTTCTCATGAAATATTGGTTTAAACTGGTCTCATATATAGTTAAAAATGTATAAATGTTTGATACCTGGAATGTGAAATTGCTTTTGTTTTCATACGTTAAGTGTAATATTGTATGTTTTAACTGTTTTTTATTTCATAGTTTTTTGAAGTTAGACTGAACATCTGGTTTGTCCTGTTGTTGAACTGGTGTGAGGTCAGATTTACTTAGTAGAGGTAAAAAATACGTTTTTTCTCTATGTGAGAAGTAGCTACAGTGTGATATTAAAAGTGCAAGTTAAGGTTGTCCACTTACTGCAATTGTTTTTAAATTATTGGTCAAATCTGTTTGACTCACTGCCAAAACTTTAATAAATGTAACTCTAGTTTAAAAATGGAAAATATTGATTTTCTTAAAAATGTATATTCTTATCTGTTTTCCTTTATTAATTGGATACATGCTGAATGCAGCACCTAAATACACAAAGTTTGTTTCAAGTGATTTAAAGAGAGAAAGAGCAAGAGGGACTGTGATGAATAGCAATTAAAGATCAGTATATCGCATGAATTAAAGTGAAGATATTTGAGATATTTGATGAAGGATATTTCAAGTTTTATATGACCTCAGACTCCAGACTCCTGTCTAGGTTAACAGCTATATAATAACCATGCTTTCAGCAGTAAGTCAAGCAACGACCACAGCCGGCTGGACATCGATACAGCGTAATCTGAGTACCGTATACTTAATGGTTCTGAAAAAAAAAAGAGCTCAGTCCGACCTTGTCATAAATGGTCTATAGCTGTAGACTCACATTAACTCTTAAGGCCACTGCAATTGCTCTCAACAAAAAGTAAACAGCTCGTTACATAATGCAGTTGTAGCGTAGTAGCCTGGACTGGACCAACAGCTTATTGGGGCGTATATAAAGTCTCAATGAGATGCATTTAGAACATGAAGCAATGCATTCGCCCACTATATGTTTTCTTTCTTATATATCATTCCCACACACACAAACACATCAAACAGAAATGATTTGGGCAGGCGGCTCATGTATATTAATGGCTGCAAAAACTATATATGAATATATATATATATATCGTCCCCGACAGCAAGGGTATATCCCCGAAATCCCCTGCATTGAACAAGAAATCCTTCTTATTGAACTCCTCAATTTGAATGTTATTGAAGTTAAAGTAATTTCCAAAAGTATTTTTCGTTTTGAAAAAAAGGGCCCCCAGTAACTAAAATATGAGATACACAAGGTAGACGTCCTCAAGTCATTGGATGAGGAATTATGGCCCGAAAACTTTTGGATATAAAGCTATACTGTCGAAAGTAGCAAACCAACCTTTCCCGAAATCAATCAAGTTCTTCCTCACACTTAGTTTTATGTAGGTGGAAACTCTGAAAATGGTCCATGAAATAGTGTTTACATCTTAACACCAAGGATCTTTGTTGGTCTGCAATGCTGATGACGATTCCATAATATCTTGAACTTTTCGGGGACATAAACAGTCATTAGTTCAAATGTAAACTAGAGCGGGACTCAGTAAGACTGCACACCTCATCTAAGGCCATTCAGTCTCATTGTCCTATAACCATAAAGATACATCCTTAAACCTTAGATCCACACACTCATAGATAACCCCTAACCTAACCCAAATAAATAAAATGTTGAAAATCCTCCTATCCCTCTATGTAGCACTGAAGTTTAATGGGATCCACCCTTTCACGAAAATTCATGGAAATGTGTTGAGTTGTTTTTGTGGGTAGTCCTGCTGACAAACCACAAACAAATGGACGCGTGTGAAGGAAAAGAAAGGACGGAAAGGAAATAAATTTGGATTGTCAGGTTGGATTGTTACTAAATGAAATGTAATTTCTGATATTGGTTAGACTGTACCTTTGCAGCGCTGAGGAAAGTATCATCTGCACACAAGCAGCAGAGGTGACAGTAACCTTGCCTAAGAACTATGTAATTATCACGGAAACCCTCCAAATGAGTTATTACAGACAAACTGTAGTTTATGGGTTTTTACCACCTTCTGTGTTAAGTGATTTTATGACTGGATCATAATATCAGACAGCTTTAAACTGAATGGTCTGATATGGGAGCCACTGAAGTGTTTTTGAATTCAATTCCATTGACATTATCTCAGTGAAACCATCTGATTAATCTCTCAGCTGGAAGCAAACCAAATGGGAAATTTAAGAATGGAACTTAACGGTGAAAGAAATTAAAAGTAAGAGCAGGAGCTATCCTGCAGCTAAAGGAAGTGACAGCACCAGATGCCTTTTTCTGTTTGTGTGGCCTTTTGAAGTTGGTGGATCCTAGACTAAACTGTGCCACATCTGAAATTATGCCCCAGAAAGTCTTGTTCTGTTACGTTGAATGGGAAAGACCAAAATACTGCCACCACAAAATCCACAGGGCAGGAGGGGACTGTTAGCCTCAGATTTGAAGTCCAGAGTCATAGGGTGTGTTTCAGCCTCTAAACAGTAAGGGTAAAATTAAAGACACGGTTGTCGTGTAATTTCACATGGATGTGCCCAATGGCCACAGCTTTCACCCCAGCTCTTGTTCTTTAATGAAGGGTTGTGAGCCCGAGTAGGACAAACTCGGACAAAGTAATGGTTTTTGTAGTGTGCTTAGAGTACTGAAGCACAGGACCCATAACTCTATCCTATCTGCCCATTTTCATTTAACCATTAGTCCTCAACTGTGAATAAGAGGCTTTTATGCTAGCATTCACATAAACTGCATTATAATCTATTATGAATGTCCTTGGAATAATTTATATGTGTAGGCATTATTGAGTATGTATATTACATTATGATTAATAATGGATTGCCTGATATGTTTATGCCTTGAGTCAGAAGTAAGTTAAATGCTGTATCAAAGGCTGCAAGCAGGTCATGAACAATGCTCTTCAAAGCCCCATGTGCAGAAAGCTGTGATGCATTCTATGTTCTGAGACCTCTATCAGAACCAGCATAAACTTTTCCAGACTTTTGTGCTATAGTAGCTCTTCTATTAATTCTCCTTGAGCAGCTATAGCAATAAACGTCCACCTTTATGTTACGTATCTATAGATGAAATGATAATTAATTCAATAATTTATATGATAAGGGTTGATAAAATACCTGTCTGAGCGGGTAATCCAGTACAGATTGACTTTTTATGAGGGCAAGTTTAACTCGATTAAAATGTTTCTATAACTGTAGGGGTTTTAAAGGAAAATCCTAATTGGGGAGCTCAACAACAGTTTTCTAATGATACAAAAACATTGATCTGAAGCACAATTTCAGGGCTGGTCAATAACAATTTCCCATTTGGAAGTATGGATATGAAAAAAAATGGACTTGTAACCAACAGGGGACATTGACTTTTTAATTGTACAATTTCTTGGCAATCCTGTTGCAGTAGTAAGTAAGTTGATTTCTATTGCATTACTACTAACTATTTTATTCATTACAGTTTTACAGTACAGCATTGCTTGATTTAAAAGTGTCAATGCTTCTTCCAACCGCTCATATTGTCACACAGACGGCCTACTTTAAAAGAGACAGGCTGGGTTTGAGCAGTGGAAACTATGCTCAATGAATGGTTCTGCCAGCGATGAGGCCAGCTACTCTGTGGGAGGGAAGGTTATATGCATTGCTTTCAAATGAGGGGCTGCGGCTTGTAGGTTTATACTTAAATAGCATAGCATGATAATAGCAGGAAATGACACGTGTGGTGTATTGATGATTTAGGGGAGACATGTAGCTGCTGATGCTGTAAAATTGTTAATGCAACAGAGAACTTTAATTACTATCCTGCCAGCAGAGATGACAGGAAAATTCAGCTTCCTTGAAACCAAAGGAGCAGTTGCCTACAATATGAAATTCTACTGAGGGTGGTCCCACAAAAGTGAAAAACCTTCCACCCATGCACCTCTTCAGTAGGATATGAATACACATAGACTCAAACTGAACAAATTATAGGTTTGTTCTTGCTGATGGTTTCATATTTGACTCAGAGTTTATGTAAATGCAGATGTGGGCCCAACTTCACTGTAGTTAGCCAAAAAACCCAAGGTTTTTCCAACCGTGGTCCTGGTCTAATGCAGCTGCTTTAGACCCGCTATGTGATTGGTCCCAGATTTGCTGTGGGTTCACAGTGACTGACTTACACCGGGTTACTTGGCATTTTCCCTGAGATTTTCCCATTTCTGCTGGCACAGTCTGACCTGCAGGAAATGACTGGGAATTGTGACTCTAACAATACTAATGGACCAGTGCCAGGCCACAGCTGTTTATTCAACCACAAAAGACATTCCTCGGGGTTAATAACCACAGACACTGGAAGACATCTGCAGTTTATTGATGCAGTGTGGGACATGGTACACTATGTGCTTTGTTTGGGAAAATAGAAAGCTAAATATGTGGTAACGTATAAAGTAATACAATCAGATTCTTGAAGTTTGAGTCATAGTCACATGCCGAAAAATGCAGAGTGCAGACTCGGTTATTCATGATGCAATGTCTGGATTTTGATTGAATATACAGTTTGGTGTTTTAGTCACACTTTTGACTTTTGTGTTTAGTCTTCATAAACTGTTAGTATATTCCCACTTTTCAACATTGCTTTCCAAAAGTCATCATTTGCCTCCAAGAATCTCTGTGTCCTTTTTGTTTCTGGGAGCCCTGCCCATCCTTCCTGGATATGAGGTCACAGAAGGACTACAACAAAGGATGGGCTGCATTCATCTTAACTTGAACCCTTGCAACATATTCTAAGTCCTGTCTCTTTTTAGTGCCACTTACTAGAGACCAAAGGCTTTGCCTGGGTTGTAAGAAAGACTGCAGAGAAAAAGCTTGTGTTGCATTGGATCCATACGGACATTATCTTACCTTAGTAGCCTACATAACTTTAACGTAAACTAAGATATTAAACTTCTTTTTTCTCAGTTTTTATTTGTAATTTATTGTAAATAAATGTTACTGATTCTTATTGTATTTTGTTTGTTACTTATTTAAAGGCATAGTTGTCATGTTGTTTATTTTAACATTAACAAATCATTATGTTGCTATGGTATTTTATGTTGGGTGCATGTTTTTCGTTCATTATCACTTTTTTATGAATGTTTGATTATCAGCAAACTAAAGCAACATCAAAAATGATAGTACCAATATTTCCTCAGGTGACCACCTGGAGTACACAACATTTTACAATCAGTAATTGGTGCATACCTCGTCAGCAGGGATTCCAGGGGGATATCCTCCTCCTGATGAAATGTCTCAACCTGCAGATGAAATCCTGTAGGAATGGCTGCCCCATTCTTCAGTCAGAGCTGCTGCTGAGTCGATGCTTCATGTTCACACTCTTGCAATAGCTCAACCCATATGTTTTCAATGGGGTTTAGGTCACATTTTACATCATCCTCCTCCAAAAACTGGGAGAAGACACAGTTCAAGTGTTGCTGTCCTGTCAGCAGCTCATCTCTAGTGTAAGGTTATTTGGCAGTTTGTCATTATTCCAGAAGTTCCACACTGAGACCCGTCACTCGTAGCTCTTGTAACAGTGACACTGGTGGTTTACAAACTGCCTCCGCTGTGATGCCAGGTTAACTGAGATCTGGAATAAAGCCAAAGATCATCATACTGCTAGGAGAGGATTGTGAAGTCATTAATACATTTTCATTCAAATGATTATGATTATGTGGCATTCCATCCTATCCCATACAATCCTGTGTCTTAACAGGTTTGCATTGGTAAAAGCTTTTGATGCGTTATGAGGCGCTCCGATGCCCTTTCAAAAAGGTGATACATAAGGGTCATAATCAGGGTGAATGCACTTACAAGCATTCTTTTTTAAATACAAAGGAATAGGGTTTGTGGTGATCCTGCCCTGATTATTGCTAGCTGTTAGCAACATCCAAGTTGTGTGCTGTGTTTAGATACAATCTGTTCCCGTAAGAGCTTATTATGTACGGACCAGAAAGTCCTACGTGTGGACGTGGTGGATTTATTGCTAGTATGACAATGTTATTCTAAACTACAATAAGAAAAAAGAAAAAGTTTTTAAAAAAAGAAAAGCGAAAAGTACTTTTCACTGAGTAAACATATGTTGGCAAATGTGTTTATTAAAGTCAGCTCCCCCTGAAAACTGACTTCAGCCATTACATTTGTTTTGGCTGTCTGGTAAGTCTAACTAAATACACATACTCGTGGGGCAAAAACATTTACAGGGGGGTGTTCTTTTAGCTAGCTAGCTAAATACGCAGACCAGTAACAATTTAAAATAAAAAGTGAAGTCGACTAGCAAGAAAGCTAAGATAAAGCTAAGATAAATACATAGGTTCAAAGCCTGAATTAATGTAATGGAATTTTTCATTTAGCTAGCTAGATAAATACAGCGACTCATAGCCAGGGAAAAAATAATAATGCAGTCAAATAGCTAGATAGTTTGATAAAAAATATCTTAAGCCAGAATACAGAAAAACACAAAACAATGGGGCAGTCAGTTAGCTAGCTAGCTATATACAAAAGTACACAAAAAGTAGTTTAAACAGACTTTGGACTCCTGTGAAGACAACATAGGCCAGTTCTGAGCAGGAGGGTATTTCAGAAAGAGGGTGTAGTGGAAACTGAGTTTGTTAGGCCTGAGATGAGGGGAAACTGGGCTTTCTGTTCCAGAGAGTGGGCTAAGTTAAACTCCAAGTCAGTTGCTGCAGTAACTTACTCTGTGAACCTAACCTGCCAGCTGGCAGGTTTTCTCCAACAAACCCTGAGTTGGCTGTTGATTCCTCCTCCTTATGAGCCTGTAGCAGAGCTTTCAGACGTGACCTGTGTCTGTCTTTCATTTGTCGTTAGATTGACGTGGGGACAGGACTGTGAGACCACGATTAGATGTGCTTTTATTGGCTGATTTATCTGAATGATATTATCTAACCGTAAATCTCAAACGTCACTCACATCCGAGCAAACTCTTTTTATTGCTCTCCGTTTTTTGTTTTATTTCCCTTTTTTCTTTTCTAATGGAAGCTTCTTTTACAACATTTGAGAATATTCTGTAAATTAAGCCTACTGACACAATTGCCACTGACGTTATTATAAATAAGTTTATAGCCAAAGTGGTATAATAATGAACCATCCATCGGAGTAATTTGAGTCAGGGGTCTTGGTGGCAGCAGTCCATGCAAGATATTCCAGGCACCCCTCTTTCCTACGACCCCATCCAGTTTCCCAAGAGGAGCGTTGATGCGCTCCAAAAGCGTTCACAGATGGAATATAAGCATTCTCCTCTGACTTCTTTGTCCAGGAACTAGTAATTCTGTATTTGTGTTTTATTTTCCGCTGCTTTCACGTGCGCTCACGACCCATAAATGAAAATAAAAATCTGTTCAGTGTAATTCCACCAGACTACATTGATACGAAACAATATCAGTAAACAGAGGGGATTAAAGGGAAAAACAGATAATAAAACCATGTTAGAAAGTATCAATACAAGGAATTTGCTTTCAAAATAAGACAGGAAACAGTGAAACACAAAACGATACCCAAAATAAAACAAAGCATGAGACAAGAACCAACACAAAATAAATGACTAAAGGAAAAGGGAGCCATGTCAGTCAGAGACCGAGGGGAGGAGAGGCGAGGAGGAGGAGGAGGAGGAGGAGGGGGGGAGGTGTTAGTGGCAGCCGACAAACCCAGACAGTAGACCTCGGTGAGAGACGATCGCTCTGCTCCACTGACCGAGGAGCCTGAAGGCAGTCATTTATTAATTATTACATAGAAATCGAAACACGGATAATCGACAGCTCAGCAATGAAATGTGTGTTTTTAAACTTGCAGCCGAAACCTAACTGTGAACATCCCACGGTAAGTTCCGCCACTCACCTGACTAAATACTTACAAATAGAACAATTACTGCGCAAATCATTACGTCTTCATCCTGCTGCACGAGTTTTGATCGAAAATGTTGTTTTCGTTTCATGACTTGAAATACTTTTTGAATGTTTTGGGAATGGTGAAAGAATCATATATAAAGAAGAAAAACAGCCCGATGGTGCACTACCTACATTTCAATACAATTAATTTGTGTAATACATGCAATTGTTTTTTTCTTCTTGCATATATTTTCAAGTTTTACCTACTTCTTGGTTTTTATGGGTGTAAATGATTGACTTATTCAGTAAAATGCATAAAATGCTCTGTAATAGGAAACAATTATGCATCATAATCCGCTTTCAGTAAAACGTTGAACCCTACATTTACAGAAATTAAGTGACAGAAGCTCTACAATGTACTGTTTTCTGACACCCTTCTGTCAGGCCTGGCACTCATTTATTCAACAAATTGTGCTGCAGTAGTTTTTCTGTGAGCTCGGACATCCCGGGCTTTCCTTTTTTCCCCTCGGGTGTTTATGACCCTGTCAGAGGCTCGCTAGTTGTTTTTCCTTAGACTAGTGTTTCTCAAATAGTGTTCATGTTTTTAAATACTTTTATATATCAAATATTCATATATTTATTACTTCAACAAGGCAACCGCTGATCACAATAATCATACAGTAGGAAACAATCCTACAGGATAAGGATAAAAATAAGTATTGAAAAAGCTCTCTTCATTCCCAATCATTCTCAAGTCATTCAAAATCCAATATTCCTGCTCTCAGTGCACCTGATTGCATTTGTTCTATGCAGTTTAAAGAAGTTTATATATGAGTACCGAATGAAATTGGCTACATTTAACTTTTAACATTTTTAGTTTTTTTATTTCAAATTAAAGTAAAATTATTTCATGAATTACGGATGACTGATATTTTCAATGTAACATTTGTAAGAAAAAATGATAACCCCTGCAGCACCTGTCGGGGTATGGTTACCCCCATTCAGGAAACAGTGCCTAAGATCACCTTGGTAGGTACTAACCCCTGAGGACTGGTAACACCCAATAAGACCTGCAGTTCTGGGGATGCTCTGATCCAGTTGTTTAACCACAACCATTTGGCCCTTATAAAAGTTGCTCAGAGTCTTAAACTTTCACATTTTTCCTGCCTCCAACACATCCACAACTCTGAGGATGAAATTACCTCTATAGAATAGGATATAATATATCCTCTGACAGTTGGGATTATAATGAGATAATCAAGGTTTTGACAGTAAATTACTACTTATTTACAGCATGTGTCGGGTTTTAAATGATAATAAAATAACATTAATATAGCACTACTACTATAACTACAGGAATAAATTTAATGTACTTAAATAGTAGCAGTCCAGTTTGACTAACCAATTAAGCTGCTGTTAACAGCCGCCACCAAGGCAAGGTGCCACCTGCTCAACCGAGGCAATAACTGCTCATCATCACCATTGATTAAGGACAATAGTTCTTCGATACCTAACAATTGGACACCTGCCGTGAAAAAAAAATGGCCACTTGTATTACTCAAAACAGCATTGGGCATCTGTGTCGAATTCTAGTTCTCACACATAGTTTTTGTTCCCTTCCTTGATGCGCTATTGTTTACAGTAGTCCTGTATATAATGTCTTTCTCTTTAAGTGCAGCAATCATGTGTTCTCTCTACCAGATCGCATTGCAATACAATAAAGTACTGCTTGTATTTCACTGCAAATCTACATTAAGGTTTTACAGTGTTCCTCTTGCATTGCAGTGGAAAACCGTGGTTTTGCTGACACTGGACCTCCCGTTCCTTTCTGACGTACAGGGTCAGCAGCTGGTGGCTTAAGATGATAAATCCTCAGATTTACCTGCACTACAACTACACAGGAAAGTTAGACAACCGACCAATCGGTCCAAGTCCTGGACATGTGGACACCAAAACCATAGTGTTCCTTATAATCTGCAGCTTTATTGTCCTGGAAAACCTCACCGTGCTGGTGGCCATATGGAAAAACCACAGGTTCCACAACCGCATGTACTTTTTCATTGGAAACCTGGCGCTGTGTGACCTGCTGGCTGGAGTGGCTTACCTGGTCAACCTGCTTCTGTCTGGAGACAAGACACTGCAGCTATCACCTGTTCTCTGGTTTGTCAGAGAGGGAAGCATGTTTGTTGCTCTCGGTGCCTCCATTTTTAGCCTCCTGGCTATTGCTATAGAGAGACACCTGACCATGATCAAAATGAGGCCTTATGATGCCAACAAGAACTACAGAGTGTTCCTGCTCATTGGTGCCTGCTGGATAATTGCTATATCTCTTGGAGCTTTGCCTATATTGGGCTGGAACTGCCTGGACAACCTCCCTGATTGCTCCACAGTCCTCCCTCTCTACACCAAGAAATATGTAGCTTTTTGCATTATAGTTTTCATGCTTTTACTTTTAGCCATGTCAGTCCTCTATGCACGCATATACTTCCTGGTTAAGTCCAGCAGCCGAAAGGTGAGCAAGAACAGAAACTCTGAGCACGCGATGTCTTTGCTGCGCACTGTCATCATTGTAGTTGGAGTCTTCATTGCCTGCTGGATGCCTATCTTTGTCCTGCTCCTGCTGGATGTGGCATGTGAGAAGCGCTGCCCCATCCTCTACAAGGCGGACTGGTTCATCGCAGTAGCTGTGCTCAACTCAGCCATGAATCCAGTTATTTATACTCTGGCAAGCCGCGAGATGAGACGGGCGTTCCTGGGTCTGGTGTGTGGTATTTGCTACAGGGGTAAGGCTTCTGTCAGTGGCAGTGGGAACAAGCAGTCTCTGGAGCCCAGCCGCAGCCGGAGCAAATCATGGAGTAGCCAGAACAACCCAAACCAGAGCCAGAGGAGCTCCAGGCAGGCGGAGGTAGAGAAGGAGCAGGGGATGAACAAGGTGCATGGCGAGGTCTCAGCAGTCGCTGAAGAGGCTATTCAAGCCATCCGTGAGAGTGACGGAAAAGACTGAGAGGGGCAGAGTATCTGCAGTAGGAACATGAGGGCGGTCATGGTCAATAAACTCACAGACAGTTATGATTCATATGGAATGAAGGACTTCTTGAATGAAAGGCAGAAGCTGCAGGGCAGTAATGTCTCCTTTCTGCTTGACAATGATCTTGGCGGCCTACTTTGATGTAATCAGCAATCGGCCGATCAGCCTCACTTGGGGCCGGTTGCACTCTTGCGTCGTACACGCAATACAAGCACGTGCGACCACATCTCCAAACATCTCACAAGTAAACCAGAAAACACAAAGCTCAAAATTTGTAACACCAGTAAGGACAAAATAAGGCGTCTCTTCAACCCCGAAAGAGTTTGGCACAAAAAACTTATAACATACTTCAAAATGAATCGAGGAACATGGCAAGTTAAGATAAGATTAGTAGAGCGGTTAAAGCTAGCGGTAGCTCACCTTCACTGTCCTCCTGAAAATAACAGCACTTAAAATACATTACTCTATTAGTCTATACTTTAAAGGGGAAAAAAATCGGAATGGACAAAACTTGTATCAGCTGGTTATACTTTTAAAAAATGGGTGATCAGTGTCCGGACAACAAAATTTAAATCGGTGAACCTCCAATATTGGAGGTAGTACAATTTGCATTTCATCATCGTCCGGTGAGAACGATGCTTCTCCAAAGAGGGCATTTTACAGTTAAATGAAGAATAAAATCAAATTTAAACCTGTTGCTTAGCTTAAAGGAAATTAAATCGTTATTTGTCTTGTATTGTAAAATGGGTAGCTTAAAGAATGACGTGGTTTCTCCACCAATGACATACGAATGATTCACTTAAATTGATTGAAAAAAAATATTTCCTCTGAGGTTACTTCTAATATGAAGTGAAAGATAAGTCATGCACTTACTGAAATTGCAATTAAAGCAAATGAAAGGGCAAAGTGATGTAAATAAGACTTATTGTAGACAGTTGCTAGTGTAATTACAAGAAATGAAGATTATTTATTATTCTACACATTGTGTATTCTGTAATTTTATGTATACTCATCAATACTACAATACTCTTACTGTGCCGTTTCTGTAACGAAGACTGCATTAGAACTTGCATATGTGCTGTAAATTAAATAAAAACATGAAGAACCAGACCTTTTCCACCCTTAACGACTGCAACTCCTTTAACTACAGCAGCATCATGTTGCTGCATCCACGTTCAGAGTAAATGCAGCTGATGTTGCGCCATCAGCAGTTATTATATATAAAATTATACTAGAGCGCCATCTGCTGGTAAAGGATGGTAAATACACTGCATGTTCAGAACAAATCTTGTAAGATCTTCATTATGATAACATAAATTGAAACAGTTGCAAGTTTGCATGTGTGTTCCAGCGGACTTATTACCGATATAGAAATGGTTTGTATCAATTTTAAAAACGTGAATCTATGTCTAATAGATGCATGTGAAATGTGCAGTTATTTATTATTAGATACACGTTATTACCTTGGACGCAATTAACAAAATAATAGTAAACGCACTGTTTAAGGAGGATTCACCTTGGTCTTCAACATGACATTGCCAAGTGTAATTACTATTTGTACTGGACATTGTCTTCCACGTTCAATTCAATCACAAATAAATGGATATTCTCATGTATTTGTTGTGGTACCTAGCCAGTCTGGTATGTTTGATCTCATTTGTTCAGCTTTACAGTGCTACTGAAAAAAGAATAATAAACAGGAACATCTGCTTATTGTTTTCATTATCGTTGGTCTGGATTAGCCAGACTCTTGAAAACAAGAGATGTTTTCAAAGGAACATCTCTTGTACAAAAAGAGTTTCTATAAAAATGTTCAACATTTATTCTTGTGGATTTTGTTCATGACCATTATCTATATGTTAACATATGTTAACCGACCCTTTAGAATTGGAGTAGATCTTGTGGTGGCTCTGGCTAAATGCTGTGTAATAGAATATGTGCTGTTATTACAGCAGAGACAATAGAGATTATACACATTCACAGTTTTATTGCCAACAGTCATACAGAAAATTGCTAAATAAACCCATACAACTTAAAAAAAAATAAAAATAATTGTAAACTTCATTTGGATTGATTCTTGTTTTTATTTCCTTTTTTTTTATATAACATACCTGTTCCAAAATAGTGTCTGTGAGATCCCCTCCAACAAGGATTAATATTTAAAATCTGGAAATGATACATTTATAATATATAATAGAGAGAGGGGTGGAGGGAGAGATAGAGACAGGTAGAGTTAGAAAACAGTAGTGTCAAGCAGCAACACACAGCAGGGCAAAATACAACTTCTAGTGAACAGCCATGCCCCATTGAAGATCAGCTATTGCACTCTGAAGAGAGAGAGAGAGCGAGTCAGAGAAAGAAAAAGAAATAAAGGCACATTTTCATCAACAGAAATCTTGAAAGGAGCCATGTTGTTTTTGAGTCCTAGCAAGTTTGGTTTTGTAATTTCTTCATGCCTTATAGTTTATTTTATGGAGTTTAAATTATGGAGTTCTTTTGTTCAAATCTGCAAATATACTGTTCAGAAATAAACTCTAATCCCCCAAAAAATGTTTTGTTCATCATAGTGTTTTTTTAAATGCTTATTATATATTCCTAAATATATTCCTTCTGAAGATATTTGTTTTAATGAATAACATCGCAAATAGTCTGCCAAAGTAAAAGATAATGGTGGGTGATTACAAATTTCTTTAAAAAAAAAGAAAAAAGATACTTTGTGTCCGTTTCTTCTCACCTTTGTCCTTGTCATCTCCTTCTTGTACACAAAGAATCAAGGAAAGTGTGATTGGCGTGATATTTTCATAATATGCCCAATACTGACCTTCGCTAAAATAAGTGTTTTTGTGAGATGCATGGACTGTACACTCTCCCTCTTGCAGCAAAATACAGGCACGTTATATTACATTGCATCTGTCTTGTCAAACGTATTGAGCACATGCTGATTTTGGTTCAATTGAAGTGGTCCAGTGCATATGAAATCCAATGCCCCATTCATTTGGTATCCATCAGAATACTGACAGCAGTGAGATGACATAATCTTTAAAGACTGTTTCTATAAGCCATTTCAAAGTTTGGATTCCCACTCTACAGAAAACAGTTTGTATAACCTAAATAATGCAAACTGTTCTGAGGGACAATTGTGTACAATGGACTACAAAATGCAAATGAGCTCTGACATGTCAAGCAATAATAGAAAATGTTTCACTGTAGTACTAAAAGCAATACACATCCAGCATCTCCTGCTATTAATGGATGAGATAATTCAAGTGTTACTGACCACGGTAACGTTGTGAGGACATCTAGTGGCAATAGAGTAGCATTGCAATGAGACATCCCCCCACACATTCAGTGAGGGCCATCTAATATGAAACATTCTGCACCGTGTACACTGTGGAAACTCAACATATGCCTAATTAAGTAAAACTATGTCAATTACGTCTCAAGAATTGTTACAAAGACACAGATGATCTAACCGATCTAACCATTCTGATTGTGCTATTCATTTGTGATCGTTCGATTGATAACAGTAACCTTTTGAAAGTTCACAAAAAAAGCAAAACATGTCAATTGAGGATTTTAGAATATCCACTGCGTGACTCAAGCTCCAAAAAACTAATCACTGACTACACACCCAAAAGAAGAGTCGAGAGACAACCAATTCAGAAATAATCACTGTCTCAGAAGCATAAATATTTTACAGTGTCAGCATACATAAGCACCTATCCCAAATAAAGGGGTATCGGGGTCCACGAACACGAGAACAGTTGTTTTTAGTCATGCAACTGCAGTGACACAATGAAAAAAACTTGGTAAAAAAGGTTTCTCTGTAAAGCCATTGACAGCACTATGAAGGATATCTGTTTGTAACCCAACACTTGGTGACTACTGCAAAGCAAAAAAATTCAGTCCTAGCCCCCATTAAAAGCTGATCTAACTGGTGAGTCACTGGGTGAGCCGTCACACGATTGGGGAGATTAAAGGACCTTAATTCCTAAAGTAATTGATTTTAAACAGCATTTCGTAGTCCCAACTGTTTTCAGATCCTGCCACCTCTCACCCAACAGCTCCTGTAGAAATGTGTTGTGCTTGACAGACAAAACTAAAATTTCTTTGTTTTATTCTAAAATACTCTTGTTGACGCCTCTTTGAGGTTCGATTTGCACTTCATCTCAACTACAACATTTTTTTAAAAATCTTTTCAAACACCAAATCAAGATATCATGTCCAAATGCACCTGTCTTCTCAAAAATATAGCATTAGTCATCACAACAAAATAACAGTTCTATAAATATTTTTTTTTATCTTTAACAAATCTTTGCGTCTTCCAGTGCCTCTGTCAAAGCGCCAATTCTGGGAATTTTTCCCAGAAACACAGGCAGTACATGGAGCCTCTTAGCATTTCCTCTCCGTGTTTCATCTTCAAGTTTCAGGATGGTAGAATAGAGACTGTCCACAGCTTCCTGTTTCCCATTAGGCATGGCAAGCATCACTATTTCCTTCCAACGGGCTGTAGAAGACACAATTCACTCCCAGCTGACACGATTGGCAGATTGTTGTCACAGTGATGACCAATAAGATGGCTGATACTGTCAAATATATGATCTTTTGTCCGTACCTTGGAGAAGAGACAGAGGTGTTAAACATCTGCTGTGGCCAAATACTTTCATTTTTAGCTAAATCCTTCACCATGCACCTTTTCGTACTGACATCTCGAACCATTTATTTCTACAGTACCTCCTTGAAACGCAGTTTTTGCACAGCCTTTAAACACATCTTACCGTGCCCTCAGGATCCACTAGCAGTAGGTGTTTGGCAAGTCCATTGTGCATGCCCGTCAGGACGTAGGATCCTGGGTTGGTGGTGCTTTTACGAACCAGGAAGTCCCCATCGTCTTTCAGTAGTTTTTCAGCATCACGGCGGCTCATTATGCTGTGGTACCACATCTGGCCCTCAAGTTCCTCCTGCGCCCTGAAGGCCAGCGAGCGCACAAGAAGGGGGCTGGAGTTGTCCACAGATGCTGCCTTGTGAAGACCGTAGGTGTGGCACTGGACTGGCCCATGGGACGGCGGCTGGGACTGGGACTGCGACTGAATGGCCTCCTCAAAGGGCTCTGGTATAGATGAGGGCAGTGCTAAAATTACTTATTATAAAGGAAGAAAGGATCTTTGGAGGTAGTAACTCTAGGTTACTAAGTAGTAAAACTTTGCTTGTTCTTCTACGACTGGTGAACCAAGCTTATCCATAAAACAAGCTGCTTTAATAGTTTTTTACGAAAACATAGATTTGTCTCTCAGAAGCAGAAGGTCATCATTAATTTGTCGTTATTCACAATGGTTAAAATGGCTAAAGACGTTTGTTTTTTTGTGATTCCTCTAAGGCTCCGAATTAATTGAACACCTATCTTTCCACTTTCTACAAACTGCACCCGTCTGTCTGACTCGTGCAAAGGAGTTATGCAATGCACATTACTGCCAGTGGTTTCACCCTGTTGTGCTGGTCGAGAAGTGGCAGTAATGCACAGAGAAATGCAGAGAAGAATATTTTTGCAAACAAGCATGAGAAGAAACAACGGTTGTGGAAGGTCTGCTTCGTAAATGCTTCATGAGGAAAGAGAGGCAACCAAAACATGTGTCAGACCTCATGAGTACTAAATGCAGTTTTATCAGCAAGGCTAAATGCAAACAAAGACTTTGTTTAAAAGCCACGTTCTGACTGAACTTCAATTTTTTTTTTTCAATTCAATAAAGAAGATCTATAAAAAGGGAATGTGTTGACCTCAATTTACCCTAGCATGCACAAACATAACCCAATAATGTTATTTGCGCAGAATTCTGACATTTATGTCTCAACAGTCAAGTAAAACTTCTTTTATTCAATAACAGGCATCTATTTCGATGAGTAACACGAACACACCAAGAAAAAATGTGAAAGTCACTTGAACGTTATATCAAATAAAATATTCGAGGGAATGAAGGAAAACTGAGGAACTTTGATTTGCAGGTGGCGTAGCAGCTACAGAAGGAGTGACTCATCAAAATAACAAGTACAGCATGTGATAATGAGTTGAAAATGCAAATAATTATTTATACTTGTTTTGGTATCACATTTTCCAAATACCTTTTGTGGCTTGTTCAATGTTCTTGGGCTACAGTGTACGTGCAATGTCTTTCCTCGCATAGGAAGCAAATTCACTAATGTGATTATATACTCACATTAATTAATTATCCGTACATTAACATTCTACAATAAGTCAGGGACCAGGGTTAAACTGGGTGGGTGGGAGAGTAAATTATGATCTTTCCTAGAATGTACCTGGTAAAACAAATGGACAAGTAGCCAAACTATGGCAGAGGTAAGCCATTCTCTTTAAAATCACACATGGAGATCTAGCCAAGTTCAGTCAGGAAGACTATAAAGGTCACCACAGCTCATCTCTGCCCCCTCTCCTAGCTGTCATGCAGCCGCATGCTCCAATTCTTTCTCTGCCGTTATCAATATGGCCTGTTTACTCCCCTATCAACTGCTCACTTGCACCCAATGATTGTCGCCTCTCTCCTCATGTCAACCAATTAACGAGCCGCTCCCAGTTTAAAATATGGCTCCTATTCCCTCCTCAGCTCTCTGGCTGCCAGTACGCCCATCCTCCTCCTCCCCTCGTCCACCTCATGCACTTCCTCGGATCCCTCATCCTTCCGGCTCTAGTCCCAGAGGAGTTCATCACCACCAGTGTCTATATATTCTACTGCCGCTCAGAACAGATCACTCAGCGTGATCAGGAGGGTTTTTTTTTAACCAAGCTCATTGGTGAAAATGATGACTCTGCCTTTTGAGTTTAGATTTTACAGAAGAGCAGTTTGCCTTGGAATAGTAGTTGAATAGTTTGAAGATGACATCTAATTTGTGTCACGGTTTCCTCATACATACAGCAGTTAAACACATCTTTATATAACTTATCTTTCATATATAATAAAAGCATGACAAAGGATGATTCTTAAAGGAGGAGGAACCAATGCCGTAGACTGACTGCCCTCCTATTGTGTGCACACCGACACACTGTTATTATAATATCATGTCACAGAGAAGCCCCTATAATTAAGAATGGAGATTAGAATGAATCTACTACAGTTGGAATAAATGCAAGGCAAAGATCTTCTTCAGATACTTTATATGAAATGACCACAGAAAGGACAGACTGCTTAGCCAACACTTACTCATGTCAAACAGGTCCTTCTGTGGGCTCTCTTTGGCTGCAGCTGCCATACCCTTTGTCACATTCTCCGCCTCTGCCTGGAGGGCTGCAAGAACCTGGGCGTCAATCTGCTGAGTGTTCACATATGCAGGCATTTCCCCAGAGTTTGGTGCCTGAACTTTACTCTCAGACAGACTGCTTATATCAAATGACCCTAGAATAGACAGAGAGAAAAATCACAATCATAAGACAAATTCTGACACATCTTCTGTAACCAGGGAGTAAGAAGCCTGAAACTTCTGACCCAGTTGTATGAATAAAGGTTTTCTTTCATCGCCCCAGTTTTCTCCACAATGCCGGCCCTGGTAATATGTCTGATCGACCGATCCTGGACCCATCTGAAGGTGTGCAGACACACAAACATATCCATCAAGAACAAAGCAGAGTTGGTCAATATTCATAAAACATGAATGAATGCTTCCACATGAAAAGAAAAGTTTCTGATATTAATACACATAAACTGGGTGGTACCTGGCATCCATCTGGTGCTGCATTCTGATTGGCCGGCCGGGTGTCGATGAAGCCTCCAGGTGGTGGCATCTTGCCTGGGATGTTGTTATAGTAAGGGTGTTCTGTTGCCGACTCCTCTTCTTCTGGCCAAGGTAACTCCTCCATGTTTAATACCCTGAGGGAAAACCCAGTTTGAGCATGAGACTCAAAATGGGTTATTGGTGTGATTGTGGTATGCGGTGCCCATGCAAGACGATAACTGGGCAGACTTTGGTCTCATCTGGTTCAGCTTCTGGTAAACCGCAAGGATATTCCATCTTTGAGGCTGGTTTGTACAGATATTCTTCCCAAATAATAATATTAAAAACAATACTGACATGTGACAGATATATTCTTTATTTCACAAACAATTTTGAATCCTCAAAAGTCATCATGTTGATTTGTAATCCCAATCGAGAATCACAGAGAGCTAGCCGTACGTCTGTGGAGCAGAAACATGGCCATCAACGGCAGGAATGGGTGTTCTTTGTCCTGAGCGAGGTGAACATTTGAAAAGATAGACAACTGTAATTATGACAATAGTATGGCTTCTTATTTACTTTCCTGTGCAAGTCGTACAGGCGACAGAAGAAGTCTGTATTTTTACTGGGTTTCTTTTTCTTGGCATGTTTTTTGTGAGCTCTTAAATCTCTGAAATCCAAATTCTCAAACTTGGCAATATGCAGCAAATTCTAATTGCGATGCTGCAACTTTACATGTAGAAACCAGTAAATAATTTGGTGTATGCATTCCTATGATTAAAATAATCAAAATCAAATTCAATCTAACGTCTTATCGGTGTTTCCTGCATTTTTTTTTCAAAATCAGTCAAAAGTCATCATTCCTGTGGTTTCCATCAGACGTTAGTGAAAAATGTTTTTTTTGTGGGTGCTGAATGGATAATGAACGCCTCACCCATCATGTGTGGAGGACAGTTTGCTTGATGGAAACTGCAGATACTGCTGGAAACGGAGGTCAAAGGCCTGGCCGATGGTGCTGATGACATCCTGGGCTAGCCCATCAGAGCACTCAAGGATGTGACACGCTGATGAGAGCGACAGAAACAAGTTTCTATGACCATGATTCATGTGAGATCCAGTCCTCTATAGACATTCTATAGAAAATTAAAGGAAGGAACCCCTACCTCTTCTGTTAACGGGGTCCTTTGCTACATAGGCAACATAATCTGTTGTGTCCTAAAAAAATACACATTACATTTTTTGGTAATAATCTCCAACTACAGATGTGATCATTCCTTTCAAACCACAATGTTTTACCCATGAAGAAACTTTTACATATTGATTTAAATACAAGTGATAGTAATGCTGATATGTACGTTTCCCAAAAATGACTTAGTGAGGAAATACAATGTAATTAATGGTTGTTAAAGTTGTGGCAATATTTAAAGAGAATACGTATAGCATCTGTATAACAGTTCTTTGGATGAAATAAAAAATACAGTCAAAAGAGCAATGCAAACTACAGTATATACTAATTGCCAACACAATATTATATTCCATGGAAAGAAAATGCTCTAATTGCAATTGCAAAGATAAAGATCGGGTGACAATATGACTGTTGATATAGTAGAATCTGCCAATGGGCAGATTTGAATGCAATAAAATTGTATTTGTATATTGAATATATTTATTTTGAAGTTGTTCATATTTTCATTATCACAAGACAAACAGGCCACTGATTTACTTACAGGGTCTCCACCTGATGCAAAGGAGATGGATTGCATGTGATGGTTGGCGATGATCTGTGAACAGCAAAATTGCACAATAGTTTCTTTTTACACTTTTTTACACAGATGATGATTTGATCATTGGCCATTCAAGAAATATTTTGCCATTTTTTTGAAGTGCCAACAGTTAGATGAGAAGTTATATTTGTTAAATATATGTCTGGAGAGAGAAGCTGCGATTAGTTTAGCATTAAAAGCTGAAGCAGGGAGTTAGGGGAGACAGCTAGCCTGGAGGTCCCAAAGTTAAAACATTCACCAATGTACCATACCTAACTCCATTTATGTTGTTTATTAAATACGTGCCAAAAACAACAAGGGATTAAATTTATATTTTCGATCGCTGCACGTCAAAGCCTAAGACCAGATACAGAGGGGACTAAGTGGATCAGGGTCAGCTCCCAGATGTAGCCCTTAGTCAACAACTTCTTATACATGTCTTATTTGACATCCAAAGTGCAGAATCACACTATGTAGATTGATATATTTTTTCTTTACATCAACAGAATCTGTCTGGAGAAGAATTGAGAGTGCAACCACTGGCATCCCTAAATAAGTAAATATAGTGATGTCAATAGTAAACGTCAGGTTGCCAATCCCAGATAATTCTGGTCAACACATCCACTATTGTATTAAAGTAAATTGTATTAAACACTAAAATGAAGGGTTCTGCAGCAGCAACCTAAATTTCAAAGAGGCTGAGATTCCATCTTTATTAAAGCTAAAACTGAGTGGTTTATGCTGATCCTCTATTTCAATATTCTATGAAACATCCTATCAGAGGTGTATTAGTGACATGAGGTCACAGAACTCTGTGACTGTTGGCCAAAGTGGCTCCATACTGACCTGTTTGCCATCAGGGGTCATCAGGTTGAGGCTACTGGTTGAGATATTTAGGTTGATGGACATGCCAGCAAACTGCAGGTTGCTCTTGCCAAGGATACTGGACAGAGCTTTGGACGGTGGCTGAGAGGATCACAAACAAAAACAAATTAGAGCAAAGTTTCTCCCTTTTTTTTTTTTTAGCATTTATTTCTGCAAATCTTAAAGGGAGAATTGAGAAGCTTATTTGGTTCTTACTAACAGTTACATGATGAGATTGTTTCTGCTTCCATATATAGTAAACACAAAGCCAGTTCCATCTTTGCTGGTCTAGAGCCAAGAACCGATTACATTACCCATTGACGTAATGGCGTGGCGCTGACTTGGCTCCTTGCCAATGGAATAGTAAACAGGTTCTTAGAAGGTGCGCATATTGAACCAACTTAACACTGACACTAGCACCAGCACCGAACTAGCACCAGATTATTTTTGGTGGAAAAGGGTCATGAATGTACCGGCTCCTTCTTGTATGACCTCAGTGATGTACTGGAGCCTTGGCTCTTTGGAAGAGGTGGCATGCAATGAAGAATAATTGAAGTGGATTTCAGAGATTTCTGCTCACATTTCACATTTTTATTTTTTAAGACTAAACATTTCAGAACCTGTATTTTTGCGGAAGTAAGCTTACATTACCCAACTATACTTCTGGAGCTTTTATCCATTTTAACTCCTGGGTTATTGTACAGATTGAATAAGGTGATATGATGTGATGATTAGGAAGATTTAGAGCCCCTGTTAAGCAGATTGTGTTACCTTTGGACAGAGCCAGCCTAGACGTTTCCCTTGATGGCAGTCTTTATTTTGAGCTATGCTGTGTGTGTGTTGGCTGGGCCATCCTCATTACTAAGTCTCAGCCAGTAAGTCACAAAGCATATTTAGATCCTGAACATTTTCAACAATTCCTTCATGCAGTTTTATAAAATAGGTGTAATTTCACCATGTGTACGTAAGTACGGAGGAGCCGTGATTGTTTTTATTGTGACTGGTGATTTAGATGTGGAGATGATTCAGAGAAACTAGATTAAATTAGCATTCACAATGCTCATTCTAAAACTGATGCGCTCCCATATCGTCATAGGTCATGTGTAAAAATAACAGATAATAACTCAAATAACATAATCTTCAATCTTGAATCTGTTCTGAGAAGTAACTACTCAGCACTGATTTAACGTTACATACTCTTCCCTGACATTTGAAAAAGCTGCAGAGAGCAGAGTAATGCTTAACTTCACACCCCACATTCAGACACAGACTCCTCACACACTTTGGACACACGCAAACACACACACACAGAGGCTTGGTCTCCTGATCACAGATACTGTGGACTACATGAGTCACTAAGCACTGTGCACGGTGTGCAATGCATTGTGGGCTGGAGCTACACCCACGCACATTCAGTCCCGTACCTCTTCATGTCTCTCCTCTTCCCTCAGCCTCTCTCTTATCGAAATACAATCTCTCTCTCTCTCATCTTTCGTTCCTCTCTCCATCTCCGCTGTCTCTCTTTTTACTTGAAGGAAGGATGGGAGGAAAAGACTGTACAGAGGCATTGCTATATATAGAACTGGGAAGGGTAAAGGAATATCTTATGCCGTTTCCTCATTTCTTTCTTTTGTACCTTTAACTTACATTCATTTTTCTCAACTCTCTCAGTGTTGGCATCATTTCTCCTGCGATCATTCCATCTCCCTCCCCCTTCCCTCTGCGTCCATTCACATACCTTTCTCTTCCGCAGAGCTCCTTTGGTCCCTGGAATAGCCTCACACACCAGGCTGATGGCTTCCCTAGAGGGAGGGTAAAAGGAGGATGAAGCCAAGATGGTGACAATGACAGCCACAGAATCTCAGTTAATAATGACCTAAGCCAAAATGTATTGATAAATAATATTATGCCGAATGTCGGGGTAGAACTCCCTTTCATCCAGATCATGGTCATCCTAATCGGTTACAGACAAAGTAACTAAAGTTTTTTGAAGGGTTTTGAAGCTGTTTTACCTGTCATCCAGGAAGCTGCATTAGTTCAAACTGGTTGCTAGACAGTTCCAGGTCTTTACCCTCCTGTGTGGTCATCAACATCTGGATTATCAACGAGTAGTGTGTGGATTGGTCAGTTTTGCCTGCACTTAGTTTTTATTTCCTGTTGTGTGCCATCTTGGACTATTTCGCACATGTTTGTCTTTAATCACAGACTTTATGTAGCTTTATGTCAATATGCACCACCGTGGCTCTGGAGAAGTGTTACATCATCTCAAGATATACTTTAACGTGGTTGAAATGACAGGAAAGCTCCCTTGACTTGAGTCTTGCCTTTACTTGAAAGTTGTTAAGGTCACGTGTGCCATTGACCCACCTAGCTCAATTGTGGGTCATAAGGGTTGTCGAGGACACAAGTGGTCTGTTTAGCTATCCGAACAGCAGGTGTGTGGTTGGTGTCACACGATTCAAGGTGTGATTGATGGGAGTGATGTCTGCTTTCTATGAAGTTTGTTTACAGACGGCCATTCCAGTTTGATGTAAGTGTGTCGGACTGTTGCACCTTTATTGCTGCTCACCATTCTGTATAAATGCTATAAATGCCTTATGTGGGCACAAAGTTGTCCCACCTCTTAGTTAGCAACAGCAGCTAATGGACAGGTTGCATAAATGGGCAAGGTTGTGATGAAGAAGGACAGGATTGTAAAGTGATGTTTTGATAACTTGTGCGGTTTCCAACTGAAAAATATAGAAAGCAGCAAGCAGCCGGTAGCAGCGGCAATTATTTTTGTCGCCATGTTATGTTGTGATTTACAAAGCTTGGTCAGTGTATATGTAAAATAACCTAGATGCGGCACATTAAGCCCATTTTACTTGCAGAACATCAGCTTGCAATTGGGGCAGCTGTGGCTCAGTGGGTACTGCAGCCGTCTCCCAATCGGCAGATCGGAAGGTGGTTGGTTCAAGTCCCTCCAGGGTCTACATTTCATGGAGTCCTTGAGCAAGACCCTGAAACCCTAGCTCCCCGGCCGCCTCTAAGGGGCTGCCAACTGCTCCCTCGGAAGATCAGAAGGTGGCCGGTTTGAGTCCCACCGGGGTCTACATGTGATGGGGTCCTAGAGCAGGTCACTCTGGGGGGCCGGCCCGCTGCTCCCTCAGGGATGGGTCAAACACATAGAGAGAATTTCACTATGTTGTAATGGCTGTATGTGACGAATAAGATAAGACAAGATAAGATAAGATAAGAATAATGGATTTATTTGCTATTTAACAATCATTCAATTGAGTGATATGATTATTATTGTGTTTTTACTTATGTTACTCATAAGTCTTTCAGAAAAATGTTAGACCCTACTTTTTCAGTTACTGCTGCTTGTACTTTTCGATTATAATGACATTTAATTAATGATTGAGTGAACTTGAAATCTTTCGGCTATGGAATTTATTTCAAGTAAATTAATTGCCGGCAGTCAGGACAGGAAATGCCCTTTCATTACAAAATGAAATCAGTCAGACATCCATTGGATGTTATTTATTAAACAATATGTCTCATTAAACTGTGATATGAAAACTTAAAATGAAATGAGCAAAAATAATGATAAAATTGTATTCTGTATCTGCAAGTGTAGTAATTTAATAAAAATTCTAAGAGCAGATGATTTGCCTACAGAGTTTATTTTGTATAAATAGAAGAGTGGAGATTTTACCACGGAAGAGTTAAAGTCCATGTGAATTTAACTTTTTTATTAGTGGTTACATAATTTGAAAAACCATCATACGAATAAAAAAGGTATCTGTTTTATGAACACGAAAGAAAACGGATGCTGCTGGTGCTCAACATTTGTAAAGGAGATGAAAATCTTTAACACATTTCTAAGGCTGTATAACATTTAAATTTCCAAATAATTTGAGCATTCCATTTTAAGTTCTTGAAACTTTAGTGTTTTAATTATCTTTGAATTTATCATTTCAAGTAAAAGTTACATAATCATAAGAATGTTGTATTATTCAAAAAATATGAGTTACAAAAGTTACAAACGTCAAGTTTTTATTCCTCATTCTATTAAGTTTATTTGAGCACTCGGGTTTCTGGTGAGTGTGAAGGCAGACTGATGAGTCCTAGTAGACCAGGTAACATGTGGTTTATCCTTTAGTGTGGCCACCATCTCCTTGATTTAAGGTTTTATTTATCATTATCGATAAAAATGAACTCCCTTTCTCTCAACATTTTTAAGATCCCATCCTCACAGATGTAGTACATGTCTTGAAGACTTTAACTTGAACTCACTTTATGTAGATGATTAGTCAAGGAAACCTTTGTTTTATTTTAGTGGTCTGAATCATAACTTCTTAATCTCTTGATTTAATTGTTGGATTTTTTCTTTTTAACCATTAACACATAATTGTGACAGCTAATTCTTAATCCTTTCCTGTTATACCGGTTCACAGTCTCACCGGAGTGACCATACAGGAATCCTTTGGAAATAAAATGTTGGCTAAATGAAGAGTGTAAATGTAAATATTTTTCAGAATTAAGTGTTCATATTTGAACTTGCTATATTTCATTTCATTATTAATTTGACATCATTATTGTTTCACTTGCAACATAAATGCGTTGATACATTTTCTGACTTATCCACTTCTGAATGGAAAAGATAAATAAAAAACAAGGGAATAAACGTAACAAAAAAAATAAGATTCGGTTGAGTATTTACGCTGTGGTTGAAGACTATGGGTTGTTACACATAAATTGAACTGACCTCTGCCCCAAAAGCCCCAGGTAATGATTGAATATGCTATGTTGAGTGTTTCTTGTGGTTCCATAACGAATATTGCAAATGCACCCCACCTCCTGAAATCATTTCACAGTTTATTTGAGACAGTCCTTCACATCACAGAGTGGAGATAAAACTGTCTTCAGGCTAGTGTGAAGGGAATGTCTTTTATCCGAAGCAGCCATCACTGTACCATGCTATAATTTTTATGTAAAAGACAAAAATATGAAGATTTAGCAGTGGCTAAAGATATGAGCCGAAGGAGAAAAGCCAAAATCCCCCCTTTGATACAATGCAAATATTGGTTTCCTGACAAAAATAGGAACATTAATTTGTGTATCCTTTCTACTTGTATAAATCATGCATACCAGTAGATTGTTTCAGAAAATGAGAAATCTAATAATAGCAACAGCATGGGACATACTTTCACCGCCCTGTTTGTCTGAAACACACATGCAGAGAGGGAAATACAGAGAGCCTACTGCTGTGTGGACTTGCCAGTTAACGTTAGTCTAGACGCGCTTCAGGCAGTCAAGCATAAAAGTGGACATGACACAATCCGATTCACTGTTGGTCTTTGCCTCACTGCACATCCGTCAACGATTTCAGAGATGCACATGGAGTCACAGAAAATTCTAAGCAAAGCAATTGTTATAACAGGGAATCCACAGTATGATCTCTCGTAAGTGTTCTATGAATAAATATCATATCAAAAGCCCCTTTACATTTTTGTCCTGATTTCTGTTGGATTTCTGATATTTACTCATCAATCCTGAGGACTACTTTAGTAACTGAAACCTGCGATTGAACCTTTTAATCTGTTAATGCAACTCAGAGAACATTAAAATGTTTTCAAAAACAGACAAAACTAAATTGATTCATTACCAAAGGAAGTTTTTACAAAAACACTTTGGCCAGAGACAGACGTGTATTTAATGGCCTCACAGACCACCACCAATGACATCATTGACTGCGGAGGAAGTACATTAACAAATTCTATTCTTGGATATTCTTCCATCTTGTGGTTCTCCCACAAGATGGAATTCAACTTAAAGGTCGCTTGACAGCATTATTATAATTTATGCTTGATTTTATCACATGTATTCATAGACATTAAAACATTTTGCAGTTAGTTTTCCCGGAGAAGTATTGGGCAGTGCCGGTGAAATGCCCAGGGAGCTAACTTGGGTTAAAGGTCTTGCTAACGGACCCTGCGACATGTAGACTCGGCCTAAAATCGAACCGCTGACCTTCCCATTGATGGAGATCACTCTACCTCCTGAGCCACAGCTGCCCCAGATTAAAAGTCTGATACTCCCACAAATCCAAAGTGAGCCAACTAGGATTCAAGCATTAAGGCATTGATGGAAACACCGTTTGAAAAAACTTATCTATTTTTTAACGTAAATCTGCAGCGAGGGGGGTTGCTGCCTCACAGCAAGAAGTTACCGGATTCTAATCCACCTCTGTCGGCCTTTCTGTGCACAGTATGCAGGTTCTCCTTGTAGCTGCTTGGGTTCTCCCTGGGTACTCCTGCTTCCTCCCACAGTCCAAAAACATGCAGTATTCTTGAATCGGTGACCGAAAGAATGAGTGAGAGTGTAAATGGTTGTCAGTCTCTATGTGTCGGCCCTGTGACAAACTGCTGACTCGTCCAGGGTCTACCCAACCTCTCGTCCAATGTAGGCTGGCATAGGCTCTAGCCCCCGCGATCTGAACGGGATAAGCGCTCACAGATAATAAATGAATATTGTATACATTAGCCTCAGTCACTACAATCCCTGTGTACTTGCTGAGGACATTAAGAGACACACATTTGTTTGGTTGTAGTGGAGTTTCACAGCGGCTGCCCACTGGGTGAAAGGCAGAAGAAGAATTTCACCACGTTGTACTGTAGGTATGTACTGTGTATAACAAAGAGCAGACATGATGACGACGATTCAATTATTTTTATGATGATTATTATTATTAAATTCAGATTAAGAGTTAGCAAATGACTAACCTTAAATTTCAAATGCATTTTTAAGGTTGAAATTAATGGTTAGTCATTAATCAGCGGCTACCAGTCTGAGGTCATGGATCTCTGGCGGAAAACGGTTGACTGTCCCTTTATGGTCAGAGGTGAGTGTTGCTACCTCAAGTGAAGGAGTTTAAGTATCTAAGTGTCTAAATATTTAGCGATGGTAAAATTGTCGGTGAGAATGATAAGACAGTTTGATGCAGCATCACCAGTAATACGGATGTGGTATAGGTCAGTTGTGGTGAAGAAAGAGCTGAGTTGTAACGCAAGGCTCTCAATCTACCAGTCCATCTGCCTTTCAACCCTCACCTGTCGACATGAGCTCTGGGTAATGACGGAAAGAATGAGGTCAAGGATGCAAATGGCTGAAATGAACTTCCTTTGAAGGTTGGGTGTGCTCAGCCTCAGAGGTAAAGTTAGGAGTCCGGAGGGAGCTCTGAACGTAGAGCCACTGCTCCGTCGTGTCCGCTTATAGGTTTTTAAGGCACATCCAACTTGGAGGAGACCCTGGGGTAGACGCAGAACTCACTGGAGGGTCTATATATCTCATCTAGCCAGCGAACGCCTCAGGATCCCCCAGGATAAGCTGGAGAGTGTTGCTGGGGAGATGGACGACTGGAACACCCTTCTTAGCCAACTGCCAACACGACCCAACCCCGGATAAGCGGAAGAAAATGGAAGGTTGGATTAATGGGGCTAGTTTAGGCAGAAGACTGAAGTGCGCTGCTGCACACACACATACACAGGTCACATTCCTCAGCCTTCCTCATTGTCTGTCAAGCACACCTGTTCCTAATTCCTAATTGATTGGTACACTGCTATAATGAATTCATTAACATTTCATACTTGAGGTGTCTGACTAACCTAAATTAGTTGCACTAGGTTTTTTTAAACAACTCCTTTATGCTAACATCACAAGTCTAACATCACAAGTCTAACATCACAAGTCTAACATCACAAGTCTAACATCACAAGTCTAACATCACAAGTCTGCAACAAAGCCACGTATAATATCTTGGTTGTAGACTTTAGCTCAGAATATTTTTGATAAGTTTGTGAATATAATCTAAATAATAACTTGCAGCCTAAATGGTCAAAAGCATTCAGGTTTAATTTGCGCACCTTTATAACAAGATACTATATTTGTATATTGGGTAGGTATACTAATCCATACTAAGTCCAATACATTAGGTATTTATTTAAACCTAATGTATTGGACTTAGTATGGATTTATCTGGACTTATCTGTGAATACATTGAAGACTTAGTTTTAGAGTTGTTGGGTTTTTTTTTTACTTTTGACTGAAAATAACAGCATATCTTGGCTGAGCTTGGAGTTTAAATTGATTCAAGTGTTGTTCTGCGAGAATATATTGTGTTGAAATGTTTGAGATATTTTTTACTTTATTTTAATTTTGTATTACAATCCAAACATGAGCGTATATATAGAGTCAAATTTTTATTATTTCCTATATATTTATAATAATAATAATAATAATAATAATACATTTAAATTTATCACATAGAATTGTTCATAACAAAAACTGAAGGTAAAGAGTTAGTATATAACTTTATAATTGGCTCAAGAAAACTGAAAGTGTCTTTTAAAACCCAAAGAGATTTTAACCATCACCATCACAAATTCCTAAGCATAGCTCTATATCGCCGTTTATTGGGAATCTGGTAACGTCTGGACAGAAGGTCATAAAACAAAGCGTGAACATACCTTGTAATTTGTGATCTTGTAGTGAAATCCAGGGATCTCATTGATCGAAGGACTTCAATACAGCCCAGATACTGGAAAGTAAAAACATTAAAAATTCAGTGTTATATTTATAGAAAAATGTATTACAAGAAATGTCAAATGTTACAGACAGATTTTCATAACTACCCCATTATCAGGGGACACGCATGATTCTTTTTTAATTATCTAGAAGCATTATGACAAGTTAGTGTAGTATATTGACACTAACTTTTTAACAAGATTTATAATCTAAAAACACTTAGCTCATGGTTCTAATCTTGTTCCGATTTGGTAATACTTCAAAATTTCACTACCCAAATAGATCTGTCTGAGATAGTCTGAGAACCTTCATTTTCTTGAATATAAAACATCCCATGGCCAGTTTATGCAATGAAGATGTTCATTTAATGGATTCCACTACGCCATCATCTGTATGCAAGGGAAAACTTCAAAACATTTGATCCGATACAGCAATGATCAATATTAGTAGGTGGTGAGCCGACTGTAAATTCTGTCAACAACCATAGTGGCTTTCACTTTCTTTTTCATTTTATTTTTTCAATTTTCATTTCATTTTCATTATTGAAATTTTGAAACTACTACTTTTTACCTCCGCCAAGGAGGTCGTTTTCACTCCTGTGCGTTTATCTATTTGTTCGTTTGTGAAAACGTTGAGTTCTTTTTGTAGTTTTTTTTATGTGTGTTTTTAATTTCTTTTTCATGTTTTGTTTCAAAAGGTGGAAATAAAGGAAATAAAAACAGTAAAAAAATGTATGCAGCCACCGATATTTGTGCAAAAAAATCCCTGAAAACTTTAGTTTCATAATTATTCTAATTATATTTAATAACACGAATATCACAATGAAATTTATTAATTCAGAGATAAACCCTGTTGCTACTTAGTTGAGATCCGAGGCTGAGGATTGAAGCCTTAACTAGATTGGTGTGAGGGGTTAGGATCAACTTCGCCTTCAACAGCTACATTAAAACATTTTGTTTAGAAAACAGAAGCGTTTTTATTAGGTTTCTTTTCAAATAAAATCTCATATTTAAAAGTGCACACTGGTAACCTATACACTACTCGTAGCACTACAGAGCAGGTTTTTTGTCTGTAACTCCAATTTGTTTACATCATGTGCACCATCAGAAAAGCACGTGGGCATGCACAACAATCTACGACAGCACAAAACAAATTACCCAGAAATTTCCGGCTAATCCATTTATCAGCCACAATATTTGTGCCAAGGAAAGGAAGCCAAGAGGAAGGCTATTAACTAGCATCCATGAAAGTCAGAATGAAAACCTTTAAAAATTATATTTTCAAGTGTTGAACAGGAAAAGACATAGATTCTTTGTTTGGTTATTATTATTAATTATTGGTCCTGTAAGTCATATAACACATTTTGTTAAGAAATGAAAAAAAATATTGAAAAATAAAATTCCTTAGTGTAACTTCAAATGGTTAATGAATCTTTTATTTTAGAATTCACGACGCTCAACCCACTGAGCGGGAAGGATGTGACTGAGTACTAAACCGGTAACTCGAGTTATTATCCTTAATCTGAATTCATCTAATCTAAATTTATAGTCCCTCATGTGTATTAATAATCTTGCAGCTATCACGGTGTATACTTTGCCATAAAAAAAAAAAGGTAAGCACGCAGTTACAAAATTGTAGCAAAGCTGGAATATAACATCATTCCAGTACTTCCATTAGTGCAATGGTGTGTTACTATGCCACACAAGGTGACTGTAGGCCTTCTAACCCATAAATCATCTTCAGAACTCTCATTCCAACAGTTCTACTGATAAACACTGAACAAACTGGGAATATGTTGTGCTGAGGAGTTTCTCTTTTCATTAGAATGACACTCATAATCTGGCTATAATCAAAACAACCTGGTACATCAACAAGTCTAAATCCACACCGTGGAACATTTTTAATCCTATCAATGTTTAGGGACTGAACTGAAGCTCATCATTCAGGCAGGCCAAAAATAAACATAAAATATTTCTCAAATTGGTAGAAATGTAAAATAAAGAATTTCTTCCAATATTTTACGATAAACAACATCAGGGTTTAAGCAATAAAATTCAACTTCAACATTAATATCAATAATAGAAATCAATGAGAGGACAGCTCCAGAGACAACACAATTAAATGAGGACAGGTATCAGTCAATAAAACACAAATACATTCACATCACTGGCTTTAAATCAGTGAACGTTTCAAACATGAAGACATATTTCACACTTGTTCTTCAGCTTATTGAAGTTTACATGTGCTACCAAATTTACCTGTTTATTTCCCAATATCAGAAATAAAGGTTTAAATGGAGTTGGGTAATTCGGACTAAAATGAGAAACACAATTTGTTTCTCTTACATCACAATTTTCCCCATAACTTTTTCCTTAATTTGTTTGCACTCAACTGCCTGATCAAGGTTCAACAAAACCTTTGTTGAGTGATTTATGTGGGTACTAATGGGTTAACTCTCTTCCACAGGGACCACCTGTAGCAAGAGACTGCTCTGTGAGACACGTTTGTGAAACCACGGAGAATCTTAGTGGCAGAAAGCTGAAAGATTTAATTTAAGTGACCTGATTGAAGGAGTTTAGGACAGATTAAGAGTTTGCTCCAGTTTGGCGGTGCATTAATGTCTGCACTGGGCCAGTTGGAGCACACAATCTGTGCCCAAAGTTAAGTCAACTGAGTGCACAGACACATTCCTACATGTGACAGTACGGGAATACTTTATGGTGATATTTTAATTAATGGAATAAATTTAAGGAACTGCTACAACTGCGGCAAAACGCTGCTTGCAGTGACTTTCACCGTCTTTGACTTTCACAGTCCAAAAAACTTGTCAGATCACAAATGGATTGTGATCTCACCACTAGATCACAATCCATTTGGTGAGAGAGGGGGTCATTCACAGCCAACTGTTACCTTTAAGTCTGCAAGCTCTATTTCAAGCTCATTTTAAAATCAATTTACAGCATCTAGAATGTGCATTTTATCTTTAACTACCAAAGCTCCCATGGACCACAAGTGATTGTGTAAACAGTGTCGCTGTCAATCAATGTCCCTTCAGTGTAATGGTGCGTAATGGATGAGGAGTGACTACATGAGGCTAATTAAAAGTGCTGTGAGCACAACACAATGTTGAACTCAAGAATACACACAGGAGTCAAACCACAGGAAAAAAAAGAGGGTGGGCAGCACATGGCAGACCCTTTTCCCCTCTGAGTATGGACGCTTTCAGAAACATCAACCGGATAAATAACTGCTACTGTCCTTAATGCAGTTAATGGCATGTCACACTAGTTACCGATGTGACACATTTCACTGAGAAGTAATGTAATGAATACTCCCTTCACTCTCGCTGCAAAACAATTAATGATGCTTTTATTCATTGTATTGCCTAAATCAGACATTATAAGTTCAAGCAAATTTACAATTATTCACTATGCAAGGCTTAGAACAAAAAAATGTTTGCTCCATATTTTCCCCTCACTTTATACCTTGAAGAACTCATCATCACCCCTCCTCATGCTAGTGACTCATTGCCAGCATGATGACATTCACTGCTCCCATAGTTGTGTGCTAAAAACTAGTTGTGCTCTTCGAAATGGTGTATGGCTGCTGAACGACTTCAGGTGAGGTACTGATTTGATGAGACAAACATGCGCGATATGTCTTTTTTTCCTATCCACCCATTTCAATAGCTGCAAGCTATAAAAGACACACAGATAAAAGGGATACAAACTGTACAAAAAAATATCTCGTCACCTTGGTTACAAAAGCATAACACTGTAACTCCACATAGTACAAAAGACGGACAGAAAAACCCTGTATGTTTGCAACATGCGTAAATTACATAAATAATTGTTGATTATTTTTCAAATATTTCTTCTACTTTTCACCTAGTGCTAACCTTGTCCATTTCCTGAATTATTCAATCCCTAGTTTGTGGTTGCTGCTCCTTCACTCAGCCTTCTTCTGCAGTCAACCTACGTACACCCACTCAAGGGCATGTTTGGATCTTGTGATCTCTCGTTCATCTCCCCCTCCCCACTTTGACGAAGGCTAAGCTTGACTCATTGTAAAAAAATGAATAAAAAAAGATATACATAGAGAGCGGGGGAGAATGGGAAAAGATGGATCTGAGATAAGAGGAAGACGGATTGACTACAAACCTTCACAATGTATGTCACTCCTGGACCAGAGATCTTTTCACTCGAGTGTAGCCATCCTCTGGGTGGTTTGCTCACCAGTCCCTCACCTCCACCTTGATTCCAGTCCCCTCTGCAAGGCTGGTGGTCATCCAGCCTGATCTTCTTGCTCATGTTGACAGCTGGCTCCATCTGCGAGCAGGGGGTTGAATGAGAGGCCATGCTGCACAGTGATCCGCCCACACCAGAGGCTGCCATTGCTGTCGTTGCACAAGGACTCGGGTTGCTGGAGCTGCCTAAGCTTGCTCCCCCACCCACCTGCAGCTTAGCCACAGCCAGGTCCTTGACAGCCAAGGGCAGACCCTTGATGCCAAGCAAGCTGCCTGAGTTGCTGAATTTCAGGTTGGACACCTTGTTGATGAGAGTGCAGAGGGTGGTGCCTCCATCTTCAAGGTGGTCAGAGCCGTGGCTAGTGGGGGTGCTAGAAACAGTGGTGGTGGAGGAGGACTGGACTTCACTCGGGGGTGTGTACGATGTCTCGGCTGCAGATTGGGGGGTGGCCGAGACCTTTGGGTTCATGGACAGGCCGTGGAGAAGCTCATCGACGGACGTTACTGACTCATTCCTGAAGCGGTTATATTTGGTGCGGTGAAGCATACCCTTCTCTTGCTTGCTCTTTCCCCTCTCTTCACCAACCGACACACACAGCCTGCCTCTTTTACAAGTGTTCTGGCAGACGTGGCTGAACTGCGCTGATTACCCTCTCCTGTAACATAGCAGCAGCGGTACAGGCAGCAAACGCCTTTGAGCAATCACGGGCCACCTGACTATAATTGTCTCTATTGAGGTTACAGTGGTGGTTGTGTTGAGCTGCTGCTGCTGCTGTCGCCAAGGTCCAATCTGCTATCAATGAAATCCAGAGCTGTAATCCAATCCGTCAGAGAGGAATATACAGACACAATCCATGGAAACACAGCATTGAGGCAGAAGAGGAAGAGGATGAAGAGAAAAAGATCCCTAAAGGCTGCCAGTGTTGTGTAGCATCTTGTTTGGTTTCCAGCGGTGATGCTGCCGATGATGATCTCTAGCTTCAAAAATCCAAAAAGTAAGAGAACCAATGCTGTTGATGATGACGGATACAGCGAAGGAAGAGCAAATACTCTCTACTGACTGCTGCCTGCCTGCCGGCTCAGAGCAAATGCATGACTCACTGATCTGAGAAAACCTTCTCAACAAAAGGCTTGCTGAACACTGCAAATCACTTCCTGTTGGAGGGGGAAAAAAACCTCCCACTTACAGCACACTAGAACCAATCAATTTTTAAAATCCCAGTCTGACACGTATTCCCTGTAATTCTTCTAGGTTGCTTTTCTGAGAAAAGGAAATGAAAAACAAGTGGAAGCTGAATTCCTTTTAACTCCTTTGTTCCTTTGTTAATGTTATTTTCCATAAAAATTCTCTTTAATCCAGGTCATCCACAATTAATTTCAACAAAATGCTAGAAGTTGCGTCAAAAGCGCAGCGCACCCAATAATCTAATCGATGACGAGATAAGAAATTAATTCAATAATGAAGAAATGAAAGGTAGCGTCAATTTAATGAAAAGCTCCAATTAGGAACCTCTATAAATTATTGAGGACAATAATCTAGTAAAATATTAGTATGACTGAAAATATGCAACATCATTAATAATATATTGTCCATGTTCATTTATGATGGCTGCAGAATATGATCACTCCTGCTCCTCAGGTTCGAGCTTTCGAAAACCCTGGACTATTTCATAGACTTGTTACTGCGCGAAATATTTCTAATCTGGCATTAAAGCAAAAAATAAATAAGTAACATATTTCAATATAAACTTGCTTTCTGAACATTTGTCTTACGAGTAGAACTAATTCTCCATCAGTATTCAGCCACAAAGCTATAGAACATTCAGTTCGTATCTAAGAAGCATTTATAATCTCACAACATTTCTAAAATAACCAGCAAATGATCCAAAATGAACTACAGGAAAAAACACAATATAAATGAGGGGCTTCTCAGGCAGATGTATCAATGGAAAAAACGAAATTATCAAAGAAAAGGCCCACGAGTCTCCTTGAAATCAGCAGCAATGAAGCATCTTTGTCTCCCTGGCAGCAGAACGCTCACAGCCAGCCACCATTCATGTAAAATTTCCTCAGGAGCATCTAGCAAAGCTGAAAGACTGACACTCATTCATAAGCAGCCTCCACTCTCACTCTGCCGCAGATTTCGCACTGCAGTCCCTCCCAACATCTCTCTTCCCTGCCTGGCAAATATAGGGGAAAAAAGCATGTCTGCCTTCTCCCCACAGAAAAAAATAAAAAGCTGGCAAAAACGCAGGGAAGAAAAGGCAGGTCCTTACAAATCAAAAGAGCAGGCAAAATCACAAAGGAGGAGAAAAGCAGATGACAAAAAAAGGTGCAATATTTAATCTTTTATGTGAATGAAATAGCATGGTGGCATACCAATGTTTCTGTGAATGGAAGCAAGGCCTTTCTGCCTCTGCAAGGCAGTCCCTTGGGATGGCATGGTCTTAGCCAATGAGGAGCCGGCTGGATGACTCATTCAGGGTAGGCTTGCAGAATTGTGGAAGAGACCATTTGAGGTGCAGGTGTACATTTGGTTTTCTCTGGACTGCCCCTCAAAAAGTAACACATATATTATTACACAGAATCTTTGTATTGTTTAATAAGAGCATGTTCTGTTGACAAAATAAGAAACCAAATAATATGCGATAAGGTAATATAAAATAAAAATGCCATATCCCTATATTTTGATTGTCACCCTTATCACCTTTTTTTCAACATTCATATGAACAGTTACCATCTACATATTTAATTAGTAATTTACTGTTTATTCAGTGATTATACATAGTAAAAATGCAGCAAATGTTTTTTAGGATTTTAATAAACCCCCCTCCTCTTTTTTGTTAAGCCTTTCCAATATTATCATACTCTCAAGCAGTGATCATTACCTATAAAACTTGGCGTTGGACACTCATCAGTGAAAAGTAATGATGATTTTATGATCTGCTGTAAAAAGAAGAAGCTGGGTCAGTTCTGTATGGAAGCTCAGGAATGTCAATATTGAAATAGTATAATTGAATAGTATAGTAGTAGTATAGTATAATTGAATCAACTTCGTTTTTACTTTGCAAATATTCATATTCTATCACTTCATGTAAATCTTTTTTCTAAATATCATTACAGCTGCACTAGCTGCTCTGTTCGTATAGATTTCTCTGCAGATACAATCCCTCAATATGTAAAATCAAATTTAATGTGAATATTATAAGATCATCAATATTACAACTGACTACATTTGTCAGTGGACATAATGTTATGGATGCTTTGTGTATGTGGTATTATTTAGTAATGTTAAACAGAAATGCTGACCTCTGCTGGTGAAAGAAGTGATGCACATATTCATGTCGTCAGGATGACTCATCGGGTGCAATCATGCCAACATGTTGAGATTGTGACCACCCTTACTGTAAGGTATTGCTTGTAAAAGGTCTGGAAACAGTTTGGAACTATAGATGATATCTGAAACATAATAATTTCCTTAATCATGTCAGAGTTGCCTAAATATGAAAGCCTGAAAGTGTGTGTACTACTCCCAAAAAAGAGCGCAAACCTTGAATAGTGCCATTTAGCCTTCTTTC
The DNA here is from genome assembly GCA_037951165.1 of Lophius americanus. Lineage (NCBI taxonomy): Eukaryota > Metazoa > Chordata > Actinopteri > Lophiiformes > Lophiidae > Lophius > Lophius americanus. The sequence goes on from JBBDHG010000057.1 coordinate 1,231,207, forward strand.
CAAAGTTCAGTAATCAAGACGACAGAGAGCAAAACAAAGCCTTAAAACTGTATGGCTCTGCAGGTTGGTGCTCTGTTAGATAGACATAAATTATAGACATTGCATTATATTATTTATTATATTATATTTATTATCATATATTATTATAGACATTATGGACATAAATGATAAGGATAATCATCTAAAGGTGGTATTGCTGGATGGAGGGAAGAGAATTATTTGAGAGAAGTTAGTGCACTGCAATTAAACATATGGATTTATATATATCTCATTTTCAGATGTACCTTTAGAGTAAATGACAGAGGAGAGATATAGGAAAAGAGCATCTATTGCAAGGAAGGCCAGATGCTTCACTACTGTTGCCAGGTTACCGAAAACATTCAAAGAAGCAAAATAACCTGTGTTACATAAAGGGCAGACACAGGTAACTGGTAAAATTTTTCTACTTAGGATTTATTATTTAATAAGAGCACCAAAACTCACAGAGAACTGTCTAATGATTTAATTTTGGAATGTGTGAGGGGAACTTAAACTTTCACACTAAAACATTAACATACATTACAGATGGTACTGAACTAAGAGCAATCTTACTCAGCGGAAGGAATTCACAATTATGAAACTTTATTGTCATACAAATAACCACATTAAGCAATTTAACTGTCTATTTATCATTTTACCCAATCATCATGAGTGATGAGCTGATCATAGTGCTATATCCATTTAACTGGTGCAAGCATGGCATGGAAAATAATACATTTTTGTAATAAATAATGTCAAAATAGGGCGGCTTTACCAAAAAAACAAGCTCTGATATGGCAGTCCATACCCAGAAACCACAGCCCAGACATTGTTTCACTACAGTATACATGTGTACTACTACAAAATGTAATTTGAAATTGTTGACTAAATATATGAAAATAATGCTTTTCTTCAAATACTTTTCACAACAGAGGCAGTTCTTATTTTATGCAGGTAATGACTTCCATGTCACAAAAACATTGTGAGAATATTCATAAGATATATTAAAATAAATATCTTCAATGAACACTAACATACTTACATTTAAACTTTTACTATTAATAATATTAATAATATTTCAGTTTTGGCAACACTGCTCTATGACAATAGCAGTAATAGAGGGATAAACATCAAGTTGCAATAAATCCAAATCAGCCTGAGGCATGGGGACATTGTTCTATTGATCAGAAATATCTGTATTTGTTATTTTATTCTAAATAGGGTCATGGGATGTGATGTGTATTTGTCATATTGTCCTATAAGTAAAAGTCTAAACTAAACAGTCAAACATGAATTAAATATTACGAAAAAATAGTAAAATTGAGATTAAGTACTAGTAGCCATATGGAAACACAATGAACTATATGGTTATATAGAGAAAGTTATTCAGTCGTATTAAACTAGAACTAAGTAGATTAACACTGTGGGGGGATGTATTCTGTCTGCCCAGTTCCCCCATGCGCTGCCTCTTTGCTCTGACTCTAGTCTTATCCTGTGACCACTTTTGTTGCAAGTACTGGAATGATAGTGATGGTATGTACAGTATATTATTTGTCTCTTTAATGTAATAGACAGTCTGTAATGTTGTCACTCCACCCAATGACAGTCAAACTGAATGGGAAGAGTGTAAATCTCTTGTCCTACATCCCCGCTCTAACATGACGCTCTTTGTTAGTGTACATCTAAATAGAATTGTTGCCTGTGGTTATACAATTGTGTATCATGGTTCTTAAAAAACTCAATGAAGCAAAATGATATTAATAGAAAATTGAACATATTTGACGGCCTACATAAAGAGATCAGAGTGATGTTATAATCTCCTGTGTGGACAATAACATCCACAGCCTTGAGGACTCATTTTTATAATCATGTCTGGGACATCATTTGAGCTTTCTGTGAATGATTCATTGAGAAAGCAGCGGAAGCTGAAGAGGATCATAGGTGCTTGAGAGAATGCGTGTGTGGATATAAACACAACACAATGAACGCAGTGACCTTACAGGGTGAGTTCATCGGGATATCAAATAGTTTGATAAAACAAAAGAAAGATAGAATTTATACCCACCTTAATAACATGTGGATGTTACTGGTAAATGACTTAATCGTCATATTTTTCTCATAATGTTATGGCTGAGCAGTGTATAAAGCCTAGTGGCATTGTGGGTAACAACAGTCTCACAGCACGTTCTAGGGTCAAATCCACCTGTAACCAGTGATGGATAGTACCCTTACTCAAATACTGGACTAAGGTACAATATGATGTGAAGTATTTCAAATGTTTTATTATTCTACTCTACTACATTTTAGAAGCAAATAGAAAACTTTCATCTCCACTACATTTGATTGACAGCTGACAGGACAGATAGTGCTCTAAACAGGCTATGACTACTCACCATCACAATTTGGCTTTATCACCTCATTCTTTAACATCTACAGCAGTCATATAGTCCGAAACATTAAGGCAGCAGTATATTTATACATTAAATACATATATTTAATTGAAATAGTAGATTAATGAAAGGGGAAATTATTTCAAATGAATAGGATACTTTTACTTTGATACTTCAAGTACATTTTGCTGGTAATACTTAAATAATTTGACTTAAGTAAGGTTTTGAATGCAGGCCTTTTACTTGTCGTGGAGATTTCCCACTGTTTAGAATTAGCACTTTGAAAGGATTTAAGGTACTGAATGATTTATACATCAATGCCTGGAAACTTTCCTGTGACGAGTATTCTCCCCATGTCTATGTGAGGTTTTCTCAGCCCAAAAACATGCAATGTGGCTGCCTGTAAATTGCCTGTAGGCATAAATGTGACTGATTGCTTGTTAGGCTAGGTAGTTTGTGGTTAGCCCTGTGATAAATTGGCTGTTTGGACATGTTGTAACCGCCAGGGTGTACCCAAAGCTACAGTCCCCACACCATCCTCATTTGAATCAGCCGAATTCTCCCTAACATCAAGACATTTATGTAAATTAACTAAAGGACAGACTGGTTGTGAACAACTAAACTCTCACCTGTGATCACGCAAAATCCGGGTCTCGTGACTGTCTTTGGCGCAGTAGGTTGATTGGTAGTCCCACAGGCGGAAGGTCAAGAGTTCATCCGTATTTCCTGGAGTAGCTTCCTACTCAAGGCTAGGTCAAAAAAACGATTAAAGTTTTTTACGATAATAAAACTCAAGTTAATTTTTATTTAAATTTTTTTCATTATTTAAAGAATCAATTTGAAGGTAGGATATATTGAAATTAGGTACCGAATGAAAATGGTTCTATCTAGCAGATTACAAAACATGTTTTAATCAAATAGAAAGGAGGTATCCAAAGAAGTGAAGAATGTTCCTTCTGTTTGGATGCGCAAGCAGGAAGACTTTATATTGGCGGTTTATTCCCTTGCGGAGTAAGTAAGGACACTTATCCACTTAACTTATTTCTAAACTAGTCAATCCTTAATCATGGTCATCAGGGGTGGAACAAACTGGACTATGCAACTAATAATATAATATATATGTGTGTGTGTTTGCTCCCTGTTGTCTGAGAACGTAAACGCCAGTAGGTATTTTGATAATGACGTGTCATTCGAGGTCACATGTTGCGGGGGTTATTTCCGGTAAGTGCACTGCGGCAGTGTTCGAGCTGAGATGGCGTCAAGGCAATTTACTCCATCACCTTGACTATCCGGAATTAACATTACTTACATCAACAACGTCATTTTGACGAGTGGAGACTGTAACTGTCGATATCTGCAAAGTCATTTTGACCAGTAATAATTCAATTTATAAATATATATAACTTCATTATGACCAGTCAAAAAGATAATATCAGATGTTTAAAAATGAATACGTAGATATCTTAAATTGAAGGGGGTTGGATATATCTTGAATTTGGATTATGACAAATTCAATTTTTAGAAAAAATAGAAAAGGTTTGCCACATATAACGCTGTCGAAATGAACTTACTCAAGTCTAGCTAGACTAGTTCTTACGTCTAAGTAAACTTCACGATAGTGTAGTAACGGAAGGACGTATCTGAGACGTACGTCAAGCATGACGTCAGTAGACAGCATTTACAGTACACCTGGTATAATCGGTAACCACGCATAAAGATTGCATAAATAAATGTGTAATAAAACATACAATATAATAATCAAAATTAATACGAATCGTCTTGTCATGAGTTTGTTGATTGCATGCAAGCCCCTGCGGACAGACGACCTCCTCTGGTCTGATGGACATTGTCGTATTTCTCGGGTCATTGTCTTTGTTTGCTCTCTTCCGATCCCTTCGTTCTCTGTTGCTATAATAGTTACATAAACTCGTTGATGACTTAGATATTTCTTCTGTGGTGACCTCGTCTCAAACTCTTTTAGCGCTGAGGAGGGTGCCAGACTCAAAGCAGGTGAGAACATATTGCAGGATGTTGAAGCAACTCTTCAATTCAGAAAACAAAAACAACAAAAGATTATCTGATTAAAAAAACATGGAAATATTATCTTAAGGGATTTAGTTTTGCTTCCATAGAATACATAGCCCATTATATTACTAAAACGTGTTCAAGTCCACTCTTTAATTGTGAAGGTGCAGGTAATGCACTTACCGGTTTTTGGCATACATCTGAAAAGGTACGAATCTGTGACAGATTTCATTACCAACACTGTTTTTAGTTGTACAAGAGAAAGCCTTGATGAAGGATGAAGACTAACAGATCTGGTAAACTGCAGCTCACAGGTGCCTATCACTACCTGACACATTAGTATTTAATATTTAAAAAAGCACCCAAGTGTTTTTAATATGCCATACATGCCAGGACATGGTTTTCAAAGACAACTATCGGCAAATCCTATGATATAATTGTATTGTGCCAATACTGATGGTGCTTTTTTTACATTTTTGTTGCAGCGTTAGAGGTATAACAGGATGACTGCTACAATTAATTAACCTATACAGGCATACTCAGCTGGTCTCAATTGACGATTTTTCATAATTTTCTTACATTTAATTACCCGACTGGAAATCTGGAAGATTACTAAACATGTCCCACGATTGCATCTGACGTTAGGAGATGATAGGAGACTTTTTGGAGTGTGGAGTAATAATGATGTTGTGTGAAGGAACCTTTAATGATCCCCATAAATGAATGATGGAAAGAAAAAAAAAATTGTCAAACAGCAAATTTGCTTTTTGTCACAGCTGAAGATCTGCTGGTTTATCAGCCTAATACTATTATGAACCTATCAATAATACCTAGCGTTTAAAAAAGTGGTCCGTCATAATACTTGGGTAAGGGCGTTCTAGATCAGCAATAAAGTCTTTACACTATGTCTGCTTTAATGTCCTCACAAGAGGGTGCCATGGCTCCAGTTTCTGTTTGACGCACTTTAAAAATAACAGTTCAATGACAAGCTACAGAAACAAATATGAGAAAATGCAGTGTTTTTCTGTTGTTGCCTTTATGCATTAAATACAGTGAAAATATTTGTTTACGACTCAAACCTTTTCTAATTATCTTGAATTATATAATGAAACTACACTTTGTCTACAAATCTGAAGCATAAGTATGTCAGCATTGGGTCGACAACCCATCTTCTATGGTTTTCAAAGGTTATTCTAAGAATCCTATCGCTGGTTTCCACGGGGAAAGGCGTAGTGAAGTTTGGTAAATAATTCAGATGGTAGAATATGTTCCTGTGGAAAGGGCTGAAGTTTCACTTTGATCCTGAAGGAGTATTACCCTGTTTATATACCTCAAAGTCATCTTGCTAGATTCAGTCATAGCAAACTGTTGAATTGATTTTCAAGGAAGGGCAACATATGAAAAAATAAAACCTGCTACAAAGCCTATTATATAGTCAAAGTTTTTATGTAAACAAAACTGATGGAAGAAAGAAACAAGGAGACATTTAAGACACTGGGTAATGTGTAAATGTCACTTTTGGTGACTTATTCATGCATTGTCAAACATGAGATGCATATTTGCTAGAAACAATCTCACTTGAAAATTGTTATGTGTTCCATTAAATTACAATTGGCTTTCAATCTGGTAAGCAAAGACAGGCTTAAGACGGGGTACAACCTCAACCAAATGAATATCTCATACTACAAGGTTTGAAGGGCCATCCCAGGGATTTGGAAGGCGGCAAAGTCCCAAATACCTGTTAAATTATCCAAACTGAACTATAACTTCCCTTGCAAATACATCCTCGTTTTTTATTCCTTCACATGATCTTTTTTCAGGAGGATCATTTTTATTGGCAAAAATAAGAACTAGTGCAGCATCTCATCAGGTTTGCAGCGACGTCATCATCACAACCAGGACATCCCCTGCAGAAGGCAGGTGTTGTGAATTCTTTGCTATGCATCCTATCAAACATTGTGTTCCATCCGTTTGATCATTTTAATGCCACAGTTGTGTGTCTAGGACCATGTTCACAGTCAGACTCAGTCAATAGCAGTGAGGTTCATCATTGGTTTGCAGAGCTCAGTGGCCCTCACAGCTTTCCTGTGGAGGGAAAACACGTAATTGTAGAACGCAAATAGATCTTCATGGTTTACGCTGCAAAAATGATTAACGAGCGCCTTTTCTGAATCACAGCCCACATTTGAATATTCTGAAATTGAAATTAGATTTAATTCAGTCTGAACATCAGGCTATTAGTTTGGAGTTTAGTATTTGGAAACCATCTTTCAGTGGGAAATCGTGCATGTATTTATAATTAATCATTAATAGATGCAAGACGTTCACCCGCATTCAAACTAAACAAAGATGTTATATAATCAGTCAATCTTGAAACATTTGTTCATCCAAACTCTGAGGTTAGGGGAATGAATGCCCTCCTAGTCACAAAGAGCACTGAGAAAGAACTCTGAGGTCAGTTTGGAAGAGAATATGCAGCTAATTTAGTTGTGTATGATGTTACATGGTGTTAACTGCAGCAGCAACAACGAGTTTTAATAAAGTAAAAAACTGACAGTAAAGAACTGAATATTTGAGAGGAATTTTTATTTGATGGATTGGCCCATCAGTATTAGTTAACTCTCAAATCCTTTTATTTTGTCCCACAAATTGAAGACCCCTGAAATTTAAAACCAAAAAAAAAGATTTTACACCATCTCCCAGAGATCCAACATGCAGACCAAGTAACCTTGGCAACTGCACAACAACCTTTATGGGCAAAGCACACCCACATGCACAGAGCATAGACCTACCCAGGCCTTTTCCCATCTTTTCAGCAGTTGCTCATGCTCTGCCAGTGCACCTCTCCATTGGTTCAAATCCCTGGATGGAACGGTTTCCTCATCTGTCAAATAACAATATCTTTTATAGATTGGAACAAACACCCAGCTCTGCACTATATTTCACGGCAGTGGGTTCACTAACAACCCATCCCAGGCACGCCATAGCCAGCCATACAAGCCCTGGTCCAGATACCTCCAATGGAGAGGTGGACGTCCACCTCAGCGATGACATTTCCTGTGCTTGCTTCAGCTACACAGTGGTAACGGGCGTCCTTGACAAGCGGCCCCTCTCTGAGCCAGCTGCTCACCAGCACCTCCCTCTCACCAAGAGGTTGGCGGTACTCCTTTATATGGGTGTCCAGACTGTGCCCATTCATTAGCCAGTGAATGTGGACATCAGCGGGACCTGAGGGACAGAACAGGACTTGATGTTTGACCTGGGATGAATGAGACACCGACACTCCACATGGAATACGTACCTTGGGTGGGTCTGTTTTTACCGCTCAGTTATTAATGGTTTGAGCATACATGCAGAGTATTTAGATGTGAAATGCCTGAATTAATATTAAGGGCTTTTTGGACAGTTCATCAGTAGTAAGATGTCCAGTATTTCTTCTGAATAACCTAAATAAAAGTAATTCAAATATTTAAGGAGACAAACAAGTTTTGAAAACATCCAACAAGATTTATTTAGCCTCCCTACTAAGAGGAATATTCCAAGCAAGACATATGTACATCTTCTGACAAACATTGAGCTTACAATAATTTGTTCCGAGGCAAGATTCTCATCACTCTTGATAAGCATTATCCATATTTGTATCGGACTGTTGTCATTTGTAAGTAATAACAAAAATGTACCATTACCTAGAAAACCAAATTGAGGTTTGTCTTTCGAAAACTTTTTCTTTCTGAAAATCCACTAATTCGACAGATATCTTAGATCATTGAGATCAATGCATCGCCAGGATTTACACTGCTTAAGAAAAATAGCAGGCCGGTTTTGAAAACATCTGGAAAGAACACACACCCACAAACTGGTTAGTTTTTTGGGAAACGCGAGCTGGTGTGAGGTGAGAAAAAGGATAGAGAAATACTTAAAGGCAAGAGCTGGCTCTGGGATGTGAGCTGAGGTCACAAGCACCACTCACCCAAGGCCAGGCAGAAGAGCAGGAAGGCCTCCTCTGCATGAACCCCCCAAGCCTGGTCCTTCAGCAGGGGAGGCAACAGTCTAACCTCTGCCTCCCGGGCCTCCACACTGTGGGACTTGGTGGAGGAGGCAGAGGAGGAGGAGGAAGGAAAGGTAGAGCGAGTGCTACTTCCAGCGGAGTTGAGGAAAGATGAAGTGTGAACAGGAGAAGAGGCTGTGAAGGAGGGAGTGATGGAGAAAGAGAAGGTAATAAGGAAAGGAAGTCTAAAAAGGGAGATGACATGCAAAAGAGAAAAAGTGGAGATTATTGAGTTTGGGATGGGATCTAAAAACCAGATCTGCAATAAATAAAATAAAAAGAACTGAGGAACTTAAAAGCTACTTACACATTAGACCAAGATGACATTTCAACCAATAGGACTCATCTTAAATAGTTATTCTCTGAAATTGTCTTAAACTGGATATAAAAATAACTTCAGATTGTTTCCAGGGATGTTCTAGAGAAAGATCGGGTGATGACTGATATCAAGTATCACATTTTACTGAACATATTCATAGTAATAACAGACTACATAAGGGGAAATCACTAGTAGCAGTTAATACACAGGACCATCAGAGTTGCATCCATGTCAAGAGTTTGTCTTTGAAGGCAGAAAAAAAAAAAAACCCAACACAGCTCTTGACGACAACTGTACACAAGACATTCGTTTATGGTTCTTCCAGCCTTTTTTAAAACAAATATGCAAGCAGTTTTTTTTCCACTTGTTTCTGACCTTCAAACGCACACGGCCACCGCCAGAGGGCGGTGGGGGAAATTACTGATGCAACAAACCTGGTCCTGCATATCTCAACACTGTACACACAGTAAACCCAGGCTGTGAGATGTACTGAGCAAATCCTGCCTGAAAACTCTTGTAATATTGAAGCATTGAACCACACCCATGGCATGCATGTGGCTTAGAGGAAAATTTGTACAAAAATATAACTCCAATTTGGAAAACATCAAGCTAACTTACCAATTTGGTAAACAATGTTTCCAATTTGGAATTTCAGAAATAGCTTTTTTTGCTGGACTAAAGCTCAAGGTGCATCTTCTGTTATTACAGGTCTTTAATTCTAACAACGCAAGTCCTAAATTAGAACACAGGAGTTTAAACCTGGAAACCCGACTTAAGCCTCATAATGACTTAAGTGGTGTGATGCTGTACAGAACCCACATGTTAAAAAGCAGGAAAATCACTTGGACTTGTAAGTCATGTGAAGATGCAGCATGAGCCGGGCCCCATGTAAAAAAAAGTCTATGCCAAGAGGAAAAAAGCAGAACCCAGGCTTCTGGCTAGCAGTACTGTTCATCTGCATCTGCAAACTGGATGGGCTGAGATTCACAGTCCACATCAAACGGTTTCTCCAGGGAGGAGCTGTCATCTTCAAAGCTGTGAGACAGGATCTGACCGTTGCTGCACTCCGGCTCCGTCTCATACCCCGTGTCACGGAGTGCCCTGATGTTTTTAGTGACATGGCTACCGTTCTGCGTTGGCTGCTCAGTCATGTTAACTTTGTCAATTGCAGATGCTTCCATTAGACCCGCTTCGCATGCCCGATACTCGGGTTGATGGGCTTTCTTGTGACTGCCCAGCAGAGCGGCTCGCAGCCGCAGGCATGGAGCTGGAAGGTACTGCATGTAGCAGTTGTATGCCAGTGCGGCCAGGAAGAGGAGGAAGAACAGGAGGAAGAGGGCGAGGAGAGCGCTGCTATTGTTGTACTGCAAATACTCAGCAGCCGGGTCCTGACTGTTGGGGCGGTCATTGGAGCTTGGGGGAAGATGCTTGACTGAACTGCCGGGAGGCGGGGTTAGTATTGAGTCCGTTTGAGGTGGGGAAGTGAACTGGACTGTAGCTGTGAAGCTGGGAGGGGCTAGGGCCGACGTTAGTGGGGCTCTGTCTGTCTTACCAGAATTTCCATCTGCCTTTGTGCTAGGTGTCTTCTGGCTGCCGAGGGTGGTGGTCGTGCTGGTCACGTGGCCTGACTGGATTGGTGGTCTGGGAGGGAGATCCAGTGTCAGGCTGTATCCAGCCAGGAGACGGCTGAAGTTCTTGCCAATGGCAGGGGCCCATTCCACAGACCAGCACTCATAGTAACCTTGATCTTCCAGAGCGACGCTGTAAATAAGGAGACCTCTTTCACCTAATAGGTGGAAGCGAGACGCCTCAGTGAGAACTGAGCCATTGAATTTCCACATCAACTGGGCGAAGTTGGAGGACGCTAGGCACGGCAACTCAGCAGAGCTCCCTGGTTTTACCGTCACGCTGTGGTTGCCCTTCGGAGACTGACCCGACACTGCAATGGAAAACAAAGCAAATGATGGCCTATTAAGAAGTTAAGGACATTCATGCAACCAGCCATTAGATCTATGGCTGAACAATATTAAACGATGTAGCACCCAGCATGATTGTCATGTAAATTATATGTTGGGATGCCTTATTACAGTGCTTGCCATTAACCCAATATATATTTCTAATCTCACTGTACATCTTCTTTATTAGACCTTATATGAGCACGCTGCACTTTACCTGAAGGACATTTGTCGGCATCACCATTCAGGCTCTGAATAAGCCTCCTGAAACAACAAGCAAGCATTATTTTGATGACAATCAAAAATCAGAAAAAACATTTATTCATGAAGAAATATACAGTCTGAGAGCAAAGCAGATCAGATTTCATGTAGAATCAGTCAGATGTTTCTCAGTGATAAAGTTAACTTTTTGGAGCAGTGTAATAATGAAACAGTGGAGTATAAAATGCGTAGAAAAATGACAGATTGCTGGAGAGGTACCTATGCCGTTGGCTGGGCTCAGTAAAGATATTGATACAGGCATCAGTTTGAGGGTCCCAGGCACAGTATGGGTCTCGAGCCAGCACACAGTCATCGCAGGACAGATACTTGTTACAGAAGGCTGTAGGTGACTGGACTACTCCTGAGTCCGAGCCAGCGTACACGGATTGTGTCTGTGGAAGATGACAGTTGTATTCACTTAAATCTCAACAACAAGTGCACAAACTTCAACATGAAAATAAAAATGACTCATCAATATGGAATTTTGTCAGGTTGAAAGAGAAGAGAGATGAACTTTTAACCACCATGGCACAAATAAATGTCTACAAATCAAGATTAAAATACAAAAACAGCAACATTTATGACTGCAAATGTTGCAGGTATGTGACTTAAGACAAATGCAAACACACAAACCGGTAAAGATAAACATGCAGCCTCTTCTGATTTAGAGAACTGCTGTTTTCACTTGCATTCTTCTCAGTTACTTCCTGCTGTCAGATTTTTACAGCGCAGAGCACCTTTTTCATATTTACTCAACTCAAACCAATTTCTAATCCCCGTTTCACACCTCTCTGTACAGTTTCTAGTGTTTGAGTGTAGTCTCTAACCTCTGAAGACAACAATAGGTTCTTGATGGGTTCAGAGTTCTTCAGGAGCTGGATCTCCTCCACAATGTGAACTTCTCCTCCATAGACCAGCGACTTGTGAAGAAGTCCCTTATCTAAAGTTGGAAATGGAAGCATTAATGCAACTCCGCCAAGGTAGAAGCAGGAAAAACATCATGAAAACAAAGAATTCAATGCAGGTAGAGTTAGTGGTAGTTGGTTGCTATGCCCTCTGGCGAAGTCACCATATCTTTGGTGGGGGCAGACTGGGGTCAGGGCTGGCGGGCCTTCCACGTCCCTTTTTAATGGAAGACGTTGAAAGGAGAAGTAAAAAAGGAATAAACTTCTTAATGGAGAGAGTCCCTCCATAGTGAACCGGGAGTCCTCCAAAGCAGGAAAACTAAAAAGCCCAGCAATGGGTTTGCGCCCACTTTAGAGTCTGAGCACACTTCCCAATCGGGTTTGTGGTTGCGTTACTGGATTGGGGGTAATCTCTGCTCCTCTTGTTCCCCATCAATTTAGTAATGTGTGAAATTATAAAGCTCTCCATTTTGTTTTATGACATTGTATATAATGTGTTATGACAGTGATGACTCACACACACACACGTTGCAAATATGTTGAATTGATTATTTGAAATTTGATTTCTTATTAATAATAATGAATGAAAATCTAATTTGTTTTGAATGCTATTATTATTATTACCATTACTTTTGATTACCCCGGATCTAAATTTTGACATACGTATGTCTGGCTCCCATTGTTTTAATTTTATATGTTTATCTTCTTTTTTTAATTCATTATAAAACGACGATACAATATACAAACACATTTTATATTTAATTTACAACACTGTTAATTATATATGAAATGCGTATATAATGATATTGTATCGTCGTTTTAAAATGTCACATTTTATATTTCAAATTAGATTATTTTTCTGATGTATTACTACATTGTATGTTTTTCAATACTGATATTTCTGTTAATTGACGAAACCTTCAACATCGCTAATAATTATTAGTACAATTTTATCTGTCTCTGGCTCGTACATCGAACTGAAAAAACAGGCTTCTTTAAGTTTGTCTCAGTTGGTTCTTTCCACAGTTTCACTTTTAGTTTCACTAAAATCGTTATTTACTTATTTAAAGCTAGTATGTCAAGTTTTTGAGATATGTTACAAACAAGAAGGGATCCAGACAGTCAAAAATATCCCTGTCTTTTTTGTGGGGGTAAATGTGAAAATAACTGTTCTGGTACAGGAGGTTTTATCTAAATACATAACTACTCAATTGTATATATTGGTAAATACAATATTGCATAATCAGCACATATTACTTATGATTTGATTACTACAATTAGCATTAGTGGGTGAACTTGATAAAGAAATCTTTATCTATAGCTATCTGAATGTCAAACTTCTACTCATACTCAACTAATGTTTCTCCTACCTGTTCCAGTGAAGATGACGTCGTAAATGTTCCCGTCTAGTGCTTGGACCCTCTCCACAACAATCTGAGTGTAGTTGACGTCTTTGGTGATGAGACGAGGCCCCTTGCCAATGGGCAGGACGGGGTCGTCCAGCAGGGGGTGATTCATGACAAACTGAAGAGTTCTGTCTGGCAGGTGGAGAGAGTTGCTAATGTTCTGCTGTCGCATGTCGTTGTTGATACACTGGTGGAGGAAAAGGTTCATCTGTTGAATGTTCTGTATAATTAAGGACGTGTGATTCTGTCTGTTTAAAAAGAAACTGAGCTCATTTAAAATGACTGCAGCTGTGGGAAGGATGCTTACTGCTCCAGGACGAGGAGAAGGAGGGACGCCATTGTAGCGGACCCACTTGGTGTGCGACCGTTCCACTGTGACCTTCTGCATATACCTTCCTTTGGAGAAGACCTCTTCCACATCGGACATTTTGTAAGAGCACACTGCTGACAAACCCACGTTAGACCTAGGAGTATGATGGAGTCAGGGAAGATGTATCTGCATCATATAACAGGATAGTATTTTATTCCTTTTTTTGACTGCTATGCGAGACCTTCAAATCACTGACCACTGGGAGGTGAAGACCCCATAGATGACTGTGTCTGTCGAGTCTGCCCCCTTCAGGATGAACACATCATTTACTACATTGAAGACAAAGTTGAGTTCAGGCATAGAGCAGATCAGTTTGGCTTTCAGGAAGGACGTCCATTTCTTCTGCAAAGTGCGTTGCCACCCAAGGTCGCCCTGCGGATGAGAGGTTTATCAGGTCAGTTGAAGAAGAAGAAAAGGTGGAAGGAGAAGAGAATGGGGAAAGAAGAGAAATGGATGCTGTATGAATGAGTGCATGAGTTCCGTTTCTTCAATGGATGGGAAAATCCTCAATCCCAATTCTTACCGAGGTTGATGACAGAAATAATCGATTCACTGAACTCTGGCAAATTCAGTAGTCGTCATTTACTGAAAGCATTGAGCTTTTTGTGTTAAAAGTACTAAAGACCGTTGTTATGCTTCTCTAGGAACAGGTTGGATCACACAAAAAGACCCATGTTAATAGATGGAGAAAAACTTCTATTTACCTTACAGACGCGTGCCACCCTGGGGATGAATAGCTTGCCAAAGAATTCATACTCTACGGACACCTCTGTGAAGAAGTAATAGATTTTATCATCTTCGCAATCTACTCCATTTGCTCCTTCCCTGATCACGTCAGCATGAACAAAAGTGGGCTCTGCAAGAAATGAGGGGGGAGACTGGTCTTGGTAAAAGGAAGTAGAGGCTTTATAGTATTATAAAAAATGTTCTGACAACCTACTAATACTTAAATCCTAGATGACACTAACTCACCATTGAGCCATGATGTAGAGTACTCTGTCCGCAGCAGGGACTGGGCTGGAGAGAATTTGGAAATAATTGGTTCACTGCCTAAGAAGTTGTAAGCTGTCCCCGTGTACAGCTCTCCATCTGACAGAACAGTGGGGAAAAACAGAAACAATTGGTTGTCCAGCACTAACCGCCATAAAAACAGATTATTTGGGATTATTGAGCCTTTTGCTGCAGGGCTGACAAGCAAAAGAACATTGAATTGCCCTCAACTCACCAACCATGATGGTGGTTAAGCTTTTTGAGGGGTCAAAGGAGCACTTTCCCCTGCCATCTTCTGCTCGACCGTCCAAAGAGAAGTCTTCTAGGTTCTGAAAGGGCAGATGAAGATTTCAGTTAGAGGTTGGTGTGAGAATTGTTGTACCCCAACATGTGTTCATTTGTGCAGTGTGTGGTATTACATGTCATGGAGGGATTGAGTATTAACCTACCAAGTAGTCACACAGAGGTTGAAAGGCATGGGTGCCACACACATAGAGCCGCTCATCGTCTACCAGTTGCAGAACTCGAATATAGTTAAGGCAATCCTTCTGAAAGAAGGAATGTATGATATCTAATTGAAAAATCTCTAAAATGACTGACCTCATGTGGGTAAAGTTTGATAACACAACATTAACATGCAGCACGAATTATTGATCTAACCTCTTTTGATTTCCCTTTAAGAGCGCACAACTTCACGGATTGTTCTGTAACCGGCCACTCAACCTAAATGGTTAAAAAAAAAAAAAAAAAAAACGTATTTAATGGTTTTATGGTTTAGTAAAATGTTTTCTATCTTACCGCTCACAAATCTTTGTCTTTTGTTACCTTCTTGTTTCTGACTGTCACATTCTTCTTGCTGAGCTCAAAGATGGCTTCTCTTGCTCCAACGTAGATTGCATCCTTCTTCTCATTCAGCAGCAACGTGGAGTAGTTCACGAAGCCCGGCTCCGAAAACTCCATCAGATCTAAATCTGAGCACAAAAGCATTTGATCAGATTTTATGTAGAGATATAGAGAATGTAGAGATAAAGGCAATACAATAATCATGCTTAATACGGTTTATTGTCATGTTTGATCATTATGTATCTTATGAAAGCAGTCATTTGTTGCATCAAACACAAAGATTGTAATCAAGAAAGTGAAGAGCTCAACAATTTTCTAATGCCGTTTTCTCAACTACAGTTGTCACGACATGACGGGGCAAGACATCCAAATCCATGGAGCATACAATGAAATTTACACACATCAAAGTGAAAGGTGTATTTTTCGTGTCTATAGAGTGCCTGTAGTTGATCATTGCAAAAAATGTGCTATTTCCTGATTTTCAAAGATTTCATCACATGCATACATCATTCTGGAGTGGTGTAATTTAAAAAATTCCTCACATGATGAACTCTATTTTGTTTTATTACATTGAATATTATATGTATTATGACAGTGAGGACATTACATTATTATTATATTAACATTCTATCCTATAATCCTATTATCCTATTATCATGTATTGACTAATTGTACATGAATTGTAATTAATATAAATATTTATATATATCGATATGATTTTATACAAATACTTTTTTTATATAATTTACAGTACTGTTAACTACATAATACGTATATAATGATATTGTATCATCGTTTTATAATGTCACATTTTATATATCAAATGACATTATTTTTTGATGTATTACAGCATTGTATGTTTTTCAATACTGATATTTCTGTTAATTGGCAAGTCATTCAACATCGCTTAAGATTATTAGTACAATTTTTATCTCTGCCTCGTACATCGAACTGAAAAAACAGGCTTCTTTAAGTTTGTTCTTTCCACAGTTTCACTTTTCCAAAACACAAAAATTTGGAGAAAGTTCAACATTTTAAAAAGCATAACTACATTACTTAATTATTGGAAGCTAGTATGTCAAGTTTTCGACATATGTTACAAACAAGGACGGATCCAGACAGTCAAAAATATCCCTGTGTTTTTTGCGGAGGTAAATAATAATAATTTCTGTTGTGGTGCTAGAAGTTTTTATCTTCATACATAACTATTCAACTGTATATATTGGTAATCCCAATATTAAATAATCAGCACATATTACTTTGAACTACTATAATTTGATTAATTTGATTATTCCAATCAGCAGTTCTGAATATCACCAGAGATCTCATCACATGCAGACATTATTCTGGAGATGTCGTCATTTAGATATTCCTCACATGATGAATTATGAGGCCCCCAGAGGATGCAGAGCTCATCATGTGAGGAAAAATGAGGCCATGTTGATGTTACTTGATTTATTAATGCCTATGGGATACATATATCATAACTTTTCATGTCTTAATCCTTTAGATCGAAGATAGGAGAGTATCAATAAAAATATCAGTTAAGTATCAGTATTGACAAACAATATTGGTATCGATATCAGACGTCTAACACAGGACACCGCTCGATTGAATCTTCAAAAATCTACATACATTTGAATATTTAATATTTTCCTGTAAATACCAAAAATTATAAATATTAGTCAATTTAATAAAAAAAATTTGAAAATAGAAAATTTGCCCAATCGCATGGGCAACTGAAAAAGTGGGGAAAAAAACAGAATCCAAAATATAATCTGCCTTATAATGTATTCAACTTTTTCTTGGCTCTAGGCCCAGCCCAACACAAAATTTCGTTATTAATAACTTTTAGAGAAATCTTGTATGCAATCAAGACATGGCCTCAACAAAACTCAACAATCCTTGTTGTAGCTCGGAAGCTATCTGGGTAACACAGTGCTGGGAGTTTCTCAGGAGAAACCAGCTCAGGTGAGAGAAACCAGAAACTAGATTGAATTCTAGTTCCATGCTGTATGTGAAATAGGTGTTATTCTGCTGTTCTGACGGGCTTTGGTTGTGCCAGGTGCAAGCAGGTTCGGGTTGCAGGTGCCTGGACATAAACACCACAATGAGGAAAGCAGACACCCACACTGATTGACTGAAAAAGGGACTGCCACAGCCAGTGGAGAATCTGGGTGTTTGTTAACGGTCGGCTGTACTGGTTCCCACAGAGCTACACAGTTCCTGGAGCTATTTATGTAAACTGCAGTTAACAGAAAGAAGCTGCGCCTGAAAGGAAGTTGTGAGACATTTGGAACGTCATGAGTTCCACTAGTCAAAACAGGTTTCAGCGGAGTAGGTTCTTGACAAAAAGACAGGATGAAGACACAGTTCTCCATGTAATGATGTACATGAACATTTGGCAAACTCAAAAAGACCAACTAAGACTCACACAAGCATGACCTCCCAAACTGATGACTCAGCATCCATGGCTCAAGGAGAGTTTCAATTTAAATACGTTGCGGGGTTTCCAGAGAATGTTTATCAAAAATGTTTTTTACAGTTCTGGGGACATTTTAACACTTACTATAATAAATATACGATTATATTTATGTATCTTAAGCTTTAATTTACATTCAAGTCAAATGTACATCGCCCTATCTCTCTTCGTCTTTGCAGTCTGTGCTTGTTGCTGTATATCGCTTTAAATTATTTCCTATACATCCTTTCTGACATGTAAATTCATTGAGAGTTATGATAATCCAGAGTCACATCCGGAGTGGATGTGTACACAAGCACGAGCTTTGCCAAAAAACAGATCCTTATCTTAACAAATCAAATATTAAATGAAGTGACATACACACAAATATTAAGTTTCTTAAGAAAAACTCTCTAGCATGTATTAATATTAGTAGTATGCAGGCAAATACTTAGAAATAACTATCAGCAAATGTTTGGTATTTTAGCTTAAGAAGGATAATGCATGGAAATTGCTAAAAATAATTCCGTCAGTTCCTGAACAAGCAATAAAAGGATCCCTCTGAAATATTACACTCATATAATGTCATCCATTCAGTCTTACCTTGGCGTCTCCAGGAGGATCGTGGTACAGCGTGGGGTCCATGAGTGGAGACCTCTAGGAGTAGCCCCAGAAACACTCCCAGCACGCCAAATCCCATATTAGAATCCGATAACTTCGGAATTGTGAAGTTTCCTCTGCAAGAAAAAAAATACATAAACAGGGGTGTAAAACGGATAAGTTCCCCACAGGCTAACGTAATAAAGCACAGACGGTTAAATGGGACAGGCGTGAAATCCATTTCCCTCATGCTGTAAGCTGGCAGGACTGATTCATCCTCTTTTCTATCACTTTTTAGATTAGAAGATTTCACATGCATATTTCAATAACACCAATGAAAGAAGTTGTTTTTTCTCTATGGAAAAGTGAACAAAAACATGCTTCTCTTACATTGAAACATATGAAATTCACAATTTCAATATGTTTAATACAGATCATATATTTCATGGGAAAGTGCGTAAAAGAATAAAAGGTCTTAAAACCCCCTTTTTACACTAGAGCCGCAACAATTCCTCAATGGAGAGAATGTTAAAGGTTTTTTCTTTGCATTCAAAATATTTTGTTTTTATTCATCATTATTGGACATGGATTTTTATTATTAATCAATCTACAAATGATTTTAACTCTTGTTGAAGGACCATTTGACATTTGGTGGGCTTAATATTAGGAAAACCCAGTTAGTTTTTGAATACAGATTAAATAATAACTCTATTAGTGTGACTGTATTTCAATTATTAACTCACCCCCTTTTATTTGTGTGGGTTCTTAAGAAATACACCAAAGGTGTCTGTAAATCATGAACTAAACCTACTTGTTTTCTTTATCTTTCACGTTCATGAACAAGAGGTCATTTTTAAGACTTTGTAAGATTTGCAATTTTCATACTTTTAAGCCATCATGTGAGGACTGCCTTTCTCATGACAGGTGGCTTTTGGAATTTTCCAGCAATGTGGGATATAATAATGAAGAAAACATTGATGGATCTGGAGCTTTATCTGAATAAGGACTCACAGAGGGCAGTGAAGAGATAAAAGAGGGTTGGGTTCAGCACATGATGAGGGTCTAAGTGATCAGTGGAGCTTACAAATAGTGGCTGGAATACACACTCTTGATTGTATTAATTATAAAATCTACAAGTGCGTGTCAACTCTATGAACAGTGACACTGATATGGTGTCTGTAATGACAAATAGCACACATACCAGCGATGAAGTGCCCTCTGAAAAAATAAACAACTCAGGCTTAGGAACATCTCACTTCTTTTAACATTCCGAGATAACGTATTATCTTTATAACTTATCGATTAAGCAAAAACTACTTCTTACATTTTCAGAAAACGTGAAAGAGGGTGGCTTGTGCAATAGAAAGCATTATTTAATTTTGGTGTACACCTGGAGAAATGGATTAAAAGGCGTCCCTCAGATGGTGATAACGACAATTACTGTGATGATGGCAGATCTCCTTGCAGCTATCAGTTCACGTCAGATGTGGGTATTATTTTTCCATTTGCCACTTTCGTGGAACATAGTAATCTTTCAATCTTTTACAACCTCCTTCCTCTTACTTTTTCTTCAGAATGGGCTTCATAAGCTGGCCTAGTTCTGGGATGGGGCTACAGTCCATTAAGGGTTTGTTCACTGTTGAGCCTTTAAAGAACTTCTGGTTGGAAAGGGACTGAGCCACCTCACTAGGCGGGTTTACATGGTAGGCCTAATTCCAAATAGAGTTGAATAAGAGGCCTTATCAGAAAGAAAATGCTGAATGTAAACAATATGAGTTTAACAAAAAACACGGCCTTGCCAATAACTTAATCTTTACGAACGTCATAATGATGTAAGGTTTGTCAGAGTAAAACAGTCCAAAAACACTTTAAGGTTGCCTGTTCCTCTGTCTTGTCTCCAATGAGCTATAGGAGTAAACCAGAGTTTTACTATGATGCACATTAAAAGCATCATAGTAAAAGAAAAACTACCCTGATCACATGATAGACGGCCGCCTTCTGATAAAACTCTTCATCTATTGTTCACTTTTGTGCTCGTCACTCAGCTATTGACAGACGTTTCTTCCGATTGATGTGTGGGTGCATGTAAAAAACATTTCTGATTAGATCCCTGTTCATGTGAACAGTCAAACAGGAATACTCCTTCAAAATGATTTAATTCTGAGAAAAGTGTGCATGTAAAAAGGTGTGCATGTAAACCCACCTATTATGGCGTTGGAGCCACATCATTACCTCATCGTCTTTTACACAGCCTACACCCACAAGATGGCAGAAGGAGGTTGCAATATTGTACATAGTAAATAAAAAGCGTCAAAAATATAACTGCTCTAGTGGAAAAGCTTTATGTTTGTTAGCTCACTTGCTATTTGGATTAATTGTTTTCAATCAACCTAAGCTACCTGTGCAGGATGAGATTTCAAAATACATCAATCAATAAAAAATGTTGTTGTCAGTATTAGAATGCAAGTCACTAAATATTTGACACTGGTGAAGTAAAATATTCACAATGCTGAGGTGGCTGAATAAATGGTAAAACTAATCCTGTTACTATAGGGCACATGGTTTATCTTGATAGTCCAAAAATATAATATAACCTTTTGGTTGAACAATCTGTTTCCAGTTGCCTGTTTTGGGTCAGCAGAGAATCTGGGGGTAAAAGCTCAAGCTTTAAAGCTTAGGTAAAATATAAAAAATAAATCTCTAAATCTGCTCTCAATCCTGCTTGTAATACTTGCAATGTTTGCCAAATTTACAGCAATGCAGATCACGTGTAAAATAATCTCTAGTTCTGGTTTTCTTTACCTTTTTTCAAATAAGAATATCTGTAAAAACTCTGGAGACAGTATACAAATTTTAAGGATCAAGTAATTACCTTCACTTTATGCAGTCATGTTAAATAAGCCCAACTTTTAGTTCTGTAACTTGACTTATGTCTCATTAGCTTAGATGATTTGGCTCTTTTGAAACAGAGATGACCCTCGATTGCGGATAGACTTGAGACAATGTTTTAATAATACATTTTTCATTAATTTAACCTTAACTCAACCAGGCAGAAGTCTTGATGAGATATTAAAAATTATTTTACGAGAGCGTCCTGAACAAGACTGGCCAATGAACAAATAAAACTGTTGTAGACATATAAATAACTCACAAAGTATAGATTATGAAAAAGAATAGAATCTTAACATTAATTATACTTGTTTATTGTAGAAGGCCGCTGGCAGCTGGGTCAGGCTTTTTATGTGACTGACAGTAAAAGGCAAAAAGCAGGTTATTCTGGTTTTCTCTGAACTAGGGTGAGCCGGTAATGCGAAGAATAAAAGGTTATCAGATGTCTAGTGAGCACGGATAAAGATAAGAAAACTTTTCTTTCACAGGAAGCCACTGGCATTTCACCATGTCAAATGAATGTGGATTTGAAGAGTGTTCAAGCTACACACTATTCATTAAATAATTATCAAACTCATGTATTGGTCTTGAAGCACCATTATTTTTGATTGATTCCACTCAAATATAGGTTAGTAATCAGCTGCCCAGCAGCAGTTTGGGGTTGTGTATATATCAGGGGGCACAGCACGTACAAGTAATCAATGAGGGCCACCATAGATAGACACACAAAGAGACGAAAGATAATTGACAATTGATTGTTTCTGATGTGGATTTGAATTAGAACGAATGCACCTAGAATGTAGGACCCAAATAGTACTGGGATCGTTGTTTTTGTTTTTTGTGGGGGTTTCCATTGACTAAATCTGGCAAAGATGGAATTCCATCCTGGTTTCAAGCCTAGCCATGGACTCCACTCTGCTAAAGAGGGCTTCAAATACACAAGGACCTATTGTTTACTGAAGATGAGGGTAGCCTCCACTCCACTCCACCCCCACCACATACACATCATGCTAGCACAGTGTTCAACAATGAAGAGAGAGGACTTAGACCAGAGGAGGGAATGAAAGCCTTTGCTTTTCTCTCTCAAGCTCTATTACAGTCTTGCCCATTTAAATGGCAGAGAAGCCTAATCCTGAACCAAGTGAGGGTTTTCAAATATCAGACATGCCCATGAGATCTGAAACTGGAGGCAACCAGCAAAAATGTTTCTATAAAACCGGTTCGGCGACAACAGAAGAAACTGGTTTTGTTTAACAGAAAGAAAGAAAGAAAGAATGGGTGTGAAGTGTACAATGTGAATGGATGAGATAACATTCAGCTGGCTATCCTCTATCAGCAAAATAAACTTCCAACGAATGCACCTGCAATCGTGAGGCCTGCCATCTTACCACTCAGGACCTCGATCTCAGACAAAACTTTAAACCCCTTTGAGTCAGCGTTGCCCTGGCAGAGAGCATACTGGCAGCTAGCCTATGCTGCTGAGAGACAGAGGAGTGGCCATACTGGCCGGGGATATTTAAGACGGTTACCATGCCGGGCCCTTTGTGTTCCCCTCTCAGCTACTTTGGCTGGGAAGGAAGGTCGACACCTGCTTGGGGCCTTGGGGTTCACAGTACTGTGGAGTAACTTGTTAAAGACATCGACAGGTGCCCACTCAGGACAGTGGGAAGATAGGGGGAAATTAGAGCTCTAACTTTCATTGGTTTTAATGCAATAGAGGAGATTGTTTGCTTTTATTCATCTTTTGAATGACAAAATACAAATGTGGAGTGGCCTCTTGACTGCAAACAATCTTTGTTGAAAAGCCTTTATGTCCAAGATGGATCTGTATGACTGTCATGAAAGGGGAAAACCGAAGGGTTATTCTGTTAAATGCTGACAAAATGTTCATTGAGATGGTGAAATAGATGAGAGATGCAAGGATGCAAGGTTGCACATACATACGATTCACATACAATTCACATTTATTACTGTCCTAATGCTAGATAAACTGTACTATGTGGCAAATGCAAGAAGTGTCTCTGGTCAGCATAGGCTGCAAGTGTTTTGTGCTACATTTTGATGCTGGTGAATATTGTTGAGTGAAAAGTGGATAGATGTGATTTGGGGGAAAATAGCTTGCTTATCAATAACAAAGAACTTTAAAATATAATTTCTCGCAGCAAACCTTATGCTTGATTTAACCAGGCCAGTGACCGTACAGAACAGTCTCAGTGTTCAGTGATGAAATAAGACTGATAATCCCATCAAATATAATTGAAGACAATGACCCAGGTTGTATTGCTGTAACCCCTATGCACCCCTGCTTTGTCAACAGTCAGGGTTCATTCAATGAGTAATTTGACTTTGTTTGTAGAGTTTTTATACTTTGAGTCAGATATGGTTGTGGCGTTTACAAAGCGTCAGTTCAGAGTATAATTCAACTGGTGGCTTAAATCATTACATAGGGACACATGCTGGCTGCTTCCAATTCAGAGAAAAATAAGGTTGGTGTCTTGTAAGCATAGAGTATGCAAGGATCCACAGATTGTTCTTAAGGGTGGTGTGAGGGCGTTGACATTCAGTGTCTGCCAAAAACTCCAAAGTCTGACTTATTTTCTCTCACTGACTCTTTTCAGGCACTAAATGACCAATGCATAGAGATTCTGTTTCGTCCTTTTGATGCATCACACCAAAAAGCTACTTCTTATTTTTCCATGCTCTCACTGCTGCTCCAGTACTGCAGACTTTCCATGCTTAATCCAGTAATGTAGCACGAAATGTATTTACACAGCTCAAGTTGGGGAAAGAAGGCCTCCTTTGGCAGCCTACTGTGACATTTTTATGCCATCACATAGAACAAATTTGCTCCAAGCTGATCAACTTTTCAGTGAAAGATAAGTTGCAACAAATTATGAATATACACAGTTCAGTGAAGGATGAGGAATTATCCTTTTGTGACTACAGTTGACCCTCAAGCTCTTTTTACAGTCTGTTAAAGGGGAACCTGCTGTGTCTTCATTACAGATCATACAGTTGAAACTCATAATCTTTCTAGGAGTTTCCACAAAAGCTCATTATAACTGAAGGTGCAACGATACCGATTCCTTTCTTTTAAACTTTTAAATCATAATGAGTAATGTGGTTTCTTAAACCAATTGTATGGCATTTCAAATTGAAAATAAAATTTTGTAAACCTCGTTCATTCCATTATATGTTGGCTTTGTTCAGGGACTTCAGGGATTCTGGCTGGCTCTGTGCTGTTGCTAGCCATAGCCGCTCTGCCAACATTAGCTTCTTGAAACTTGCTATGTTTGATGGGGTTATTACATTTGAATTATAAGCTTAATGTAGGTGTGATAAATAGAAATGCATAGTTTAAGACTGCATTTTTTTTTATTAATTAGACATAATAATCTTAAAACTGAGCGTATCAACAATATTTAAACCCGTAAAAGTGCTGACTGAATCCACCCACAGTATCCACCCAGCTGTGGGGATGGTGACAGCACAGCACTGAGAGTCAATAATAATTCTGGTGCTTTGCAAAAGGTTTTCAAATACACCAGCCATATGATTTTATCTAACTGGTAATTAAGATCCCATGACTGTCGATCTATATTGCTACATAATTTATAGATGAATAAAAAAAAGAGTTGAGAACTTATCTTTGGATTTTAAAGTGTACCCAATACTGGCAACAACATAAAAAAAAGCCTTTTAAAATATCCCCATAAGCTAAAGGAAGTTGTGATGGACATAATGCCACAATAATCAATCGATAAAAGTAGGGCTAGTGAGTTCTGGCTTAAATACGAATCACAGATTTTCTGCTTAGAATTGAGATACTTATGTTTATATCATATTACACGTGATATGGTAATGAAAAATGAAAAATGAAAAAGTGCCATGCAATGTCTGTGTTACCCACATAAATGTATCCGGGCACGTAAATGTAAACTCCCAGCCAGTCTAATGTACATCTCCTCAATGCAGCTACCACCGAGAGAGAGAGCGAGAGCGAGAGAGAGACAAGAGTAACCTTCTTGAACCAGTGCAGAAATAAAATGGTAAAAAGAGAAAAGATATAACTGATCTGAAGAAGATGCTTGCCCGTTTAACTTAGCCAAAGCTGAACTAAGCGACTTGCCAGAGTTAAATTAAGGAAGCTAGCGTAGGGACCAACTCAGAAGCAGAGAACAGGAACTTTATTTTTAACAGCCAGGATAATTACACAGCCTAACTACTGAATGGCTCCAGTGACATAAATAATACCTTCCTATCAGGATGGAGGTTCTCTAGCAAGCAGTCGTGGTATGGCACGTAGCAGTAAACCAAAACTCCAATAAACCCCAACGTCACTTGCACAATACCCATAAGGTCACCCTCTTAAAGGGCCAGTAACAGCGAGTTGAAACAACTCACTAGCTTTGCTGTAGCTTATGTCATGAATTGCAATGCTGTAGAATTGTTGTTCTTCTGAAATCAGATTAAGGTATTTGGAACACGGTCTCTATTATAAAGTGAGCAGGAAAGCCTTCACTAGAAACAAAATACTAGGAGCACAGAGTATGACACACTGATGGGGACAGATGTCGGCTCCAATGTCATTAGCAGATTACTGGAGAGGACTTGACAAAGTCATGATCTTGTTCACATGTGTACATCCTAATGTCAACTGTTTCACTCACAAGCACAACCACTCATTTTCAAACTTGAAGCATCCAGTCCCAGCCAACAGTGACTAAATTCTCATTGATTGACATTGATAGTGCTAGTACTCCCAGTGACCCACTAATGTCTTTGCTGTGTAAATTCAGTGGTCCTGTCCTTAGGCTGGGCAAACACTATGATTTATGCACGTTTTTGGCCTCATCTTGAGCCCAAAGACTACTAGGTTGTATTTGGGGCTCATTAGGTTTTGTTTGTTGTGCAGTGTATAGGGGCGCAAGCATTTTCCCCCTCATTTCACTGGTACAAAGTGGCTAATTATCATCTGAACTGCCATGGTGATGAGATGTGGATAATAAACAACAAGGAATCATAAAGTAGGATTTGCATAGCTGACAACAACTGCAAGGCAAGGGAGAAAAAGAAAGTTCTTTAGCAGCCAAAGTAGTGCTAGCTATCAAGTTAACACTCTAGATGGTCATACATAGCTAGCTTACCTCCAGTTCTATCTGCAATCATCCTCGCCACCTGAGAGTCCAGATACGCCTGCACACAGATTGGCCAAACTCAAGGCCGCTTATTTCTGTCTTGTTAAAATGTTGCTAACAAACAAACCTCTTCCCCCGGCGCTTCTAATTGAAACTTTGACAATTATCAATAGCTACAACGGGCTGCATGGGCTGATGAGTCGTACAGTGTGAGCTTACAATTAGTGCTAGATGATCAGTAACTACAGTATGACTGAGCTTTTGTGGGCGATTTATTCGTATAGTATGAATAGGAATCCAACAATGAATCTAAAATCGTACAGTGTATACCCAGCTTTAGTATGAAGAACAATCAGTCAGCATAACCTGTCGCCTTGTTGTGCAATCAAACCATGTGGAATTCACCAGAGATAGACATCAGCCATCACTTGTGATTTGCAAAGCCACCATGTCACGATAACAGAGTCATCAGGAACCCAGTAAACAGCTGCAGACTTCCATTGCAAAGCCGACTATTTGTCATGTGGAGAAAATTATCCGAAAAACCACGGCGAGCTCAACGGATGATTGAGGGGAGGGAAAGCTATTTACAAAAAGCCAGATCAAGCAGCGACTGCATGATCCGCAATATGCAGATAATAAATTGAAATCTAAATTTAAGACGACGAAATTGTGCGATGACGAGAAGCGCATGATACTAATTTGTGATGCATAAAGGCTGAAAATGTAGTAAGTATAATTAAAATGAACGGAGACCGTCAATGTCGAGTTTTATGTCTAAATTGAGGAAAAGAGCTTGTGAGAAGGAAACAATATACTGGGGATGTTAAATGGAAATTGCCCTATATAATTACTAGTTGTAGGATCCCTGCTGGGCTACAATGTCGACCTAATGTGGCCACAGCAAAGGCAAATGAGGGGTCAGGTCCAGTAAAGGGTATATTTAGTCTGCCGATGGCAAGCTCTTGAAAAACAACACACCCTCTCACTGAGTCACATGGCTCTTTAGGATTTGAAAAACTTCCCTATAAACATACAGACAAACAGAATATGCTAACTAGAGGAACTAGAATTGGTGTGGTGTTCCCCGCCTAAGTATCAAATGTGCCTCTGTATTCTAACATGAAAACATAATCACCATGTGCTTCTTTTCTCCTTTAATTAAATACAGAAAGGAGTTTTACTGTTGACATCTGCAAAGCCAAAAATAAATGGACTTTTGAGGATCATCAAAATGAAATTAAGCAAGTTATGGATCTGCTCATCTGAAAACTTCACCTTCAAACAGCAGATCTAAGCAGGTTTCTGAAGCTATTGAAGACATCAGTCCTGTCAAAAGGCAAGCCGAGCAGCTTTGAGGCAGATGCGTCAGTGAAATTGCTCTTCACACGTGATAATTAAAGTCCTACGAAAAATTTTCGTGGGATTACCTTTGGTTCATGCTTAATAAAAAACTGGGGGTCAAATGAAAGTCACTCTCACAATGAAATCATAAACATCTCACTTGATGTAGTTTCTTGGAGGCTTCTATGATGCCAGCCTTGCCTTGGGCGTATAATGTGGGACTATTTTGGGAAGCTGTGAAAGCCCGGCTAAAAGACTTGTGGTTCCCAGCTTAAGGCTGTGCGGTCCTTTGTTGATGAATGGCCATCAAAATGCCGGTAGCTTTTTACATGCCAGCATCCAGAGGAAGGTGACTTCAGCAATAAAGGTCTGGTTTTTGAATCAACCAGAGCAGAAACATTTAAATAAAACTGCCTCTGGTTACACTAAAAACAATTAACTTTTTTTGGTAAACCAGTGAAAGAAAATGATGATGATAAGTAAAGAAGTAAGTGATAATACAGTTACATGGCTTTCCCACCAGTCAGGGGACATTTAAGGGGGCTGTGAACTTCACCACAACCCCCTGCTATATTTCAAACCCTTTCTCCTTTGCTTCTTTGTCAGCAGGCACTGATTTCATGGTGGCAACTTTGGCCAGTTTACACAAAAACCTCCTTTGGAGTGCAGTGTGAAAACTCTAACCATCACCCACAGGCTGCCACAACACTCACAGTGTGTCCTCCAAAGTTTGCATACTGGGAGATAAAACCCCAATTTAACAGTTCTTTCCACCGCACATCAAGGGATAACAAACACAATGCAAAGCTCAAAACGTTTAACACTTGCCACATAAACATTTCTCTTAACTAGGAGGCAGATTTGAGGCAAACTTTTGTGAGTAAAGTAATGAAACAAATTAAAGAAAGTTAAGCAAATTAGTTCCAGTAGCTGAATAATTAAACAGAACTAGAAAGAATATTAATCCTTTTTTTTTTTGAACACACGTAAAGCATTCTATTGTACCAGGCTAATTAAAGTATAACAAATAAATGTCGGTTTTGTCATTCATAGAGGGTTAATTTCTCCATGATGGTCCACAGGTTAGCAGCTTGTGCTATGTGGGACACGACGTTCAGGCTATCAAATATGATAACCTCATTCCCTTTTATAGAGATATGCAGAGAGATGTGTAACAGTTGATACAACCAGTGTTATCTGTTGACTTTGACAAGCATAGCCACATTTTTAACGTGGTTTTCCTGATCTTTTTAATCTAATTGATGGCTCATTTACACTCAGTCTACCCACAAAAATAAATATGCATGTTTCAAGTAATAGATCTGTCGGCGCCCACTTATTTCCATGCACTAAGTGCATCAGTGCACCTACTGATGATGACAGTAGGTGAATGTGCCCCTACAATTTACGGTGTTACCACACCATTTTTTCCGTCTCTATAAACTTTCAGAAGATCTACGCGATTATGGACATAACAAAAGCAGAACAAGATGCAGACTACGGTACAAAGATTTCTCAGTGACAGGCTTTGAACATCCATTGCCTCCATGATACCTCCCACGTCCAACTGTGGAGGAACCCCGAGGTAGATCCAGAATTCGCTGGAGGGACAATATTTATGATTTGGCCTGGGAACGGTTCCTGATCCCACAGAATCAGCTGGCGAGTGTTGCTGCAGAGAAAGATGGTTTACATGGACAGCCTTATTCTGAACTGATTCAGCAAAGAAGCCTAATCAAAAATAAAATGCTGCCGCTACTGCATAATGCTGCATGTAAAAACCCCTTTCTGAAAAGTAAGGCCCTTTCCGAACAAGACTTCATTCCTTTTCGGGGGGGTAGAACAAGTCCTTTCAGAAAGACGTTCGGAAAGGCAGCAAGTACATTTTTCGGAATGGTTCCCTCTGAGCGCTTGCCTGGCAACGCTACTCACGTGCACAATGCCAGCATTTAATGATCTACATGAAAGCAGGTTGTTTTTAATACAAACTCTTAAAAAATGAGGTGGGAAAGTAAGAAAAAACAATAAACTCTGTGATAGACCGACGCTCTGAACAAAGCAATGCAAAACTTTGAAGACACCAAATTTATACTCTGCAATTTATGCTTATGCATAAATCCAACAGCAACAAATTGGATACTGACCCATCAGCTCCACTTTTTATTCAGCATGAATGAAGCAATTAAAGAACTGGGATAGGCTCCAGCCCCCGCGACCCCGAACAGGATAAGCGTTTACAGAGAATGAATGAATCAAAGACCTCTGTCTACGGCGGGGTTCTGGATTTTCAGGAATAAGCCCGCGAGGAGGAGTTTTCGTTTTAATGATGTATGATGTTGATGTTAACATAACATTTCTGTTGAGTTTACCACACAACAGGGCCTCACCAATAACTTAACTTGTGTCTCCAGTATAGAAGTAAACAAGAGTTGTTGTCAAGGTGTGTCCTCAATAAAGGACCACAATAACAAAAAAACAAAAAAAACTGATCACACTATAGACGCCCACCTTCTGATAATACTCGTCATCTATTGGTCACTCAGCTGTTGACAGACAGCTCTTCCGATTGATGTGTAGGCACATGTAGTACCATTTCCGGTTAGAGCGCTGCTTGTGTTAACAGTCTAACAGGAATATTATTTTGGAATGATTTAATTGTGAAAGGAGAAAGAGTCCATGTAAACCCAGCTACTGTTAAAAGGAATGCATGAAGTAGCCTTTTGCGGAATTGTAAAATAAAAATACTGTAGTAATCAATTAGATCTCTGCTTATGCTTCAGGTTTATGAACAAAATGAAGAAAACACCCTGGATATCTTAAATTTAGAGCCCAATTAACATTTGGGTTTGAAAGTGTGATTCATTACAACTTTCAAGTTATTGTTGATTTAAACCATTTTTCCAATATTGTTTGTCCCTCTTGCTGCCAATACAGCTCAACGATTCACTTTGTGTTCTGGCATGTTTCTGTCAGAACCAGCAATAAGTTTTGCAGCAATTTTTTGTCAAGGTTGCTCTTCTGTGGGATCGGACAACCTTTGCTCTCCAGGCACATCACTGAGAGTTGGCCACTCATGACATACATAAAATCTTGCCGATTGTGTCAGCATACTCACCAGTTTTTCTTTCTCCGACCACTTTAGTATGTACTAACCATTCCAGACAGGAACACCCAACAACAACTACAGCTCTGGAGATGCTCTGATCCTGTGGTCTAAGCATCACAATTTGCCCCTTTCTAAAGTCACCCAGATCCTTTTATTTGCAGCACATTTGTGCATCCAACACATCAACTTCAAGGACAACATATTGACTTGCTGCCCAATATGTCCCACCCAGATAGTTAAGAATGTAAGAAGATCACAAAAGTAATTTTGATTTCAACTTTCTATGTTTGTAATCTTATGGCTGGTCGAGGCAAGTATCATTAGTTATAATAAATAATAAACATTGACTATTCCATTGTTTCCAAGCAGATCCATTAAGAGAAATGCAACTTAAACAGGGAACGAACAAACAAAAAAAAAGAAAGTGAAAGCAACAGCAGAGAGATCAAGTAGCAAAGAAAGTCTCAATGCAAAAGACTCCGCAAACACCGCAGGCAAGCACAATCAAATCAAAGCTGTATTGCCCAGTTCTGAACATGCAGGGGGAATACAAAGTAGTAAAGCCCCGGGTTGGTTAAAAGGGGATTTAAGAAACATGCGCAATTCGTGTCGAAGCATGCAGGCCGTGAGCAGCTCAATGTTGGAGAAAAGGGGGGAGGGAGAAAGAGGGGTAAAGTTTCTGACCTGTGGCTCCTTACAAGATGCGACGCTAGTTCCTCTGGAGAGAATTACAAAATCCTCAAGCTGGGGGGGGCAGACAGATCAGAAAAGACAGTTTGTATTGTGTCTGTGGACAGTTGTCTACAAATGAAATGATGGATGAACAATACAACTTGTACTGCTCAATGATACAACATTAAGTATCATTTACATGGGCTCCAGTTGATGGTTTTAATCTTATAGCAGATGGGTAACTTAATTGGCAGATTGGTAACTGCCTATCTAGAAATACCTCTGGATTTGAAAGTTGACATTATGCCAGCACTTATATGTGAGTATCTAACAACAGATACAACATTGTGCACTATGATCAGTGTTTCCTTCCATCGTGACGATCATCTCGAAGACTGTGAAACCGTGATCATTTCCTGCGTCAATATTTGGGACACTAAAATCTGATATTGTGACATGCCTAGATTTTAATTCTTTTTTTTTTTCTTCAACTCTGGACGTAACACTTTTAATCACAGACAACAAACAGCCATACAGAAAAAACTCTCAGCTGCAAACAACCTGAATTTAGAAAATATTGTCTCCATGTAGAGATGAATCGGTCAAGAATTGAAGCTGGTCAATAGAAAATAAGCTTTCAATGCCTTTAAAATTATTTGCAAGTCAGTACTACTAAATGTCCAATGTGTAAAAGTAGGCTGTGGGGTGGGGGGCTGGGGACCATTCTTTCAGCCGAGTTGCCCGGAGAAATCCACTCGGCTCGAGTTGAATAATTTTTTGGGAGGAGGCCGAGGCCTCTGCAGCAGCTGAGCTGCCGATTTGAATCCCCCGGCTGAAAGTGCTCCATTGCTTTTTCTTGTTCTAAATAATAAGAAGGCTCCTCCATTCGTCAAAACAAAAAACAGTTACAACTTAAATGCAAAATTCCTCTCCATCAGTTCATAGATGGTAGGTAAAAAGGGATTTAGTAAACAAACTTTTGAAAGATAGTTACTTTCAGCTGAAAATACACAAAAAATAACTAGTTATGAATATTATATATAATTATTATGAATATTATATTTAATTAGTATGAATATTAATTAAATATATATTATGAATTTACTTCATATACAAACCGCTAAATAACATTACAGACCACAGATACAATAAATCTTACACACTGAACCTTTACGACTTGATGGAAGAATCTGTATGAGCAGTAACAGAAGAGACGGTTGTAAAAACTTTTTCCTGCATATAAACAAGATTTCATGAGTAACGGGGAGGGAGAGTTAAAACCTTGCTGCCATTGTGACA
Source organism: Lophius americanus (assembly GCA_037951165.1). Lineage (NCBI taxonomy): Eukaryota > Metazoa > Chordata > Actinopteri > Lophiiformes > Lophiidae > Lophius > Lophius americanus. The sequence goes on from JBBDHG010000057.1 coordinate 1,264,246, forward strand.
GATGGTTGGGCCTCCATTCACACAGCTCTCCAGTCTGTTCCCTTAGACTGCTTCCCTGAGCAAAATGAAAACCTTCACAACAAGGATGAATACATTCTCCCTGCACAAGCACAGTCTTTATTCCCACAGTCCACTACAATCCAACTCCATCAGAGTGGAAGACATGGTCTTAAAGATTTATTTTTTCACTAGTTCAATTTGTGCCAGAATGACTTCTTCCTAAAAAAATATTTAAAAAAAACATCAACTTTGATCTGCCTTACAAAAAATTACAGAATAAAGCTGTTAGAATAGATGTTTCTGTCAAAGCATTTTAGGCAGTCCCAAAATAAGGACACATCTTCCAGACAGCTGAATTCAGGTCACCCAAATAAGCCCAAATATGAACAATCATTAGTAATTGCTAAGTAGGATGAGCCAACAATGCAGCCCCCCTGCCAACTGCATTAAATAATAATGAGATTATGTAAAGCAGAGATGATACAAACTAGACTACAACCGTGGGTGTTCCACTTTCAACGGATCAGATCAAGATTTAAAATTTACAAAAAGGTTCCGATGATATTTCCATGACCACATCATGGAAGCTGGTCAATAAAACCAAAGGATTAAGCTTTGCTGGGAAGCATTTAGAAATATTAAGACTCCTTTTTGCATTTCTGTCATGAAGTATGAATTTTACCTGATTATGAATGATGCTGTATTAATTAACAACACTTTAATCAGTTTCTGCCACAGAAGAATTTCAATTGAAGTGGATCCAAATAAAGAGTCCTATATCAATATTAACAACACTTCATCCCAATCATGCGTTTTTCCATCTTCCAACAGACCATTCCCCTCTCCTGTTTATTCTATACGCAGATACACACTTAAAAGGGAAGAATTGGTGTATGCAAGCAATTAAATATACAGGGTTCAACGGGTTCCTGCTCTCGTCCCCCCGACAGCATCAGTGGACGGCTGGGAGAAGATGACAGATTTTTAGGATTGATGAGCCGAAGGCCAAAGGGTGCGTCCCCCTCGATATCCTTAGGAAGCACTTTGACTTGACTTCCCCTGGCCCCCACAAAACTTTGTGACAGCTGATACAGAGTTTGTTTGCATGCAACCAAAAATCGAAAGACACTAAAGAAACCACGCCTTCAGATAGGTCAATTCGGGATGTTGAGTTAGTGTGCAAACACAAAGCTGCCTCTAACCACGCCTTTGGTGACACTGTGGTCTGGAGAGGGCACAAAGGGGAAGTGCAGATGTCATGGGTCTGCAAATTTTAATTGATGAGTAGACTTGAATGAGGGCTGGGCAAAGCTTTGCCTTTAAGAGTCTCTTCACACAAGAACAAATCTGTTAAAAGGCCGTACTTAAGAAACCAAGCCTATGGTCAACATACTGACAGGATGGAGTATTGACTTCACTTCGCTGCGACACCTGATTTATTCCATTAGTTGATAAAAAAGGCTCCAGCTCCGGTCAATATCTCAGCTCCATTACACCCCTGCTTTACAACTTTTCCCCAATACCTTATCTCATAAAGCACTGGCAAATGTACTTGACTTCAACTATTAGGAATTCTCTGGATAATGATAGAATCAAAACCTTCCTGTAGAATTCATTTGCTTGGCGAAAAAATGGGCTTTCTTGCTGAAAATCGTTCTTAATAACTTATCTTGCCCCCATGTTTCCATTCCCCTAAAGTACCATAAAACAAGAGTCTTAAGCCAAGTTACCTATAATGCTTGACATGACAACATGCTGAAGATATACCTTTGTTTTGCAGGTAAACCAGTCACTAATTACACAGCAGAGGTTGAATGTAATGTCTTTATTTTGCAGGCATTTGGCCATAAGAACAGGACATGGTAAGAAATATTTGGAGAATACATAATTCTCTGGGGACCATAAATGCCCCCATCAAATTTTGTAGATTTAATTTTGAAAGAATGCTGAAAGCATTGATATCAGTGATATTGTTGCATGGCAAAAGACAATTTCAAACTATTGCATTCTCGCAATGATTCACATAGAAACATACCGTCATAATGCATATTGAATTGCACAAGAAAGTCTGTTAAATACCCACATTTCTATTCAGACTTAACATATCATGTCACTTTCAAGGGCGTAACTTCACAGTCGACATGTGGGGAGTTTCCACATTCATGTTTTGTGCAAGTGGAAGTTTGAGAAGTTTTGACCAGCTTCGGATGGTTTTAATCCTCCTCTCCTTACACTGGCATGAAAACACACGAGGGATCTTGACTCTTATAGATAAATGAAATAAAACAGATCCAGAGCAGACTGGGGAAGACTTTCTGTATTCCACTTTCTGTATATGTTTTCATGGTGGAATGCATCATTAGTCAGAACAATGTTCCATAAATTGGGAAAGATTCCTGAATCTGCTCATTTATCTGTATCCACTCCAAAACTGAATGGGGTCCTCCAAGTTTAACACAAAATCTGTCTTGTGGTTTTTGGTAATCCCTCTAGGAGAAACACACAAACAAACCTAACGGATCACACTTTTGAGGAGGTAATGACAAAATAAAATGGAAAAATAATAATTTGCCTTTTGCCATTACTTTAAAGGCGCATTGCGTTATGAGTTGATGGCGTAGAATGGTTGATGTCGCGCTGAGTCGCTGTAGTGGGTTTTTGTTTTTGCGTAGCATTTGTTAGGAATAAATCAATATAATGCCACATTTTGCTGATTATAGATGTACTTTCCAGTCGAAGGGCATTACGGGAAGCGATTTCAGTGACGAGGAATGGGTCACAAAACTCGCTTACTTGTGCGACATATTCAACCGGCTCTATGAACTCAATCTTTCGCTTCAGGGGAAAATGACAACTGTCTTCAAGTTGGCAGATAAAGTAGCTGCATTTAAAGCCAAACTGAATTTGTTGGTACGGCGCGTGAACAGAGGCATATTTGACATGTTTCAAACATTGGTGTGGATTTGGGAAGAGACTGGGCCCGAGCCTTCACTCTCCCAGCTGGTGCACGATCACCTGTCTTTCCTTTTAAATAGTTTGAGCACTACCTCCCAATCACAAAAGACCCTCGAACTGCCAAGGAATGGATTCCGCGACGCATTTGTCAACAAACCAGGTGAATCCAGCATGTCTACGCAAGAAGAAGATCAACTGTTGGAGATTGCAAATGACGCAGGCCTTTAAGGTATGTTCGAGACAACAACTCTGCCGCTGTTCTGGATTAAAGTCATGGCAGTATACCCTGAGATCGCCACAATAGCACTGAAAATGTTGTAATTTCCAACATCCTATCTGTGTGAAGCGGGGTTTTCTGCCACGACAGCAACCAAAACAAAATTACGGACTAGACTGGACATAAGCAACACACTTCGGGCGTCATTGTCTCATATTACCCCTAGATGGGACCGTATCCTTGCAGAGAAACAAGCTCAGGGCTACCACTGATTAAGCGTTATGGTGATGGTATTTGTTTTTGTGGTGTATCGTATTTTGAAGGTGTGTTTAAACGTTACCATAGCGGGCAGAGAGTGTTAGTGGGCAGAGAGGATGTTACTCATGTTATGTTGTTGGCGCGATGTCACGAGGACGCTGCTAATAAAGTTTCATACGAGTACACAGTTGATTCACGTTTATTATTATATTTAGAAAATACCACAGTTTTTATGTCGGTTGTATTATTTTATTTTGTTGTATATATCCGCTACACCTTACAGGCCGGTCCGTGAAAATATCGTCCGACATTAAACTGTTCCGTGGCGCAAAATAGGTTGGGGACCACTGCTTTAAGGCACACATCCTTTTTGCATTTGGGGATTTATTGTTCGGTTCTACTCGGCGATACAAAACAGCGAACCCTGGTGAAACGAAAAAATAAAACAAAAACTAGGTGAAATTTTTCTTTATCAACAGAGCTCATGAACTCTATACTTTGCCCACAAACATGGGCATGGTATTATTAGCGTCGGCATAAATAGATGGAAAACACAGATAAAAAGGATATTTTCTAATAAAAAAAAAAAAATTTTAAAAGAAGTTTGAGTACTTGGGTGTCATATGGACTTTGTTGGACATTGTCAGAAATGACAACTCTAGCCAAGCGTGTGTCTGGGAATACAACTTGGAATGCACTTTTCGACAGGAATGCCCAGTGATATCCTGCTATGTGTAAATGTTTGCTCATAAGCTAGCTGGAGAAAAAGAAACTCTGTGTGTGTGTGTCTGTGTGCGTGTGTCCATTTCTTTAGAGAGAAAATAAGTGGCCATCTTCTTCTTTGTATGAATCTTAAGTAGTCCAACGTTGAAGGAGGCTTTGTTCGCCGACACTGTTGGGGGGCACATCCTCTAACTTCTCCAATCACTTCCTTTTGGCGTAACATTTATCATTCTTCCTTGGCAAACAAAAATCCTCAGACATGGACTTGCATCTACCACACAAAAACTAACCACCCTCCCCCTTTCGCCTCTCTCTAGTTGCTCGGATACCTTTCATCCAATAGGACAGCTTGTCAACAACGTCACTTAGAAACTCCCAAACATGACTTGACTTTGTTTTTATTCAGTCAAGCGGAGCATTTGTGAAAACAATACTGCTGCAGCTCCTTTAAAATATACAATTTGATAAGAGAACATCTGTGTTCTTTTATTGCTTATATGTTGCACCGAAAAGATTTTAAACCTTTCAAACCTAAAAACAGGGAAAGTAGGGCTGTAGCTAACGACGATAGTGGATTAATGTTTTTAATAATTGACCCATTAATCGGTTTATCGGATCATTTATTTCTCCTGGTTAAATAAAAATTAAAAAAGAAATACACAATTACGAAATGGCTTATTTTGCTATCAGCTTTTCAATTTAGCTGTAAGTTGTTTTTTAGCACCTGCAAACTAAACAATAAAATTTATTCTACTTTCTTAATAAACTTTACTGCTTTTATAACAGACTGTTAAACCAAAAAGTATGTTATACCAACAGTGTATTTGCTGAACCGGAATTAAGTCATTTAATGTTGCATCACATCACTGCTGATACAAAAGGTTAATAAAATTTATAAATAAATACTATACAAATGTATCAATAAATAATTATGCAGTTTCTTTGGAATTAAATCAAACATCCATTTAAGTTTAGGAAAATAAACAAGGGTATTGAAGAAAACAGTCAGTGCTTTGTGTATTCTGTAGTCAACAACTACATTAGGATAAATCGTTTACAAGTAGGATGCAGCCCACATTTGGACATACGCACACGCTTGACTCTGCAGAAAGTAATACACTTTCACTAGTAATTTGAAACGTTTCCATGAGCAACGCAACGTGTCCGATTTTAACGTAGGGACACATTTGTATATAGTTATTTAGTATTTATAGTTATTTAATGCTCAAGACGTCTTTAACACTTCAATACATTTCAAAAGTCACGTTAAGCCCAACAGAAGCGTTAAGTACATGCCCTTTGAAGTGAAGCTAGCACACTAGCTAACTAGCTTAGCGAGACGAGTCGTCGTCGTCTACAGAGCAAACGTGCCTCTACTTCAAATACTCCAGAGTAACTGACGTGCTCCAGGTCAGGACAGGTAGGTTTGAAAATCTTTCAGTTTACAACATTTTTTGGCCTATTGAAAATAATAACAATAATAATACATTTAATGTTGAGGGAGAAATGCACCTTGGCTGTTTTCTATAGGGATGGTGTTGCCATGGCGCTGTTTACTTTCTTATTACGCGGTGTCAGAGGCAGTGTCCGATGACGTCATCAACTAATCTTGCATTAAATTCGTCACCAAACTAATTTCTGAATCAATTTTTGTTGAATACGTCGATTATTCGTTGTAGCCCTAATGGAAAGTAAACCCTTTAGACACAAGTTCACGCCGCCGGCTTCAGTGCTCAATTCCCATTATTTCTTTAATATGATTTTTTTGTGTAGCTGTTCACATTACTCTGAAAATGTGCCCTTGAAATAAAATAAGCAAAAAATAATAACAGACGTCACACGCAGTACGCCGTTAACACAGGAGCAAAATTGAAGCCACTGAAGTACGTTTGAACACTTTTGTTTGAAGTGAAAGTATTGACAGTGATGTTTACACTGTCATGAAAAAATCACATATGAGCAAAGAAATCGAACCTGGGTCGGATTTTTCCTGCAGTGTAAACATAGACTTAGATTTGTAAGAAACAAATGTCCTTGGTGTAAAATTATACAGAATTATCCTGGTGTAAAAACCAATGAGATGCATGACACTTCTTTCTGCCATTGTAACATGCTGGTCTTTGCTACCTTGGGTTACATTTTCTAGAAATACGAGGTGACTCAATAATCTTCATCACCTCTCCCTCTCAAAAAAGAGTCAACAGGTGTATTACTAAAAGGCCCGTTGAATGATGATATCCATTTTTCAACTACCAACGCTGCCTTGCGTGTATATAAAGCTCTGCCTGTATATATTTTCGGCGGCTGTGGCTCAGTGGGTAGAGCAGCCGTGTCTCAATCGGAAGATCGGAAGGTAGCCGGTTAAAATCCCACCAGGGTCTACTTGTCGTACGGCCCTTGAGCAAGACCCTGAAACCCTAACTCCCCGGGCGATTCACAGGGGCTGCCCACTGCTCCCTCAGGGATGGGTCAAATAATTTCACTGTGTAGGGCTGTATGTGAAGAATTCTTCTTCTTCTTCAAGAAAACTCTCATTTATCATTTAGGAAAAAAAAAATTTCTTCCCCTTTGTTGCGGACAAACCTATTCCTTTCAGCTGACTGACGTGAACCACTTGTTCCAATTTTATGAGCATGGACAGCAGATTATTTTGCTTACTGCATCCAAATTCTCAGTCCTCCATAGATAAAATGCACCACAGAAACAAAGGCAAAGTCAGTATAAGACAAAAAAAATAGACAGGGATAAAGGACATAGAGAACAGGACCATAATGAAAAAGGGATGGGAAACATGAAGGAGGAAAAACAAAAAAGAAAACAGGCAAGAAGCAAAAAGGAAGAGGTATTCAGGCAAAGGCTGAAAGCCCTATAAATGTCTGTTTTGTCAGGGAAATAAAGACCAACTAACAGCAACAAAAACATAATAGCACAGTGACAGAAAATGCTAATCAGCCCTGATGTAAATGTCACACGTCTTCAGGGGCAAAACAGGCCGTCTCTATACCAACCCCTCACACAACACCCTTCGCGCTGTGCCCCCAATCCTGTACTGAACCACAACCAAGACAACATTTCCAGCAACCACTCATGTGCGCGCAAACACAGAGACAGAGACACAGAGAGAATTACAAGAGACAATATCATCTCCTTATCTCACTGTAAACAAAAGGTCAGATTAAGCCCTCCTCAACTCAAATCAAGATACTTTCGAAAAAGATGAAGCACTTACTTGTCTGTCATGGCTTCGATTAGCGAATACTGATTCATTAAAAAACTTCTTTTTACTCGCCGTCACTCAGTTGGAAATGGATGATTGGGAGGCCCACAGGCAGAGTTCACAACACCAAACTATAAGACAAGATAAATGCAGCGTTAGAATAAATGATAAAATCCCATCAACACTAGGTAGGTAAGACAAAATACATAAATCAGCAATAGTGTTAAAACATCCTGCCTAGTAGGGTGTAGGCCCTCCTTCGCTGCCAAAACAGCTCTACAATATAGTGTAGGTCCTAACATCTGTTTACCAGAACAGACATTAAAGATTTCAGATACGTATTTGAACTACAGTAGCAGACAACACAGAAAAACAACACAAAAGTGAGATTATGTTTGTAAAAACACACCTCTGATAATGAAGCATTAATAAATAAATCAGTAGACATTCACGTCCAGCATTCTGGTTTTGAAAATTTAATGAGGAAATAAGACAAAACTTCCTGTGTCATGTTGCCTAATGACCAACCTCAAAAACCTGCCATTAGCTCTTCAGCTGATCTGCCTTTAACAGATTACATCAGAAGCAGATTAGATATAGCCCTAGCCATATATTATGCTCTTATGTGTTAAAACACTGGCATCACACAGATTGAGTCCTTCATACACTGAAATTAGGTTTTATAAGCGGATATGGGTTTGATACAAGTTCACGGAGAGTATATTTAATGGATCAGACACAGCATGTTTTATTTTGAAACAAATCTGTTTCAGCTAATAATTCAACACACAGTGTAATTAATGTTTTTAACACTGAGTGAGTTTACATGAACACTTTTCTCCTTTCAGAATGAAATGGAATTCCTGAAGTGACTGTTTACATGAGCAGTGATCTAATCGGAAACGGTGTGTTCGTGTGCCGATAAATCAATCAGAAGAGCTTTCAACGGCTGAGTGACAAGCACTAAAGCGACCAATAGATGAGTTTCATCAGTGAGTGGGCATCTATCGTGTTATCGGGGGCGGTTTTTGCTGTGATTGCGATGCTTTTAATGAAGAAACAGCTGATAATAACCCATGTTTACTTCTATAGTGGAGAGACCATGGAAGGAGAAAAGAAAAGATGTTTTTGTACTTCTGAGTGATTAATCGGACTAATGTTATAACATTACTACATTATCAAACATTACGTTATTATTACTACTAATATTACTATTATTATTACGTTATTATCACGTTATTATTACTAATAACATAATACCACACAGCAAGTCCTAATTACTGAGGCCGTGTCGTAAATTCACCATAAATTTTACATTAATCAATCAACTGACATAACTGGAAAAATAACAGGTTCGTCTGCCTTTTCAACACCATCTTTGTTTATTTACGCTGAACAAACCAAAGGTGGCATATTAGGACTCTAGCGTGCAATTTTAGCCAGCTTGCCGGAGTTACACAAAGATGTTTCCCACATACACCAAGGAACTAGTGAATTTCTCACATATTGTCACTAGAGGTGCACCGATTGCAACTTTCTAGGCAGATTATTGCCTAGAAACCATTGACCGGCCATTAAGGATTTTGGACTGAATATGATATTTTTTCCTTAAAAGTTTAAAAAACACAATGAGTAATGTTTTTTAAGTGCTCTTATTTTGAAAGATTACAGTGGATGTGACTAGCGTGGTCGGCCATGTTTAATGGGCATGTATTCTGACCTGTTCAGATTAATTTACCGTCCATCCTGCCCGCCGTTTTTTCCTTAAACCAATTGTATGACATTTCGAAGTGCCAAAAACAAATATCTTTATCATCATTATATCATTATTTGTGACCAAATATCGATATTATGACATATTGTGTGCAGGGGCAAAAATCTAATTTTATTGTATTGGGACACCAAGAAGGGTAATGTTTTTAAGCATAAACATTTTTCACAATTATTTGAATAATATTGATTCGATATTGTCATGAAAACATCTCTTTTGCTCCTTCTGAAAGCTTTTTTTCAAGTTTTGCGTTTTTTGCGTTAGAGCTAAACGCAATGTGCTTCTGACAGCTACGTTAGCCAGCTACGTTAGCCAGCTACGTTAGCCAGCTACGTTAGCCAGCTACGTTAGCCAGCTACGTTAGCCAGCTACGTTAGCCAGCTACGTTAGCCAGCTACGTTAGCCAGCTCTTTAGCAGATTTCAACAGAAAACATTTGTTTGATTTGATTTGTGGTGAACACTTAAGTATTAGCAGAGTCTCTAGTCGCTTTTTAGGTACTAAATAAATAACAAAATAGTGGGAAACACTGAGTATATTGTATATTTGTTTCTGGATGGAACCACTGTCGACTGGCAAAATGGAAAACAGGACGCAGAATTAAAAACTTACTCTTATATGCTACCCTTTTAGTAACCGTATGCAGTCCTGTTATGCCCATTTTCATATGACATTTCTAAGAATTACTGAACTATTAAATATAGTTCATATTTCTGCACATTGTGGCCATCGACCCAGGTATGAGAGTTTTAGATGAAAAAGCAGACATGCTTGCTGCTTCAATGATTTATTGAATGCTTTCCTGCAAAGAGGAGTCTAATAACCAAGGCCTAAATAAAACTCTTGGTTTCTCACGCTATCAACGATATTTGGGATGATGGGGTTCAGGATAATATTGAATGCAGTGAAAAATACAGAAAAGTTGAAATGAACAGGAAGACAGCTGCAGATAACTTTTATGAGAGCGGATGGAGGTATCTCTAAGTGCACAGCTAAGACAAAACATTTGAAAATACACAATAGCCAGCTTTGATCTCATTGAGGCCATCGCTCACTGTCAAACCAAGCTTCTTTTCCAAGTGTTTCAGTATAGTGATAAGGAGAGCAACCAGTGGCATGGGGAAAGAAAATGTCTATGCTGGGAGTGTACTTCCAGTCACCTCTCATGGCGATTTATGAGCTCTTGACAAAAGCTATAGGCATCTAGGCAGGTGACGATAAACACTTTCCATAAGCAGAGCTTGGATAGACACTGTGATGTTTTGATCTTGTCTGCATTTTTAATCTGCATCTGTGCTCAACTGGTACCTGTGATTTTTCAAGTCTGAACCATGGGTTAAAATTTGGTTACCCTCCTCATTATACATCATATCATGATGGATTCAAAAAAGAAAGATTCTACCTTTTAACCAGTCAGGGGGGACAAAATCAGAACAAAAATCGTGTTGAATCTGAATAGTGTGTATCAAGTTGACATAACAAAAAACAAAATAAAAATCTTTTCTTTTTAGAATTTTAAAAAGCTAGATCATACTGTCAAAATGAGACAAGAAGAGCACATGTGTGTGTGAACTGTGTGGGCTATTCCTCATAGACACAGCAGAGTCGCACTCACTGCACCTAAAAAACCCTGAATTATTTACCTCCCGCATTATTTTTTTAGTAAAAATAGCATGCACTATGCTGTGGACTTTGCCCACTGCAGACAGACAAACACATATCCAACTGCAGAGGAAAAAGGGTTGAAGTGTTCAGATACCAGCAGCCAATGCACTCAACACAAGCAGTTTGCAATGTGAATCTTACCATAATCTGAGGGAAGATCCTGTAGGTTGAAAGAGAAGAATTCTGAGAAAGAAGCTTCTCAAGTCACCATTATCAGTAAAATTTCCACTGATTTTCATTACAGAAAAATACGATCATTGAGCACAACCAATTGTCCCCTCCACCCATCCATACTCCCCTGTTATGTTCGTTCTATCTCACCCAATCTCCTTCGATCTCCTCCTACTGACCTCTCCTTCTCCATCTATCTTGCCCGATAAAATTAAATTAAAAAAAAGGACAGGAGGCTGCAGAAGGTGGAAAAAGGGTGAATGTCTGTCTGACTTGGACACATATCAGGGGCAGACTGTCTCCAACCGCGCTTCTAACAAAACCACCAATCCTGGTTTGATTGGTTGTCACAGCAGTCAAATGCTACTCGGCAGTGGAAGCAACAGCACAGAGATCGCGCCTCTGGAAAGCGTCAATGCACACAATTGCTAAGGAGGGGGAGGGGGAATTTGGGGTGGCGGGTATAGAGAGGAAAGACGGGGGAGGGGGTTGAGGTTAGGGTAGTAACTATGCGCATCTGTGGGCGTGTGTCTTTTGTTGTGTGTCGTTTTCCCCCTTCCTTTGAAGAGTAAATGGGTACACCAGAACCAGCTACTGGTCTCTCTCAGAACTGTATTGGCCCTGTGTCATGTGCACAGAAATCCCCAATTATTAGATACACATAACCAGAAATTTCTCCAACAACCAGGGGAGATCTATTTACAAATTTCGCATTCGTCAAGTTTATAGTATTCAGGATCATTCGAGTTCACTGGCGTGAACATTTCAGCTATCACAGTGTCATGCAAAATTCTTGACTGAACGGAGATTTTTCAACTCACGCAAATTATGTGATTAACACAAAATTTGAGTTCTTCACGTCACACCATTCATGTTTTACACATTACCTTGCATACATACACATCATGTCACAGCTTTGCAATTACTTTGTATGTAAGAAGTGTGTTACATTTATAAATGCCTGAATGGTTATTTTGAAGCCTATAGTTTGTGTTGCTGTTAAATTGTGACTTGAGACTTTCTAAAGATATTACCCAACACTTTTATATAAAAATTGTTTAGAAAGTCAAAAGAGTAAGTATTCTTCAGACGTGCACTATTTTCATATCCAATTCAATGCAGGGCTGGTCAGACTTCCTTTTGACTCTATACTTTGGATAAAAGCAATGGAGGCCTAATGGGGAAGTCTATCTTGCACAGCCTCTAAAGCTGGGCTTTAGTGTTTGCTCATGATTGGTGTGCTCACACTGCATGGTGTAATCATTCAGCTGGACTTGAGTACTAGACTCTACCACCGATCGCCCCTACAGCCCATTCGCTGCTAACAATTGTCATAATAAATCCATTTGATATGTCTGATATGTCAGAGAAAGGAAGAAGTTTATTTGATAGCATCATCCTAACGAGACAGAAACAAACAACCTTGATTGTTTTTGGCCATCCTGTGTGCCGAAATGTCTAAAAAAATATCCTTTATTATCCAAGCGATGTGCCTTTTTGCCATGGTAACATAGACCCTCTCTAACAACAACACACAGGTGCATTGAGGAAAAATGGCGCTGATATCAGCCGATCGAGTCGTGGCCATGCTTCAACTTTGTAAAAGCCTGAGTCGGCCGGCCAAAATTTCTGACATGTCAGAAAGCCATTCGATTGTCCTAAGGTTGTCCAGGGGCTGCTGATCCAAAAATATCTTCAAATTGGGGAGACAGCGAGACGTCACAGGTGGTCCTTACACTCCAAGACAAGTATGAGATCAGCTGCCACAAACCCTTCTTTTACTTTCCCTGTTTCATGGCTTCCAAGGTATTTAAATGGGGAAAATTAAACGTAGCCTCTTTAGAGTGTTTCAATACTGAAAATCATCACCATTATAAAGGTTTGTTTAAATGCAGGACTGTTCTATTAGTGTTCATTAAACATATTTGACTACATATTCGAACCTGCTGGCAAAGTATGATGATAACTTTCATACTGAGGTAATTTAGCTTTGATTTGTCATGTCATTTCTGGTGATGCAAACACCAAAGTGGATGATAACCAGGTGATAAAACAATTTCCCTCATAGAAATCTTTCATCAACAAATGCTGCAAACATTAACAATAGAACCACTTCCTTACAGGTTAAAATAGGTGCACAAAGGAAGAGCACCATCTTCGTTCAGCTGTCACATGGTGATATCCTTCCCAGTGACAGAATGTACTGTATGCAGGCCAGAGTCCTGCTCAATTCCCTTCCAGCTCCCAGCACTCAGCAACACAACGCTGGGAACCTTTTCAAAACATCACATAAGCTGTCAATACCACTAAAGAAATGCATCAGCAAGCTTCCTGCATGCTCAGCAAAATCCCTCATAGCTATGGGTGGAGCATCTTGGAATCTCCACAGGTTTCCAATATGATTTTAAGTATTATAATCACTGTCAACGTTTGAACACTAATATTCAGTGGACATTATTTCTAGTTTTTGCCAAACACTGCACCAAAAACTGGCATTGCAAGGACTGCATTGTTCTTCACGTTTGTCAGCTGACGTGCAAATCAGTGAAAAGCAGGAACGCCAGCTGAACATCCAGTGTTAACTGATTCAAACTGCACGTTCACTTACAGCTTTTTCAGAGACTTATATGGAATGAGACAATGCCTTACAGGTGGTCTAAAACCCACAAACACGGCCATAAAAGGCCTATGCACACAAATACACACATAACCATCGGTTGCTGACATGGAGCCAGAAGCTACACTGTATAGCAATTACAAATTATTTCCGCCTGAGTGGTGTTGGGGTACTTGGGTGTGGCAGGGTTGGGAGACCTGTATTCAAAAGAAGTGGGGATTCCTCTAGATATCTCACAGAGCCGAGTACAACACACCCTGGCATCAGAGCACAACAGTTTGACCCTGACCCGTCAAGCCCGATTCACACTTGCAAATGAGCCTCAGGACTGTATAACTGTGCCAGTCCTTTGTCGCGCATTTAATGCAGGGCCAAGAGTTGTGATACGCAGCTCCTGGACAGGGCTTGGACGAACAAAAATGTTGTCACAGTCTCAACTCGATCAGCAGACGTCTGCGCCTCCTTTTCTCGCTGCGCCTGTGAGAAGTGGTGCAGCGACTGAGTTATCAGGTTCTTGTTAGCTTGTTGCTATCAAACAAAAAAAATTTTATGCCTCGGAGCTTTCAAACAAAACTTTGTTGACAATTGAAAATAGCGACAACAGGCTGCAGAGGTCGTACAATGAGAACACTCATGTTTAGGGGAGGATCTGATCGTACAATGTGAGTATATTCTACGAATCAATCGTTTGCGAGAGCTAACGATTGATTCGTACAGTCTTGAATTGAAATTAAATGGCCTGGACTCTGAATTCAGACAGTGTAAGATCAGCATTAGCTTAGCTTGACTCCTAGAGAACGAAAACTATGAAGCGGCTGCAAGTTGTAAATTAACCATGCTATTAACCACGCATAACATTTTGAGTTTGAAATAAGGCATTGTTTGCAGACTCAACTGCCAGGGGAATCTTAATAATTAAAATAAATGAATGAGAAAGAACAGTGAAGGGGTCGTTTGAATCCCTAGCACCTTCAACATTCACCTCCACAGCAGGAGGTGGAGTGCTAAAGCTCCAACCATTTGCAGGTACTCCAGTCTTTTATAAACAAGGTTGCTGACGGCCTGCAGAGTTAAGGCACAGAAAGTATCTGAAAGCCAAATGCAGCTTGACTTCCATAAAAAAGTTTATTCAAATATCCAACAGCTGTAGGCATGTGACAAAACTTAACATCTGATAAAAAGCAGTCTCCTCTGAGGTGATCATTAGGTGGGTTTACATGGGACACTTTCTCCTTTCTGAATTAAACCTTTCCACATTCCAATGTCGGTCGCCTGTTTACCTGACATGTGATCTTTCCGACCCGTTGTTTACATGCATCAACTCAAGTAATCGGAACCGCTTTCACACATGCGCAGACGATCCACATTCCCGTTCATAAGGTGGCCATAAGTGACTTTTCGCCCAACTAACTACCAAACAACTGCCAAATATGTTAAAGTTGCAATGAATAAATCACTCTCTGATGCAGTCCGGTACCGTTTTGAGTCGCAATATTTAAATGCTTTGCAGTGCTGAAAAAAAACTTAGCGGACCATGACGTAGCTACGCTGAGCATGCTCAGATACAACTCAAATAACAAGCTTTCCGATACAGCGTTTACATGCAGCGACTGGCTATCGGAAAGGCTTTCCGAAAGGAATATGACAACCTCCTTGCAAAGGAATAAACCTAATTCAGAAAGGGGTGTTTACATGCAGTATTTTCTTTCCAATTAGACGTCTTCTTCGAATCTAATCGGAATTAGGCTGTCCATGTAAACCCAGCTAATGATTGCATTCTAACTAAAAAAAAAAAAAACACACAGACACAGCATGTGGAACCGATGTGAGCCCCAACATGAAACAGTAGCCATGCAGCAGTAAGAAGCGAGTTCTGATTTCTTTTACAAGACAGAACTTTGACAACCCGCCAGGGTTTGGATGGAAACCCAAACAAGTCTTCCAAGTAAATAATCCACATAAGCCACAACAAGTGCCATTTCTGCACAAAGTTCACATTTTGAACAACGATCTCTTTCAGCACGGTCCCATTCCACCCGGTTTAAATTGATTACAGATAAAAGAAAAGACCCAGAGGATTGGCTTTCATGCTTATGTGCAGTTATCTACAACAAGCATGAGCATTCTGTATAATTTACTTTATCACATGTTGATCCCATGCCTTCAATGAGCGTGGGGAAAAAACTGCTTCAGGTTCCCTAGTAATAGACTGCAAACACAGACAACCATTGCTTCCAAATTCCTAAAATGGGTCTGTGTGCAAATTGTTCCTCTACCATATGGTCCAAAACAGTAGAAATGAGACCAATTTCAAATTGTCGAAAAATAAGACAAGACTACCGTCTATCAGAGCGAATAAAAGACTTGATTAGCACATATTGATTACTTTCTCCCTCCTATCTATCCATTCTTACACAAAATAAAGCTGGTCATAATCAACCTTCCTTGTAATAAATTAAGAGGCTAATCATAAGCTGCAGTTTGAAGGAAAGTCAGACTGACAGACAGAAAATACCTGAAATGCTAAGCAGCCCGCAGCCACTGGTTTAATGATTTATCTGCTGCTGGTGAATAATCACACAGCAATATCCTGTTCTTGCCAGTTGCCTGGCCTTCCCCGAGGGTCTTGGTGACATGATATTGACTCGCTCATGTGCCAGTGAGTTGTCCGACAGCCTATCATATTGACAAAATCTGGCCAGCTTAAATGAACCAGCCAAGAGCATGTGGAGTCAAACTCGTTGAGGCAGATGAATTGCTTATTGAGGCCGTGAGGTAAGGAACCCCACAGCCGATGCATTTTGGTGAAACATGCTAATGTCAGGAACAAAGCAGTGGAAAACAAATTTAGAAAACACTACAGCTGCATTTAGCGTCAGGGTAAATAGCTGGCATGCTTCAAAATTCCACTGTGCCACTTGCTTGCAATACAAATCACGCCTATGCATAATCTTAGGGGCATTTCTTTACTCTTAAGTCAAGAGCATTAACTCAGTCATGCATTCATTTCTTATGAGCCGATATGAAATGTTAAGAGTTTGTGAAAAAGATGCAATTTTCATAATTAATTAATGAGTGGGTTCTATTTTCCCAAGTCAAGAAGTTGTAAAACCTCAAAATATTGTGTTTATTGCAAGGAAAGACATGTAGTTAAAGACAATCCTCATATTTAAGGGGATCGGACCCATCAAAAGTAGGTATGAGCTAGAATTCTTTAAACAATTAATTGAAAGAGTTTAGGTTATTCCATTACCAGGCAAATCAATTAATAACTCAAGAGTCACTGACTAATTAGCAACTTTTCGTGATTCCATGAACTTCAAGGAAAGCTTTGGACCGTGGCTCAGACAACATGTTCTGAGATAAATGATGACTAATTAAATTTACATGACAAATTACATTAAATGCTGGTATTTTTGCAGTAAATAGATTTTTCATGGTCAATTTTTATGCAATAACACACAAGCTTGAGTTTGTATTGATTCATATTCTATGTGAGCAAACTAAGTTGGTGCATCATTGCCTTAATTAAAACCGTAAAAGTATTTTCTTTGTAATTAAGAAAAATATCTGAATTCAAACAACATTATGAGAATGGTCCTAACACTGATCGGAAAATTTGACTGAAAACACTGAAATTGTAACAGCGTTGCACTATTGTGAATGTAGTTATTATACTATAACCCTGTTTTTCCAAAAATTTCCGTTGTCTGAAAACACTAAGGTTGTGTAAAAGTAGATCCAAGTCACAACTATAGGTTCCCTTTTTATGGTGGATGTCTATACAGCCCCTAAAAATAATTACATTGTTTAAACTAATAGTACCTCAGCCTTGACTAAATTGAGAGAGATTTTTTTAACATTTTGCAACCACACACATCATTGATTGAGAATATAATCAACAGTGTAAACAATTGTTATAATAATACTGGTTCAGTTTACTATGATAAAATATAAGAAATCAGGTGATCCACGGCCTAAAAACCTAAGAATACTCAATTTAGTACAGCTAATACAACAGCAGCAAACCTTGCATTGATAGAAGCCGGAACAATTTAACATTTAGTGCTTCTGCTGAAAAAATGCTTCAAAATAGGTACAAATTCAACCCAACCAGTCAATTCACCTCTGGTCTGGCACCTCTCTCAAATGCCTGCATTTGAATTTAGATTTGCACACAGCAAAAAATGCACAAAGACTCTTCATCTCACCGGGCAAACAGTGAGCGTCCACACATCTACAACTGCCCATGCATGCAGGTAAAAGCTTTCCGAGCGTCCTTTGATGACCCCCAGCCGCCCAGCCCCCCCGCCCCCGGCAGAATGACTCCAAAAAGGAGCAGAACCAGAATGTGATGCAGGTACGTGTTCAGGACGATGGCTGCAGGATGCTCCAGCCTGTGTTCATAGAAACTGGGGGGTTTTCGGCGGCTCATGGCTTTCAATAAAAAGTCATTTCTTGATGCAGGGGTAGAGATCACTCGATTTATGCATGCGAAGGGTACGAGTACCACAATGACTTCTAGGTGCCAGAATGGCATTCTGAAGGTGAAAGGGGGATTTAATCTTTCAACGGACTTGTGAGAGCCAGTCATAATGTATAATCCAGTTATCTAGCGCCGCGGAGATAGATGACAGCGATGGAGGGGATTCTTTGACGAAAAACTTTCCGCTTATATTTTTATGTAAATTTTAACTTTTGAACACTGCGAGAAAGTTAATAACAAGTTTGCGCGCAGTGAAAATCAAAATATTTCTGATTTATTTTGTTATTGTAATTCTTAGTAGAAGTTTCCGCTACAGTGCAACAAGTGCAGCAGAATTCCGCGATATGAATCCGAGCGGCGGCTCGTAGGCTGGAATAACAGAGCGGTCTCACGGAGAAACGTCCCCACCTCACTTTTACTCTCGGTGTCTGCACCCGTATGTAAAGTTATTTAATGCTACTCACCGTAAAGAAGTATTTTATCGTTGTTCCGAGAGATAAGCGTTGGTACAGCAGCAGCGTGACAAAGTTTGGTAAGTAGCTCCGACTCAGCGCAGCATGGCGGCCGAATGGATTCAATCTCTACGGGCTGTGATACCAACACAGGAGGGGAGGGGGTGGGAGGGTGGGGGGGAGGGGGGAGGAGGGGGGAGAGCGGGGGGGGGGGTGGGGGGGGGGGGGGGGGGGGTGGGAGAGGGGGGGGGGGGGGGAGGGGGGAGAGAGAGGGGGGGGGGGGGGGGGGGGGGAGGAGGAGGAGGAGAACCTGTAGTAGAGGAAGAGTTCACCACACGCATCAAAGACCACGGTCAACTCAGCCTGAAGGGCCACATTAAAAAAAGGGAATTCTAACTGGTACAATGACGAGAATTAAGTTGTTATTTTACGAGGTAAAATTCGAAAATAAATATGCCAAATATTTTATGAAAAAACGTATATTTTTAAGAAAATGCACTCATTATTTACGAGATTATCGTACTGTTACCAAGTTACCGAGTATTACGAAGAATGAAGTCGTCATTTCTTTCAAGATTTACATTTTTCTATTTTATGAAAAAAGTAATATTATGGGTGTAGAAATAATATTTTTAATAGAAATAAGTTGATAATATTATATTATAAAAGTTATAAGAATTTAGTTGCAAGAACAAATTCTTAATTTAACGAAAATAAAGTGATAATATTACCAATTTAAAGTAAAAATATTAAGACTTAATTCTCATAAAATCAAGCACGGGATATTTGTGAACCATGAGTCCATCTTAACAACAAAACAAAACATTACTTTGAGCACACTCAGTGGGATAGATGGCACATGAATTGTGTTCCGACACTGCCATCATTTTAATAGAAATTAGAAAAAGCACTGAGAGAGAGAGCAAACGTCTGCCTACTTTGTTTCTTCTTCTCTCATTCTCTTCATGTTGCTTCTTAAACAGACATTGAAGTCATTTCCTGTTCCTCTCCATCGTAAAACATAAAAAGGAACAGGGCACAACAATACCCAGGATGTTCTGAAAAATTCATGTAGATTTCTCCATTAATGTCTGAGTTATTACCAGCTTCTAAATCTACCGTCAATTCCAACAAACTCTCTGAGTATCTTTCAGTTTTTCATTAACCTTTCTGACCGACAGACAAACAAACAAACTCGACCGAAAACACAACACACATTAAATGTGAAGTTATATCTGAAAAACGTAAAAAAAAAGTCTACCCCTAGTGAGGAAAATATAAACTATTAGAGGAATATTTGGCAAATGTAAAGATAGATCTCCTCAAATCGATTTAAATTCACCCAATTCAGACAGAATTGGACCAACAGCTGAGAAATGATGTCCTAAAACTTTTGAAGAATATAGTGTCGGAAATATAAAACCAACCTTTACCAAATTCATTCCAGTTATCCTCGCACTAGGGTATACTAGATTAATTTGAATTAATCTTCTAAACTTTAGATTCCATGATGTAATTAAACCCCAAAGATTTCCAAGAATATGACTGTAAAAAAAACCCTGAATGCCCTCTGTGGTAGGTAGCTACAACCCCAGTGAAGAATCCGTCCCCCTTTAAGTTTTAGCTTGTCTCAGTAGGTGGGGGCCAGTGGGTTTAAAAGGTCAGTGTTAGAGGTCAAAGTTTGCACAATATTTTCCTAAAGGATGATTGCATCAAAAAAACATAGTGGAGGAAAGATAGACGGACCTTTGTCTCATTGTGTAGGACAGAGGAGGCATGAGAGGGGCTTTCTATGGCACTGCATGACGAATACAATACCATCTTTGAGTTAAAGACCAATGGCTGATGGTGGAAATAGAACAGTGCCACAGTGTGCCTCTGTGGATACTTAGTGGGTTCACTGAATGACATATGTTGAAAAATTAACCTGGCCAAATTGAGCTACCGTATTTCTAAAAACCATGTCTTTAACAAGGACTGACAAGACTTAGGCCAGAATCCTAAAAATGCCAATGCTCCCAGGCATCATCGGCCATACTACAAATTGTTTATTTTCAAATCAACCCCTGGTGGTTTGGGAGCTTAGAGCTGAAGGCTGGCTCGACTTAAAAGGGGATGCTAAGTGCTGTCCGAAATGAATACAAAAACCAGCTGGGTTTATCTTCACTCACTGTGTAGCATGTGCTTCTAAGAGAAAACAGGTGACCAAGGAATGTGCACTGGAACCCAAACGTAATACCAGAGCTCAAATGATTTGTAGCTACTTAGACAGATCTGCATTTTTAAGGATATATTTGACATAAATGACTGATTTCTATGACACATATGTTGTTAGATCATTCTGTTGGTGGTTCACTCAATGTTTCTCTTCATAGGAGTGGCACTGAAATTGTAGATGATTAAAGAAGAGGGAGAGACCGACAAACGGAAACAGGGAGTGTTCAATTATAAAATAAATATTAATTGTTTAAATTCAGAAGTGTGCACACACACAAGCACACATAACACACACACCCACCCACACACATAGTAGACGAGAAAGTAAAAGAGTAAGGTGTAGATTTCCAGTTTAAGTGTATGATCTTCGTGCCATAGCTCTTCAGACGCACCAGTTGGATATATTTAGAGTCCTTAGCTGGTGTATCCATGCTACGAGGCAGACCACATATATTCACAACACTGGCAGACTTGTGCTGATCAGAGATCATGTAAAGGAGGAGTTTGTATATGTGACTGATTTGGGACACTCTTCATTACAGTACCAAAAGTAACAGTATATCAGTATTTGTACTCAATTCACTATTATTAAATGCAAAATTACTCCACTTATGACTTAATAAACAAGAGTCTAATACTTAAGTTTGAATACAAAGCATGTAGTTATTACTCATAAATCAGTTGAATTTTACTATTATTTATTTATTTATCTTTTAACTTGTCCTGTCCAGCTGCCTCGGCTTGCAGAATGAGGATCTTCCAGACATATTTTATTCTGCAAAGAAAGAGTCTGTCACACTCATCCAATTGAGGGAACTTCATTTCATTTGTGATTATTGTGTGCTATTATTCGACGAGGTGAGCTGACCGGAAAAGGGCTCAGGGGGATGGGAGAAAGAAAAGGAGAAACGAAAAAGGGGTCGTTGGAACAAGGAACAATACACTGGAACAAACGTTTTCAAAATAAGGAACATATTCAAAAGTAATTCACACATCTCAGGCAAACACAGATACTGCCCGTGCACGTATGCGTGTTTGTGTGTGTGTGATTGTGTGTGTGTGGGTGAGTGAAAAAAATTGTCACTGGATGTGGATTCAAATGTGGGTCATCACAAGGCCACGCTGACCTCCAACGATGGGCATAGAGAAGGACCCAAGTCACCGCACCCCATGGCCGCTCTGAGCACGAATGACCAAAGGCCACGTGCCCCTGGGAAAACCGCACGCCAATCCCAAGGGAAAGCCAGCCAGGGGCCGAAGAGGAAGCACCCCTGCCAAGAGCAGGGCCACAGAAAGACAGGAAAAATACAATCTCCGGACTGACAAGAGGCCAGCACCCTCCAAAACGCGTGCAGAACCCAAAACCCCAAGACCCCGCCTTGACCCCCGGCAAGAGGCCGGCCATGGACAACAGGACAGGGGGAGCACCAACTGCCAGGGCCCATCGTGCAGGGGGATAGGAGACAGCAGACCACAGGCCCGTTTCGAGATTGACTGCCCCAAGTACAAATATCGCCAACGTCCCCAAGAACCCATGCACCCGAGACAGGCTACCCCAACAGTGTGATGATCTCGGAGGAGTTTCTGCCGACCCACACTTTTTGTGGCCTTTCTGTAAGAAAGTCCGGCACCCAGTTGCAGAGAGAGATATGAGTCCCAAATGACCCAAGTTCCTTTGACGTTTCCTGGCCCGCTGTATCAAATACTATTAAACGCATGTCATGTTTCCTAAACATGTGGAGCCTATACATACACTATTTACTTAATGGTGTAACATATAAACTCTGGACATATCCCTCAGTCGCTTCAGGAAATATAATCATTCTTTTGCAGGGAGGCCCTACTGCTCATTTACTTAATAGTAGTATGGGAAAGCATCGCCACCTACCGGTAAAATGTTTGCATGTGCAACCATGCAACCCTGAACCGTTGCGTTGATCACACAGATCATATATATATATACCCTGTTTTTCACGTATAATAAATCCTGTGGTAATTCTGTCAACCAGGTAGCGTTTCAGCTGATAGGATATGGGCTATTTTTTTAACAATAGTCTTACCTAATCTCTAGATAAGGCCTCATGGCCTTGGATCTGTTTGAGGGGCTCTTTAGGAGAGATGGCTTACAGCTGCAGTGGTGTGATTGCTCACCTTTATTTATGGAGGCCTCAGCATTCTGTAACTCATTCCTCTCTGAGTAGCTTTAGTTATTTGTTGTCTTAACACCTACACTGATTAACTGATATACATACTTAATCTAGTTAATTAAAATAATCTCTTTTTCCTACTTTTTAAAGTCATGTGGTTTCCATATTTTGTCCTACCTTGGCGCCAGCTTGTGACCAACCCGAGGCTTGTAAAAACAGTGTTTTTGTGCTACTTTTGGGTGGAGTATTGCACAAGTCTGTAATGTTTTGTTGGTTTTGGGTAGCTTTACTCAAATCAGTTTTTTTGGGCTTATCGTTTTGAAGCAAACTGGTATTGATAAAATGTTTGGTCCTCGGTAAGGTGTAGTAGGAGGCTCTGCCAGGGGGTCTGTTGCAGGATGTTTTTACATAACGGCGTGAGACATATGTCTCAGAGTAAAAAAAGGTAAAGATTGTGCAACAGAAATGTATTTCCAGTGAGCAGGTTTTGGTTCTACTAAGGCTTGTTATTTCCTCTTTTCAGGTGAAATTCTTTGACTCTTGCAAAGTTAAAAACATTATTTGGACACTTGGATGATTATTAATGTGAACAGCTAGTTGAGGCCTTTGAGTTACTTCTCTAGGGAGTTCAAAGTTTACCATAGGCATTGGTCCTGAGAATTGGGAGGGAGGTGGTATCGGGAGTTGATGGAAGACTGTGTGTTGATAAGGGGTTGTTGTTCCAGAAATGATTTAATCGCATTGGTTGTTGGTAGAAAATGGATTGCATTATTGTTTGTTGTTTGATAAATGAAACGGCTTATCCTTTATCTAATATGTCTCTCATTTCAGGGTCCGAGGTGGGACCTCACTCTTCTGGAGAGGGATGTGACTTCCTCTAGGCCTTTGACCTCCCTTTATTTTCTGTTAGGTTGCCTGATATCTGGGGAGTGGATCATTAGGAGAGATTGCTAACACTGCATTTGTGCGACTCCACACATTTATTCATTTTATTATTCTCTCCTCTCCAAGTAGCTGGGTTTGTTTGATCTTGGGTGGGCCCACTTTGTTTTTTGTTGTCTTACACCTAAACATATTAGTTTGTATTTATTTTATCTGACTACATTCATTTTTCCTACTTTTTGAAGTCATGTGTGGTCTCCACATTTTATCCTACCTCTGAGCAAGGTTGTGTGTTTTTCTAGCAGATAGAATTGCTTCGACCACATGCAGACGGCTACAACCTCATTTTTACAATGTGTTATGTAATACTGTGTATTATTTTAAGATTTTGATTGAAGCTGTAATGAGCAGAAGCAAGATAAATGTCCCCATGGAGTCCAGGCACTGGTGGTGGCAGTGGCTGATGTCTCAGATGATGCAGTGACTTCAATGAATCTTCAAAGACTGGATGGTAGGCACAACAAGAACCATGTTGAAGTGGATGGTTTACTGCAAGATTACTGCCTTACAATCAAAGTATGTCACTGTGTTACTGGATGGATATGAGGAACTGATGAGAATGGCTTATTTTTCACCTGAAAACTGTGGACAGTGACTGAAGAAACTAATATGAATGTGTGATATAGTATTAATAATGAATATAATAGTTCTTAGTTCTTCTTATATAATTACCATTTTCAGAAATTTAACGACCCCTATAATCATTCGAGGATTGCAGAAAATAATACAAAGATTAGTCTTTAAAAAACTAACCTGTTTTAGCAAATCCATCAAAATAATTGAAAATAATTTCACGTCAACTAAATACAACCGTTAAGCCTACCTTTATATATTAATTCACAAATAAAATTATGTAATCACATAATATATAATAATTAGACACACAGGTGTATCTCTATAATTTTACAAAATTAACAGTTTTGACTTTTTTCGTCGCTGTTTTTTTTTTTAAACTCATAAGTGTAAGATTAGAATCAGGCTGATGTTTTACTCAAGAATTTAGTTTTATGCATGAAACAAATTCGTTTTTTGTTAGTTGCTGACCATCTTTTTAAAGTTAAATGTCATTGCCTAAATATGTGTAAAGATCCAATAGAAACAGCCCAAAATACAGATATCTGCATATAGTATATATATATATATGTCCCAGTGTTTTCAGCATATGGCTACAAAGAGAACATTCCCCTTTTAGACTCTAGATTGGATTAACAAATAGTTCAATTTGGGTGGTAATGCCTATTATGATTTCATAATAGGTAAAAAAAAATTGTTTGTTCAACTTATCTGTAAGGCAGTGTAAATACATCATTCTATATTCTACCATCAAGAGCCTGGTTTGTCATTTATATTTAACAAACATATATACTTGGAGTAGGTGAATAATCAGTGAAGGCGTTACAATAACCATACGTGCATCATAAACCAGGACCGATTTCATCCTGCGGGGCGGGCAAATAGCTTATCCTCCAATGAATGCCTTTGGTCTTATCTTGTGACTCCATATGACCAATTAGCGACCAGAACAACATGCCGTTCACCGCACCCAGCTGGGATCATGGCGGATCAGGGCGGAGCGACGCAGAGACGACAAGCTAAAGGAGATACTCCAATCTGAAGCCACCACAGTCTGGTTTACAAGTAGTGAAATCAGGCGACTTCTTCCCCTGATCACTTTTAATATTTCACCACTTCATTATTGAGAGGGTAAGCTATGAAATAATACATTTATTGCATTTTAGAGCGACCAAGTGCGTTCGTTAACCCGTGTGTTCTTGGTGTTTGTCCCGTAGTCTTTTTTTTTTTTAAGAGTAGTAAGCTCTCACTGTTTGGGTAAGAACGTAGTCAGTAGAATCTGCTAAAAGATGGCGGAGCTCACTATCATGTTGTTAAATGAGTCTTTAGGCAGTTGGTGGCAATTGAATCATCTCGCCCCCGTGTCGAAGCCCACTTAAGTTGTGCCTAATGTCTTCTTCGCCAAGTGCCATTAGCCTGCTGCTCACGGAGCAGGCCTGTACTTGTATTATAATGCATTTCACAGGGCACACATTTAGGATCTGCTGCTAAATAATCTACTGCTAACGCAGAATAATTACTCCACTATTGCTGTTTTGGCGTGTTTTGAAGCAAAGAAGTTGAGCCCATTTCAGTTGTTTAATCACGATTCACTGTTCCGCTTGTCAGATAAAATATAATGTATATGTTCACATAATGCAGGATATTGCAGAGAGTGTTTTATAAAAACCCAATTCCGAGTGAAATACATTTAACAAAAACATGTTGCAGAAGCTTAAAATGAATAAGAAGGTTATCATTTCAAACAAACTCAAAACAGCAAGTACACTGCCTAAAACAGAGCCTGGTAAATAAATAAATATTAATATTTCTAGAACATAGGATATGAACAGTTATATCACAAAATAGTGGAATAAATAATAAATACTGCAGTGGTGTGATTAGGAGAATTGAACATATATGCGTTTTGTTTTACAAAAATGGAGTATTGCAAAGTGTTATAGGAAATTTCTGATTGCATTGCACAGTGGACATTTTCTACAGGAGTTTGCTTTCAGGGCAGAGCTCAGTGTAGGGATGGCTATGTGGTAAAAACAGCAAATAAACGAAAAAAAACCCACTAAAACATAGGAATCATATATTTCTCAAGTGATACAAATGGGAGTATATGACATTTTACACAGTAAGTAGTTAGCATGTCCCCCATCAGCATTGAATACAGTTGTTATCCTCCTTCTTATGAACTGATGCAACCAATGTTCTGATGTCTCCTTGTGGGCTGATCTGATGACTCAGCTTTGTTACTTAGTCTGTTAGGGGGCTGGTTGTCTGTAGTTGCTCCCAACTCTACTACTTAATACTGGGGTAGATGTCTCTACTGGACAGGTGAACAGGCCAATGGTGCTTCAATGATATTCATTCAGCTGTGGAAATTGTTATAGGTGTCATTTTCTCCCCAATCATTGTAACGTTTTATCTGGGCTTTTCATTTAACAAGGAGATGGGTTTATTTTGGGCTACTCACAATACGTGGTTATGTGTGAGAAGGCCTTATATATTGAGAATAATCACAAATCCTATTTTGTTTCTCACGTTGGTCCAGGAAATGAGTGATGGGATTTTAGATCTTTCGAGATTAATTTGATCATCTTCACGTTTCTGTCTATGGGATGACAGGCTCTTGAATGTTGGTAATATTCAACATAGATAAAATATGAATATTTAATGTAAGCAATCAAACTCGGCCGTTAAAGTTGTTAGACATTACAGGATGTATCCACATTACCAAGCTGAAGTGAATTTGTTTATCTACATTTGATCAAAGCAAAAAGATGAACATGAACAATGATACTTTAATGTGAATGTGGCCTCATATTATGTTTGTATAAGCAATGCCAAAATGCAAAAAAAAAAAATAGTTTTCAGTGACTTTTCAGGCCCTGGATTGGTAATTCTCTTAGTATGAGTGCAATTCCCTGAGGACGGCACACAGTTCTCTATTTGGCTCAATGTTTTCACCCTCCACACACACACACTGCTCTTCTACACAGATACATGCACTCTCAGTCCAGAGTGTCTGTTTTACTCCCACTCTCACTCCTCACACCCACACCCTTGACTGCACTGCAGTTGAAAATGTGTTCCTCATTTTAACTACATTCTCTCAACTTCATTCTTACTTCCTTTCCATGTGCAATCAGATTGCATGGCTTCAGGACCTTTCGTTTTGATCAGTCTTGAACTCTCAATCACATCACTGATGTACTTAAATACATGGCAGTATCTGTGGCTATGTTGTAAACAAATATTTGTCTAGCAGAATTCTGCACAGATGCATAAAATATAAAATACAACAGAATATGGATTGGGGAAATACCACAGGCGAGGGGTGTTGTTTCAGAGAGTAATCTTCTGCCACTTCCATCACTTGTGACATGCTACAAATAGATAATCTCATGCATGCTTGCATGTTAACAAAAAATAGTCTGATCTGATACTGGCGGTCAGCAACAGATGTTACCCTTCTCATTAAAGTTAAGCCAAATGTTGATGAGGTTAAACTGCAGGAGATTTGCCATAGTCTGTGGCAAGTCAGTCTGGCTGTGGTGGTTTGAGTGGAAGTTGGCAACTTCCATAGCATGTATCCAAATCAAAATACATAACTGTAGGCCCACCAAAGGAAGTGGATGTGTCCTTTTTATTTGTTTCTTTGGTAAGCCAAGTTTCGTCTTAAGATTACTCTTGTTAATAGCTTATTGATGGTGTCTTTCTCTTCGGGGGCTTTTGGTGA
Organism: Lophius americanus; assembly: GCA_037951165.1. Taxonomy (NCBI): domain Eukaryota; kingdom Metazoa; phylum Chordata; class Actinopteri; order Lophiiformes; family Lophiidae; genus Lophius; species Lophius americanus. Next base: position 1,292,386 of record JBBDHG010000057.1, read on the forward strand.
GTCAAGAATCATGGAGGTGTGGTTTGGCTCTAACTGATCTGGGATTTGAGGTCACAACCAAATAATCCTAACCCTTAACCAGAATTCACATACTGTATATGTTTAACTTGGCATTTGGGCTTTTATCATCACTTACATGACCGGATAATTATTTCTTCACTTTAACGCATCATTCAAAATAACTGAAGACAAAAAAAGTGGGGTTTGGGCTAGGAATTACACTGGCTTCCTTAATTTTTTGGAAAAGTTGTAGAAGCTATGATGGTTTGAAAATTCAGGAGACATATATTTCCACCTGGAGTAAAATATTTTTTTAAATTTGTTTTCATTTGGTGGCAGATGTTTTTATTTTTACTTTTTCTAAGTTAATATTCTGAACATGTTAGCAGACTTGTGTCCCATATATATATATATATATATATATATATATATATCTCTATCTATATCTATATCTCTCTCTCTCTATCTGGCTGTTTTGGAATAACATTCAGTTAGAGTTGTACTTTTTTCCATCTGGAGAAATTAAGTCCGGTATTAATTTAATTTATCCTTTTATTTTTTTAAATGTTTGTTTCTAATTAGACCTAAGAGTAATATCTAGCCATTTAGCTGCTGAATGCTTTGCCAGATTCACCTATCATTCATTACAACACAACTTTTTTTTTTCAATCACACTAGGATCCATCATAGAAGCAGAAATCCCTTGTAACTGCACAGAGTGATTTAATAATGTAGAAGGAGAAAGCTGGAAGTGTTTATGAATTAGACTTCAAAGTGATGCACTGTGGACTTGCTTTTTTTTAAATGCTTTATTTAGTGAAGAAAACAGATAAAATATGCAAACATTTCATGGTATTTTGATTAGCCATGTTAACTTTGCTTAACTTCTGGCTGGTGCGGTCATGTTACTAAGAACAACGCTAATCAACATTGTGACAACAAGAAACACACTTAATAATGACACTAACATGCAGAGTACCCACAGATACAGAAAACAAGGTGTATTATACATTCTTAAAAGAACTCTTAATCACCATTGCGCATACTGACTTCAGGTGTTGCCATCGCAACTTGTACCCAACGGTCAGAATGTCACAAATAAAAGTTATATTATTTTAGCGTTGAGTACTTTGCATGTACCTATAGGGTAATTCCCATTGTATGGTAGAATTAAGCTAAAGGACCAAGGGTTAGTTATTTTTCCACGTTGTTGTGAGGCAATAAACATCCAGACTGCATCTGGAAACCTTAGTCTCTCATTTGAATAACTCTTTTATTTCAAAGTGAACGCTATTGTTCAGTGAGAGCAGAATGAAAGGACAAAATTAAACTTCAATTGGCTGTACCCATTGTTCCCCAGGTCTGTGTGCATCTCCTCTGGCTATGCAAGACTAGTGTGCATTACGAATAACAATTGCGCATATTAGATAGAAAAAAATATATTCAGATTTTACTTACCTGAACGTTTTTTTTTTTTTTTTTTTTTACCTGGGCATGAGAATCACTGGTATTTTGTCAGCCGAATAAATCATTCATTACAAGCATTATCAGATCATTCGATAATGGTAAATTGCCCTTAGTTGCAGTCACACCACTCTTGCTACGATCTCTAAATTTGAAAATACATTTCATCAAGATAAGTACTCATATCAAATACGCTGCTGAAAAAAGTTGAAAATATTTATTGGTATACATTGTGTAGTTGGTTGAGAGTCAAATGATGCAAAAACAGTCAAAGGAATCTAAATTATGAACCCATTCAGTGTTTCTTTAATTTTTTGAGCGACGTATGCGGGCAAATGTTGGCTGAGCTCATATTTTACTACAACTCTAAAATCAACAATATGTTCTTGTGGGTCACGAAAAATTATGCTTCAACAAATTCCATTTTTCTGCACACATGATTTTCATGCTGTGAAAGTTGATGTAGACAATCATAACTAATATTCAATAATATCTCAATAAGATGTGAGGTCAGTAATATGCATGAGTGTTCTTGTTGTTAAACTATGTGTTTTAGTTAGTGAGCCCAGCTTATATTGTGCATAACATGGAAGAAGCAGAAAGCTACACCTCGCAAGTTATCCGCCAGTCATGATTGTTCAGGAGGATCTGTAACTGACACACACAAGAATTTTTGAGTTGATTCTTCTTCCCAGTAATGACAGGCATGCAGCTCAGATATGTTAAGAGTCATGTCCAAATGCTTATATTTCTAAAAATGCTTAAAGCACTGACAGTATATGTACACACACATTTACTTTTCAAGGAAGTGTCTCTGTGGCCATTTTTTAAACAGTTATATTGTTCACTGCTGGAATAAAAATTTGCCTTTTACTACTACTACTTTGCTTTTTCTTGGAGCTTAATCACACAGAAACAATCCTTTTTAATAGAAGGTTCTTTTTCTCAGAAGAGTATTACAATCAAATTGGAAATATCCATAATGTATGCCAGTGGTTTAAGGTTAATAAAATCCAGTCACTGTGAGAAAGCGGAGAGCCTGCTTTTAAATGACCAGTTTTTTTTCCTTCAGTATCTCTTGTTGGCAAGTTCAGATTAAATAGGAGGTAAGAAAAAAAAAATGCAGCTTAGACCTTAGGTACTTCGTAGTGACTGAACACTGTTGGTGCCCCTTTTTCTTAACAAAGCACTGAGTGGTTATCAGGTCAGATGCTAAAGTGCCAGGACCACATACTGCCACATACTGTGCCAGATCTGCCCCAGTAGTTGCAGGGTTGTGCATGTCCTGCAGCTTTAAGCAGATCCATGCTTCACATACTGAGGTCAGAGTACTTTCCAATACAGAATTGTTATTGGGTGTGGTTGCAGGAGCCGGGGGGAATCTGCCCTGAAGGGCCCGATAATCAGAAAATATTCCATTTGTAGCGATAGTAGACCTCATTCACCAATCGTTCTTACATAGACATTTCTTCTTAAACCCCAATTACAGTTTTTCCAAAGGTTCTGGCATTCATCAATGTTTTCTCATTTGGGATTTGATCTTTAGATGAGAAAAGAATCTACGAACACTCATATCTAACACATATTTGAGTTATGCCATTTTCGTGAAAAAATAATCAGGTCAATCAAGACACTTTTTTCATTTCTTCCATTGTGCGCCCCGCTCCAGATAGTTCACTGAACGTGTAATGGCATCCCATACTTTTTTCCCCCTATTTTTGGTCTCTACTGCTGACACTACCAAAGTAGACAGGCTGTTAGCAATATCTCCACTTAAGAACTGCTGACATTTTTCTTTGTCTGGCGTCCAGTGCTCCATCCTTCACTGCTGCACAATGACAGGTGCTTCTTTTTACTATGCACAGTATCCCATGTGTTATTATACCCAGGTTATGCAGTTCCCATGTTGTTGGTTGTAACCTTGATGACATTATGCCTGTTTTTTTTGTATTAGTTCAGTGCGTCATAAAAAATATATTTGATTCCCAGCTTAAATGTATTTATTCCCCTTATAGTCCCTGAACTTTCTGTACACTTCTGACCGTGACAGGATCTGGTGTGGTGTAAAATGTTTCTGGCATTAGTCTTGGGGTGTTTGCCTTGTGACCAAACAGACTTGCATACAGCTGTTCTTACGTAACACTGATCTCTAAAGGTTGTCCCATGTTTCCATGGTAATATCTAGTTTCCATAGTGACCGCACTCTCAACAAGAGAGAAGCCTATTTGAGCGACTGCTCCTACATATTCGAGCAAAGATAATAAAGTAGGGGGTCTGATGAGGTGGGGATCCTGTGGTTGCGACATGACAACCTTAACCAAAGTTGGAGGCCTCCTGCATCTATGGCAATTGTTGTTACTAAATTTCCCACAAGAAAATGTGGTCTCTGGACATGTGTTAACTGAAGTTTGTATTATGGAAAAATATGTTTTTCCAGCTGGCATGGTCTCTAGTATTGCACACCTGGAGTACTTCCATAAACATTTGTGGCAGTGTTGACGGAAATAAGAATACTCAAAAAAACAAAAAAACAAGCTCCTTGAAATGACAGGGGAGGTGGTCTGAGTTGACAACATAACTACCATTAATGCACAACACAGCATAATGTTTCCCCTTTTAACCTCTCTGATTTCTTTCCTCTGCCATTGAGGTGATCACATTGACTGAGTTCTGCTTGTCACCTTCTTCCTCACGCTGCTTTTCTATTATCTTTGCCAAACCTGCAGCTTCAACAAGAACTTATAGTTCATTCAACCAGGATTTGAAGGGTTAAAACATCTTGTAGATGTCTATGCTGTAGTGTCGGGCTATGTACAGATGGCTCTTTCAAAACTAGTAATGTATCCTATTAGACAATTCATGCAGTGCTTTTTTACAGGGAGATGATTCATAATAAAGAGATGAGATGATTCATAATAAATTAACAAAGCAAAGATTGCAAATCATTTCCTTTCCTCTTGATAAAAATTTGGAGGGTTGAGTACCCCTCTAAATGTTGATTTCTTACAATAATAGCAGCCATAATGATCGACTGCACTTATGATGCATTCCAAAATGTAAACGCGAAGCTCTTGAGCAATTTATGACATCACTGCCTGGATCAGTCAAGTCAAGTTAGATTCAACTTAATTGCTGTTAGAGTATAAACACTGAGATCGCTGATATTTTTTAAAAAGAGATCGCACAATTGAACCATGATGAGTTCAGAAATGCCTTTATTTATTTAAAATGATACCTAATAATTCTTTACCTACATTGTTGCCGCTAGTGGTAATCACTGACATGAACGTACATACATGAACGTTCATACGTACATGTGTATGTATCTATGCTGTCATTTATGGTTTTAAAACTTAAGGACAAAAGCAGATGAGGGGGTAAAACACCGAAAGCGTTCGGCACAACAAACTTAATAAACTTAGTGGGAGCCCAGATGCCCAGCATCAAGCCCTGAAGTCCCTGAACAGTGCATTACCAGGGTGGCTAAAGCTAGCAAGAGCTAAGAGCCAGCAACCAGCCCTGAAGTCCCTCCAAAAAAGCCAGCATAGAACATATAATGGACTGAACGTGGCTTACAAAGTTTCATTTTCACTTCGAAATGTCACAGGTCAGAGTACATAACATCACACAATACCTGCCAGCCTTGTTATTTCCACTGTAATCCTTCAGTATAGGAGCACGTGAAATAATTACTCATTCTGACTTTAAAACTTGATAGAAATCTGAATCGGCCAAAATCGGTATCGGCTGGTAAGACTTTATAAAGATAGGTAATCCGGGATGAAAATTGCAATCTGTGCACTTCTAATTGAAATACAGCATTTATAATAAATTAACATGGAAGAGGTCTAGGTTGTTATACCATAAAACAAGAAAATTCAAAATTAAACACAACTTAGAACCCCATGTGAGTACGGGGAATTAAAACAACCAAACCAGTTCTGCTAAAGGTTAGTTAGGCTAAAGGTTAGTTAGGCCAACTAAGCGGAGAACGAATATCTAAACATGTGATCATTAATTTCTACTCTTCTTAAAATTGATTAAATTAAAAATGGTTTGTTGTTTTCAACTAACTAACCAATATAAACAAACTAGACATTTTTAATGCTGGGTTTCCACCTCATATTGGTGTCATCATTGGTCTATGGTTTAAAAAAAAATTTATTTTTATAAAGGCAGGTCCAATAATAAGCTCTGGAACGTTAAAACTTTCCCTAATCATTAACTTCTTCTGTTTACCTACAGCGTACTTATTTCATACATTTAATGTGTGTGAGGGGAAAATTGACAACACATTGGTGGCCTAGAATTAGCCAAAAGGTTTCAAAAATCTTGAATGTGGCCAGTGACCTGAGAATTTATGAAAATGAGTTGGGCTTGATGAATCTCAGAAAAAAACACGTGACACAAACAGAGAGATACTGTGTGGGCACTCAGTGTGAGTCCGGATGTTTTGGGTTTGGTCTGCAGTTGTCATGGTGGTTTTGGCCGAATATTTATGTCAATGCGGACTAATGGCATGCATCACTTTAGAGCAGACCACCCTTTCATTACCCCTGAATGCTTGTGCACGCATAAAGATATTTCCTCATGCCTCCAAGTCCGTCTTTCAGAGTCATGGCTCGCATTACTGTTCTATACTCTGACAGACAGATGGAGTCTCCTTACATGTTCCCAGCAGGATGGACATCGATCTATTTGGAATCTGTCTGTTCTTTTTACAAAGCTAAATCTCTCTAACTCTCTCTCTCTGATCTTTTGAAAGCTCATGAAAATGACTGACAATGTTTGAGATAAACATTGAGTTGTATAATAATTAGGGGTGTAAATAGATTTGGATTCAGGGGCCTGCAGACGATATTATGAACCAGTTTATGAAAATCATTTTTTCTTTAAGCATTTCACCTTATAGAAAAAAATTATAAAGCAATTGTGACAAGTTTTGACAATTTTTCGCTGAAATGTCTCTAACATTTCCGCACTATAACTGTAAAGTTAAAGTTTTCATGTTCAGATACAAATGTTTGTTTTTTCTTTAATTAACGACCCCTGATTTCCTTTCAATTAAGAACAGAACTGTCTACATTTATGTCTCGTGACATTTTATTTACAAGGTGCTGTGCTAAGTGGTTTGGAGGTATTAAACACTGAATGTTTTACATCCTACAGAACAAAACATCTACCAAAAGCTGGGGTTTTCTATAAACAGCCACTCATAATTAATGTCTTCAGGACAATATATTTTTTGCACTTACTAATTTTTGTTCTGTTAGAACTCAGTGTCTCGTTAATAATTACTTTTTCATGTTTAACTGACATATATGTTTATGAACTAGAATGAAATGGTTTATTTTTACATACACGTAATTGTTTGATTACGGTTGCAGCGTCAATCTGTTAGCATTAAGCTAATGGACCAAGCTAATGGATCATTATTTTTTCACAGTAGCTGGGTTTTACATCGGACACTTTTTTCCTATTCGAATTAAACCTCCTCCGAATTGCATAGTCGGTCGCCTGTTTACATGACCTGTGATCTTCCCTGACCCGGTGTTTACATGCATCGACTCATCTAATTGGAAACCGCTTTCAGACATGCATAGATGACAGTAGCTGGGTTTTACATCGGACACTCCAGTTCATAAGGTGGTGATAATGCTTCGATGAGTTTGGTGTCAACCGCCAATAAGCACATAAGCACAAAGAGGGCATTCCCGTAAGGGACTTTTCGTCCGTCTAACAGTCCATCTATGTTAAACTCTTTCAAAGTTCCAATTAGTAAATGACTCTCCGATGTAGACTGGTACTGTTTTGAAGTGGGGAATTAAAATGCGACGCTGAAAAAACTCTACCAGAGCATGATGATGGGCATGCGCAGATAAAACTCAGAGCTTTCCGAAACAGTTTTCACATGCAGCAACTGGCTATCGGACAGGCTTTCCCAAAGAACTTAGACTACCTCCTTGCAGAAGAATGAAAACCATTCAGAATTGGCCTTTTCTTTCGGACTGGGGTGTTCATGCAGCATTTTCTTACCGATAAGGAGCCTTTTCCGAATCTATTCTGAATTAGGCTATCCATGTAAACCCACCTATTGGTGTGTGGCAGTATACATTCAGACTGCACCTGGAAACCTTATTTTTGATTTGAAGAACGGATTACCTGCCAGGGTGAACACTAACATTCAGGGAGGGCAGATCAAAAGGACAAAATTCATTCTGGCTGTTCCCATTGGTCCGCCGGTCTGTGTGCTGACATGTATGAGAGCCTGTGTAAGGGCAACACTGCAGGCATGATCGAGTAGTAATTTCAAAATAAAGGCTTATAAACGACGATATACATCATTATTTGACTTTCCGTCGATTTGATTAAATCGTTGTTCAGCAATTGTACCGATCCACCTTGATGAATTGTTACACCCCTAATTATTATGTTGTATTGAGTTATATCCATGATATATGTTATAGTTCCCTAACTTTGTGGGACTCGTGTTTTGCTAAATCATCGGTCTTTGCCTAAACATCCTTTTTTTTCCTTTTTTTTTTTTTTAATTTCCAGCTCAGACTTTTTCCCCAGCCCAGTGGTGTTGACATTCCAGGAAACTCATTGTAGAAATCAATGCAAACCCCCCCTTAGAGTGGTAATGTGATCTTGACAGAAGTAGGGTAATGGTACTTATACAGCGCTTTTCTAGTCTACTTGACTACTCAAAGCGCTTTTACAACGTGAGTCAGCATTCACCCATTCACACTAACATTCACACAGAGGCTGCCATGTAAGGCACCACATGCTCATCATGAACAGTAACCATTCACGCAATCATTCACACACCAATGGAACAGCCATTGGGAGCAACTTGGGGTTCAGTATCTTGCTCAAGGACACTTCGACATGTGGACAACAGTGGCCAGGGATTGAACCACTGACTTTCAGATAAGTGGGCAACTGCTCTGCCAACTGAGCCACCGTCGCCCCACTGTTGGGGTAATGTGGGGTCTATGATTGACTCTCAGGACTAATACCTTGTGATGCTCATTAAACCTTCTGTGTGTCCCTATGTCGGCACCTTATTGTCTCATACTTAAATTTTATTTCATGAAATGCATTGACTTCCCCTACACAACAGCTACCTTAAAAGCTCACATATAACAGTATACATTTGTAATTGTACAATATAATCCCCAGTGCTTATCCAGCCCTTTCGTCCCACAATTTAGTCTTAATACAAAAAGGAATATTGTGCTCCTAACCAGGCTAAATATTTTGGCTCTGTTACTCGGTCCGAACTTAACCATTTGAAAAAGGTTGCACAGAAGGCATTTCCTAACACTACTGTCATCTAATTTGACCTCACAGCGTTAACTAAGAAAAATTAGGAATTGTGACTAAACACTTGATAAGTGCATGGGTGAATGTCATATGTTATTTTGTTAAACCCACAAAAAAGTTGAAATGTTATATCCCACCACAGGAGGCCAGCCCATGATGAACGGAGACTCAGGTGCTGGGGTGGTGACGGCCCCTCCGCCCACCACTGTCCCCCACAAGGAGCGGTACTTTGACCGGGTGGATGAGAGCAGTCCGGAATACCAGAGGGAGAGAAATATGGCACCAGACCTGCGGCAAGATTTTAACATGATGGAGCAGAGGAAGAGGGTCTCCATGATACTACAGAGCCCGGTCAGTGGAACAGACACATTATACCACTATATATTCAGATTCACTGCATTTGATAAACATTAATGACAAAGAGCGAGGTCTTACTTGATAGATGCACAATCGCATGATCACCATTTTAAAGCGTGAATAGGCTCTTTTAGTGTAAAAGCAGCAGCCATACCAACATCACATGATGGATCCAGTTTAGTCTTTATCAACAGTGTGTCTGTTAGCAGCTGAGTGCCAAAAACCAGCAGTGGTTAAAGGTCTATTGTATGTATGAAAATCACTTACATATTTAAGTACTGGAAACCCCTGAATGACCTCCGTGTCTCAACCTCATATACATTTGTACCCAGTGGCCAGTTTGTTTTTACCCCTCGCTAAAACTGTCTAATACAAAAGCCCTGTTGCAATGTACACATAGGTGCGTTTATCATTTGCCCTTATGGGATGAAATTTTAACCGAACTACATTCTGTAGTCTCCAAAATGACCATGTAGTTGAATCAACACCTGAGTTAAATGTCTTAGCAAAAGCTAACCATTATTACTTTCATGGTGGTGAGATTTATGCAGAATTGTTGCAGACTATTAATTTGACTCAGTTTAACTAAAGGCTGGAAAATACATCTTAGGGTTTGTGAATGCTTATTTTTTATGCTTAACCTAATATAAAATATATATTTAAGCATATTTAAAAATAAATGTGACATTGTAAATATTTTAAACTTTAATGAGGACGAACACTATGAGTATTTTCACTGTATGAAATAGCACAAATGTCACACAGAGTTGTAAGACTATTTTATGATTGTAAACAAGTTGGTAGGATATTCAATTTCAAAACATGGTGGATGAATTGAAAAGTTTGCTGAAAAAGGTCAACCTTCTGTGTCTGCATTGTTTACTGGCAGGCATTCTGCGATGAGCTGGAGACAATGATCCAGGACCAGCTGAAGAAGGGGAAGACGCCTACTAGCCTGTTGGCTCTTCAGCAGATCGCAGACTTCATGACCACTAGCCTACCTTCCATGTATCCTGCATCACCTCAAGGAGGCATGGCGGCGCTCAGTATGAGTAAGCAGTGAAGAGAGGGAGTCAGTAAAGCTTTTTGACCTCTGCTTTGCTTTATCTGCTCAAAATTAACAATATAGTGTATGTCAACGCTCCAATAATACGGTGTATTTTAGCCGGCAGACTCGGTATAATTATCGGTAAGTGAGAGTTCCTTTATTGAGATGTACAGAGCATGCCAGGTTACTAATGAACTTTGAAAGGGGATTGCCGTTCACTCTCTTACCAAAGATTCAGATTTATTCTAAAATTACATATATTATGCCATAGGTGGATGATTAATTGTAAAAGGTTGCGATCTCCATTCAGATGTAAATTAAGTCACATATCTCTTAGTATAATGATTCTGCAACATTTAAATTCATAAGCATCGTAAGCATCAGCAGGGAAGGAAGCGATGTAGATGTGGGGAATTATGGGAGTTGTGGTTTATGTGCCCAACCACAGCTGCTTGCTGGAGAACCTGAGAGTTTTTAATCACCCTTAAAAGCCTTTTTCAAGTAACTTGTATATTTTCTCTTTTCACACTTAACCATTGTTGTTTTACGAAGGCTAGTCATCTCTTTCCCTTGTTGCTGCATTGAGCGTAGTAGAGCTGCTGAGAGTTATCCCTTAAATGCCACATAGCTCTATCCGGGTAATGCACGGACAGTGCTAGTTGCTGTTTAATTTCTCATGGCCACAACAAAGTGTAGTAGGATGTAAACTGAATGGTAGAATCGTGATCTCATTTTGGAGCAAAAAAAATCAACGATTCTCATTTTACCTTACATTGCCCAGCCCTACATTATGCTAAGACACAACATGTCCTCCTTAAAACAGTCTTTGTTCTCTGTAAAAATGTCAAAGGATGGCCTTAACGTTTTGCTTTTGTGTGACTCCAAAATCCTTTTTTTCCTAAGTCGGGGCTTTCTTTGTTCTCGTGCCACATGCTCTGATGCTCTCACAGGATGTCATACGGCTTGTGTACAGGATTGAATAAATCCGAGCAAGATTCTTGCATTGTTGCGACTGTACGCACATCGCACAAATTGAAGAAATAGAATCAGCTTCATTTGCTATCACTTAGCTAAAGATGGTTCTGGAATGAATATCAGGACCACTTCAGCATCAATAGAGCATAAGGAAAGAATCATTTTCAACCAGAACTCAAAATTTCTAAGTTCCACAATTGCCGTCATACTTATTTTTTTTTCTTCTAGAAACTGCCCTGCCATGTTTTTATTCTTAACCATGTTCATGTACGCAAACCCCGTGTGACCTCATCTCTCCCTCTCAGGTTTGGGTATGGTGACTCCAGTGAATGACCTACGAGGATCAGATTCTATTTCCTATGACAAGGGAGAGAAGCTTCTTCGCTGCAAGCTAGCTGCCTTTTATCGTCTCGCAGACTTGTTTGGCTGGTCACAGCTCATTTACAACCACCTCACAGTAAGATGGCGTAAAATTCTGTTTAAAACAACCAGCCTTGTTAACTGAATTATCACCCAGGAGTTCATTGAAGATGTGTGTAATTTACAATGGTTCTTAAAGTATGCCAATCATTTACCTTGTGGGAAAGACGGGAAGAAAACATGATGTGAGCTGAGAAGGACCTGTTCTTTCTGGTATAAAAACTGGTAAAATGATTGTTGTAGCCTTATCCATTGATCTGGTCTGCTCACCAACAATATTACTTGGTCAAAACAAGAGCATGAAAATCTATGACACGGACACAGTCCTTGGAAAACTGATTAGCCAGTTGCTACAAGTATTGGCAGACTGTAAATAAAATTAAATACTGACAGCTTGCCTAAATGTAAACAAAGGATGTCGAAGTGGTGCTCCTGTTTTGGCCCATGATTGATTCCATGGTAACATTTTGCTTTCTATCTTGTGAGGGTGCAAATGGTTTATATCCAGTGTCAGACTGCACTAAAGTAATAAAAAGTGTCCATAAAAATAGTATTTGATTTCGAGGTTTGCATTAAGAGTTGTTTTTTCTTCATGAAATGGACAATAAGGACATTAATGTACAAAAATATTGATTATTATAAAAGAAAAATATATCTTGACAAAATATCCTTTTCATTTCCAATTTACATTTCATAATATCATCTAATGAGTCTCTTTTCTTGTCTTCTAGGTCAGGGTGACTTCAGATGAGGAACGCTTTCTTATTGTCCCTTTAGGGCTACTGTACAGTGAAGTCACTGCTTCCAGTCTGGTGAGGAACTGGACTTCATTATTATCTTTTCTCAAGTTTTATTTCTAATTTTCTAATGATAAATTGTTTTACTTTTTTTTTCTTGGATTATTTCACTTGTAATGTGATTACCTGTTTTGAAACATAGGGAGTAAAGCAAAGCAAAAACTAAGTACCCTACTTTCCAGGTGAAGGTAAATCTCCAAGGTGAGATAGTGGACCGGGGCAGCACTAATCTTGGTGTCAACCAGGCTGGTTTCATTGTCCACTCTGCCATCTATGCTTCAAGGCCAGATGTCAAGTGTATTGTACATATACACACAGCTGCGGGTGCAGCGGTAAGGGCCTTCAATACATACAACATAATGTTATTTATAAACTAATAATAAATTAATAATTATTCCTAATAGAAACACATGTCACAATACTACAAATGTTATGTGTGTGGCCTTGTTTGTTTTGTTGCAGGTGTCAGCCATGAAATGTGGCCTGCTGCCCATCTCACCTGAGGCACTGTCTCTGGGCGAGGTGAGCTATCATGACTACCAAGGCATAGTGGTTGACATGGATGAAGCTCCCATCATACAAAAGAACCTCGGACCTAACAGCAAGGTAACAGCCATAAATCATAGCATGGAATAAATGAGAACAAACTGTTGTGATTGTGCTTTACCATGTTTATTTTCTCCCATTCTAGGTGCTCATTTTGAGGAATCACGGCCTTTTGGCTATGGGAGAAACCGTAGAGGAAGCTTTCTTATACATCCACAATCTGGTCACTGCCTGTGAGATCCAGGTATGACACACACTAAGCGTTTTTATCTCAGGTTTCAATTTCACAATGGAGAAATAGAAACCTAAGATAAAAAAAATAGGGGAACAAAATTAATACATAAAGGATAATAAATGCAGTACTGTGTAAATGTATGTACAGGAGATTTACATGAATGTGTTTGTTTATATGAATAGGGGCTGTTAAGTCATAAATATATTTAAACCGAAGTCTTGCCAATGACAAACTGCTCTGTTGAAGTTTTACATCTGGAACTAAATCAAAATCCCTACAAACTAACGTGTTCTGTGAACCACGATAGAAGAAGTTTTTCTTCAAGTCCTTCCTGGTTTAAGCTCGGCTACAACATGAGAATTTACTGCTAGAAAATTATAGCCTTTGCTGCGTTCAGTGGCTAACGTTAAAAAAACACCTCCAATAATGAAAAATTACATAGGCCAACACAGACAAATAACAGTAAATCCACTACTTGTATTTTATTGTTACACTGGATTTTCACTACAAAATCTTGAAAGAATCACGTTAAATTGGCTATCGTAACTTTGGCTATCCCTTACGAAACAAACCCCTACTTGAACCCAAATACTTTTCTAAACATTTTTCCAAAACCAACCTTATTCCAAGACACCAATGGTCGTACATGGTCCTAACCTGTTGGGCCTTCCGTTTATTAAGTGCAAACCAGGCCTGGCCCGTTGGGGTCCTAGGAGACCTGCCAGGTATCTACCCTCTAGTGTGCACCTCCTCTATGGTGTTACGAATGAAAGAATTTAGTAGCGGTCGTTAAAAACGGATAAATAGAGCAGTAGAAAGAAAAAAGATAACATGAAGAAGGAGTTAAGGAGTGATAAGAGATTATTACTCCTGTTTCCGCTGGTGCTACATGTTAGCTTCCCAGCTACTCAGTAGACCTCTTAGTAAGCGCTCAGTTTTCTAATTTAGCTGTTAGCTTAGCGCTTTTATTAGCCAAACTACAGCTTAATTTAGTACTTAGCAACTCCCATAATCCCCCATGGCACAAAAAAATAACCATAAGTCATGATTTAGAAATGTGCCTGTGTGGTACAGTCCAGCCCAGTGATACATGATGACCCATGCTGTGTTTTGCTGGGCAGCATGATCATACAGGATTGGGTATCATTGCAGGATGATGTAAAACTGTCTACTGTGGATGATGTTTGTGCAGGTAAAAATGGACTAGTCCAGAGTATTACAGTGTGATGGCCGCAGGAGTAGCCTTCTGCTCATTTGTATTCCTCTGTTTCTGTAAGGTGTCACAGAAGGGTTGGGACAGATTCCGCATGACAAGCACATAGACATTTATTTATACCAAATAGCTAAGGATTATCACTTTGCTATCTTTGTGGTATAATATATAGATTCATGTATTTCCATGTTTACTGTTGTATAGCAGTGGTTCCCAAAGTTTCTTAGTCATATACCCCTGGAGGGGGTATCCCATGAATTACCCCCAGCCCCATCGCTCCTCTCTGTTCAGTTGTTTATGCTGTAGAATTACATAAACAAAACAAACACACATTTGTATCCTACATAACATATAAATAGATTAGGCAGAATAACTAATGAATCTTATTTTATTGTGATTTTCAAATCTTTTTATTTCTTAACCCATTGTATACACATCACAGTAAGAAATTGAGTTGGCATCCGAGCAATTCGCTGTTGAAGTATTATAATACAACAGAATATAACAAATTAATTAGTCATTTCCTGAAGGTAACACTGTGTACCTGATTAAAATAAGTAATAATAATAAATACCTTCCTTTGCACTTACATATACTCAAGCACTAAATAATAATAGAAATTAAAATTGCAGTTGTATTTAATGTAACCACTTGATCGATCCATCTGACCCCGAGGAGTTAGTGAACCATAGTTGGAAAAACTAGGTTGTACATACATTTTTTTTAAACGTTGTCTTACGAGCTTGTGACTTCACATTTTCTTGCTTCATGTAGATTGATGTCTATATTTGTGTATGTGCTGAATGAGTGTGTGCTTCTATTTCAACATGTCCGCATCTTTTATATCCCCATACTTTATTCTCCATCCTGTCTGGGTCTTAACTTTCGGTGCCTCTCCCAACCCTAATTTATTTTAGGTGAGAACTCTGGCAAGTGCTGGAGGTCTTGATAATCTAGTGATGCTAGATCCAGGGAAATACAAGACTCGCCCAAAGGTCCCGGTTCCAGCTGGTGAAGGGTCCTCTACACACCCCCAATGGCAATTAGGGGAGCAGGAGTTTGAAGCTCTCATGAGAATGCTCGACAACTTGGTTAGTGCAAAGAAAAGATGACACTTCTAAACATTTGCAGCTGGGCTGGAACGTACAGATTTCATCCAAAAAACATGGAGTCCTCTAAATAACTGAATGTTGTTCAAGTATTAACATGGCTATTTTTCTGCCTCTCCTAGTGGTGTGTGGATTTCCTCAGCCTTTCCGTCTTAGTCATATTTGGCTTATGAGCTTTGTATTATTCCTTTAAATCCTAATGATAGTGGATTAGTGGGTGGTTTCCAGCCCATTTTACAGAGGCAATTAAGATGGACCTTAATGACATTTCTATTAAAATTGTGACTATGAAAGAAAACTTGCTTAAATATTATTTGTGAATCAGAGTAATTAAACTCTTAAATTTTCAGTTTAAAGGATTTTTACAAATGTAGATTTTAAAAGCAAGACTATTCAGCTTTTACCACACAGTCACCTATTATTATAAATTAAATGTATTATTATTATTATTATTATTATATATCATTACAAAAATAAGCTTATTGTTTGATTGAGGGAAATTATGTATTTTATGTATTTATTTCAATCGCTTTAAATTATGCCGGAAATTTCAAATGTTAATGAAAATAATTGTCAAGTCAGAAAAGTCCCACTTTGCACAGTATATTATTACAACTTAGCTGTCAGACATTAATTTTGTATCCATGCACAAGTTGGTTTAAAACATTTATAAACAGATTCAACAGACATTTAGGTACTACAGCGCTTATGCACAGTGACAGTCGAAGCACATTAGACAGTCATAACCAAACATAGCTGATGATTCAGATACCAGTTTATCTGTACATTGATTTTGGTTTAACAAAAGGAAATACTGATGTATCAAGCAGTTCTCCAGCCAGTTGCATTCTTCAAACAAAACAACGCTTCCATCTAGCACCCGGGGGTGTCCGTGTTCTATTGTTTATAAATTACATATTTGTTTGTGAGAACATGAGTCTCTCATATCCCTTAGTTGCATAGTCTCACTTTCAATATTGATGAATAACTGTCAAACACTTGCTTACTGCTGTAATTTCTTTGTTCATTGTCCTCCTGTTTCTCCAGGGCTACAGGACGGGCTACCCTTATCGCTGCCCAGCATTGCGGGATAAAGGTAAAAAGTACAGTGATGCTGATATCGCTTCCTCTGCCCATGGTGGTTATTCATACGGCGAGGACAGTGACTCAGGTGCTCGCTCCCCGCTGAAACAAAGCTTCCAGCGTGGCCAGCGAGACAAGTCCCGCTGGCTCAATGCTGGTGGCCGTCCCGACGAGCCCTTTGACGAAGGGCATGATGGCAGCAGTCCCAAGTCGAAGCCTAAGGTGTGGACGAACATAACACACGATCAAGTCAAACCCTTGCTGCAGTCTCTCTCGTCTGGTGTCTGCGTGCCAAGCTGTATAACCAACTGCTTGGTCTGTGCCTACCTTATTGTTAATAGTATAGAATTTACAGCTACCTGTTGGTGTAAAGGAGCAGTTGGTCGGCATCTTGAGGTTTTGGGGACAGATTTCAACTAATTTTTATTCAAACTTACTGTTTAAATATTTTAGTCAGCATAACCCATGACTACCTACTACTCACCTTTAAAGCCCATTCACTAAATTCAGATGTCCTATTATATTAACCCACCTTTCAAATGCAGTTGATTCTGCTTGTTAATTATTTGTTAGAATGCTTTGACTATAATAATAATAATAATAATACATTTAATTTAGACCCACTTTGCTCTTTTTTCCCTTCTGGTCTCCAAATGCTTCATGATGCCCGGCCAGCTGCCCACTGCATGACCCACTGCATGACCCACTGCATGACCCACTGCATGACCCACTGCATGACCCACTGCATGACCCACTGCATGACCCACTGCATGACCCACTGCATGAGTTGTAGTGTTGTATTGCATTGGTTTGTTGGTTTAATGTTTTTCCCAGAGGAGCGAGCAGAAGCGGTGTGGCATGAATTCTTAAGTGATGGAGTGAATGTAGCAGGACCACAGCAAATGTTTTGGTGTACTGCTCTTCCCTACACATTCTCAATGGTTTCTTTTTTTGATTTTCACATGATTCAGTAAACTGGATAAAGAAAGTAAAATGAAATGTTACGGTGTATCAGCCAACAACTTCCGTCTTTGTGTTTGCCTTGTGGACCTCCCACAAAGAATATAATAAATGCATTGCCTGCATAAATAAGGGAGGTGGCATGTCTCTGACTCCGAATTAAGGAAAATACCAACTTATTTGTGGACAATATTTAAAAAAAATAAATTAAAAAAAAGGCAACATTTGTCTTTTTTTGTTTTTTTTCAATAGACAATAGACACTCCCTAGCTTTTATATTATTCTCTCTAGTGTCTGGTTTCAGTGTATTTCAAAAATGGTTTCCTGCATGATTGGATTTGTTTGGAAGAAAAAAAAAAACCTTCCGAATTTGACTTGAATTTTAAATTGAGTATCTCCTGTTGGGAAAGTAGGAGATGTTGTGTTGTGAGACTCTTTTCTCAGTGAGTATATCATGTTTACATGTTCATCTCATTTTCGACTAATCCTTCCATCCAGAAAACCTTTCCTCATCCTGCCCCTGGTTTGGCAGCTAACCAGCAAAGCTGAGCGTTAAGACGGGAATAAAATCATGAGCTTTGGCTTTCCACCATTGATAACATGCCCACTGTAAAATGGCTAAAAAAAAACATTTTGCATGGAAGCTTAATTTCTGATGTGTATATTCATCCACCGCTCATTCAATTTGTTTCAAGATGTCAGTGCAGGCCTTCTCCTTCAATTAAGCTGAGCATTACCAGGTTTACAGAACCCTGGAAAGGAAATAGAGTCTTTTACCCGCAGAAGGAGGGAAATGGCTGCTAGAAACAGAGCAAGAAAAGGTTTCATCCCCTGCAGTAAAGATCAAACATTCTTGTCATAGTTGGTAACATTTTGACAGTGGCTTCTCTCACTCCCAAAATGGTTGGGTGTCCTCGAGTGTGTTTCTCTCTTATCTCTGTCATCCTTGTTGTGTATCAGCCTGGGAAATGACTCTGGTGATGCCAGCTCACCCCTCATTGCCACTCTCGCTTCGTAAGCCAGACTCATCAACCAGTCAACCCACTCATCTTTCACCTTCTGCCACCACCCACCCCTCACTTCTACCTGGCTTATTTCTTGTTGCCTTTTTTTCCACCTTCTGTGCTGTTTTTAGTTGAACTATAATGTGCTTTTGCTGTTTCTTTGGGATTTTACTACATCAATGATGACCGTAAGAATACATTTGATAGACATTTATCCTTGCGTCCTACTCTTCTTACCAGTGTTACACATGATGTCTTTTCAACTAAGAGCTTCCAACACCCATTACATGAGAGGTTTAACCAAATAAGAGTAAATAACCATGCAGAATGTTTTAAAAGAAGTTATTAAAACAACATGAAATACTTTTTTATCTTTTATGTAGCATCTTTGCACAGATGTATTCTCATAAATTTCACACGTCATGTAAAAGCTGATAATTAAAATTTTTAATCGGTGTCAACTGTAGTTTGACATCAATCCATAGAGCCAGGTGCAGATTTATATGAGCCTGATTTAGCATTCACTCCTCTGGATGAAATAAATGTGAAAAAAGGCATGAAGAAAAATCTCAGTAAGCAGTTTTAATGCTCTTCTCAGTGTGGTCCTATAGTGTTTGTTTACCAACCCTTACAGTTTAATCTTTACATTTCTATATGATAGTAAAATCACAACACTATCTTGTTTATCATGTATCATTGAGGCCTAAACTTCTCCATTTAGGTCATATATTTACTGCTCCTGTGAGTGTTTGTGAACCCTACTGCTCAAATTCAACAGGCTAGACAGAGTTAGATGATCATTCCTAATTACTGGATTAAGCTCATTTTGGTTGATAAGTAAGCGTCAGAGAGGTAAATAGTCGCCAACCCAGTTTGTATAAAGTATAAATCATCATTGTTTCAACTAGTCACATTCAAACGTTTTACAACCATCCAGCTGCCACTTTCAGTTCAGCATGATTCTTGTATTGTGAAGCCCGCATAGTATTTTGTTAATATTTTCCTGCTTGGATTTTCTTGTATTTCAGTCTATTAAGCTTAATTTTTTTTGTTTTTTTTTTGTTGTTTTTTTTAAATGCTTTCCTTGGTATTTACAGTGGACAAAGGAAGACGGAGCTCGCCAGGCTACTGTAGCCAATCAGTTTATCCCAATGAACACCAATCCAAAAGAAGTCCTAGAAATGAGGAATAAGGTATCACATTTCTCCTTATTTACTACTTTTATTTAAACACGCGGCCCACTATGAAGTCAAAGTGGTCTTTTTTTTAATCACTGTTTTATGAATTTAGATTCGGGAGCAGAACTTACAGGATATAAAGACAGCAGGACCCCAGTCTCAGGTTCTGTGTGCGTCCACTGTGGTGGAACGTTCCTTCACCCAGGTCAGTCTTTGAAGTCAGCACATTAAAACCTCACTACCCCAGCTGTCCTGACCTGAAGATGAATATACGTCTTATCTTGTTGTAACACATGAAAACAAATCTCTTGATATATTGTATATTCTGCTTGGGTCAGGAGTCATCCCCTTAAATCCAAATGCGGCTGAGTATAAATATTTTGACTGAAGTTGTCCTGGACACTTAAAAATGAATTGGTTCCAATCAAAACTCTTTCATTGTGATCTGATATGAAAAAAATCATTCTGAAGAGGTGAAGGAGGTGCAGTAACGCCTTCACCTCTCGTGATTAGAGGAGGACTAACTTCACCTCTAATAATGAGAGAGCAATACATGTTCTCTATATTGTGTCCAAGAGCAGTGGGATGACTTTGTCCTGTCACATTATTTTTTGACCACAGAGATTGACAATCTGGCAGGTGAGTCCTGTTTGGGAGAGGTAAACTCAGTTTCCCTCAAAACCCGTCAGCTCGGGTTGTCTCGCCATTCATTCCTTGTCATCTTTTTTTATTATTATTATTTTTTTTACATTATTATCTTTTGCATTCTCTTTCAGGTATTTTAGAGTTTAGGCTTTTATCTGTCTCATCATTTGCAGGTTGCTCATTTTGGTTTCTTGCTTTTTCTAATATAATTCCCATTATACTTCAAGATACTCGTATTTCATTTCTTTGCATGCAGTCATTATGCCATAAAAGTTCAAAGTAGAAAAACAGTTTAAACTTTAAAGAGCTCGATTTGCATGACAAGCAGGATATCAGCACATTAAAACAACTACCAGTACTTTGTGGTTTAAACGTGACCCACACATCAGTAGTAAGACCAACTGAGGCTTTGATGTGCTCTTATTGTGTTAATTAGCAGACTATATTAACCAAAACCGTGTAATGGATAGTTTGATCATACAGTGCATGATTTGGGCTTTTTGCTGAACAATGCTTTCGAATCCTGTCTCTTTGCATGCATTCCAGTGTTTCTGTGTGTCTCTGTGTGTGTGTGCGTGTGTGTGTATGCAGAGGCGGAAAGTAAGTCATTAAAGACAAAATCAGTTAGACCTCCTTTTAAGAAGATATTACAATGGCAGAATTACAGCTAAACCTGCTGTTATGGGTTTATTTTCCTCCTAGGTAGACTGAAATCAGTTCAAAAATCAACATTTAAGACAATTTCATGTTTTGATTGTAAAAAGATTAATTTATGGTTGGCAAACTAGCCCTTTCATAGCAACCATACATATCTCTTACAAAAACAGCTAAAATTAAGACATCACAAGCATCACGTCCTCCTGAGGCAATGTAGATTCATACTAAAGTATTATAGAGCTCTTTCCACCTTTGCGTGTATGAGAAGGTGGTAAATACATTCATAATTGCCTGAGAGAGTGCTGATTTAAATGTGCTGGTGTTTTAAGAGCTGGCTTGTGCCTCCTGGGTTTATTGCAGGACACCCCTCTATCTGACTGTTCAGACACTATTGATGGCCTTGATGTGTCCGAGGTGTCCTATAGTCCTGCTAAATCAATTAGAAAGGTACTTACTGCTCCACTATTCATCTGTACTTCACATCATTTTCATTTACTGGACCTGCCTACTAGGCTCTACATCCAGGCATGCGTATATAGAGTGGATAATTGTTGCATGAATGAGGCCATGTTTTCTGTTATGCGATTTGTATTTACCTGTCATACAAGTCATTTCCACAAGTTAAAGCACTCTACAGGCTTAATTTGTTTTTGTGGCAGTTAGGGTTCATAAGGTGAAAAGTGATATGAGTTTGTCTCCAGGAAATTCTTACCAATTCTTCATAACATATTGTTGCAATTTGAAGTGTTCCGTAGTAAAAAATACACCCGGGTGATGGATTGGTGACTTTCTCACATCTGTCAGTGCTTGGCATTTATGTAGCAAAATCCTTTTTCCTAATATTAAACCATTATGTTTCTCACATTATTTTGAAATGAAAGCTCTAACATAACTACGAAGATAAATATTTATTCCTATGCTCTTTCTGAAAGATAGTTAAAATTTAAATTTTTTTCTAGTCTCTTCAGGATTTTGAAATACATGAGGTTTTGTGCAGGCGCCAGGCATTAAAGCTAGTTTTATATTATCCAGTTCTTTATGTACACCTTGCAGAAATCTTGTGATCCTGTCATCTTCCTAACCATCTCATCCGTTTCTGCCTTTCTCTTGTGTGTCCTGTAGGGGGAGCTAGTGACTGCATCCAAGGCCATCATCGAAAAGGAGTACCAGCCTCAGGTTATCATCAGCAAGCAGGGTCCGAACCCTTTCACAAAACTCACAGACCAGGAACTGGACGAATACCGCAGGGAGGTGGCGCAGAACCAGAAAGGAACTGAAGGTAACACGCAGAGAAAAGGAGAGATGAATGCTACTATTAATGCGAAAAGAACAAACACAGGGTTATAGTTACTTCCTGACATAATAATGGTTAGCTTATATAAAACAGTGTATTGTGAGTAACCTTAGGAATCACTCTTCCTTTGTCCTCCTGTAGAAAATTGTACGTAGTGAAACAGTAATGTGATGTAGTTCATCGGCAATGTAAGAATAGGAGATCTTTTGAGCTATTACAGGATAAGGACAAGGATATGTCTCACTTATATGCTGCTATTTCAAACATTTATTATAAAATGACAGGAACTTTGAAAATACACTTCTAAGCAAGAACCTGAAGGACTTCAGTTTGGCCAAACTCTGCTTTATCTCCTCATGCACAAACACATATACATACTCATGAATTCACAGAGCAGGGTCAAGGTGATAGTGGGAAAGGATTGGCAACCATCGTAACCTGTCCTTCACATGAAATGCTACGGATGGATCAAGCCTGCGTACCCTCATCTCTACATTCTACAACTGAGTCACCCAGCTTAGAGAAAGCCCCATCCACATCTGCCACACCACCCTCTGAGAAGGGCTCTCCTTCCTTCAGCCTTACCGGCAGGGCTGAACCGGCTTTTGGTGGTGCAGACTCAACAGTGGCTGTTGTAGATGATGTTTTTTCAACTGTGGATGAGGTTATTACAGCTTCCCCACACAAAGAATTCCACTGCGCTGTGCTGCGTGCCCTCAGCAAGGAGCCAGTGGTGGGAGAGGCACCTATGGCAGATCAGGCTCCAGCAGGTACCCCATATGAAGTGGAGTCCTCTTATAATGGGCCCTCTGCTTCCCTCCCCTCCCCTGCTCAGCCTTGGCCCATCTCAATTCATACAATGCTCTGGGACATGTGGGAATCCCTGCCTGCTGTGTCTTGTCCTTTCCTATGGGTTTGGAGTCTGCTAATTTTGTTTACCATGTGCAAGCATCCTTCCTACCCACAGTTCAATCTCAGAAGCCCCCACTCGATTATTCAACCTACAATCCCACCTCTCTGAATCTGAATATTGTGCAATGGCTTCAGAGTTGTTGAGGATTACCACTCTGCAATTTAATTGGACGAGGAGCTGAGCAGAGAATATGTGGGGAACATAAGCAATCTTAATTTGAGATTTTAAACCCCCCCCCCCCATGTTGTTTTCACACCTGATAGTCTGGGGACTCTCTTCGATTGGGGGGGTGATATTGAAACCATGGTGTAAGTTAATTTGGTTTGTTCCGCTTAAAAAGAGGAAGAAATAACCAAAGTTTGTCCCCTTTCACCAGCTTATGCCCTACTCACATGGGACTAGTATTACCTGGGGACAGGGACATATATTTTGAAATTATTACGGAGTGCATATGTGATATTAATACTGTAAATGCACCATACCTGGTACCTCAGTTATTTATTGTTTCCTCTACTGTCTGCATCGTTATGGCAGCTGCGGTGGATATAATGAAATGCAGTTTTGAACTGGTGTTAGAGAAATGTAAAGGATTGATGTGTCCTACAATTCACATAATTATTTTAGCTCGCCGTGTTCATTAACACACCACGGCCACTACTGAGGCAGGTACGGGAGGCATGAAAGTTTGGGTACCCAAGGTGCATGTTGGATCCAAGGGAAAGGAACGTCTCAAACTGCACGTGGGGGGTTTAAGAGTTCCGGCGGGTAGGCTTGCGTCTGGTCGGAACTCCACAAGCCTGCCTGTCTGACCAGCCTCCAGAACACCTGCCTTACCCTGCCTGCCAAAACCACTGTGCATCTGGGCAATACACCTTGAGGCACTGACAGCTGGTTGCAACAGCGACATTTGCGAAGATCATAGTACTTCATATCCTCGGGGATAATATCATTAAATTTAAGTGAAATAAAGACTTCACTTATCCTGTACGAATGCACCACATGAAATACATACCTGGGGGGGTAATTAATAAATCACACGAGGTCCTCAGGTAATATGAGTCCCATGCGTACGACGTCTTTTCATGGTTACAGATGCCCAGCGAGTTACAGACGTTGATTGAACGTATTAAATCACATATGTCCCACAATGCACTGTGCTTTGCTCCACTTCCTACCTTTTGTTCATAACTTGGTCCGCTTTGCTTTCACACCCCGAACAAACTGCACCAGGGTTCACTTCTAAGTTGGTTCGGGTTCGATGAGCATTCGCACCACCCCAAACGTACTGCCCTATGCAAGGAAACAAACCCTGGTCGTTGAAAGCGGACCAAACGGGTCTGGTGTGAAAGCGACCTCATTCAGGAGAGAGGGTGCTCTCCTGAACTATAAAAATGCTTTTGCAGTGGAGTGCCGTGCTAACCTGAAGCTGTGTTTAAGCTCAGTCATCCAATCAGAGCTTCCCATGTGTGGTTATGAATAAAGGCGTTTCCTTTTTTTTCCTGCTAACATGTCCTGGATATATATCTGTTGGTGTCTACTCCCCCTCCTTTGCCTCTGACTGATTTCCAATAAAACTACTGGTAGTCCAGATTGTTTTAGGCATTTTAACATTGATTTAAGTCGGATTAATTTGAAGGCTTTTGCAATGTTCTTCTGTTTGAGACTTCCTCCCTGGTTTGATTTTATCATGCCGTCCTCCCTTTTCTTTGCGCTGCACTGTTGTTGGTGTTGACCTTTCCTAAACTTGAAAAATTTCCTGGTTCAATATAAACTTTAGTCCTTAAAAAATTTCAATCCTTATTTATTGAATGATATTTTGATTTATACTCTTTAATTGGTGGTAAACGGTTTCTCTTTGTTTTATTTTCGATGATTATTCATTTAGAGCCTGAGGAGCTCGTAGAGCCAGAGGAGGAGCCTAAAGGCCAGAAACCCACTGCGACACCACCCAGCACCCCGATCAGAGCAGAGGACGGTAGGTTTGTTAGGGTCTCTCCAGTTCTCTGGCTAGATATTAGGCCTTTCTAAGGGTCTACAGCAGCAATGCGAAGGCTCCTGGTCATGCACCTGCCTGTCTGTCTTGAAGTCTGTTCATGTTGTGGTCTTTAATAATACTACTATGAGTGCTGTGCCGTGTCTTCTGTAATAACAGACCAAGAGGTTTTAATACTTGATATCAAGATGTGATGACAGAATAGAGTTTGGAAAGGACATCTCTTTATCTAAATATATATAGATTCTTTTTTTCCACTTTTATTGTAGCTTTCTCCATCTATTTATCTCCCTCTTGGTCTTTATTACTATTGGATTACACCTATGTGAACATCGGATATGATATCAGACATGAACCAAAAATAATAAGTGAGTTATTTAAACAATAACTAGCATCATTCCAGTTATTTAGGAAATTCTGACTTAATATATTCAGCAATTAGTGAGGACTCGGATGAGACGCATGGAGCGCAGGTGTAATCTAATCAAGATGAAATGTTCTATAACATGTGATTCTATGTACCGTATATATCTCCTATACCCCTTCATTTTCATTCTCCATATTTTTGGGATTACTAAGAATGGTTCCAACCATTCTTTTAAAATTTGTCTTGTTTTATTTTCTCTATTTCACATATTCTTTTTTTTAATTACACACGATGCCTGTGGTTTGATCTGCATAGACATTTGTTTCTACTTGTGCTTTTTCTTCTTTGTGGCTGCGATTACACTCAGGAGAAGGAAATACAAAAGAGTACCTGTTGCCATAGTAAGTACGTACTGTGCCACCTCCTCATCACCTTCATATTTCTCCTCGACCCTTCATATTTCTCCTCGACCCTTCATGCCTGTGTTCCACCATTTCTTGTTTTCATCGCATGAATTAACTTGTAGAGCTGTTCTATGATCTGAACTAACCCGTTACCTGTGCTTTGAGACTGACAAGTCAGTTGTGTAACTGAACCCTAATGAATCTTCTTTTTTTTTTTTGGGGTTGTCAGGGATAATTTGAAAGCTCCTCCCTCTTTTGTAATTTGTTTTTACATATTTCCAGATCCAAAAAATCGCATACTCTTGGTGAGAAATAATAAAAACAAAAACATTTCTACTTAATCTTTTACAGTGTTATTTAAGAAGCTATCCGTAGAACTGTAATTTAAACTGCTTTAAGTCCCGTACACTCAAAGAACCCGGTCTGAACAAAAAGTGGAGGATGTTCCAGAAGTAAACCTAACAACCCATCAAATCTTTTATACTGTTGGCCTCGTTTCTACCAGTCAATGTTTCACAATCAAACTAACCAAACCTCTTTTGCCTCGTATGCACATCCTATCAATGTTCTATGATATTTTATTTAATTTTAAGGTAATGTCTACAATTTTGTTTGTCTAACATACATGTTCTTTACCAGGTACATTGATGCTTTGATTGTGGCTATCAAACCAAACATACTGT
Organism: Lophius americanus; assembly: GCA_037951165.1. Classification (NCBI taxonomy): domain Eukaryota; kingdom Metazoa; phylum Chordata; class Actinopteri; order Lophiiformes; family Lophiidae; genus Lophius; species Lophius americanus. Next base: position 1,319,060 of record JBBDHG010000057.1, read on the forward strand.
ATGTGCTGTGTAGGCTTGCTGAGATTTGCGCTTGGATTTGCTTTAAAGTTGGTATTGAGCTGCAACACTTGGTCTTGTGGTGTTAGTCTTAATTTTATGTTCTAGTCTCTGCTCTGACAAACATGACAGAATTAAAATAAAGACTTTAGTGTTTTCTCTGCTTTTGACAAAAGTTTATTTCATTATAGTCTCTGTAGCATGTGAGCAATATTAAAAATTAGCAAAGCTCTTGTTAATTTGTGGCTGACAGGACTGTGAGATTCAACACAAACTTTTAATGTACTAATAATAATAATAATAATACATTTAATTTATAATGCACTTCACATTTGGATCAAATCTCAAAGTGCTACAAAGTAAAAGCAGATAAAAGCATAATTTTATTTAAAAAATAAAATAACTATATTAAAACCTGACCAAAAAGCAGCAATGTTAATAAAGTTATAGGTTCTGCCATAAAGGAAAATTTTAAGTCCTTTTTTAAATATGTCAATCGTCTGTGGAGCCCTCAGATGGTCAGAGAGGGCATTCCACAGACGAGGGGCAGCAGAACAGAAGGCCCGATCACCCATGGTGCTGAGCTTAGTCCGGGGAAGGAGGAGGCGGTATGAGTGGGTAGAACGGGGGGATCGTGTTGAGGTCAGTGGGGTGAGTAGTTCTTTTAGGTAGGGGGGTGCGTTACCATGGATGCACTGGTGAGTGAGGAGGGAGATCTTATAATCAATCCTGGTGGAGATGGGAAGCCATTGAAGGGAATGAAGAAGAGGGTGATGTGTTTACGAACCCTCATCAGGATCCTTGCAGCACTGTTTTGAACATACTGTAGTTTACTACAGTATGTATGTACTGGCCTATCATCACTGAGGCCAACTGAAGCATTGCTCCTGGAACCAGCACAAGCTGCCTCTAATATTGTTCTGCTGGGAGTAGTTTCAACAGTGGGCTGCCAAAATGGTCCCCAGTTAGAAAGTAATCGTTCGGTCTCTTGACACGTGGACATGGGATCGTATCACCATTCCTCTAAATGGGTAATAATATTAACCTCAAACATAGACAAGCACTAGTTAGCTAATGATAGAGTAGAGAACACATCGTCAAGTTATCTGAAAATGGACTTAAGTAATATGTTTAGCGCTTTAATTTGTGAAAAAATACTATCATGATTTTAAACAAAATTTGTGAAAATAAAACCTATAAATTCTCTTCCAGTATTCATTATTAAGATAAAAAGAACATCTCTGTATAGTGGCTATACTCCCAGCAACTGAATCAAATCAATTTATTACTCACTGGTTTTGAATTTATAACGCTAACTGTTAATTCAAGTTCTAATGTCTCTGCATTATGAGAGTTGTTCCAGTTTATAATTAAATTAACTTGATTCCCTCCCCAGACTTGACCTCACTTATGTGGCTATGATATAATCTTTGAAAACTTCATTAGTTTTTTCGGTTGTAGACTTTGATTTTTGTTTGTGCGCAGGCTGCATATGATCCAGGGAATAGCACTGGTTAAGATATCCCTGTTTAGATGAAAGTACTCGGAGCAAAACTAGAAAAAACTGTTTCTTCTCAACCATCAACTGTTGAAGATGTTCTTTTTTTTTTAGGGTCTTAAGTTGTTGTTCTTTTTCTGTACAAACAGTGAAATGTTGACCGTACCTCATTCTCTGAGTGGGATTTGACTTGAATATATGTTTCAGGCGCGAAACTCAAAGCATGCTGTATTTTTCATCGGTAGTCAATGAATACATCGCCCATGTACTAGACAGACACTTTAAAATGTTTGGAATTTTTTTCACTTAAAATATTTTTTGTTTCATTTTTAACAAATCAGAATAGTAGACAGGTTTCTGGAGTGCACAGCAGAAAGGTTTGCTTGACAGTGCTTTGTCATTTGAAACATCATTCAGCATAAACCTATTTAGAAAATGCAGAACCAAAATAAAAACTCTACTTAGCACATTCTTCAGGAAAAATAAATCCAATGACATCACATATGCTTTTAACGGGAATTGACATTTTTACATTATATGAATGAATTTGCAACTTCAATAACTCTCTTCTATTGGTCTTTCTTCAATGAATGCACTGGTGACTGGGGATCCTGAATATTTTATGCTCCTCAGTTGTACTAACCAAAGATGGTGGGTCCTTGGGAGGTGCTTTCATGTTATGTAATAACATAATAAGACATGGTGCGTCTTGGATTGGCTTCTGGTTAAGATTTCAGCAATTTTATGTTCTATTTTGGCTCTTAGTGGGGATGTTTTGGACTTTGAGACATGGCTCAATGAAAGTACAAATACTGTACATTCATTATATTGCCAAATTGTGAAATTATTCACCAATAAATACGACTGTTATAGTTAAAACTGGTTCAGATTGATGCAGCAGCTTTTCCAGTGGTTGACTTGTAGCGGTTTTGGATACTGTGAGCCATCAGTTTTTCCTGAAGTTTATAACTATCCCCTGCCTCCTCCCACCAGAGACTCTGCCGGAACAAACCTATAAGGATGAGAGCGATGCAGCCACCCTAAGACAGACACTTCCAGATTTAACACCGGATGACCCCTCAGATGCCCCGGCCCTTCCTGCTGAAGATTCTGCCCCTACCCCTGCCACTGCAGACCCAGCTGAGGTGGAGGAACCCGCTGATCCTGTTGACCAGGAGGGTGAAGAGTCTCCTAGCAAATCACCCTCCAAAAAGAAAAAGAAGTTTCGCACTCCCTCTTTCTTAAAGAAAAACAAAAAAAAGACAGAGCCCTAGATTCTGCCTCGTTTCATCCTTCCAGTAAAAAGCCACAGTTACATACATCTATGCTTTTTTTTAAGACGATTTTTTTTTTGCTGGCTTATTAACCTTTTTTCCTCGTTAGTGTGTGCCAATTTTGTATGCAGTGTAAAAACCTTGGTTGCATAAAAAGCTTCTTTTTTTTAAATTTTTAAAGGCTTTTAGTTATGAGTGAGTGCGTTCTGTCTTGGGCACTCCATCTGGCCTTTGATGCAGGTCTATTACCGCAGGCCCACCCACTCCATGCAAGGTTTTGAAGTTTAATTGTCCTCCTTTGAAGAAGAGTATTGTAACCACTAGAATGTATTGAGATTGTATCAACGATATGTCCAAGTGTCTTTTGAAACATGCAGAAAGAGAAGCTTTTGTGCTTTTGTTTAACTGGATGTAAGTCTGAGAGTGAGATCTTTGAATCTGCTAATTTTACCTCTGAAGCTGTGCACTGATGGCCATGCTAGAAAGCCTGTAGATGGAAACTTCAGTCAAAACAAGTCAATGTAATGCTTCCATAATCCATTAATTTTTATTAAATATTCAACATACAAACAAAATCACATCTGGCTGTTCATTTACTTTTTCCAAAAACTGAAAGGCATCCTCCCATACGCATTTGTCACAGCCTTATGTTGAAAGGTGCTTCAGACCTTTTTATATTTGAGTTTGGTTTATCACTTCTCAAACTAGATCAACTTCGATCACTGAAGCCCTGCAGAATACATTGTTTGAAGCTTGCGATATTGAGCATGATTCACATAAATTGCCCTGGGAAGAGTAAGCAAGCCTGGTTTATTATTTAGAGGGTAGATTGTGTTTAATTTAGCTTAACGGCTTTAGTAGGAAGTGATGTGGAAAGAATACTCTGTTTATAATTTTTCATTCTGATAATGCATTTGACCGTCGGGAACAGGCAGAACTCCTTCATATTGTGTGTTTATACATTACATTTTCTCAATAGTATATAAATGCTTCTATTTTAATCTTTTTGCTTCTCACAAAGTAAATTGTTCCATGATTGCTTGCTGTGAGAGACCAATGTGAACGTCCTCTATGAACCACTATCTTTGAACTGATGCTGCATGTTGCTTATAGATCAGTCATAATTCAGAATCTTTAACCTGGACTTTCCTGTGTTTAACTCCACTCTGAGAAAACAAACATTGGTCATTAAATGCTTGTGTATTTACAGTTGCAGTAAAGATTCAATGTGCACTGGAAAAGTAATTCTATTTTTATGTCAATGTGTAACCATTCGTGTGATGCAAATGAGCTTAGCTTAAGGCTGCCTTACAGTTATCCCAAGGCTGTCTCCATGCATTGCTTCCAAACTTTTGTTTTTTTTACCTTGTGTTAATGAAGGGTTAGTCATCGGTCCATATAACTCATTGTGAACTGAAAGACAAAACTAATGAGAAACTTAGTATGAGATGCTTAATAAACCTTGGTCTATGTTCACCAAAAGGTGATATATCTACATCTACATGCATATATCTACATGTGAAGAGTGGTTAGTATGTACAATCCTTTTAAATTACTAACTAGCCCTTTTATTTGAATGTTGTTTTTCATTAATGTGTCAAAAACAATACAAGAATCTTGTCATGGGTTCATTTCAGTCAAACTTAGCATTTACTGTTATAAAACTATGCTGATTTGTATTCTCTGTCTGATCTACTTCCATTTTTAATGTGTCATAAATATAGGATCTACAGACATTCTAGTCCCCTATATTTTCTCTTGGTTCTGCCTCTTTTACAACCATGATTAAAAACACTTATATGAAAGGTATTCTGTGATTGTTGTCATTTCTTAAAAATAATCTGTTCTTGTGAATAGCTAAGCAAATCAAAATGACCAGTTATTAGGAGACAAAGGTAAAGATGACTTCCAATAGTTTAAGCAAGACTGCTTTCTTCATACATTTATTAAAGTTCCGAAAACATGAAGTAGTCAAGAACCACCACGCAAAGATTTGGGCGTCATCCATGGTTGGTACTCAGGAACGCCCTCTATGACGTATCACAATTTATAGCCAAATGAGAGCTGAAATTTTACCACAAATGGGTGTACGGTGTTAGTGAAAATCTAATAACACCTGTAAATACATAGACACGTGGAAATTTACCAACGAATGTATTAAAATGCATGTATACGTGTGCTGTAGAAACTGAAACCGGAAGTAGTTATTGTTTACATCTTTGTGTTGAAATGTGTCCCCAGACTTGGGCTAACTGGCCATGGAAACCTAGTGACGCAAGTATAACGTAGAACAACATATACATATGAATATATAGAATTGAGTACGTTTGCAATTAATATGTCGTTCATGTGATTTGAAGCCTTATTTTGAAGGAGCAAATAATTTACAACACTCCACCGTAGGAAGTCACACCGGAAGTACTTCTGTCCGTGTTCTTCCTTTGAACTTTGACCCCAGTGTTGTGCACGCTGTTAATGGAAACCCAGGAACACATTGTGGATAGAAAAATATAGAATTATTCTTTAAAGTCGGCGTTGGCAGAGCGTTAGTGTCTGATGTTGTCTTTCGCCTGTGTTTAACTAACTTGGGTTACCAAACGCAGCTAAAAGGTAAACTTTATGATTGTGTTAACGTTTGTTTACAAATCGTTGATAGCTTTTAGTGGATGTAGTTAGCCATAAAGTAGCTATTAATGGTACATTATATTTCACTTGATACTTTAAGTTGCTACTTTAAGACACTTTATAGCAATTCAGACGTATAATAGGTCAATGTTTATATCAAAATGCCATAAACGTTCATTGTAAGCCAGGTCAAGGTTGACTTGAGCTAAGTGAGTAGAGCAACCGGGAGATGCGGATTTCGAGCGTATCCCTTGGGGATGGCTTTAATGCAGAGATACATTTGTACTATATGTATGTACTGTGTAACATGTGATACATAAAGGAATATTATTATTGTTAATGTTATCAATATAACTCAACTAGGAGGAGTATTCACGTAATCTGTGCATTAAATTAATATGATATACGAAACGAGAGTTTTAAAATCTGTTCTGTCTCATACTGATGTTTGTGGATCTAGCCTGATAGTGTCTTTAATTACCTGTTGCAGATGGGGAAAGAACCTAAAAAGAGAAGTCTTGCTGACAAGGTCCGGAAAACGAAGACCTCCACTGAGATAAAAAATAATCCTTTCGAGGTGAAAATCAACCGGAAGAAATTTGATATTCTTGGGAGGAAAACCAAGCACGATGTGGGTCTGCCTGGTGTGTCTCGTTCAAAAGCCATAAATAAGGTAAAAGAACATTTAATCTTCTTCAACTTCACCGTACAATCCTGACTTCTTGTAAACAATTACTCAGCTAGAGCAATTTAGCTTCTTTAAATGTCTTAAAATGTAATATGGATAAACATATGATGGTGGTGAGATGGTTGATTCTTTTCAGGTATTTCTTGCCAATGATTTTGCTATCAGTGTTTATTAGGAGATTTGTCAAAAGCAGTTTGAGTTTTTTGGGTCCTTATTTTTATCCTCTGACATTCTGGTGAATAGTGATGATAGTGTTCGTGAAAAGTGTAACTAAACTCAATGCAAAATAGATCTAATCCTGGGAATTCATTGGTATTGTTTGACATAGGTTCTAATGCTTCTTCATATTCTATGGATGTTTCTTCATATTCTGTGGATGTTCGTGGAGTGTCTGAGAAGAAGTGTGCTTGGGCTGTAGTTAGTTAAGGTTGTGTGTGTGTGTGTGTGTGTGTGTGTGTGTTTGCCATGTTAAGTGTGTATATCTCTGTTGAATTACTTTTCCTTATTGTCATTGTATCTGTAGTCTTTTCTTAAGACTCTGTATATCGTTGTGGATCATTATTTGTGTTTCCTGTTAAGTGTTTGATTATTGAAATAAGGGATTTTCCTTACTGCGTTTAAGCTGGTTTGCTAGGCAGTTAATGGATTTGGAAGGGGTTATACTCTGTTGTTTTATTGATAATGTTATTAGTATAAGGGACCAGTTTTGAAGCATTTATGATTTATCTATTACTATAATCTATGTTTCTCTAAAGTGTTCCAGCTAAGTGTATCTGCATGCATGTGGTTGTCTAAGAGGGAGTGCACTATATTAATTTATATTCATATCATATTAATTTCTATGTTTTGATAGAGAAAAGAAACACTCCTGAAGGAATACAAGCAAAAGAACAAATCCAACAAACTGATTGACCGACGTTTTGGAGAGTATGACACCAAGATGGCACCAGAAGACAAAATCTTGAAAAGGTTTGCGATGGAAAGACAGGTCAGCAATTTAACAATAGGTCACAGTAGACATCAGGTTATGACATGCAGGTTAACTTTTAGTCAAATCAAGCTAGTTAGAAGACTCGTATGTAAACCTGATTTAGACTTGATTTATTCTATCTATGTCTATGTCTATTACCTTTGACTTGATTCCATTGGTCTGACCTTCTGATAATGTAAATGAATTATGTGTATCTTACAACTTAAAATTAGGCAGTAGTCTAAGAAATTCTATTATTGGTTTTTAGTAATTCATCAATGCCGTAGCCTGTACTGTAATTTATCTATCAGGACAAGGTTCTTCTTAGCACTGTTTCATCTAAATTTGAAAATAAAAACTTCTAAAAATAAAGAAGGGAGACCAAATATATATATGCTTGACCTAACTCTCACTTTTGATTCATATTTCAGCGTGTCCATGATAAGAAAGATTTGTTCAACTTAAACGAGGAGGAGGAGCTGACTCATTATGGCCAGTCACTGGCAGAAATGGAGAAATTTAATGACCTTTTAAATAGCGATGATGAATCAGAAGAGAAAGGTCTTCTGTCAGGTGAGTATCAATTTAGCACAAACAAAAAATTAACGTTGGTCTGTTAGAAACTGATGTTACTTTGAGCCTGTTTACTTTTAGCCTCATAAAACACTATATTTTTGTTTCCTCTTTATTGACAGTGTTTAATATTGATCAGTATTATTATAAATATTCTGTATTAGATATTCTAACTCAATTACTCTATACTATGGTTGACAAAGAAAAGTTAAAATGAAATTTTCTTTTCACCTTTTATTTTAAAAATGAAAAAGCCATGAGTTAACACTTTTTAATTGACGCGTTGTTAATCCCAGGCCACAACTTAATTTGAGTCATATTAAAGCTGATAGAGTTGGTATGTAAATATGAACACTAATCTTTCTCATATAGCTGAGCTGACTGCTTCCCACTTCGGTGGAGGTGGAGGCCTCCTGAAAAAGAAAGCATCAGGTGATCAGCAGGAGGAGGGTGGAAGCCAGAGGGCCAAGTCCAGACAAGAACTCATTGAAGAGCTTATCCAGAAGTCCAAACAGGAAAAGGTGAGCCACACACAATAAAATTGATTAATTTAATAAATACATAGTTTTCCCCCCTTTACACAGAAATGCATCCCAACAATGGAACAGAGCTCTTACCATGTGGAATAGTAATATTCATTATTATTTATCATTAAGAAATAGTAATTAAAGCAAAAGTCTGGAGATATTCTTTAATTTTGCATAGTTCAAACCCTTCTTACTCTAGCGTTGAGTGATTTGTTCCATTATTACGAGGAACACAGCCTTGCAATTTGTTTTGAGTCATAACCACGTCTGCATTCTTCTGCTATCAGTACCGGTACTCATCAGTGCACTACAACTGCAATGAAAATAGTCCCAGTCAATGCAAAATTTACTCCCATTTGGGTAGCCTTTACTAATAACACCAGCACCCTGCTTTTTAAAAATTAAAAGTAGTTATAAGAGATATGTATTCTCAATTAAGTAGATGAGGAGATAATAAAACATCATTGTTTTTGTCTTTTCAAGGGATTTACTGACACCGATAGAAATTAAGATATTACCTGCCTTGTCCTTTCAAGAGCTTTGAGTATTTACTCATGAATGATTTAGGGGAGATGTGGTCTTAAAAAATGCCCCAAACAGGGGTCCAAATTTGAATTCAGGACACCAGACAAAGAATATATACAATATATACAAAATATATTAAATCTAAACTATTTGGAAGCCAAAGGAAATTTTAAAGAGCCAAAATATAACAACGTTAGATTCCAATTCGCTTGCAAAGGAATTAATTCTCATTCGGAAAGGAGTGTACACACAGCATTTTATTTCTGATTAGGCTTTCCTTACGATTTTATTCAGAATAAAGGGGTCCAGGAGACGATTATGTTGCTAATGTCTATCAACAGCTTCTTTAGGGTATGGTCTCAGAAGACTTTCAGTCATAATTAGTAGGTGGGTTTACGTTGACAGCCTAATTCGAATTGATTCGGAAATTAAGCCATAAGACAATGTCTTTTCCTCTCTCCCTCCCCCCATCATTCCCTCCCTTGTTTCTCCAGTATAGCAGTAAACATGAGTTATTATTGAGCTGTTTCCTCATTAAATTATCAGAATAACACAGCTGTTGACAGCTCTTCCGACTGATGTGCCAGCGCACGAAACACCATTCCAATTAGATCACTGTTCAGGTAAACGGTCCAACAGGAATATCATCTGCGGAATGATTAAATTCTGGAAGGAGAAAAGTATCCATGTAAACTCAGCTTCTGTACTACTGACGGAAGTAAACAATATATACATTTTTTAAATTCAGGACAGGATCCATGCTATCCTAACTGCAGTTGAACATTTTTTTCCATTAATGGCAACCCTGGGAAAAGATTTGATTTTTCTTAAATGCAGATAAGAAACATGTTTCAGTAATACCAGATATCCTAAATACCATCATAATCCTTATTCCAGAGTTTTTTCTTCTTTTTAAAAAAAAAGATATCCCAGGTGATGAACTTAAACTTGTTTTTACCTACTCAGAGGGAGCGACAGGTGCAGAAGGAGGAGGCACAGGAGCTGACTGAGAAGCTTGATCAAGAGTGGAAGACCATACATGCTCTGATGGTGAAAAAGACACCCAAAACTGAGTGTGATGACAAACCTGAGGAGAGGCCTAAGGTAAGATTAAACTGCCCAATCAACTAACTGTGTGTGTTATAGGATCAGTGTCCTGACGTTTATTTGCTTTCTCCCTTACTCTATCTCTCTTTCCGCTGTACCTTTCAGCCGGAAGCATATGACATGATGGTCAGAGAGCTCGGCTTTGAGATGAAGGCTCAGCCCTCGGAAAAACTTAAAACCCCAGAGGAACTCGCCCAGGAGCAGAAAGAGAAACTGCAGAAACTTGAGGTATAGCTACAGTCCCTGGGATAGTTTTTTTAACTGTCGGTATCATTACCATGTAACACTCTGTTTTTTAACATATTTAATTGCTCTGTATTTTCTCCAGGCTGACCGTCTGAGAAGGATGATGGGAGATGAAGGTGGGGACGGTTCACAAAGTCAGAGGCACTTGTCCGCTGATGACCTCAATGATGGCTTCATCCTGGATAAGGAAGACAAGAAGACCTTGGCATATCATGTAATAGAAAGAATTTATATCAGAAATGGTCATGATCTTTTTTTAAAATACATTTTAATGTTAATTTAGAGTTTATTTAATTCCTTCTTATTTTGTGTCCAGGATGGAAAATGGAACATTGGAGAGAAGTCTGATGAAGATGGAGATGGTGAGGAAGATGGAGATGGTGAGGAAGATGGAGATGGAGAGGAAGAGGAAGATGGAGATGAAGAGGAAGACGGAGATGAAGAGGAAGACGGAGATGAAGAGGAAGACGGAGATGAAGAGGAAGACGGAGATGAAGAGGAAGATGAGGAGGGGGAAGAGGAGGAGGAGGGCAGCAGTCAAGGAGAAGACGAAGATGGTCACTCAGATCTGGAGTCTGAGCAAGAAAGTGAGGATGAAGGGAGAAACCAAGACAATGAAAAGACCAGTGTTACACCAAAAATTAGTCTGAGTAAAGAGGAGGTGAAGGCCCAGCAGGAAGCAGCTAAAATGGAGCTGCCATACACCTTTACAGGTAATCACACACAGACACCAATCAGCAAAAGACACGTGTTAGATTTGAGTTGAATAGAATCTGATCTTAGTTTGATTCAGACCTTGATTTTTTTTTAAAAAGCGAAAAGATACTTTTATTGATATGCTTCTTCTTTGATTATATTTTGCATTTCTTGCCCTTTTAGCTCCAGAGAGCTACAGCGACTTGAAAGACTTACTCCATGGCAACACCCCAGACAACCAGCGCCTCATCATCGCCAGGACACAGAAAAGCAACCATTCCAGTTTGGCTGTGGGCAATAAGCTCAAACTGCAGGTGCAAGATAGATTTTGGTGTCTGTATTCCTGTAACTTCATTTGGTGGCTGATGCTTATGTGACCATTCTTGATCTAGTGCTTAATGGTCTTTCTTTTTCTTTTCTTTTTTGTCTTACTCAGAAATTGTTGGAGTTTCTGTTGGAGTACATTGGAGAACTGGCTAACAGGAGTCCACCTGAGCTCATTACAATAGATAAGCTCATACCGTGAGTTCAAAATGTAGCTTTGTACCACTTCATCACTTCCTTTCAAATATTTAGTCATCCGATTTAAGAAATTTTAAAATCTCTGCTTTCTCATTTCCTTTATCTCTGTAGAGAGGTGTACACCTTATGTCAGATGTTTCCAGAAGCAGCCGGCAAAGCTATGCAGAGCCTACTTGGAGACTCTGGTCATAGCATGGAGGAAGTGCTTGAGGTCAAAGGGCACGTTGCTTTCCCTAAACTAGACATGGTAAGGTATTCTAACCAGCGTTGATCTCAAGGTCGACTATTAGCTTTGAATCCATCCTTATGACGCCTCGTCATCAAGTGTCATGTCTGTTAGGGCAGCAGTTCAGGTTTAGTCCACAGTCAAGTAAATTAATCTACATAGCAGACATTTCCTTTATTTATCACGTTACACAGTACAAACATACACATACCAACTTAAGTTTGTTTAACAGCGAACCCAGATACATATCGAAATCCCCCCCCCCCCCCCCCCAAAAAAAAGTGTGAAAGTGAAACTTCTTTAGTCAGACATGAATAGTGTCTTTAATCTTCCTCTCATGTTCCGAGGCCCACCAACGCCACTAGAAAATGAGGGCCCCTTCATATTGCATAAGTGACTTTGAAAACAAGCCCTTGCTGTTGGTATCCAATGTATTTTATTTTGTATTTCTAGCTGGTGTACCTGAAGGTGACCGCCCTGCTGTTTCCTACGTCTGACTTCAGACACCCTGTTACCACTCCAGCTCTGCTTTATATCAGCCAAGCTCTCACCAAGGTATGCTCAGTGATTAGCCTCATTGTTCTTTTTTTGTGTTCTGTGAGCTGTTTTTCATAGGAAGGCGCTGTGAATATACACCTCAAACAGTTTCACTTAAGCTCTTCAGAGCACAACATTTTTGTTCCAAATCTGACGCTGAAACTCTGAAGTCAGTTTTTTGTCAGTTATTACAAAGTTAATGTAACTGAACAAATGGATGTTTGCTGTGCACCACAAATGCCCTAATTATACTCTTGGACATAATTATGTGTGTATTTTTGTGCTCGATTGCTGTCCTTAGTGTCCAGTGAGATCATTAGAGGACGTGTCGTCAGGTTTAGTGTTGTGCTGTCTGGCAGTGGAGTACATCTCTTTTTCAAAGCGCTTCATGCCTGAGCTGATCAACTTCCTCACTGGAACTTTACACCTGGCTGTAAAGGACAAGTCAAGTCTAGGTACGTGGTGTTTCACAACTCAAATGTTTGTCATGCACCTTTATGTGCCCGCCGAGTACATAGACCTCGACTTTGTGTTGCAGGTTACGCAGCGATGCCGCCCTTTAGATCATTAGGGAAGCACAGTGATCTAATGGTGTTGTCAGACTCTGAGTCCTGCAAGAACTGGAACAAGAAAGCTCTTCCATTGTCCGCTACCCGACACCTGGACCCGGAAACTGACATCGACAGAGACCACTTCAGGTGGGAGAGAGGGCAATCTACAGTTGGTGGGAAAGAAGCTGCTAAACCACAGACTAATTTGATCAATTTCAATCAGATGAAAAAATTGTCATGGTAGATGCAATTACAATTTGCAACTACTGCAAAAAAAACCAATAAAGTTGGCAATAACACAGGAATTACAACTTTAGGTCACAACTAATAAACAAATTACAGTGGGCAGAATGACAGATGACCATGAATTAACGTGACATTAAATGTGACAGCAGTGTATTACCTTCTCTTTTTTAGGGTGTGATATGTTTCTTTGGATGCAGGGCCATCTGCAGCATAGGGGGTAACACTGTGCTTATGTCATGGTTGAGTCATTACGTTGACAAGGGTCTTCAAAATCCATCCCACGTTTCCAAATAACCTCTACCTGTCCCGTTACTGTGATTACTGAGAGTACACATAAAGCTGACAACTTATTTCCGTCCAATTGCTGTGATGTTCAGTGAGTTGTTTTAATAGGTGTTTTTACTAGAATATTTTTCTACTTAAAGTAGAAGTTCAAAAGTTTGGAATCAGACTAATATGCAGAGAGCTTAAAACAAAGACAGTAAGTTTGCTTGTTTGCCCCAAAATGAAAGTACCATATCATTCCTTTAGACTATGTAAGTATTTTTGTTATTCTGTTGCATTTTCCCGAAGCCTTGTTTTTAAAAAATCTGCACTTATTGACATAAAAACAGAAATAGCTTGCACTATAACTCAGTAAGAGAGAAATTAGTGTCCAGGGAAATGGAAAGGAAAGTGGAAAATCTCTAAATACAGTTCTTCTGATGACGTTTAAATGCAGGTGTGTACTGAATGAGGAGGGTAAAACAGCCCCCAAAAAATAGGACTGATTGAAGATTTGATGTAATTTTGTCACATGACATGTTTTTTCGGAAAGACTTGAAAAATGTGAATTAATTCAAGGTCGTCAAAGATTTTTAGTGAATACTTCTGTTACTAGATACTTCCTTTTCTAGAAGATTTAAAAATTTAGCCACACCCCCCCCACATATATGATCTCTATACCCTTCTGTTGTTGACCCTCAGAGAAAGGGTGTTAACAAACAACAAGGTCTCACAATACTTTCAGAATTTAATCTGTGACAAAGCAATCTAGTCAGCACTTGTCTGGTGATAAATCCCGGCCCATTAAGAAGAGAGGGAAGGAGATAAAGTCTTAGCAATCATTTTGTCTTCACACAGATTCTCAGAGTTTGGACCAGAATAAGGCAACCAAAAAAAAGCGAGAGTATATAGTTAATAGTATAAGATGCCAGAATGATTCTGTAACTTATTAGACTTACAGTAAAGGGAAACTGAAGAGGAAATTGCAGCACACAAACAACTTTTAATGGAAGTCTCTCCTTTAACCAGTTACTTCACAGCATGAACTCCACTGCCGATAGACTGTGATGAGGGTCTGAATTAAACGGCCACCATGAAACCCTTAGAGCCTTCAAGCTGTGTTTACCTGTTCATACTGAATGACTCAGAGCTGATACATCCACTCGTGATGCTGATCAGTCGTGTCTGTGGTTTCACACAGCAGCTGGTGTGTGGGCACAAACAGGCTCGGCCTGACCAAGATTATGCAGTTTGTGAGAATATACAGTTTTATTCGTGAGCAACTGAAATGAATATTTATCCCATGCCAGAAAAGACTCAAAATGTCATTATAGCAGAGGATTTAATTTTATTCAGTGGTCATATCTGTCCAGAAATACGGGTAAAGGTAGGTCCCAAAGAAGAGATTTGGAATAATTTAATCGGGAACACCCGGAAGACGAAACATAAGGTTTTTTTAAAACTAATTTAACAATTGTTTTCATTTGAAAGCTGCAGCTTACATAGTTAAATCAGCTGTGACCCTACATACCAACTCATTATATAATCTTATATTATAATACCTTTCCTAGCGGTTTGTTCCAGTTCAATCACCTCCACAATGATGGTCCAGCATGTGACTCCCTCTTTTCACGAATGGGTGTTGTTCTTAGTCTAATTTGCGAATTCCTTCATGCCTGACAAGGACACATGGACATAAGCAGCTTCGTGTGAAGAGTGTAGTCATAGTGATAATTACTGTCAGGGTAGGACTTGGTGACATAACCTCAAATTAGTATCATGGTTATTTCAAACGTATACTTCGATTACGTTCAAAGGAAAATCAATCTTATTATGCTATATTTTACACCGAGCATATAAAACCCAAACAAAGTTGTATTTTTGATATTATTAATAATTGATTGTGTGACACTTGGACTGTGTTTAATGCAGAAATTGTTGTTATGAAGACAATGCATTTATTATTGGCAAAAAATATCAGGACCAGCACTTATGTAGGAGAGCATGGAGATTATTGCCCTAACAAATATTTATAATTGAAACATTAGATTCTAGAAAATCTGATTTGTTATGCTGAAAGCCTGTTTTCATCTATTAGATCACGATTTGCAAACAAACTTTCTCATTTCAGCTATGAAGTAATAATGAAGAATGGCTTACAAGTCTCATTATACTCCATCTATGAAACAGATTTGTTTCAAACAGACTGTCCGTTATGTCTCCTAGCAGCATTTACGTTCGCGTTGATACATCCACAAGGAGGAAGAGTTTTTAACAGCCACAGAAATAGTGAGAGGAGGAAGTAATGTAAACACAGGTAGAACAAAATAGTGAAAGTGGTGCCAGTGGGCTGTGTGGACATTAAATGCATCACAGCATCTGTGCGGAGAGGTTGGTTTTTTCATTTTGGTCGTGTTTGTTAATTATGGCAACACCACCCCCAACCTTTCCTGTGGCACTGTTTAAATTGGAACGTAACTGTAAACTCTCCAAAAACGTACACAAATACATACAAATTGAATACAGAGTATGGACGGAGGCTCCATCTGCATAGAAGTTCCTTTGGTATCCATATGCAACAATTGCCCGGTTTCTGCAACTTAGATGGTTGCTGAATTTTACTGAAAACTGTCATTTCCACCGTGAATGAGTGCTTAATGGGATTCATTTTGGGTGATGGTTACAAACTGATGAAAGTTTCACTCACCAAAACTCAGTGATATTATTCGTTATATCTGTCATCAGGTTGTCTCTGTCATTGCTGTAGGGATGGCACTGTTGGTCATCCAGTCAATCAGTTAAGAATGAAATAACTCAACAATTACTAGAGCTGTAACCAAACATACCATCTCGGTAAATAACCTTTAAAATAGCCTTCCTTGGAATCCGATTCATTTCAGTCTGCTGAACAATGACACTGCATGGAGCTCTCTTCACACCTGGGTGTCTGCCTTCTAATTTCTGCATTCCTTCAGGCCCCACAGTGACACTTTGACATCGGCTGCAGTGTGTGAAGTGTCTAGTCACTGTGGTAACTACTGACAGAAATTTACACCAGATTAATGCATGAAGCAATCCTTTAAGATGAACTCTTGCTCACAGTCGATAACAGTGACATCATTGCATTACTGCATTACAGTGCATTTGACTCACTCATCAAAAACTTTACTGATGAAAGATTTCAATCTCAACCAGGAAGCATTTTGGCATAACATAAAAAAAGTAGTATGGTATAATTAACATAAGGCATCAAAGGGATTGCAAGATTACATTTTACTGGACCACCAGATTGGAAGGCAGAGTAGAAAACATAATTTTAGTCAGTGACTATGTTGTGGAAGAGTAGCAGTTAGGAATATTTAATTTACTTTTGGAATAATTTCTCAAGACGACACCTAGTTTTGATGGCCTATCTTTACTTTAAGACAAACGACATCCTCCGGTTACACAGGAACTATAGGTTGATCACACACTGTTCTGGCATTAAACTCCAGAGGAACATATACATACAGAACTGCTGCCATACCACACATAAATCAGTTGTCCACAGAGGGGACGTGTATCAACTTAATACCTAAGCCCAAAATGTGTGCTTCTCATAATTGTTTTCTACAATTAACACATTTTTATGCTTTTTTTTCTTTAATTTTTAACTTTTGAGGCAATTTTCATGTCAATTTTCTCACATTAATTTATGATAGAGGTTGCTTCAAACTTGAAGGGAAAGAGTTTTTTTTTCTTTCTTCTTTTTTTTCCCCAATACCCATTATGGAGACCTTATGACATGGATCTCCCACAGACTCTTTCTCCAGACTGCTGCACAGCATTGCATGTGTTTTTTTCCCCCACCACCCTTGGCATCCAGTCTTATTCTAGTTTTGTCCCTAAGGACGTACTGTAGTCTTAGATGATCTTTTGGTTTTGAATGTATTGGATAAAATCCAAACAAATATTGTCCATTCTTTCCTCCTTGCTTATACGTATGCGCCTTACACACACTGACATGAACACACACCTATATTTACATTTAGATCAGCTATTTTTTTCATTTGGGAAACTGGATGAAACTCAGGCTCAGCGAAACAGGCAATGGGGAAGTGGATTGGTAGAGGGTGATTATGGGTTTCCTATGGTTGTGGAAGCTCTCCTTGTAGGGAGGTTAATAAACCACAGATACAAAAGAAGCTATAAAACACTCCTATCATCTAATTGTATGTATCTCTGGCCAGGTTGACGTGTCTGTCTATTTGTCTGGACCTGGTGCAGCGATGCTGTCTGCTCTACAAAGACCTTGTGTCCTTCACATTCGTCTTCCAGCCAATCAAAACGCTGCTTTCCAAACACCTGTCAGCGCAAACATTTCCAGAACCCCTACAGGTTTGTAAGAAGGAGTGTTTGATTCATCAAGGTTAATTTTCCTCAGAGTGTCTTCTTATCACGTCGTCCTCTGTTTGTTGTCTTCTTGCAGGAGCTTAACAACGAGATCCTGGACACTATCTGCGGCGCTCCGGTGGCTCATGGTCAGCTGGTTTTTGAGAGGAAGAAACCTATCCTTCTAAAACTGCTCACACCCAAGATTGTTGAAGTGTCAGTAAAAGTCTGCTTTTAATCAAACCAATTGCACCATTCAGAATCTGAGGAGAATCGGACAAAAATACTGTTGGAAATGTCTCTTATTCATAATCGATATTCCTCAGGCTGGACTATGGGAAGAAGCGCGGCAGCAGCAGAGAGGAGAAAGAGAAGGAGCGACTGAAGCACAAGTACAAGAAGGAGTTCAAGGGCGCTCTGAGGGAGATCAGGAAGGACTCACGTTTCCTGGCCAGAGAGAAGCTCAATGAGGTCATGGACAGGTGAGGATAACACGCAGCCTCAAAGCAAAATGCCACTGATAGGAAACACCTTCTAACTTTTGACTCTTCCTGTGTTCCAGAGATGCAGAGAGAAAGAGGAAAGTGAAGGAACTCTTTGGCAGTTTGGCCACCCAGGAGGGAGAGTGGAAGGCGTTAAAGAAGAGGAAGAGGAAATGAGATATACAATCTTTGTCGTCATCTTTTTTTCTTTGCATCATTCTTTCTCTGTTCTCATTCAGCTTATCAAGCTGTGGACATCAACCTGGAAAGAGTTAAAAATTTGTGAAACTCTGAAGGTTTTTTATAATAATGAGGATACATTTGACTTCCTTGTTGCAAGACATGTTATATAGTGTTTGAGAAACAGCTGTCAAAAATGCTCTTGCCCCCCTTTTTTTTTAATGGAAGTAAATGATATGATTGGATAATGCACCAGGGAAGATCTACCTTCCATTCTTCCAATGGTCAGCCATAAAATTATAACCGGTGAGAGGAAAGAAGCACTGAAAAAGTTCATTCTGAATAGAGCTGTGTCAGAACAAACCGTGAATCACGGAACTGTTTTGGAGGCATAATTAAAACAACACAACAGTGCGCAAGTGGTTATAATTTTATGGACGATTGGTGTATTGTTTATTTTCTGTCAGAATCCTTGACTTTAACATGCTTAAATGTCTAAATAATAATAAAAATAAGTCTCTCCTATTTTCTTTTACGGTCTATGTTTTTACAGTTAAGCAAGCCGATTAAAAAATAAAACTATAAAATACTTCTGAACGCAAATATTACAGACACTGGATTTTAACAGGAAAAATGAAATCAGAACAGAAGGAGGAAGGCATAATGATGCTCTCAGCTATCGCTGACCATTTGGTGTTGGAAGTCTGGTAACCAACCAATATGTTAGCTCTAGTTCATAAATATTTAATAACATGTTGAAGTCATAAAATTAGGTTGTTTTTCTCAAGTACTATTCAAACAAGATATATAGTTAAGACATATTTAGAAGACCAGTCAGAGGCTTTGTTCAAGGACATTTCAAACCTTGAATTATACTGTGTGATGTAGATTCTGCAGATTCTTCTAACCAAACAAATGGGTTAGTTTGAACAGTTTCCATGAAAAGACATTGTTTAACTTCGGTTGGTTTTGATGGATCTGTAGTCGCTCCTGGACACATACAGAAACGCAAGAAATGATTTCTGTGCACTACTGATCACATCGCCCCATAGATGTAAAAGTCTTTAACGCCTGGAGTGACCTTTAGACATGGAAGCAGATGACTTGAAGGCTGCTCCGAGTTCATGTGTACAACATCAAGAAAGAAAGTACTGAAAAAAGTTATTGCTTGGTATATTTTATTTCTCTTTAGGCATGTGTTAATTAATCATCTTAGACACCCTAAATTTACGATAAAACTACAAAGTGTTTAGTCAAGCAGACTTTTAAAGTCTAAAAAACTACTATAAACAATGAAATTATTTAATTAACTTCTGACCCTTACTAGACTTTTTTGGGTTGTCTCAAGTTATGTACTCCTGTTTAATAAAGTCTGCACATGCTTTAACATGTCAAAAACAAATCCTACTTATCGAATAGCACTTTCTAATTGCCACTATTAGGGCCTCCTCCTCGGTAACTGCTTAGACCTGTGGTGTTCCCAGGTCTCCATCCTCTGCCCCTTCGTGTTTAACATATACATGCTGCCACTGGGCCATATTATAAACCGGTTCAGGCACATTTTTCAATTGAAATGGTGACTTAAAATTTGCTCAACCAAACATTTGAGCAGGACATTAAAGGGTTAAGCATTAGTGATGAATCCTCAGTTTCTCCTCCCCTGCCAACAGTTTACTTCCAGTGACATCAGCTTGATGTGCACCAGATACTAGTGAGCCTGCACAGGCTCCCCGTGTCCTCCTGGGTCATGTTCATGTCCTCCAGCTGTTGTTCCTTTGCTGTGTTGCCAGCTCTTCAGCTCTCTTTCTTGGTGCTCAGCACATTTTACCTGCTGCAGTGTGACATTGGCTGATTTGTTGAGGGTAAAAAAGAGGGTGGTGAAATTCATGTGGTTTTGTCATATAGCCCTGAAAGAAATGTATCGACCTCAAAAAGTGCTCTTGATTGCAATCCAATCTAGGATAAGATCTAGGTCTTAGCTGTATATCCCCAAAAAGACCCTAATCCCCGGCGTTGTACAAGCAATTTCCCTGATTTGACTTCTAAAATTGAATGTCCGGAAAACAGCTGTTGTTTTTTTTTTGCAAAAATCTCCCCCTAGTGAGTGAAATATGATATATACAAGATAGATCTCCTTGAGTTGATTCATATGTATCAAGTTCTCTGTATTTATATTTTACACCCTCTTGGATGCCGAGGAGGCGGGAATGCTTGTCCGACATGCAAATGATGGAATTGTTAATTGGCTCCATTCACATTAATGTGATTCTACCATCTGCATGTGGAAGCATCTGCTCCTTTAGTGGAACTGTTCCTCCAACCTTCCCTGAAATAGCACCCTAACGACAGTAAGATTTGACACTCATCAAACCAGATTAGGACACCACCTATAAAAGTGAAACAGTCTTGCAACTGGCAGGCTAGTCTGAGTGACTTTTTAGTTGCTGACCTAGTTGTCTTGCAGGGCCAACAAAGCTCTAGGGAGTGTCTTGCGTCTAGGCACGAGATGGCAGTGGATGGCACTGCTGCTCTGCCAGTGCTGCAAGTAGTGTACATTTGTACGAAATGTATTTGTCACAAGGGTGGGCAATGGTGAAGGTTTTAGAGACACAGGGAATACTCTGAATAATTTTGTTGTGAGGTGTTTTACAGAAATTGTATGATACTTAAGACTGGGTAGAGAAATTGGTATGATAGAGAGCATCAGGCTTGCCTTCATGAAAGTCACAGTTGGTATGCAGCATAATACCCTGCTCAAAAAAATCAAGTGAACACTTATTCATCGCAGTATGACACTAAGCCAGTTAAACTTCAGGGATATCAATCTGTCCATGTAGGAAGCACCAAAGATGGTGGATCAGTTTCTCCTGTTTTGGTGAAAATGAAAGTGACAACAGGCGAAATTGAGAGGAAAACATGACTGCAGGTGGTGACCACAATCCATTTCTCTCTACTTATCTGTCCTGAATGACTCTTCTTTAGTTTTTTGTTCTGCTGGTGTCTTTGTCACTACTTGTGACATGAGGCAGAACCTGCACCCACTGACGCTGCACAGGTAGTCCAGCTCCTCCAGGATGGCTTATGCCTGCGTGCAGTTACAAGATGGTATGCTGTGACTGCCAGCACAGTCTCAAGAGCATTGAGGAGATGCCAGGAGAGTGGCTGTTACATGAGGAGAGCTGGACAGGTCTGTAGAAGGACAACAACCCAGTAGCCAGACTAGTATCTTCTCCTCAGTGTGAGGAGGAACAGGAGGAGCACTGCCAGATCCCTACAGAAAGACCTCCCGTGGGATACTGGTGTGATGTTTCTGTCAAAACCATCAGCAACAGACTGCTTGAAGGTGGCATGAGGGCCCGACTACCTCTACTGGGACCTGAGGTCACAAACCAGTTTGTGAAGGTCTATTGGTGTTCACCAGAGAACAGCAGAATTGGCAGGTTCTCCATTGGTGCCCCGTTCTCTTCACAGATGAGAGCAGGTTCAAACTGAGGTCATGTGGCAGGCGTGACAGAGCCTGGAGACGCCGTGAAGAACGTGATGCTGCTGCATCATCATCCAGCAGGACCGGTTTGGTGGTGGGTCAGTGATGGTCTGAGGAGACAGATCATTAGATGGTCTCACAGACCTCCAAGGGCTAGTACCCTGACTGCTGTTAGGTACCAGGATGAAACTCAGACCCAGACCTTACACTGGTCCACTGGAACCTGGGTTCCTCTTGGTCCAGGACAATACCCAGCCTCATGTGCTCAGAGTGTGTAGGCAGTTCCTGGAGGAGGAAGTTGTTGATGCCATTGACTGATCCTCATGTTCCCCGAACCTGAATCCACCTGAGAACCTCTGATACGTTCTGTATCGCTGCATCAGACGCCACCATCACTGACCACAGACTATCCAGGAGTCCTGATCCGGGTCTGGGGGGAGTTCCCCAGGCCACCTCCACCTCATCAGGAGCATGCCCAGATGTTTTCATGCTATCCCTTTGGCATGTGGGGGTCAAACACACGCTCTGGGGTCACATTATGAGTTGTTGTGATGAAATTAACTGGAGTTGGATCAGTCTGTGATTTCAGTTTTTCAATTTGATCTTTGTTCTAATTTAGACCACAGCCCTTAATGGTTTAATGATTTTGATTTTCATTGATCGTTCTTCCATAATTTAGTTCCAAACAAATTACACAATGTACATCAATAAATATTTTAAACTTGAATGTTTCTTTCAACGAGATCCGGACTGTGATTTTAGTGTTCCGGTGTAAATTCATGGGTTTTACTCCGTGACACAACTGAACAGAGTGAACGATCACAGTGGTGGCTCTATTATTTCACTACACTGTATGTCAGCTGGTATGAGGAACAACAAAGACCTGCAGGTATGTTCCAGGAAATGGCCACTGAAAGGTTTACGGATAATAACGAAGGAGGAAGTCCAAGGCTTCTCGGCAGGATGTATTAGAAAGGCATTGAAGGGAAAAGTGAAACATGAAATGATTCATTCTTCTTTCAGATTTGTATTCAATCACTGATTCAAGAAGCTCAAGGGTCATGTTTAAGTCTGCAAGGGATGTGATCGAAACATCATTTCTTAACCCCTCTAAGGGCAGTTCCTATCATTTTGTGCATCCGTATTCAGATGTGTGAGGACCACTGTGCAAAACGTAAGATGATGAAGGACTCAATATGTAACATCATTTAGGCCAAAACTGTTAATACTAACAATCATGGTGTCAATAAAGCACAAGTGTCTCAGAGAACAGATCCCGGAGGATTTGAATGCGAGGGCAGAACTCATTGCTGAACACCTCGGTGCAGCACACAGTCAAGATCAACATGCTTTATTGTGATGAAATACCGGTTTTATAAGGAGGACAACACTAAAAGAATATTTATCTCTGATGAAAGCGAACCAAGAATAAAATAAGTTTTAATCTTGATTTTCTGTATGACTAAATCCTTCAGAAATCAACATGTTGCTGCATGAACCCATGTTATCCTCTAATGTTCCCCTGATTATTGTTCCACAGCTAGCTGAGAAAAACATCCTATTACACACACACAAGCAAACAAATCACCCCCACACACACGCACGCACGCACACACACACCGCCCACACACACACGCCCACAAACACACATGCTGTTTTTGTCCCACTCCTTCATGAGATCCTAATAAAGGCGTTGAGAGAGATGATTAAACATCCAGCATCCAGAGTTCAGGTGCCAAAATGTTATATCTTCTTTAATTTCACTTGCAGTTGTTTATTTGTATCACCAATGCAAATTGGTTTAATGTTCTAATCTTGAAAATTAAAACACTTTGTTAATATTAATTCAAAATTGGTATTCTCTGTAAGCAATATGAACTCTAACCACAGGTGGTTGGTCCACAGAGGAAGGGGAGGATGGTCCTCCTGTGTTTGTGAGAGGCAAAAGGGAGATTCAACTATAAAAAAGAGTAACTGGCTGAAATAAAACTATTTCAGTATCATTTATAAAATATTGTCTGTATTTTCTTTTGCGAAACCCGCATTCTGGTATTCCGACTGTGCTTCAACAGGGACACCTACAGGGCAGGCAAGGTGAAAGGCAGACTATGTGAAGTGGAGAGTAGAGGAGGAGAGACTTAGCTATTCTCTTCGGGATACGGGATCCACTAGATCAATTTCGGTAAAAGGGAGATTGATTCATTTTCAAACAAAAAATCTAACTAAAAAAAATCTAGC
This sequence comes from Lophius americanus, assembly GCA_037951165.1. Classification (NCBI taxonomy): domain Eukaryota; kingdom Metazoa; phylum Chordata; class Actinopteri; order Lophiiformes; family Lophiidae; genus Lophius; species Lophius americanus. The sequence continues at coordinate 1,342,887 of JBBDHG010000057.1, forward strand.
TCATTAAGCTGTGTCCAAATAAATTTCAGTTACTCAGTTTTAGCAGTTATTTTGCTAGCTTAGTAGTAAGTTAGAAGCCCTGAAACGCATTCTGGCTACGATGGATTTGCAATTCTTTTTTTTTTGTGTGTAGTATGAGGGTTTATGCCACACGCGTATACTTTGCAACAACCAAATAAAACATGCAGGTGATATAGTGTAGCACGAAGAGGGCAGCTTGTACATTATTTTCTAAGCAAAACACTCACAACAAATCGCTCTACTCTTAAACATTTAAGAGTAGAGCGATGTGCTTTCAAGACGCACTTTTAAGAAGTGCGTCTTGAAAGCACTTCAAATAAGACGCAAAACTGACCTGACCCTCACTTTGAGCTTTTTCTGAGACCAAAACAAAAAAATTGATTACGTGCGTTTGTCAGGTTACAGGCAACAAGGATTTTTTAACGTTTATTCTAAAAGCATGTATTTGATCATGAATATTATAATCACTCCTGTAGTTAAAGAGAGCTTTAATTTCTCATATATCAAAAAACCAAAGAATAATCCACTTTTTTCTCCCCAATTTTTATACTCATAAGCCGCCCCTAACTCTCTGCCGTTGAGAGTTGGAGGTTTTGTGATCGTGTATGTGATGTTTTTCAAGCAAGACATCTACAAAAGTCAGCAGATATTTTTGTACGGGTGATAAATGGGCCGAGGAAAAGAGTGAGAGCTAATAAGAATTGGTGAGTGTATCCAGGTATGGATGTAGATTCTGGATAACCTTCACTTTCATTTACTTAGACCTGGATTTAGACGTATTTTATTGATCCCAGAATGGGACATTCACGTGTTTCAGCAGCAGCAGTTTGACATGTAGTTATACACACACACATCATCAAGATCCAAATATATAACAAGAATAGAAATACGACTATGGAGTACAAGTTGAGTAAAGTATAGAGTTAAAGAGTATCGCGTCTCTCCCTCTCTCTCTACTTTTGAAGGGGTAAAATGTTTTGGATCACATGGGGGTCAGTATTGGAAATATCACCAATACTTATTTGAGATGATGCAGACTTTCAGGTGACTATAATGAATTCTTTGGTAATAAAAAAATTAGATCCAAATCTGTCATTATGCTAATTTTTTTTGCTTATAACTCATGAATTACTGATGATAAATGCATGATTGCAAATTCTCGCAAAGAGGGTGGAGAAATTAGGTGGTTTTTCATAATCTAGATTCATCTAGATCAGGAATCTTAAATGTAAATGAATTCATTTATTTTTGTTTTAAAATTATTATTATTTTTTTTATGTATCATTCTTGCTTTTAATCATTAACGGTACAATACTGATGAAGAACTGTTACAGGACTTCATTTGGACATTAACAGGAACCTGTTTTTTGTTTGGGTGGAGGTAGACTATCAGTAGAGTATCAGCCAGTCTGATTCTGGATTCTTAGGGATGTTTGGCGAGTCAATCCATCCACCCATTGTCTAGGATTTCTTATTCTTTAATGATGGCAGCTGACAGCTGACACTCGGGAGGACGCCGGGTACATGCTGATCAGGTTGCCAGTTCACCACAGGGTCAACACAGAGACAAACAATTCACACTAACATTCACACCTATGCGAGGTTTTAGAGTTACAATCATCCAGAATGAAGTAACATAGACACGGGAAAATACGTAACTCTACACAGAAATGCGCTCTAGCTTCACAATCTGAGGCTACGCCACTAACCGCTGATAGCACTATTTTGCTATGTGAAAGAAATCCCTTTTTTGTAATGATCTCAAGTGGTTCTCAAACACTTGTGGCAATATTCTCGCCACAAGGTGCATTTTTTTTTCCAAAATATCTGCACAAAAACAAAAAAATCATCACCGAACACACATTTTTTTACTCACTTTATTTCACACTTCACTCCAAATAAAGTTATATCTCAGCAGTAAAGCTGATTAGTTATACATGCCTTGTTTTTAAAGTCTATCCAGTGTATTTTTAATAGCAGAGACAACTAGAAAACTAAAATATGGATGCACAAACAGCTTAGTAGTTATTAGTCCATCGCGAAAACATCAACAGTGTACGGACCGAAATTGAGAATATCATTATACTTCCATTTCAAACAGATCACTGTAAAATATCCATTTATACAGAGACACTTAGGTGAAGTTAGAAATTTCCTTGTTGGAGTTACTGATATAGAAATACAGACAGAATACACACACACAGAAACACACATACACACACACACACACACTTTCGCAGTGACTAGGTGTCTCAGTGGAAGGGACTACTGTAAACGGCAGCTGTGTCACAGACAACACACCTGAGGCCCATTTCAGCACTCATAAACAGAACGTACACACATATACACTGACGGACAAACATACTGGTAGAGAACGACACACAGAGGCTGGGCACAGACTCCATAAAGTTACCAAAACTGAGGCACGACAGGACATGGCAGAGCGACATGGAATGTGTTTGGGTCGTTAATCTCTGGTTGCGAAGCCCTCCATCAGTTCAGTCACGGGTTTCCTCCTGAGAGGGAAGAGGGATGAGAGGCTGGCAGTGAATTCGCTTTGTGTAATTGTATCAATTTAACCCCAATTCAAACAGGAACAGTATAAACCAGCTGAGGTAATCAAACAACACACATGACAGGTTTTTTTCATTGGCTTGTAACAAACGTCAGCCAATACTGGAGTCGCTTTTCATAACTATTCAAGCAGTTTAATTTACGTACAAGCCACTTGGCCAAGAATTTAATCTCATTTCCTAAATTCAATGAAAACCAGCCAATAATTTTTAGTGTGTCTGAAGAACAGCTCAAAACCATAACACAGGCGACGGTTCTCCGTCAGAGATCACCCAATGTCATTCATTACATTCATCATTGCATATGATCAAGGAGAGGTTTCCTGCCAACCAGTTTTAAGGCGGAGTCTCACCTGTGACACCACCGCATCAGCAGCGTCGGTATCAGCCACCGGTGACTCGCCCACGTTCTCTACTGGTGAGGCATCATCAGTCTGTAAAAGTACAAAATGAAAAACTCCAATTTTTACTTAGAAAATGACCCGGTTATGATAAACTAGGTTAAGTGAATCGTCTCATTTTAATGTACTGTGTCTTTAATTTGAAAACTCGCTACAAAAGACATTGTGAAAATATTCCATAAGTTAATTGTATTCACAAATGCAGCACCTTAATGGAATGACTTTCAAATGGGGAAAGAAAAGTGCATTTCATAAAAATGTCTCTTAGACTCCTAACATGGGCTGTACCTCTGATGTAATCATTTCTAAATCTGTCCATCCTTGCAAAACCCAAAGAACATCTTCTCTTCTGCCACCTTCAGCTTTGCCATTTATCTTTTAGTCAGAGTCACCATTTTTAAACCATACAGAAGGGCTGGTGTCATTACCATCTTGCCATTTGTAAAACTTTACTTTCACTCTTGCTGCTACCCTTCTGTCACAGATAACTCCCGACCACTGCACCCACTCCACACTGCCTTTACTCGCTTCTTCATCTCCTTTCCAAGCTCCCCGTTGTTAAACAGTTGACCCAAAGTATCCCAACTCTGCACCTTCTTCACCTCTACTCCTTGCATCCTCAACGTTCCACCTACCTCCCTTTCATTCACACACATGTATCCTGCGACTGACCTTCATTCCTCTTCTCTGCATACATCCACTTCTCTAGGTTTTCATCCACCTGCTCCCTTTTCTCGATACAGATCAAAATGTCAAAATAAGTTTTACATCGGTTCCTTTCGTGTCAGGTTTGGGACTGAACACTAAAGGTACGCAGATTTTTGACCTTTTGTGACTGGGTTCACACTAGGAGGGATAATATCTCCAAAAACGTAGGAAATTTATATTCCATTCTATTCCATTTTCATTCGTTGGCTCGCAGAGGTAGCAGGAAATTAAGGATATTCTAGACTTTTCTGCCCAACAATGATCTCCAGCTCATCCCGGGGATCCTGAGACGCTCCCAGGCCAGATGAGTTTACAATCCCTCAGTCTGTTTTGGGTCTACGCTGGTAGACGTGCCCGGAGAAAGTCCCTTGGGAGGTGTCATTCAGGAATCCTAAACCTGGAATTGCGATGAAATCACAAAACCTATCTAAAGTTCGGGTCAATGAAAACTTGTCATTGGAAAGAACTGTTTGTTCTCCGTAGTCTCCAACTGTGGCCACCATTACTTTCTGAACCTATGTACATGATTGGTAATTTTTGCAGCTGTAAATGACATCATCATACTGACACATGTTAATGACATCTGACAGGCAGTTACAAATGATGAACTAATCTTTTAAATGAGATATGAGGCATAACAAAGAAGGAGTTGATAATTCTTTCCATCTATACCTGAAAGAGAGCCTTGATTTCACCACCTCATTAAAATGACCTTCATTAACAAGGGGTGGTAGGAGAATACTGAGGTTTGTAAGTGAATAAGTGTGTGTGTGTGTGTGTGTGTGTGTGTGTGTGTGTGTGTGTGTGTGTGTGTGTGTGTGTGTGTGTGTGTGTGTGTGTGTGTGTGTGTATGTGTGTGTGTGTGTGTGTGTGTGTGTGTGTGTGTGTGTGTGTCACACTCAGTAGTGACTGACATAACCTCAAATCATTGCACCTCCTCCTGCTGGTGCATTCAACACCACCCATCAAGCCTCCATCTGTTCCCCAAGCAGAAGACGGACAGATGTGCGTGCTCGTGCAAACACACACAGATGAATAAATGACCTCAGCACACAATAACCATATCATTTTCAGATTGGACTTATACAAATAGTCAAAGTTTTAGAGGGGAAAATAAAACCTAAAAATATTTTTGTCAACCGTAATCTTCAGGAAAAAAATCCAAGCATACCTTAACAACAGTTTTAACAAGATATCTCTTCATAGCCAGAAAGCCAAAAACTTCATTAAGACGCGTTTTCTATTTCCTGTCATGTATCTACCAATCCTAAACTCTCTGTTCACCGTGGTTCCCACTCCTCTTTCTCATTGTCATTTTTCTCTCCGTCTACCTTTCTGCCCTCTGTGAGGGTCCTGATGGGTCACCAGTAACTGATGAACTGTTGAAACAACTACAGCAGACTATAAACAATCAATGTTATTTCTAGAGCACTTTTCATACAAAAAAATGTAACACAAACTGTTAAACAAGATAAAAACAATAACCCTCCCATGCCAATACACACACACACACACACACACACACCTACGCACAAATAAACACACACAGCAATGGCATTCTAATTAATTAAAAAAAGGAATAAAAGAAGACTAGAACTCATAATAGCAGGAAGTAAAGCAACAAGAATGGAGGAAACGCTGTCATAAACAGGGCCGCTCAAACCTGGAGCTAAAACCAAACCAATGACCACAAAAAAAACACCACCAAAAGAGTCGCCCAAGACCAGCGAACAGAGCAGGCAGCACCACAACCGAGGGGCTGTGGTACCGGCCCCCCCATCCATCCGGGCCAGAGCGACCCCCACAGCCATGGCCAAAATAACGGCCCCTGGCATGACCTCAGTGAAGAAACAACAGATAAAATAAAAATAGAAAGATAGGTTAAATAAGTAAAAATTAAAACTTAAAACTCTATATAAGAAATAAAAGAGAGTAAAAGAGCATGATATAAAATACTAAAATATTAAATAAGAGAATGTGTGTCAAGATGAGTAATAACAGACAATAGGAGGGAATGTATTAAAAGGAGAACAGTACAAAAGATAAAATGAAATAAGTAACTTGATAATAATATATTTATATACCAGTTAGCCTCAGGTCACCAGGCAGACTGTTCCACAGACGTTGGGTGTAGTAATAAATGGACGCCTCGCCGTGGGATTCTGTTTGGACTTTAGGGAATATTAAAAGGCTGCTAACTGAAGACCTGACGGTCCTAGAGGGTTCATACCATAACAGCAGATCTGTTAATTAGAAGGACCAAGACCAGTAAGAGATTTATGAACTAGATTTCAAAATCGGTATGATGCGTGCTCTCTTTCTGGTCCGGCCCAGAGTCATCAGGAGACACTGCAACTTACAGCTGGGTGTCATCAGAATAATTAATTCTGATGACACCCAGTCATCTAAAATGTCATTGGAAGATACGACACAAATGTCGTGTTAATGTCGTGTCTTCCAATGACTCTTCCCAGTGGCAGCATGTGAATCTTAAAAAGTATCGGAGCTAAAATTCCACCTTGAAAGACACCGCAATCAATTTAATAGTTTTGTCGATGCACATTCATAAATAGCTATAAGCAGGCTTTCAGTCAGATACGATTCAAACCAGTTGAAAACAATGCCAGAGAAGCAAAACGGATCTTGACACATAACTAACTCACCTACTTCATCTAAAAAGCTGGAAACTGTTTTGAAAAAGGATGTGGTAATGGGATTTAAAATGCAGGTTGCTGGTTATAATTGGGAAATAACTTTACAAAACATTTCGCCATCAACCAGGATCAGTGTTTCCTCAAATTAAAACAAAAGTTGTGGGATGTTAAAATTCAAGGGCTGAGGCTGACATAGGTTCTATCTAATGGTTTCTATTTTACCACTGAAGTGAACAGCAAATACTTGACATTGGGAGTTGGGCGACGTACTGCTGGACTTCATCGGAGAACTCCAGCAGTATGAGGATATATCATCGCACTATGATTCCTTCCATCTTCTATTTACTGTTTTGTCCACGAATCAAGATGCAGGACACAATCCCTGACGTGCTCTCTCCACTGAGCATTCATTTTTTAAATAAAATCAATATTAATGAGGTTTAATGGCTGATCTGACTGGGAATGAGGACGATTTGAAAATGATTCCCAGTCAAACATGTTAAACACATCAGTGGGAATAGCAGGATTCATTTTATTTTCAGTATTGGTCATAACACGTCATCTCCTTCAGTCATTCCAATCTGTATCTGTGTGTCCATCTGTTTATTTTACCCGCCAGTTTTCTTTTCAGGTTGTGTTTCAGTTAATGAGGCTGATCACATTCCATCAGTGTTTCATCCCTCACAGTAAACGTGGCGATTGGTGACCTGGCTACCTTAATTTTAAAAAAAGCTGTTAACGATGAAAGAGGGGAAACCAGATATTAGCGTGAAAAGTATTTAAAACTTTTTGTTCAGGAGAGCCTTGTTGCCATTGGAATGAATATAACTTGATTTTGTTGGTATGTCATCCCTCATAGGACATAAGATAAGATAAAATCCACTTCTCCATGGCCAGATATGACCTGCAGTTTTAAATTAAGACACAAATGGTGTGTTTTACACGATGTTTTCATTCATCACAGCCTTTTAAATCAGAACTAAATGTATGAGTGTGTGTGTGTGTATGTTAATATGGCTTGCTGTCAAAATGTCCCCTGTGTTTCATGGCTAATTAAGGAATGGGAGATTGAACATTGAGCTTCAAGATAATAACAACCAACAAATTCTTTAATGATGCCTAGGGAAATATTTGATTGACATTCCCTGCCACTGAAAGTGATATTATGAAAAACATAATATCCTTAACAAGGATACTGGCAGATTTAGTCTTCCCATAAGAATGAAATAATATCTTTTGACATGTTTTTAATGAAGTTATAATCCAAAGATACTCATAAATCCAATGATTAGTCAAAAACTTTCTCAGTTTTACTAAAAAGGTAGGAAGATACATTATAATCCATGTATCACTGTTTAGTTTGGGTTTGAAGAAGGGCACATGTCAATCGTTTGTGGTTGAACAACCACGAACAATTGACATCAGACGTCAATACTGATCAATTTTTGAATATATTTTTATTTTATTTAAATAAGTATCAAAAAACAGGGTCAGTTGCTTTGGATTCAACTTTCAAATCATGATGTAATCATGAAATCATGATGTTTTGGAGCTTATAAGCAAAGGAGTTCTATGAATTAAAATGAAGAGAGAGTCTTCAGCATCAGCTGGGGTCTAAGTTTAGGCGTATTGTTTTCTACGGTGGACAAAATCCTCGTTAATTATCCGAGGCAGAACTGGGGCATAATGGATATATAGGTGAATTTGTGATTCTAAATAGCCTGTAGGTGTGAATACGATGTTATGAATTTTGTCTTTACGTGCAGGCCCTGTTATAAACTAGTAACTTTTCCAGGGCATAACCCACCTCCACAGCTGTGATAGGCTCAAGACCCCGAGAACCCTTCACAGGACACTGGTTACAGTAATAGATGGCTGTCTAAGCCGCAGCATCTGAGTGGAAGAGTCCAATAGCATGGGTTGACTGACAGTTTACTAGCATGTGATGTTACTGACTAGCGATGTCATGTTTTTATGAAAATTGGTGGATGATAGATGTTCGCTCCTATACGATATACAAATGCAGGAAGATCCATCATTTTGCTTTTCACTTGCAAAGAAACACAACATAGAGCAACGTGGGGTCATGAATCGAAGGCTAATAATTTGTATCTGTGTGGCTGTTTATCGATTTATATTAATACCTGCCCAGAAATGAGCACATGAACTTTACCAGGTAGACCTGAAACCTCAAACTAGAGGTTCTGCAGAGCACAGTGGGAGGTGCTAAAAAACTAAATGGTGTTTGTCTGTAAAGGTTTCTTACTTGTTTGGCTGGATCCTTTTTAACCAATCCAGTGACAGCTACGATACTGCCTGCACTCTCCACAGTTTTGTTGGCCACGGCTGTGACCCCGGAAACCATAGCTCCACCCACTTGGGACACTCCAGACACAGTTTTACCCGCAACTGGAAGGGTTAAAGAAGAAGAATGGGGTAGGGTGTATATCTTTAAAGAGTTTCAGTTCTTGCACAGTGACCTCCTTTTGCCATTGAAAACCGTTTAACGCCTTAATTGACACCGGCTTTCACGGTTTCTTTTGCAAAATGCAATTGTTGTGTAATTTGTGATTTTGTAAATAATGCATCTTATTTTATGTCTTTTATCTAAACTTGTTTTTTGAAGTGGTAAACTGGAGATAAGGTGTTTATATTCAACAAGTTTGTTCTGACTGAATGAGGCTAAAAATGTCAAAATAATTTTGTTCCCCCAGAAATTCTTCCTATTTATTTTCTCCACAGCAGACAGAAAAGAAAGCCCAAAAGAAAAAGGCAGTCTGTTGTCTAACATACTGACTACTGTCACTCCGAATTTCCTTGCCCTTCATCTTCTCTCCTTCTCTCTCGCCCCCCCCCTCATCCTCTATCTGTATTAACCAAACTAGTCATGGTAGAATGCCGCATAACCTGAGTCAGGATCTGCTCGAGGTTTCTGCTCGTTAAAAGGCAGATCTTTTCTCACTACTGTCGCTGAGTACTTGTCAATGCAGAAAAAAAAAAAGATTATGATCTAGAACTGCTCTTTTTTGAAAGCACCTTGAGATAACATTTGCTGTGAGTAGGAAATATATTTGATTTGAATAATAAAAAAGGCCGGCTGCACTTATAAAAATAGTGTATGGGTCATGCTGTCCTGTATCATGTATCACCACTGTATGACAATGCAGCATGATTCGTATTTATACCCAATTATACCTAAACACATTTTGGTGAATCTTTGGTAAATACATTTAAATTTTTTACTCAATATTATTTCATTAACTGTTTAGTATACTTCACTCACTCATATTTGATCTCAGGTTTCTATGTTGTACATTGTGTATTTGTTTACTTCCCCTACACCTGTGTTTATTGCTGGATAAGAAATGTTAAGCGTAACTTGAGTTTGTTTTTGAAAAACATTTAAATGTATAATTTAATATGTTGGTAACACACACAGTTGCACAGTGTGTGTGTCACAGCTGCCTCACATTAAGAAGGTTCCAGGTGCTCCGGCTTCCAACCACCGTCCAAAAAAACATGCTAAATAATTGCGTTGGTGACACCCAATATTTGGATGCCTAATTCCTTCACTTATGTATAATAGATTTTACAAAATCTTGATAAATTATTAATAAAATGTGTAGAAAAGACATTGTAGATTATTTTTAGTAGTATTAAATAAAATCCTATTGGTTATTTTTATATACTATGTTTAACTTAAAATAGTAATTGTATACAAACTAGACCCAATTTTTGTCGAGTAATGATTTAAAGAGAATACTACTACTGTAATTTCAATACTCCTACGGTATCCAGTCAAAGTTCTATGTTAATGCAACAGGTTTCTAAGTTATTTTCCAGTAAAGTTAGCTGACTGGGGCTAAGAGTGTGTGTCTACTGAGAAACAAAACACAGTATATATAACCATTATCATATAGTCACTGTAATAAGAGATTCTTGGATGGTTCGTCTACTGTCACCTTCCAATACATTCTTTCTGTTCACAACAAAACAAACACGTCCCAGGAGGCTTTCTGCACGTAACGTCCCTTAGGTTCTCAGCTTGTTAGGTGGCTTATGAAAAGTGAAGGCCTGGCCCACAGGGAGGTTGTATTGATGGGAAAATACAAGACAGCAGTGAGGTTACACACCTCTACACACCTGTCTGCTTTCATGTTAAATACCAAAATGTCTGGCTCTCATGGTTTTTACTAGGCGCATAAATCTAGTCAATATAGATTGTTTTAAAATTAACAAAAGGATGAAAAAGAGGCATTTCAGCCAGAGTTAATATGTTGTGTTACCTGTTGTGACTCCATCCTTTGTTTTAGTACCTGAAAGACAAGAACTTCGTTAGTAAAAGATACTTTATCAGCAAACAAGGTACAATCTCTCCTCAACTATGAAGATGCTCTTCTCACTACTACCACTACTACTATTACTATTACTAATACTACTACTACTACTACTATTACTACTACTACTACTATTACTATTACTAATACTACTACTACTACTACTACTATTACTATTACTATTACTAATACTACTACTACTACTACTACTACTACTATTACTACTACTACTACTATAACTACTACTACTATTACTACTACCACTACTACTATTACTATTACTAATACTACTACTACTACTATTACTACTACTATTACTATTACTAATACTACTACTACTACTACTACTACTACTATTACTACTACTACTATAACTACTACTACTATTACTACTACTACTACTACTATTACTATTACTATTACTACCACTACTACTACTATTACTATTGCTAATACTACTACTACTACTATTACTACTACTATTACTACTATTACTATTAGTAATACTACTACTACTACTATTACTACTACTACTACTACTACTACTATTACTACTACTACTATAACTACTACTACTATTACTACTACTACTACTACTATTACTATTACTATTACTACCACTACTACTACTATTACTATTACTAATACTACTACTACTACTATTACTACTACTATTACTACTATTACTATTAGTAATACTACTACTACTACTATTACTACTACTATTACTACTACTACTACTACTACTACTACTATTACTACTACTATTACTACTATTACTAATACTACTACTACTACTACTACTATTACTATTACTACTACTATTACTATTACTAATACTACTACTACTACTACTATTACTACTACTATTACTACTATTACTATTACTAATACTATTACTACTACTACTACTATTACTATTACTACTACTACTACTATTACTACTACTATTACTATTACTATTACTACTACTATTACTACTACTATTACTACTACTATTACTACTACTATTACTATTACTACTACTACTACTATTACTACTACTACTACTACTATTACTACTACTATTACTACTACTGATACTACTACTACTATTAATACTACTAATATTACTACTACTATTACTACTACTACTACTATTACTACTACTATTACTACTACTATTACTACTACTACTATTACTACTACTACTATTACTACTACTACTACTACTATTACTACTATTACTACTACTATTACTACTACTATTACTACTACTACTATTACTACTACTACTATTACTACTATTACTACTACTACTATTACTATTACTACTACTACTATTACTACTACCATTACTACTACTACTACTATTACTACTACTATTAGTACTACTACCATTACTACTTATACTAAAACTACTACTATTACTACTACTATTACTACTACTACTTTTACTACTATTACTACTACTATTACTACTATTGCTACTACTACTATTACTACTTATACTACAACTACTACTATTACTACGTATACTACTCCTATTTCCAACAATACTACTACTATTACTTATACTTTTACTATTACTATGATTAATACTTTTGCTATTACTATTACCACTATACTATAATTACTACAACTGCTTCTACTACTGAACTACGACTAATATATATAACTAATACTTATTATTACTTGTACTATTACCACTGGGTGAAGTAAGGTAATTTCACACTGGAAAATCACGGAGAAAACTACTTTAAATTATGAAGGTCATCCTCAGTATTACCTTTGGAACACTAAAATTGGATTAGAATTTTTACTTTTAGAAACATTTTAATGATTGTCATATTCGGGACTTTCATAGCAACAATAGAATGACATAATTGGTGATTGAATGCAAATACTTTAAAGGCCCAAAACATAAAACCTTATTTGTTCCACCATACCACATGTGGCATATCAGTCGACTACATCCTGCTACCGCTACTAATACCACTGCTACTAATAGTACTATTAATGCTATTGTTACTACTATTACCACTACTACTACAGGTCATACTAAAATGGAGTACTGCTACTGCAACTACTAAAACTAGTACTACGACTATTACCACTGCTGCTAGTACTAATACAACAGTTCCTACTCCTAGTACTACTACTACTAAGACTACTTAGGCTACTGATAACAATAATGATAATATTGATGATGATTACACTATTATTTCTATTACCATTACTACTAGTAGTATTACTACTAATTGTATTATTACTACTTCTACTAAGACGTCTTCTTTTACTGATAATAAGAATGCTAATATTGATGAAGATAGTATTACTTTAACTACCACAGAATCGTCACCACAGAACCGTTACCACAGAATCGTCTGTGGAATGCCCTCCCTGACCATCTCAGGGCTCCACAGACAACTGACACATTTAAAAAAGGACTTAAAACTTTCCTTTTTTAGCAGAACCTATAACTTTAATTAACATTGCTGCTTTCTGGTCAGGTTTTTATATAGTTATTATTTTATTTTTTTATTGATGCTTTTATCTGCTTTTACTTTGTAGCACTTTGAGATTTGATCCAACTGTAAAGTGCATTATAAATTAAATGTATTATTATTATTATTATTACCACTGCTACTACTACTAGTAAAATCATTACTACAACTTATACTAGTTATACTACTAAGATTACTTCAGCTACTGATAATAATAATGATGATATTGATGATGATGATGGTACTATTACCTCCACCACCACTACTACTACAAGCACTAATAATAATGAGAGTAATAATAATGATAGAAATAATCTTCCTGCAGTATTTCTTGTTGTGTATTGACATTATGATGAATGAATGAACTACATGAAACGTCAGCCTGTACTCACTCACCCACAAAGATAACCCCATCTTTGGTCATCTCTGCAGCTCCAGTCACCCCCTGCTTGGTTTTCTCCGCCGCTGCTACGACCCCGTCCTTGGCTTTGGAGAAACCCTTCATTAACGAGTTCATGGCTGTTCCGGATACGCGCTGTCACCCACGCTGCTGCTGGGGTGGAAGCGCACGCTGTTAAAACGCGTGAGAAGACAGACAAAAAGGTCGACACCGCCCTGCGTCTGTTTGTCCGTGTGGTTTGGGATCGATGTGAGCGTGGGCTCCGTGGGCGCAGCTGGAGGATCGGTGCCGCTCCGAGGCTGCGCCCACGGACCCCACCTGTAGGATGACATACTACTGACGGTATGAATGAATCCCCTCCACGGACCCCACCTGTAGGATGACATACTACTGACGGTATGAATGAATCCCCTCCACGGACCCCACCTGTAGGATGACATACTACTGACGGTATGAATGAATCCCCTCCACGGACCCCACCTGTAGGATGACATACTACTGACGGTATGAATGAATCCCCTCCACGGACCCCACCTGTAGGATGACATACTACTGACGGTATGAATGAATCCCCTCCACGGACCCCACCTGTAGGATGACATACTACTGACGGTATGAATGAATCCCCTCCACGGACCCCACCTGTAGGATTACATACTACTGACGGTATGAATGAATCCCCTCCACGGACCCCACCTGTAGGATTACATACTACTGACGGTATGAATGAATCCCCTCCACGGACCCCACCTGTAGGATTACATACTACTGACGGTATGAATGAATCCCCTCCACGGACCCCACCTGTAGGATTACATACTACTGACGGTATGAATGAATCCCCTCCACGGACCCCACCTGTAGGATGACATACTACTGACGGTATGAATGAATCCCCTCCACGGACCCCACCTGTAGGATGACATACTACTGACGGTATGAATGAATCCCCTCCACGGACCCCACCTGTAGGATGACATACTACTGACGGCATGAATGAACCCCCTCCACGGACCCCACCTGTAGGATTACATACTACTGACGGTATGAATGAATCCCCTCCACGGACCCCACCTGTAGGATTACATACTACCGACGGTATGAATGAATCCCCTCCACGGACCCCACCTGTAGGATGACATACTACTGACGGTATGAATGAATCCCCTCCACGGACCCCACCTGTAGGATTACATACTACTGACGGTATGAATGAATCCCCTCCACGGACCCCACCTGTAGGATTACATACTACCGACGGCATGAATGAATCCCCTCCACGGACCCCACCTGTAGGATGACATACTACCGACGGTATGAATGAATCCCCTCCACGGACCCCACCTGTAGGATTACATACTACTGAGGGCAGAATAATGCAGGGCGCTGAGGAGACGAAATCAAGAAGTAGCTGAAGAAAAGGTTCGATGTCTGTTGATAGGAGAGATAAAGAAAGAGAAGAATAGTGTTGACGCACCTGTTCGCTTCAACTTCACTGCTGCTGTGCTGCCGAGTCTTCCGGGAGGACGGATCACTCAGAGAGCCGCTGGACCGGTTTAATCTTCCCGAGCTGAGAACTACAATGACCACGATGAGGAGGAGAGGTGGTTCCAAACACACGGACACACAGACGCACGGACTCTCCGTCGGCCTGACTCCTCCCACACATCGTGATGGAGAGGAGGCACGATGAAGATGCCGAGCCTGGTCACACACAGGGATTACGTAGCTCTGTCTGGAGGTGGGTTGGAGCAGCAGGCGCTTTAAACCAGATGACCGTGAATGCAGCATTTGCTCACGAAGTGTCTTATCACAAGATATACCAAATAGTTGTAATTATTCATTATCACTGAATTAGATAATTTAACAATTTTAATTAGACCTTGTGAGAGAGAGTTTTTATATTGTGTATGTTTGTCAGCAGGGTTATGCTGTAACTTTTCAATACCTTCCATAACTTCATGGGAAGGGGATCATATTCCAGAATAGGCCCTATTAAATCTCGGCGCCTATCCAGATCAATGGACAAATTTAGTTTTTCTTCTTTCTTTTTTTAAAAATAATTTCGGAAAGATTTGGGTAAAAATCCCTTCAGAAAAACACATATCTCCATAAAAGTGCTTCAGACAGACAAACTCTGACAACTACAAATCAGTTGGTTAAAAGCCTTTATCAATTAGTTGTCACCCATTTATAATTGCTAACTTGATGTCTCAATCGAATGTTAGAATAATTTACTTTCTTATAATCACAGTAAAAGATAAACGGGTAACCTTTAAATAGTTCATATTAACTATATATTTTAACTTTTTTTATTATTTAAGGAATATACATTATGTACCTTCAAGCATTAGGAAGTACACACATCTGAGTCTGCTGTAATGAATTTTAATATAAATAAATATTCTCATATCCATTTTCCATGACTGCTTATGTTTTGCAGGGTTGCAGGGCGGCAGCTGCCTACCGTAGATGACTTTGGGTGAGGCGCAGGTGTGATCGTGTACAGATCAGAAGGTCATCATAGATCAGATGCAGCGACCCCAATGACATGTGGAGAACATGCAAAATGTTTGATGCCCATTTTGTATATATGGTGAGGGTAATTTAGCTGTAACACAACCCTAACTCTCTAAATAATATGTAAAGCGTCACAAAATACACATTTCAATTCGACAACACAAATGATAGGCAAATATGCAATGCAAATATATTTGTACACCAAATGTATGCAGCAGAGTGTGCACCCAAAGAGCTTTCCTCAATCCTGAAAAAACTCAAATCTGTGTTCTGCTATTCGTCCATTAATTATATTTATGTTGAACATTGCATTTTTTGTGAAAAATTGTCCCTATATTTGCAACGGTACATCATATTTAATTATAGAGGTTTCATTTTAACCTCCGTTAATAATACTTTCTATAATATAGTGTATCCATTCATGCTCTGTAAATCATGTTCATCTGATCTGTGAGGTGTGGACTAACTCTTACACTATATGTTATCAAAGGGCTTTTGCGGTTTTCACAGAGAATGGGATGAAATCTGTGAACAGAACCTACATGGCTGGACCTTTCCAGTAAAACCACAGAGGGAGCGTTTGGGCAGAGAGGGTCCTGCACTCAGTTACAGATAACCTACTTGAGCAGAGTGTGAAAAACAGATCTTACACTAATGTATCTTGGCATGTCAACAAAATCCGCAGTCAAGCAAAACTATTCCAGTGAATTGTCAATTTCCTTTACTTGTGCTACATGTCAATCATACTCCACTGGTAGACTTTGTTGGAGATATAATCCTTTGCCTCACACCACCTTTGCCTCACAGCACCAGGAGCGACCCACAGCCATCAGTAAAGTCAAGTTTCCACGAGAGCAAGACACAGAATTTATCTTTTCTCAGCCAATTCCAACTAATACACTATATTCATTTCCTACATTGATCATTAAGATTAGTTAATTATATATTTTTGCCAAGAGATGTCCTTTTTGTTTTTTTGTTTGTCTATCACTTGGATATTTAAAATAAATTCTAAATACATTTTGATAGAACACTTTGGAGTGGGTATAGTGATTTTGGTGGTCTGGTGTTGAGCTGGATCCAGGATTATTTTAACGCACCCTTTAAAGATTATGGGATAGGGTTGATTGCAGGATTTCTGTCTTTGACTTCATGGATAATGCAAACAATGCTTGGGTCAAAATTTCCTGACGGCTTCACCATACTTTGTGAAATGTGACATATCCTCAAGAGTTTCTTTCTAGATTCCACTATTTGTGAAACTGTGTTTCTCTTTTATACCTAAAAAATGTATTATAGACACAAGATTTCAAACTCTAGGAGAACGTTTTCACGGTCAAGGATTTCACAGTCAAACTATCATGGAACTGTTGCTTTTGGGGGAATATTACCTTCCGTGGTTAGAGGTTTGAACTCTCTGAATGAGTTTGGGGCAGTGTTGCAATTTTTGAAAAATGGTCTTTGGCTGTCATTGTTTGACACCAATGAATCCTTCATCATCAAACATGTAGGCTACAGGGCATGTGCAGAAGGTACATTTCCATATAAAGAGAAGATCTCAAAGAGGCACAAAAGAACAATATAATGCAAAGTTGAATTTAGTTAAAGAGAGAATAATGCTCTTCTAAAACATTGGCTAATGCAAAGTTTCTTAAACAGGGACAATCCTAACCCAAGGGGTAATCAGGGTCCCTGCAGCGGGTAGGTGAGAAAATCCTTTTGAGGAAAAAAAGAAGGTTTTTCAGGTTTTATTTTATATAATTATATCTCTGAAAAATCTGGGATATTATGGAATGGATCTTTGTGTGAAGATGAACTGAGGGATTTAAAGAAATCTGAGGAGGGGAGATCTATCTTACATATAAGATATTGTATGTCTTTCATTTACTATGATAGTTCATATTTGACTTACTAGGGGTAATTTTTTTCCAAAGCATATAGGCTTTATTAAAACAGGAGGTTAACAGTCTCTGCCTGCTGGTATTGGTGCATCAAAATGTCATTACAAGCATTTTCCTGGTTAACACGAAGCTGTGAATTAATACTGTTTGCTGCAGCGTTATCGTGTCCAGGATGTGAGTGTCGATATTGTGAA
This sequence comes from Lophius americanus, assembly GCA_037951165.1. Taxonomy (NCBI): domain Eukaryota; kingdom Metazoa; phylum Chordata; class Actinopteri; order Lophiiformes; family Lophiidae; genus Lophius; species Lophius americanus. The sequence continues at coordinate 1,361,082 of JBBDHG010000057.1, forward strand.
GGCCATCTGGTGTGTTTGGAAAAAAAGATTCTGCCCAAAGAAAGCTGCAAGAATACACTGCCTGTATAAATAGCACAGTATGAATAACAGGACTGAATATATGTAAGCTGTCATAAACTTACAGAAGGCTTTCAGTTTCTCTCAGTGCTGGAGCTGGCATCTCCTCCCTCAGAAACAATATTGTCTCAACACTGTTCCCTTTCCCTTTCCTCTCTCTCTCTCTCTCTCTCTCTCTCTCTCTCTCTCGATGTTGTTTGTTCTGTACATGCACTGTGATTCACTTTATGAGTAAGGCTATGCACACTATAACACTTATTGATTTGCTATTTGTGGTACAGCATGTTGCACTGCTCCCACCATGTTTTAGTTTTAACATAAAGATGAGTCTTGTTGAAAACAAAAACAAAATATTCAGATAATAAGGAGTGATGTAACACACCTAATTCATTAAACTATGGCTCAAATCATTCGAGAGAAAACAATCACCCACTTCCAAAACACAGAAGACTACTATGAATGGCAGCATGAAGGTAAGCATGCTGCAAATTTTTGGGTTAAAAGTTTCATATACATACATGTGGCATTTCACAAATGTAACTAAAGCTGTGACCCTGATTTGCATGATGGTACGTGTTGTGCTGAGAGTCTCAGTGCTGTGAGTTCTATCTCACTCTTGTGTGAATCACATGCTGGAGAGCAGAGTCATGCTCCCATATCATTTATCACTAGCTGCAGGGGACAAGCGAGGCTCATTAGTGTCCGTGCTGGCAAGTCCCTGTCGAAGGATGATGCAGCAGCAGCAGCACAGCAGTCCACAGGCTCAATTAAAGGACCTGATGGATTCCACACACACTAACAGCAGTGTAGCATCCACTTTCCCTCAGACTATTGCAAGTAGAAATCTTGTAATCCTCCCTTTTTCTGTGTGAATGTTTAAATCCTGCATGCAGGACATGCTATACCGGTCATTTCTGTACATATGTTTATATTTGCTGGTTTAGTTGCTGGTGGTGGGCTTACTGGGGAAAGAGTTTATTCTGTTTAGAATGGATCTAGATTGATTCAGGCAACGTGGAAATAAATCATAGAATATTTAAATGTTTCAGTCCTGATTTCAGTGGTTGGTTACATTTAATTGAGCATAGAAACAGGAGAAGAGTGAGGAGACAGAAGGAGCCAAGAGACAGAGTATGCAGAGAAATGGCTCCAGGGATCGAATCAGCTCGGATGTCTTTAAGATCAATATCGCTAACCAAGAGGGTTTTAATGATTTTTGAGGAGCACGGATTACATATTCTCTCACGCTCTCTCTTTTATATCAGGCTTACTTAAACAGACTTAATTAACACCACCATTGCTATTAATGATCCTCAGCTGAATATTTAAAGTGTACAACCTAGTTTAATCCTGTGGAGTCTAAGATCATGCCAGCGTGATCCCTAACCCTCAACCTACATCGTTTAGACTCAGTGTTTTAATATAGTATGTTGAAATGATGATGATGATGCACTGAATGAAGATACCCAATACCATGGTATCAGGAACATTATTCAGTGTGGTATATGAAGGTTTAGATTTCGGGTTCATGCCAGCATGACATCAGACCCTAAAGTGATTAAAAGGAGGTAAGGAAGGATCAAGAAGGATTTAGATTTTCCTTAGACAAGGTCCAGGATTGAGTGGCATCTACGACAGATTACAGAGAAATGAATGGCCGCTGTATTATGCTTTCATTGCTTACAAACTCAAGAAAACATGAAAATGCCGTTAAACCACATATATTTTCTTTTTCTATGCCACTGTGTAAACATGGTGTTCCAAAATGGCTTATTCATATTTACTTAGATTATTCAATCGCACTCATCTTCAACAGATGTTTACAGAGAAAGACTCCCTTCTTAGTTAGCACTCTACCCATGGGATCAAAGGCTTTTCATTGTGAGTACTCTTACTGGTTTCAGAGTTTCAGCTGGTCTCGTTCCAGTTCACCTCTGGTTGTAATGGTGGCGTCTCGTCCGTTGTTATGAATTTTACTGTAGTAATCTCTCTGGATTTGCCTCACAAAAGCGGCAGATTGTCCCCTACATGTTATCTTCGCTTATCTTATCTTATCTTATCTTATGATGAATGTACCTCTCGTAAGAGCTAACTGACAGCTGGACACGACGACTGGGTCGTGATCATGAACACATTCACATTATTCATTGTGACATTAATCAATCTGTCTGGATCCCGTCGTCGACACGGTCATCGTTCATGCTCCCCCGGCTTCACCACCCTATAGGGATGAAACTCAGGGATAGTAGATATTGGTTGAGTTTAGATATGTACTGATCTGAAGCAAATCTTTGGAAGATATGTTTTTGTTACTGATGTGAAGCTTTCTCTCCTTTAGACTCATGACACGGCTTCAATCCCCTGTGGAAAGGAAAGTAATCCTAATCCTATGCAATGAAAATAATGTATGTACAATGAAAATAATGTATGTACAATGAAAATAATGTATGTACAATGAAAATAATGTATGTACAATGAAAATAATGTATGTACAATGAAAATAATGTATGTACAATGAAAATAATGTATGTACAATGAAATAATGCAAAAGTAGCAAGAGACCAAAGACAAATGAGAATAATATCAATAATTAGTGTTTTTATTCTATTTTTTCTCGTTAAAAAGTTGTTTTATGTGATCTTCTTTATATACATAATTTATTTTTGTTCTGAACATTCATGGACATTGTATATATATATATATATATATATATATATATACTACCCAGCTCCATTACAGCCTCCTTGGTATGGTCAGTGTGATACGGCAGCTGTTGAAGGAGAGAGCAGTGTAGTTGGCCACAGTGGTAAAATCCATCTCCAGTGTCTTCCCATCGCTGGAGTGGGAGTGAAATCAAACAAGGCAGTTGTGGGGTTCAAGCATGAATGACCACCACCTCCTGAGAACAACTTTGTGGAGGAGAGGAGAGGAGAGGGGAGAGGAAAAATATAGAAATGGAGTTCTCCTTATGAATATCCTTATAAATAGATAACACGGATGTGATTCACAGGGTGATTCATATCATAGTTATCAAAGAGATGTGTTTATTGTTTCTTTGTTTGTTTTTGTTTCTTCTCCATTGCTAGATGGGGTGCCACAAGGTTTGGTCCTCAACCCTGTCCTCCTTTCTTGATACATGCTTCTCCTGGATCAGATACTGAAACCTAGAACTTCTCATTACCAATCCAGAAAGTACACGAATGGCATTGTTAAGTATATGAAAACTACTTACCTTATGCCAGGAACCTTGCTTCAAATGGATTCTAGCGAAAGCTCAGTCAGGAAGACTGTAAAGGTCGCCAAAGCTCATCTCTCCCCTCTCTCCTAGCTCCCATGCACCTGCAGGCTCCCATTCTTTCTCTGCCGTTATCAATTGGGCCTCCCAGTTTTAAATATGGCTCCATCCCCTCCTCAGCCCTCATGCTGCCCTCATGTCCACCTTCAGTGGGCTTCGGCGGATATTTTCAGTGAGGGTGGTTTGCCAGTAATTGGCCGTGACCCGTTCCCCGGCCTGAACCCTCCTCTACTCTATCTGAGATCTATCTCATTGAAGTTGCGTGCTATGTATGGGGTAAATTCTGCTCCTGCATGCGTATCTCTGTCCAGTGCGACAACCAAGCAGTCGTTCACATCATAAACAAAGGTCGCTCATCCAGCCAAGCAATCACGCCATTCATGAGATTCATGACATGGAAGTCAGTTATAAAATGTTTAGTCATAACTGCTCACCACCTGACAGGCTTTCTAACGCAGTTAGTGATTCTCTATCCTGTTTTATTTTCAGACATTCAGAACTCTTTGCCCAGAAGCCATTATTATGATAGTTTATGGCTTTTTAAGAAGCGCCGAATTTACCACCTTTTCAAATTCTTTCACTCCGGCCAAAGATGTTAGCTTCTTAAATTCAACCTGCCAACCCAAATTTTATATTTAAACACTTTAAATCCGTACGAGCTTGGTCAATATACATAGTCTGCAGATATACAGCAGCAGAGGTATTAATGAAAAGAGGTTCATTCCTCAAAGGCATGCAGCCGCGCAGGTTATTATGCCTCACAGGCATGCAGCCGCGCAGGTTATTATGCCTCACAGGCATGCAGCCGCGCAGGTTATTATGCCTCACAGGCATGCAGCAGAACTGGTGTTTTTGAAAGGAGGTTCAGGCCTCAGAGGTACACATTTACATTTCTTATTTCAGATTCTTCTGTTATCCGGGTTGCTCACTATCTTGCTACTCTCCCCGCCGATTCTCTTAAGTCAGCGCATGGTCTGGTCGCTGTCCGGCTCTGTTAGTCAAAACTTTGGGGATGGGATAGACAGGTAACTTAACACTTCTCTGTTGAGGGTCTAAAAGAGAAGTTAGACTCCCCAAAAGCCGCTCAGAACAGATCGCTCAGCATAATCAGAACTCCCCCTCTGTGCCTGAGCGCCAAAGATTTTATATTCATCATTTTACACATTGTTAAATAAACTATCCATCCTTAAATTTCCGATTGTGAAATAAACACCCTTAACCGTTGATTCTCCAGTCTTCCCTATTGACATCCTGCTATGTCAATCTGAGAAATATTCAATGTAATATAATCTCTGGATTGGATCGCATCATTCACACCTTTATTTTACCCCCACCTTATTCACTGTAACTCTTTGGCGTGACTGTGGAACACCAGTGCTTTGTTTGAAGAACTCACGTTATAGATTGTAATCGAAATAGATCTGGGAGGAAGTCCACAGAAAATGGGAAAAATAATACTGGTGTTCATTATAGAGAGACAAACATCACAGTGGTTTTGGGAACTTCACAACAATCGCATGACTCCTTCATATATCTGTATTTCACAAACAGAAAACTTAAGAAATCAGCTTGATTCAAAAATGTTGTTTGATTATTTTGGATGCATAAATGTGTCCATGTTGCGGAGATACTCTCTGAATCCTAAGTGAAGTCTATATATCATGCATTATATGGCTACCAGTGCAGACACTGAGATTTTGATGAGTTTTTGTTATACACAGATATACAAACAAATATGGGACATTTCCCCACTAAATGTGTGGGCAGTCAATCAATCAATCAATCAATCAATCTTTATTTATATAGCGCCAATTCACAACAACAGTTGTCTCAAGTTGCTTTCCAGAAAGAGCAGGTCTAGACCAGATTATTTATATAATTATCTACAGGACCCAACAAATTCCTCCTTGAGCAGCACTTGGCGACAATGGCGAGAAAAAACTGCCCTTTAACGGGCAGACACCTCGAGCAGATCCAAGACTCAGGGTGGACGGCCTACTGCCATGACCGGTCGGGTTTGAAATGTCATGTATGGTTATTCAAAGTTACCATAACCCTGCCACATTAAAAGTCTATCCTTTTCCAACAAAACAGATTCCTTGTACGTTTTACAGGTAGTGTTCAAACGTGCTTCATAAACAAACAAAAAAGCCTTTTTTGTCAATACACCATAGAAAATGAAAACATTGAAAATGAAATGTCCATCTATCTATCTATCTATCTATCTATCTATCTATCTATCTATCTATCTATCTATCTATCTATCTATCTATCTATCTATCTATCTATCTATCTATCTATCTATCTATCTATCTATCAATCAATCAATCTATCAATCTATCAATCTATCTATCTATCAATCAATCTATCTATCTATCTATCTATCAATCTATCTATCTATCAATCTATCTATCTATCAATCTATCTATCTATCAATCAATCTCTCAATCTATCAATCTATCAATCTATCTATCGATCTGTGACAAAGTGCGTCCCTGGTTTATTTATGCTTGGCATTTTATTTGTTTAAATTAAACACACCATTATTAAGTTGATTTATTATTACACTTCAGTGTAAAACTGGGTAGTACACATCTCACTGAACATCAGATACATCTCCATTCTCTTATCCAGGAGCCCATCAGCAACGCCACCTGCCGTATTCCAGCCAGACTGGTTCATGAACTCAAGCAGGAAGTGGAAGAAAGGCCTACAGGAATAATCTAGCCTTCTCGCAGTGAGTGGTGTAGCCCTGTAGTTTTGGTTCCAAAGAAGGATGACCCTAAATTGAGATTCTGTGTTAACTTTTCAAAATTCAACGCTGTGTCTGCTTTTGATCCATATCCTATGCCAAGGGTTGATGAACTCATTGAGCGCTTGGGAAATGCTAACTTTCTGACAACCCTTGTCCTCTGCAACGGATACTGGCAGGAAGGACTTCACAACACTCAGAGTTCCAAGTTGCCTGGTTAGATTCAGAATGATGCCATTTAGTTTGCATGGCACACCAGCAACATTCCAAAGGCTAGTGGATGAGGTTTGAGGGAAACAGAGGTCTACTCACCTGCCTACATTGATGATATTGTGATCATCAGCCGGACTTGGGAGGAGCATGTGAAACACCTTGCTGATATATTACAGCGAATCCAAAGTGCTGGTTTGGTCATCCATGCCAAAAAGTGACACATTGCAAAGTCAGACGTGCGTTACCTTGGCTATGTGATCGGAGGTGGAGTTTTTTTTGAGTTTGGAAGAATCTGTTTTACAATATCCAGACTTTTCTAGTCTGGACATAGTCTGTCTGTCTGTCTGTCTGTCTGTCTTCTTCATCTTGGACTCGTGCTGACTATTATGAGGGAATAGAGAATTAATGGCCATGTACACAGAGTGGTAGTAACACATTGTCTGATCCAAAGTTAATTGTGAGATCTACATTTTCAAACCAAAAAATATCAAAACAAATGATTGACCTATATATATATATATATATATATAGTTTGTTTTGTTATTTGATATCATTTATTTTATATACATAATGATACCACTTTCTACAGCTACTTAGAGTAATGACAGACGTGTCATGTATAGCAGCCTTTTGTGTGGATTTGTTACATGTGCAGCTGTGCCTCCTACTGTGAGATGTGTGCTATCACTGTCTGAACCCTGTGACCTCAACCAGACAGAAAAAAAGAAGATGCAGTAAAGGCTGTCAGTCATTCAGAGAGAGCTCGATGAATTCACAGAGCATTCTTGTCAGTCGTATGTCACTCTCTTCGTGTAAAAGAATTAAAACAAAGAACATCACGTTGGTGACGACTTCAATTATTTAATATTTACGCATTATTTGAATAAAAATCTGAAACATGCAGACTGCAAATATGTGTTATTGCTATATATGCATTTTCCTCCATAGTTGAGTCTCCTTCGGTTTTCTCCATTCAGTTGGTTAAGCTGGTTCTACTTTAAAGATAATGGCATCTTCCCTCATCCTGGATACAGCCTGATTTGTGTGAACTGAAACATTTAGGCATTCCCCCACTATTTTATCTCAACAACATAATGGCTCACAGACTCTCACTCTCACTGCCTGGACATTGTCCACGCTTTGAATCATCCGACATTTGGCAGACCCGGGACGAGAGATGACTGGTTAGTTAGTCACTCTTTGGGCGTCGGTAGAAGTTCCAATTTAAAAGTGTGTGCAGCAGTGAGAAGTCTAAAGGTGGTCATCTGGATTGCCTCTGTGCATTTTTTGTAAGGATTGTTTAAGTCAGATGCGAGTTAATATACCCCAGACTATGCATCTGTGAGCAGCTTTAAAAGGAATGACTAGTGATTAATGTAATGTAACAAATACAGCCGTTCGTTTGTTTGTTTGTTCATGTCACAAAAATATAGCTGAATTTCATTTGCAAATGCATTTACAGATCATCCATTCACACTTGGATGATCAATATACTGAAGGTGAAGGCAAGGTGCTGAGCTGTTCATCAGGCCTAAAAGCACATGAAAGAATTACAACTTTAAGAAAAATACCTTTATTACACATTAGGAACAGTGTAATTACAGCCAATACTTATTTCCCAGTGTTACCTCTAGTACTTAATATTCAGATCATTAATGTTTATATTCATTGTTTTAAAATGAGAAGAACGATAATTTAATATTTAATCAATAGAACTAACTCATTGATTCTAATTGCTGGCTATATTAAAGTGCTGTCTTTTGATAAGTTTTTCACATTATACGCCCCTTTTTAAGGAGTGAACCCAATGACTATGAAGTTAATTGCACTGGTGGGGGTGATACCTCAGAGATCCTTAGGCAATACCTCTTCAAGTCTGTTTTCTCCTATTCCACCCAGCAATGGTTCCAGACATACCGGTTTCACAAACGAAAGTGTCACGATCATTCTCTGACCCAGATGGTATTGCTTTACCAGTTTTATTGTTACAATCCCTAGGAATAGCGCTGACTTCTCCCACCTGGATTTTCTCACAGACTCACAGGTTTTCTTGGCTGTGTAGGTGCGGGATGCTTGCGCTTTTATAGCTGTGACCCAGTTTTCCTTTGGAGGAGAGATTGCAATCTTTGACACATAAACCAGCCTGATATTTAATTCATGATGTGTTAAACATTCCTAGGATGGTGAAAGTGCACCAACAGATCGTCACTAGAGGGCACCACAAGATACAAAAACAGCAGTGTGTTAGATATGAGCTACTAAACTGTCTCAACCAGTAGGTAAAGTTAGTGGGGATATACTTGGTTTAGGCCCACTGTGATTTATATTTGATCAATTCAACTCAAATTAGTATTCGGAGCAAATAATATTGACAATAGATGCAACAAAAGAGTGATGTAATGTGAACGTCTGACGTCCACAGTTGGCACAAATTGTTCCACAAGTTGTGAAAAGAACACATAAGAAAAGGAAACCACTGAGTAGACCGCTGGTGACATGAAAACAAAAGTGTATCCAGGGAACACCCTGATGAGAAATACCTCAATATAACTTCGGTTGGTGCATCATCGGCGGCAAACGTCATTAAAAATCGGTTAAAAGTCTTTCAGAGCTCATATCATATGAACAGCAAATACTGGTTGCAATTTAGTGCATCTGTTGTAATCCAAACAAACAACTAAAAGAACCTGCTAAACCTGTGGATGACTCATCCCAGTACCCACCTGGAAAAACAGTCACTGCTGAATGTCAGTCTGAGATGATGCCTCTAAGTCATTCTTGACTTGATCCTCATTTGAACACGAGAGCATGAATTATCCTCAGTTTTTCATATTAGTTTCTCACTTTTCCTGTTGGGTGTCAGTTTTATCTGGCACTCTGCACTAATTTTGGCAGGAGGCCAAATCTCTCTCTATAAATGTTCAAAAACACCTTATGTGCATTTTATTGACTCAAAGCTATACTGCAACCAGCGGACAAAAACTACAATGTCCATAATCCATGTTGGACGTGGACATTATAGCGACTGTCTGTAGGTAAGACCACAGAAACATTTCAAACCATCAGTGGATTCATGATTTGTTAGGGATCAACTAATCAAAACTCAGGCTCTGCAACACAGGTGTGTCCGTAATTCATTATAGAATATTTAAAAGAATCTCATCAATATTGTTACAAAAAAGTCTTGTATATTATTCTTTCTTTTCACTCCAGTTTGAAATTAAATAAATATGACAATTTTTGAAAAATTGAGAGAATGTGCTCATACCTACCACATTTTATTTAATAAAAAACATCCTATATGTAACAAATTAAAATCCTTCCGAAGAAATTGTTGTACAATAAATAGATACAGAACGATATATAAATATACACACACATGACTGTCATACACTACAAACGGAAGAACACAGAGAGTAATATATTAGGTACAGAGTGACAGCAGTGCAAGTTCAGAAACATTCGCTTTAATCAACAGTAATATTTTCCCGGTCCTTCGAGACAGATTTTAATTTCCCCGAGTAAGTTGTTCTGACAGCTTCCGTTCCTTCTGCAAACTATTCCAGGACGAAGGAGTGTCATTTCTAGAAAACTTTATTTCTGATCTTGTTTCTCTGACTCTGGGGAGAAACAAGATCAGAATACAAGTCATTTATAGAATATTTTGAGAGATTAAACCATATACATTTAGTTTTATGTATGTTTAGAGGTAATATTGAATAATTTGTGTCTTTGCTCAAATCTATAGAGCAAACAGTAAATAAGAAATGACTTGAGAAATGTTTATACATCTCACTGGGTCAAGAAATGGCCCCTGATCTCTAAACATTCTAGTACCACCACTGTTCCCACTGGACGCTGCTCTGTGGTACAGCCGTGTGGACACTCAGTAATCCATGTGGATTCACTCTCTGCATGTCTGATAAGATGAACCAGCAGACCGCCCGAGTCAGGACAATAATTCACTTGCACACACTCACTCCAATCCACCGAGTCCCGACTCTGTTTTTCTTTTTGCAGTGTACAATGATAGCTTCAAAGGGAAGTCCTGGCATCTCAGATGGAAGGGACCAGTTTGATGAATGGTTGAGTGTACAGTATACACAGCTGGGATCACAGTGCTGTTCTCTGGTGGAACTCAGCAACCTGAGGACAACCTCAAAGGCTTAATTCGTTACGGATGTCTCCTTAAAAACATTTCCATTATAGATAAGAGAACTCAAACGCAAATACCAAAGACGGTGGGGGGGGGGGATATCATGTTCAAGCTCAAGTCCCCTGTTTGTCCTAGTCCGTGAAAACCTATTTAAACATGAGGAATCATTCACTTTTAGGTATACAAATAAAATGAAAAAACTCTTTCAGGGACTGACCAATTGCATTAGCCTTACATGGAGTTTTATTTACCTGCCGAGCACTTAAACATTCCAGTACATCGATATGATGTCCATTAACCACCTTGGCAACCGGTTGCAAGTCGTTCATCTTCATTTTTGATTCTGGCCACATAAACCACAAGACACCCAGTTTCTGTTACGTTTGAATCTGAATGAAACCTTTTCAAACCTGAAAGCATGTTAACAAAAGCACACACACACACACACACACACACACACACACACACACACACACACACACACACACACACACACACACACACACAAACATTACACAGGGAAATCTGATCTGTGTTGAGCTGGAGGAAGGCCTATATGGTTCTGTGCCATAGGCCTGTGGTTTCCAATACAAATCTCTGGCACAGAAAAAGGCCTTTTCACTTTGGCCTGCTGCTCTAAAGCATCACTCTTTCATAACAACATGCCTAGCTTGTTCCCTCAACAAGACACAGCAACAGTGAAATCAGGACCCCAGGCAAAACATATCCTACTCACAATCTCGTGACGTAAATCCATCACATACACTACAGGAGCCTAATTAAAAGGGTAACCGTCAGACTTTTTCCAATATACAGAGTTTTCAGGAGAATCCCCCTAAAGATCAGCTATGTTATCACAATATGTGGAACATCTGCCTCGCCGGCGAGTGTATATATTAATGTTGAAAGATGAGGTGCTACAGCCGCTGACACCCAATTCATGATATCATGTAAAGCGTGTGTGGATGTGTTTGTGTGCGTGTGCTGGTGTTGCTGTTGGAGGAGATCCAGACATGCAGATGGCCCTGGTTTGTGTTTGCACTGAACGGCTGCAAGAATCTCGCCTCCCTAGTGACCATGACAAACCATGTCCACGCACACACACACACACACACACACACACACACACACACACGCACACGCACCCACGCGCACACACACACACACACACACACACACACACACACACTCGCACGCACGCACGCACGCACGCACGCACGCACGCACACACACACACACACACACACACACACACTCTGAGGACAAAGTATTTTCACTTTTTAGAGAAAACTCTAAAGACATGTGTTTCTTTGATGTTGCAAATTATTTTTCCACCGTCTGAGATAATCTTGTGAACAATTTAGGTGACAAGACCTGCATGAAATTGCACATACTGTATGAAAAAATGTAGAAAGGGTGTTTTGCACATAGATTCCATCTACACCTCTCTGATGCCATGTAATGTTTTATATCAGCTGTGACGTCTTTCAGGTGTGTCCGAATAGTAAAAGGCTGCGATCTATTTCTATCTAAGGCCTAATTTAAGGTAACAGGTAGCTTAGTAGGTGTACCTGCCTTCACTCGTATACACTCACTGGCTGAAAGCCACTACTATAGCAACAACACTAACAACACGGCAGGAAAGCCGTTTGGACTTCCTGGGAGATCCTCTGGTATGCCGAGTCAAGTCTGGGCCAATGTTTGTCGACTCAGGAATGTTGCCTGGGCAACCGGAGGCCGTGAAGAGGAAAACCCCTTATCTGCTGACGTCATTCATCTGTTGTCATGGTGCAAAGGCTGCTTAGGTAGAGACAAAAAAAGAAAAAACACACACAGACACACACCTTAAAGGTTGGTCTATATCCAGTATGTGCGTCACCATGGAGATTGTGTTTGGGTGGAGCGATTGCACCACAAGGCATGAACGGCTGCAAAGCTGAGGCAGAGGAAGGAGAGAAAGGGCGTCCCTTGGATCTGGATCAGAAAATTTGGACTTTTTAGCAGGAACTTTAAAAATGTAGATTCATGAATGAGACTTGTTTATGTTTGTCTAAGACAAGGATGGATTTTGAAACCTCAATTCAAATGTGGAATGCGATTGCAACAGTCCTTTCGACGTTTTAGTTGCAATCACTCTTTAGTATCTGTGAGTTTGTTGTTGACTTGAGACCCTGTTTTCAAATGGATATCAGCAAAGAAATCCCTCCATCTTTTCAGAGCTTCCTTTTTCATTTTGGAATATTACTTTGTCAATGCAGTGATGAATTGTCAATTATGGTAATTATTTACTTCCATGTTTGACTATTCAATGCAATCTGGGAAATATACTGAATGTCAAAGATAAGACTGGACCCTTTTTGTCAAATTAAAACTCTTCCCACTTTTAATGGTCTGACTATTATCTAGAATTGATTTAATATGGCTGCTTGAACAGTTTGATATATCAATACGTTTACACCGACATTCTATTGTTTTTTTTTCTTAAGCAAGTTGCGTGGCCTCTGCTTAAGATTTATTTTTATTTTTTTATATTATTCGATCATTTTTCTTTATCTTTCTAATCTTTTAAATGCTATTGTCTAACTTGTGACTCGTATTTTGAGTTTCTTTAAGGTGATCATCAGGCAGATTCATTTAGCCTCTCTCTCTCTCTGTCAATATGTGTGCAGGAAATGTTAACTTTATCATTACATTAATATTTTTACGGTTTTCAAGCTTTTATAGGCAGAGGCGGATCTCAAAACAACCTAAAATCTTCTTTATAACACAACAAAATAGTAACATTTTTTGCTCCTTTTCTTGTCAATTCAAAGTTACATGAATGAACATGATGTTTCATAAATGCGTAGAAGAGGTCCGTAGAAGTAAAATAACACATTCAGCCAGATATTATTGATAGATATAAGGTGGGGATATGAAATGTAGCCTTACTAAAAGCTCAATCAGGAAAAGCGAGTTTCTCAAAACACCCTGTCAGCAGGACTGTCAGTGGGATATGAGCTGTCTTCATCTGCTGGTCACCTCTATCCAATAGCATGATGACACACCTTCAAGCTCGGCCTATCATGTAGCCGGTGCATTTTTAAACCTGATCCTCTCTGTTGATCCATTTCTTACAAGCTGCTGTTACACGCACACCCTCCTCCTCCTCCCTGACATCTACCACTCCTTGCAGATTCGCCAACTTAAGCATTCTTCAGTCTCAGCAGTCATCAGTTATCAGCGGCAGTATCTGGACTCTAAGGACGGGATAAGCCTGCAGCACATACCTGCATACACTCTTCTGTCAGAAGGGTCTGCTCTGATACCCTGACGAGTCGCCGTTATGTCATATCATCAGTTGTGATATACAAATATCTTGATTCACCTGTCTCTCCTGATTGAAATCTCTTTATTCACACAAGGCCAGCTGACACAACCTGAACAGATGGTAGAGATGCTGTCACTGTTGACAGTCTTTTCAAAAATGATGAGTCCTCAGGTGACCTTGTTGACTCCATGGATCAACCTAGACATTGTTTCTTTAATAACTAAAAATCCTGTGTTTTTTTGAGAATTTGCACAAATGTCTCAATTCATTTAGTTTGATCATCTACGACTGAGAAATTTCAGGATGAAGATTTTCCAGCCATGATTGCAACATTTCTTTCTCTTTCAGTCAAGAGATCCCTCGCCGTCAGACAGATGACCAAGGAGTGCACTGATAAGCTTCAGATGACTCCATCCGTTGGTCTCCATCATCTTAGAAAATAATTTTTCACTCTCTGACATAACTTTAGAATCTTTTATGTGCAAAATGAAGCATTAGGCAGTCATTATACTCTAGGCTGTTAAACAAATAGAAGGAAAAAAAAGAAAACTTCATCCTTAATCATTTAAAGCACTCTGCTCAAATTGGATCAATTGTTATATCAGCTGGCTTCAATCAGAGGAGGGTTGAACTCACATCTGCCTGCAGTCTTAGAATAAAAGAAGAGGCTTCACTGTTTGGCTACGGCAGCTGGTTTATTATCTAAACGAACATATTTCTGCAATCAATGCATCCAAAATCAATTCCAACTCTAATCAGACTGAAGGGAAACTCACGCTGGAAGATCTATCATGTCATCTTTCTTGGAGCTCTTTTCAAACACCTCATTATGTATTTGGAGCTTCAAAAATGTTCAACAGCGTGGTTGCTAGCCAGCCTAGGGTCAGTACGAAAACAGTAACAATAAAAACAACTATTTAAATCGCTCCTTATTTAAGACACAAGAAAAAAAAAAAGACAATACTATAACAGCAAAAGGAAAATCCAGATCTAGGGGACAGTCATCAGATTTTATTATTTAAGTGAAAGAAAACGTATTATTTTGGAGTCAAAAGATGCTCTATAAATAAAATACTTTTATAGCACTATACCTAATATGCTTAAAACCCAGCAGAACAAAGAAGCAGATGTAAGGAAAGAAACAGATGAACTTCAGGGGTGAGACATTTTGAGAGTGATCATCTAGTTTCCTCCACTCCTCTTATCTTTGATAACTTTCTGCAGCAGTGGTGATGATGTCATTGTCTCGCTTGTTTAATTTTTGTTTTCCCCATTTTGACTCCACTTTCTCATCCTTGTAAAACATAAACACTGATGTTGTTTGTATTTCTTCTCTAATTTGATCCAAATGCATGTACTTATGAGTCATTAGTCCTGCCGAAGCAAGGTTGAATAATAGATCAATATTACACCATGTCTTCCTACGGAGTCCTCAGGAAGAAGGCCCTGTTGGACAGCCAAAACATCAAGTGACCTTTCCTTTGATAAACAACATTTAAAGATGCAAAGGAGCTGAATCGATTTGGTTAATGTTAATATATGCGTTGAAATATTGATTAGGGATGATCGGCCTCCTATGAGGAGGAGCTCGTTAAAAAACATAATCCCCTGAGCATCCAGCCAGCAGACAAAGATCAGACGGGGGTGTTTATGCTGAGGTTGACTTGCTGAATTAAAGATCAACAAAAATCAAATTTACCTATAAATGAGCATCGATAATTTATGCATAAGTTCAACATTTAAAAAACAGGATCGGTTTAATATATTTATCTTTAAGTGGGAAATCTTCTTTGTCAGTGTTATCAAGTTTTTTGTCGTAAACCCATGATGTGTATCACCAGATTGAAATTAAATATCAATTTTACTTTTAGGTTACAACAGCAGAATAGATAAATCTGCTCTTCAGTTTTTTCAAAAGCACGAGGAGAAATGATCTTGTTGCTGGATGATGTTTAATTTGAAGAGCTTGTTTTGCTGTGGTTGCGTTTTATTGAGACATGATTCAGTCCAAACAGATCTAACTGGTTCCTCTGAGCAGCGACTGACAATAGAACCCAAGCACACCAGCGTACATCGCTTTTTTACTTTCTGCTCCCACGCCCTCGTATGAACTCGCTGCTACTGTGGAGATACATTCACACAACATGTGGGTGTGTACGTACGATCTCTATATTCCATCACGATTGTCAGAAACCTGACGATAAACCTTTCTGATATTTTCTTAGTTAGCTTAGCTTGGCATAAAGAATGGGCGAAGCAGTTAGCTGATTCTCTCTAAAATTCAACATTCACACAACAGTTGGCCTTTCATATATAGGAGCAGCATAAAACCCCGTCTAAAACCACAAAATACACAATCATGACTGTTGCAGATTAAACGAGGAGAAAAAAGTTACTGCAGTTGGATTTTGAACCTGTGGATCAGAAGTATCCAAGAGGGATGATAGTTACCAGAAATGGAAAGGTAACTAAGTACATTGCTGTAATTCAGTAGAAATTTTGGATATCTATTCTTTGCATGAGTATAATTTTTTCTAACAAGTTTTTACTTTCAATCCCCACATTTCAGCACGTCTCATTGCTTTAGCAGATGATAGATAAGATAAGACAGTAGATAATAATTCAATAATACATTAAAAACACATATTGTGGTGTTTATTACTCCTGACAGATGGAATAAGACAGGTATAAGAGGTCTAAGTCACTTTGGAAGACAAGGTACTTATCACACAGAAAGGATGGCATGCCGATGTCTTTATATCCACTTCTTCTTTCTCTGTTTGTGTTCATTCAAGCTGAAAACAGTTTGAATGAATGTAAGAAATAGACGTTAAAATAAAGATTCTAACCCCTTTGATTAAGATATTTTATTTAATAATGCTAAATTATTAATATTGTATAAAATGAACAATGTATTGTATTATGTTGATATAACACAGGTGAAAAAGTCCCAAAGAGGGTGACTTTGTGTTTTTATACTTAGACTACATCACAGTCTTCACTTTTTCATGTGTACTTTAGTGATACCTCTACTTCCGACCTCCTGGTTATGAAACTCAGTATAGTCTTCTTTTCAAACTTTGTAACTATGTGCTACGGCTAATATCAACCTGCTTATTATTCTGTCATCACACTTGTACATGCTCTGGGTGTCAGCAAACTTAAGTCGATATATTAAAGCTTTTGAGATTCATACAGTGTGGTTAAATGTAATTAACAGTAGCTAGCTGTAGTTATTTAGTAGATGTAAGCCTTCCCTTTCAAAACATATCAAAAGCCAGCCATTATTGTCTGTAGCTGGCAAGTGTCAGCATGAATTTGTGAATACTATCAGTTGTAACGATAGAACGATAATACTTTCTTTCATTCGGTGTCAAGTCTGGATGAAGAAAGATACAGGAAAGATTCCAAGTGGCAGCAAATTTAAAACACTTCTGTCGGATTCATGAATGAATCCAGGTGTAATAGTTATTGAAATCATCCAAAAGTGATTGAGTTAAGCTGCAGGTTGTAAAAATCACTTGTCTAAACACTGATATATTTTTCTTCCACAAACCATTTATGATGCATGTACCAACATTTAAAAGCCACAGAGTGACTTTTTTTAGTAGACATTTATAAAAGTCACTGTGGGAGATGAAGATAACTTCCCCCCTTAAGTTTTTATGCATGCACAGTTTTCTACCTATAACTTTTGCTGTAAAAGTATCAAATATCCTGATTCATACCAGTAGACTCAAGTTTATCCAAGCTACAGAACTCCTCCAGCGGTCAATCTTCTTATATTGCTCGGGAATATCACTTCTCTCACTGTGCACTGAACTAGCACAAAAGTCAAATTTCTCATGGAATTATACAAGAAAAAAAATAAAAAATTCTCAATCATAATGTCCGAACCCTTGCTTCCCTCCTGTGATTTAGTAATTAAGAAATCAAAAGCTTAGAAAAAGCGTAATGCACCAAAATAACTATTTTGTCAAGCATTGTTTGGTAAATCCATTTAAACTTCCAGTTTTATATATTCAGACTCGGCTGTTCATTGAGCAGAAGTGTTGATATCCCTCCTGAAGTAAAAAAGGGCACTGTTCCTTTAACACAGACTTCAACTTCAGCTATGCACACCTTGACCCAACTTTGTCTGTGCAATGACCCCACTCCTGTTTTCTCTGTGGGTCTAGTGTTACAGGAACCACGAACATTATGGGGAACGCTCCGCTGGCCTAAGGTCACAGATGGCTGACAATTACAGCTCTCATTGTGTTCCTACATCTTTTCTACAGTATCTCCACCTTGGCCTTGTCCGTTCTATCCACGCTTTCCGACCGCCACCTACCCCCTTAATCAAACCAGTGTAAGATTTAGAGAGGAGGTAAACACTTTGGTTTTATGATTGGGCCCCTTCCTACAGCGTGGACTGTATAATTGAAAAGCCCTCGCCGACTATTTTAAGACACTAGTGGGAACAGACTCCCGTGTGTGCTACGGCGGGAACTGGGGCCTTTTCTTTCTCTCTTGCTGTTGTCATAGGCTTCCTATCCTCTATGATTATCATATTGTATTGAGGATACAGAGACTCAAACAAAAGCGTAAAACATGGAATGATGTGAGAAACCCCCCCCCCCCCCCCCGAGAACCCTGGGAGTTTGACAACTGGAAGGAACTTGACCGTCTTGGGGTTCCTGAACAGGTTTTTCCACAGACTGTCTGAACTTCACACTATTCTACAATCTGTGCGTGCCGACATCCCACAAACCAAAATGAATGTTGTTTCACTGTGACTAAAAAGAAATATCAGCAGTCAGCGTCTCCTCTCTTCCCCTGAATTGACCATAATAGATTCTCTGTTCAGCTGACATGATATAAATTTTCATTTAGACATCGTATGTATCTGTTTACTCGCGTCTGTCCATCACAATGGCATTGTGTGAACCTCGGATTTATTCCCTCTAAGTTCATTTAAGTTAACCACACCATCAGACTGACAAGAAGACGACTCCACACCGAAAGCAAGTAGTAATTAAAGACATAAATCTAAAAAACTATGCTACACTGCCAAATATGTCTACAGCAGTTAAACGGCATGTAGTGATAGATTCATGGCTGTCAGAAGTCCCCTAACCTGCTGCTCCTTGAACTCATCACAGAGGTGAATGAAGGTGTTGAAATGTAAATGAAGGAGTTGGCAGAGTTGTAGACATTTAAAGTAGAGGCCCGTTTACATCACTGAAAACACAACTGACATCAATTCCCTAGTCTAAATATCACAAAGAGAGAAATATATGGAATTAATGTATTTATTAATAAACAGGATGCATTAGTGATCATTGTAGCAGCTGTGTGAGGATTTACACTCTCAGCATCACAACCTGTTTGCCATCACAATGCTAAAAGGTTGATGCTCAAAATTGTAATGTTCACATGTCTGAAATTTTAGTTTTGCTTCTAAACATATTCTAACATTAGATATAGAGAGATGCTGATGTTTAATCAGAGTTTATACATAACCAGGGTATAATCTATCAATCCATCTAACTTTTGACCTCATGAAGGTAATAGATTCAAAATTTTAGGGTAACCAAAATAATTCCACTTAATCCTGAGCAGGACATGAATATGAGTGGACAATAATAGTAATAGTTATAGTTCAGACATTTTTCTGAAAATACCACCAATACTGTGGTGATGCAACAGAATCATAACTATATCCCATAAAAGTCAGGGTATATTATGGAATCGTCATTGCCGCCGTCGCATCCACAGATCCTCTATGTTTCTTTGAGAAATGAAAAACAGTTTCATGGATCATTTTCAAATTTTATAGCCACGTAAACTTCAGTGCGAGGGAGAACTGGAGTGTTTTTGGAAAAGGTCGGTTATATATTTCAAACACTAGGGGGAGCTTTCTCTCCAATGGTTTTTGGGCCATAATTTCACAACTGTTGGTCCAAATTTGGTGCATTGGAATTGACTCCACGAGATGTATATTTTATACTTCAGCTTTTTTATGAAAAATACTGTGGGCATACCTTCAAACTAAGTTAGAGGAGGGGATAGACCCTTACTGTCGGGGAAGACGGGATAGTTTTCATTAATAATCAACCTCACTGATTCATCCTCTGGGACCCATACAAACCTGGTCTCAGTACATCTAGCACATGTTGAGGTATTATTTAAACTAAATTAAAATAACACCTACTAACATTATGAGCGCAAAAGTCCAGAAATGATTTAAGTCATCAGGATTCATCCTCTGGAAACCACGAATATGTGTGATAATAATAATAATACATTTAATTTATAACGCACTTTACATTTGGATCAAATCTCCAAAAAGTGTAGTGTTCAAAATGTTGCCCAACAAACTTATACTAGATAAGTTATAATATATTGAATTGGTTAAGTGAAAACTTTGACCTGCTGATGGCTGAGTAAATATTGAATTACTTACTCAAGGAGTCATTCTCTGTGAAAGGTAAATGTCTGCACCCAATTTCGATACATCCAGTACCTGAGATATTTCGGTCTTAAACAAAGCGCTGTCACTAAAGGGTTCCAGCGCTGTAAATAAAACCATGCTGCCAGAGGATTTATGGTATACATTAATAGTTAAAATAATTCAAATGATACTATAATAAGCAGAGAAAAACCAATAACTGTAGACTATAGCAGCGGTTATGAGACATTTTTACAACAAGGATCCCTAAACCGACTCAAATGGAACCATCAGCCTTGACTGATCAACATTTGGTCACAGGGTTCACATCATATGAAAAGTTTTATTTAAGAAAATGTATGAGACTATTACCAGATGAGTCATATATTATGTTATTCTGTTATTTATGGATGGAATTCTGTTAATGATAATTACAATTTTATTTTCTGAAGCCCTCTTGAGGTCCCTGAATAACTTTGAAATCCAACCCACTGGCGCCAACAGGCTCAATCAAAAAACAAAAAAAAAAAAAACACCCTTGTATTCTGCTTGTGGTAAATAGATAATTTTATGTACAGCAATATAGTCCCATAAAGCCACTTTAGTATTAAGAAGGTAAAATCCCCTAACTCCAGCATTAAGACTTATCACCACATGAAAGGGCCGTTCCGCGTTGATTCCATTCGCGTAATAGTCCTACATGTTCTAACTCTCTCTTCAAACAAAACCTTTGTTTACCAGCGTTTAATCACTTAATGGTATTTGAAAATATCGTTCACCCGAGAAAACACAAAAAAACGTATTATAAAGGACAGTTTAGAGCTGAGGAAGCTCTTACCTTTTCATTATTTCTATTATAGGACTCCAGCTGAAGATGAAAATGGAGAAGCTGCTGCAAAATAACATCAACCAGAGTAAATTCAATCTATACGCATTACCCATGCAACAGCAATCAAATCATATCAAAATGTTTTGCATTAGTGTACATAAAAGGTATATGGGGTGTCTGTTTGTAATGTAGCACTGCTTATATGATGCACTCACGGAGGAGTGAGAGGATGCATGTTTCATTACATCTAAACATGATGGATGAATTTCTGAGCTCATGTTGCTCCGATAAAATCAATATCCTAGAATCAATGTCTACGCTCAGAGGATTTTTTCCTGGAGTCTATGTAAATTTAAGTGGAGGTAGTTTGATCCAGTGTAAGAAAATGATGAACTCACATACCACACTCTTGACTGATGAAGGTAAATTTCAAACTTGACAGGTGATTCTCATACTTTTTCATGTAACCTTATTATTTGTTCAGTCAAATTATCAGTGCAAAACATATGTAGTTGGAAAAATGCCTTTTTAAGGCATACTATTTCCATTCTCATTATCAATAATACCCAAACAACTTTGAAATGGCAATTGATTTGAGTAACTTATAACTTCATATTTTTGTTAATATTGCTGCTATATTTCAAACAGGAATGTTTTATTTTGTTACTTCAGTCATTTGACATTCAAACCTACTGCTCAAAGGGAATATTACTGCATCAGTTGCTTGTAGTAAACGATGCATTTAAGGTGGGAAGACTGAATCTTAAAGTGGGTTTTTGGCCTTATATTTGCTTCTTTTTTCTGGTCACTTATAGTAAAATGATCTCAGGAATTATGCATGATTAATGGAGATCTAGCAAAAATGTCAATTAGAAAGACTATCCTCTGGTACACTAGGGCCACAGTTAATGCTCATTCCTCTCTGTTATCCTCACCTTTCACACTTGCTTGGTCTCAATGACATGTTTCACGGCGTAGGGCATTATTTGATATCAGCTGCATCCATTCAGGTAGCCTCATCCATCCATCACTGTTTCACACCTGCATGCTTGGTCCATCACCATCAGCTGCTGTCCTTAAATATGACTCTCTCTCCATCCATCTAGTTCTTGCTTGATGCTGGTTTGCGAGCCCTCAGCCTCCCCATCTCCACCTAGTCCTCGGAGATCCCTCATCATCGTGGTTCATCAGCCTCAGCAGAATCATAAGCCACCACCACCGGTATCCAGACTCAATGGGGGCGATAATCAATGCTGCTGCTCAGGGCAGAGACCCTTCTTTCACAAATTTCCCTGTAGAGTCCGAGCGCCAAAGACTTTGTAATACTCATAATCACACATCTGCTGTTGCCATAGTAATTCATCTTTTCTACATTTTGTCTTATCTGATTGAAATAGTTTTGAAAGTAACGTTTAACAACACTCAACAAAAATGACGTTGATACTGTTGATCCATAAAGGCTGGGAAATAATAAAGACGACGACATAAAGAAAGCTGTTTCAGCATTATCCATCCATCCATAATCGGTAATTTGAGTCCCTGAGACAAACACAAAGTATTTTTTTGGCCCATGGGAGGAGGCCGGAGCACCCAGAGGGAACCCACATGGTCATGGGGAGTACCTGCAAACCCCCACACAGAGAAACCCCGGTCCTGGATTTGAACATTCTTTCCCTCAGACGCTACTAAACACCATACCAGTGCCTCTTCTGTGCAAAACTTGCCCCCAGACAACATCAGATCCAACCAGTTGCAGTCACTACACAACCTCGTACACTGCGGTGATGTAAGCGTCCACCACCACCTATTTCAGAAGGACCCGTGATAATGAATGTCTATGTGATACTTCCTAGTGTGAACCTCCGTTTGGATAGCCTATGATTATTTGCGTTCTTGCAAAGAGTTACATAAAGAACTTGAGAACAGCTATCCCATGTTTGCGTCATGCTGTGGTCAACTTATGGCAGAGTTATTGTAATGCTCAGTTTCCTGCTTGAGAATAACATTCAGACAAACACACAAGTTGTAATTATGACAAGGAAACATTCAAGCCCGGTTTTAATATATGCTGCGTATTATTATCCCTGTATGATTAACCCTAACACAACCAACTCTGCAACCTTAACCTGTTGAATGATGGGAACTCTTCCATGTCTCATCTTCTTCCCGTATAAGTCGAATACAGCATTAATTATAAAGTAATAGAGCCAAGAATTGGCTAGCTCGGCTCAACATAAATGTGGAATGGATGTGGTATGTTCGCCATAAACAATAAAACTCACTATATAACATTCTATATCTACTCTGTGTAATTTTCATATGCTACCATGTTGTTAGGACAGCTTGTCAAAGACGTACAGCATTCAATTCCCCCTCAAACCCATACTATAACCGCTTTTGTACTTCTTTTAGAGTTTTATAGGTGGCTGAAGGTGTATTTTTATCTTTGGAGGGAGCCAGGTTGATCGTTTTTCTCTCTTTAAGGTCAAAGAGAAGGGAAAGAAAAGATTCAAAACATATTTAGTCTGTTGACTAAAAGAAAACCTATTCAAAATCATTAGAGGTAAAGTGCACTTGATGGCTCCTCTCCTCCAACGACATTATACTTTATCAGTGATTCATGGTGCCTCGGAGCTATTTCACATAAATAAAACAGCAGCAAACAGCAGCTTAAAAGTGCCAAGTGAGAACCGTGCAAAGGAGCTCTGCAATGAGACATAGCAAGTGTGTTTCCAGATTTCAAAGTTAGCCACAATCATTACATTTGATTCCAGAAAAAGATCAAAGAGAGCAGAAGGGAACCCGCACGCTGCAGACGTCAGGAAAAGCTCCTCACCAGAGGTCTATAAAAATAGACGCTTTCTTACATTTCAAACCGTGCTCAAAAACTCAGCGCACATTTCTGTCCATGGATCTTTCGTAGAACTGTATGATAAAAAAAGATAGAGTGACACAGATTTTGCATAAACAGAACTCAAACATGGACCCTTCACCCATCAGATGAATCAACGTGTGTATGCTCGTCCATGCTAAAAGAAACCAATTATAAAATAAAATTCTTAATATCTCAGTATTTTTATTGGGAATAAAACTCTTTCAGTCATTTTTCACTCTAGTTGAAATTGACCTACAGTGAGATTTGTAAAGGAGGGAGTCGTTTTTCAGTTAAGGAGCCTTGATTGTAAATCAAAGTAGTTGGACAAACAGGCTCGACATAATATTGTTAAAGAAACGTTTCAACATTTCCAGAAATACAGATATTAGATCTTTCCCTCTGTGAGTTAGGAAGAAAGACGTAATATGATCTGTTCATTTAGATCTATATCTGCAGATGAAGAAGCTATGAAACCCTGCATACAACACGAATAATCCGATTTCCCCCCCCACCTTTGAACAGATCTAAGTTATTTCCCCTTTCGGTCTGGATGCTAACCTAAGCTAACCGGCCCCTACGTTCAGCTCCAAATTCACAGTTGAGACCATGGCATTGTATTGACACTGGCCGTCATTCATTCATTATCAACGGCTTATCCTCGTGGGGGGTGGAGCCTATCCCAGCTGACATCGAGCGACAGGCAGGGTACACCCAGGATGAGTCGCTAGTTCATCCCAGGGCCGACACATAGAGACACACAACCACTCACACTTACATAACTAGCGATAAACTAACAAAAATAATTAGCGCATACCTCCTAAAAAGTTTATCTACGCAATTAAGCTATAATGTTTGATATATGTCTCTAAAAACAAAAACAAAAATTATGCCTTTAAAGAAATACTGCAAGAAAGCCAACTGGATTCACTGTTGAAACGTATAAAAGATCCTCAACTCTACTCCCCCTGCATCATAGTCAGCTTGAATTAACAGCCACTTCATTAAGAATAAATGAATAGTAGGCAAACTAATGAAACTGTGAAGTGTTTCCAGTGTGACAGTCTGACCCAGACTTCACTGAAAACCACCAGAATACTTTCCCCTGACATCAGCAAATGAGAAAACTGCAAAGCTTTTTATTATTCATAAAACAAGATAATATAAATTGTCATTGGCATTGCAGACAACATTGTGGAGTCTGCATTAAGCTCTCGTAAAAATCCTACTTTTTATTCAATACAGCATGTCTAGACGATATTTTTATTATCATTATCGCAGTAGCTAATTAGGATTTTATTGCGCAAGTCAATTGGTGTTTTGGTGTGCCTTTGTTTTTCTAAGTTTTTGTCATTCCTCCTGTCTCTGGGGGAATGCCAGTCAACCAGTTAGTCAGCCACCCACTCAGATTCAGAGCAACCACAAGGAACCAAGAAACGTCTGCATGTCTCGTCCGTGCTTTACTTAAAAAGAAAGAAGAGGAAAGTTTCTCCGTCTTAGACACCTTATCAGGAATCTTTTATACAACACAACTCTTGACACATGTTTGCCCGCGCTCTGTATAGTGTCCCTACTCCCTGGGAGGATTTGGTTGGATTTAAGGGCAGAACTTGAACACATATATTCACCCAAAAAATGTAATCATGTTTGCGTTCTGTTCCCAGGAGCTCTTCATATCTATATTATATATACTATATATATGAGATATCGTATATATCGTCCGCTGACTTGTCCGCATGGGTACATCCTCATGATTCCATGTACGGTAGGTTCTAAGCTACCGAAAGGCCTTAAATGCTTCTAGTGGCAGTGTGACAGACAGGTGCACCAAACCACACCTTCATCACATCCTGAAAGTCAGGCTAGTCAGGCTGGCGAAACACCATTGTTAACAAAGATCTTTGTATAGTCTCAATTATTGTGGCTCATATTTTCTAGTTTTGTTTGTTTTGTTTTTTTAAAAGCATTTGATCTTTTACTACCAGCCCTGTGTCACCGGTAGCACACTATGCCAAAATAAAAGACATTCCAGAGAAGAAAAGCCTGGGATCACGGATCCACATGATCTACAAATGGAGAGGACTTGAAACAAATGTTAACCCTCCCAGACACGGCCAATCTTCCCAATCCCTCATCAGCACAGAAAGCAGTCTGTCAGGAAAGTCATGAAATATCCCCAGAAAACATCCAAGGAACTACAGGCCTCTGTCATCCCAGGAAAGGTCAGTTTGGATGTATCCAATATTTGAGAGAGACTTTGCCAGTTGCAGGGATAAACCACTGCTAACCCAGAAGAACTGAGGATGCCCATCTGAATTTTACACCAACACATTGATGAGCGTCATAGCTTTAAGGGGACTATTCAGGGGACTGATGAGTTGAAGTTTGGACTGATTGGAGAACAGGGGTCCCATTAGAGCTGGTGTAAACAGCATTCCACGAAAAGAACATTACATCCGTAGTGTGAGGATAACTTTCCATAATTGAGGGAAACATGAATACGGCTCTCTGGTAGAAAATCCTGAAGGAGAATGTCAGGTCATCAGTCAGTGAACTGGAGCTCAATCTTAACTTGGGCATGCAGCATACAATGGTCAAAGTCTGAACCCAAACCACATCCAGATTCTGTGGCAGGACCTGAGAGGAAAATTTCATGCTCACAAACCATTCAATGTGGCTGCACTAAACTTCTGCTATGAAAAGTGGGCCAATATTCTACCACAGTAATGTCAGGGACTGATCACAAGTCAGGCTTTTATATAGTTATTCTTTTATTCTTTTATTGATGCTTTTATCTGCTTTTACTTTGTAGCACTTTGAGATTTGATCCAAAATGTAAAGTGCATTATAAATTAAATGTATTATTATTATTATTTATTATTACAAGTCATCAGAAACGTCTGGTTGCAGATGTTGCTGCTAAAGGGGGTAAAAGCAGCTTATCAATTCAGGGGATTATTTTATCTTCCTCGTCGTGGTGATTTAAACATTTTCTTGACATGTATATAATTAAACAAATTGCATTTTGAGTTTGCTCAGGTTGGTTTTATTCGAAGATCTGACCCAATTTAGAATCAGATACACACGAAAACAGTCAAAACCAGGTGGGTGTCCAGTTTGACACCACTGTGCTTGGGTTGGTATGTAACACTATTCTGACGTAACTTCATGATGTGGATGAAGCTACAGTAATTGCAGGATAGATGTTCCACTTGAAAAATCTCCACTACTACATGAATTCCCAGGAAATTTACAACACACATTCCTGACCATCTTCCTGACGTTAACCTGCTTATATTTACTTTACAGCACTATGGAGTCAAACTTTTTGTAATAATTTTGCCATAATCCTCAACTAAACTTTTTAAAAAATGTTTTTTTTTTATTGCCTCAACTATGGTTTGTGTTTTGGGTTAACTACTTAATGCTACGTCAGCATTTCAGTATTGCCATTCTAAGGATTTTAGCATTGTAAGCTGTACCTATGTACAGAGCTATTACTGCATGGCAGTCAAATAAATCAGTCAGGGCTCCTGAAAACTTATTTTGTTTAAACAGTTATTTTACTTGTTTCCAGCCTGACTGACAGCTGATATTTTCGTTTCCTTATTCAAGTTGTTTAACTGATGTTTTGTGTAACAAAATGTATTTAGTTGAAAAATCCAAACTTGCTGTTCCTTGCATCCCCTCCTCACCCACTGAAGCAAATGTCTTCAGGTGATGGATCTTTTTGCTTAAGGGTTTAAGGATGTGCTCATGGAATACTTTGAGTTACAATTAACCATTACAACAGTCTGTAATTAATACAAATAATGTGTATAATTAATACAAATAAAAATAGCAAAACCTTTCATGCTCTTCTGCACTGACGTACTTCCACAGGAAAATTCAAATTCACCTGAATTCTCTTCTTTCAGAAATATATTCAGTGATTTCCAATATGTATGAGCTCAAATATTTGCTTGTAGGTAAGCCTGCATTACTGGGAGTGACAGGTCATGGGTGGGTGAGGGGTGGTGGTTGAAGCGGGAAAAAAGCTGCTGGAAAATGGAAGCGGTGGAGAAAAATGAGTGAGAGTCACAAACACAAAGAAATAGGAAGACTGAAAATGAAAACAAGCAACAAGCTATATATAGGGCAGATGTGGTGCTGGTGATTCTCCTCATAATAGAGTATGAGTTGGGTGTCAGATTACACCTCCCCCCCCGCCCTCCATCCCTCTCCTCTCCTTTCTCTTTGTCTCTTACTTTCCCTCTTTCTGTTAGCCTAACTACTTTGGTTCCTGGCTTTCTGCTCTTTATTTACCCCCTCAGACCTCACATTTACAGCCCAATTACCCCTGAGGACGTCATCGCTCACTCTCTCCACTCCACAGCTGTCGGTGGTGGCGTCCAAAAGCCAGAAACGAGTGAGGGAGGAGGAAGGGCAGAAGTGGGGACAGGAGACGCCTCCATGTGCTTCCGCCACGTTCCCCAATGAATGACTGTCAGGTTTCCATGTCGGCCGTTTATGCCTTGATGATTGAGAGGTAAACAACAGGTGTTACATATGAAATCCCCAGTGTGATAATCTAAGAAGAGATTAGGTAAAGAAACAACAACAACCCATACAGTACATTGGGTGACAACACCAGAAACATTGTTAGGGATAGCAATGCTTCGCCAACCCTCTGGCACCACTGAAGCCACTTATGAGTTCTTTTACACTTCCTGTCTCTTCACTCATTTGTGTCTTTCTTCTACACACACACACCATTTTCTTGCTGCGGTCAGTGCGGTGGCCGATATTGGCAAATGCGCTGCAACTTACCTAAATACGTACAAAAACACAAAACACAAGCAAATAAAGAAAACATCTACATCAACTCGACAACAGAGGAGCGCTGCACAAGCCACAACACATCACAGGAAGAATAACCCTCTGCAAAAGCTACAACACAACAGAAGCATTAACATGCTTTTCTAATAATTCATTTAGTGAATAAAACACATATTACACATACAAATTTAATGATGTGCTAGCTTTGCTTAACTGCCGGGTCATGCAGTCATGTGACTTAGAACAAATCGTTAATCAAAATTTGTGAAAACAACAATTTGATAATAAACATTATGAGTTTATTATGTCAATAAACTTGGTAATGATCCTAACATGGACATTACTCACAGCTACAGTAAACAAGCTCTATTACATGCCTAAGAAGACTTCAGGTGCCAGACAGGTGTACACAGCGTTCAGAACGTCACATATTAAAGCTGATCTGTTTAGCTGTGGGTGCCGTGAGACTGAGATGCTGTAAAATAGCATTTGGCTTGAAAGCAGAATCCCAAACTCTGATGTCAGAGAATTGCGCGCCTAGTGACGTGACATGCACACCTGCATCTCTATTATTATCAGGTTTTTTGAAGAATACCGTCCCTCTTTTCTTGCATGTAAACATAGTCTATTACTGTAGATTTGAGTTGTCAGTGCAAACCCCTGCCAAGGCACAACAGTACCCCAAGTTAAGGAAATAGTGGTGCAGATTTTTCCATTTATGTCTGAGTTATTGGCGGCCTCTTAATCTACCGACAACTCCGACAAACTCTGAGTATGTCTTCTGATTCCCCACATGTTTTGAATGGAGAATACCAACTTCTGCCCAGCAAGAGGTGATGTAGAGTACCTCAATCTAAATACAACAGGGTGAAGATTTCTTTCATACATCAGTCCTCCTGAACCAGAACCAGTGTTCTGATGACTGGGATCTGGATCCACATTTATGGCTGTGCATGTTTGACTGATACGTCTGAATGTATGTTTAATCTGTGTGTAAATGTCTTAAATGCAAAATGAATTTCAGCGCAAGACGGACAATTAAGTTGTATTGTGTCGTATCTGTAGCGTCTTGTGCACCTTTGACTTCAAAGTTTTTTTTTCAGCCCACCAAGCCCCCAGCTCCAATTCGAAAGGAACATCCAAGGGACTCTTGATACTGAGCCCCCGTCCAAATCTATAAAAGAACATCGAAGGAATTAGAGGAGCAAATGCAGCTATAGCTACCTTGTGACGTCACAACTCCAAACGGCTTATGTTTTTTGGTTGTAGATTCTGCAAAACATGTAACATCATTCAATTTCAACGACCTCTATGAAAAGCCAAACCTACCATACTTTTCATGCAAATCCATCCTGCAACTTTTCTCTTATCCTGATTACAATCGAACAGACAGACTAACAAATAAACTAAAGCAGGTGAAAACATAACCTCCTTGGCGGAGGTAAAAATACACTGATCAACCATAACATTAAAACCACCTGTTTTAAAGTAATTGCTGGTCTGTGTACTTGTAAAATGTTTTTACCAGTTTTCTGTATTATGATTATTAATTATTTTTGCCACATACATTGTTTTTTTCCCTTTTATTTTCTAAAAATGACAGATTATATATGTTGGTGCATTATTTCTCCTTTTTTTCCCATCAAAATACAAATTATTATATTAATATAGTATAAATTCTGTTATAACAAATGGAGGCATAAAGTGGTTATATAAAATTTAATAAAGTAAATGAAAGACAGTTGAATGGTGGCAACAACAAAATCCAATCGGTGCTTAAATGAGTGTGTTGTCAGTAATAAATATATTAATTCAATTATGTCTCATATATTTAACCCAGATACCCTGAAAAAAAGACATTATCATTGGTGTAGAAGTCCAGAAAGTCATTTATCAGTTTGGTGCTCTTTTTCTCACAACAACTCACACTGACACACACACGCAGACAGACAGACAGACACACACACGCACACACGTACACAGTTGAATTCCACAGCGGCCCTGCAATTGGTGTCTCCATCTTATTTCCCAGGTATAAAATCTGTGTTACTATGATTTTTGTTTTTGCATTAACAATGTTGTAATAACTGAATGACAAATTGATTTTTTATTAAGCTAATATTTCAATAAGAAGTTTAAATTCTGCCTGAAGCCATCATCACACTTTGGTGCCTACAGTTATAGTCTTCTCTTACTGAGAGTTTCTTTTCACTGTATTAAATGGTGGAAGGAGGAGAAGCTGCTTTGAATGTACCCCTACAGCTGTTAAACGTAATTGGAACTGTTGGCAGCACGAGATGTGGCCTTGCTGGTAACGGGCACACTGAGGCGTGTGCCGTTTTTGTCAACTGATCCATAGTGTGATAATTGTTTGTCGCTCAATCTCAAGAGAGTTCATGAAGTATATATTTAAATTGGACATGATTAAAAATATCACACATTTTCTGTAACTTCCTGACTTTGTTACGGGGGAAGCTCTTTATTTTCTTTATACTAAGTAAAGTAAGATGTAGCCTTGTTTTATCAGTGCAAATATAATTTAAAGCTGTGCTATACTAAATGAGAGCCTTCTCATTTAATTAGTAGGCTTGCCGGAAGGCTGATACACACTACTCATTTGGCCAAACATTACAGTTCTGGCAGGGACAGATGAAACACGCTCCACCCATCAGTGCCTTTTTTTTGCAAAGTAATGTGAAGTGGTACATTATGTCATATATTCACCTTCTGAGAAAATGGATAATTTGGTATAATTGTTTTCCGCAGGTGATAATCCATACGCAGCTTTCCCTTCTCCAAACACACAAGCTCAGAAACAGGTTAAGATAGATCTCTGCTGTTTCTCACACCTGAGTACTGAAGACATCACACTGGAACAGCTAACAATCCTCATGTATTTACATAAAAATAGTTCAAATGTTTCAGGCCCCAAAAAGCCGTTGGTTCTAATTATTTCATTGAGTCTCCTTCGTGCCTAAAAGCTGTTAATCCTGCCTCAGGGCCTAAAGAATCTGTAGTCTTTCTCTCTGCTGAATGGAGGGATGCACAAAGAGAAGAGGATAAGGTTGTAACCCAAGCCATGGGCCTGTGTTGACGGATAGCATGGTGACTATGAGAGGCCTAGATTGCACCCTGTGTTTCCCGTGGCTTGAAGAAAAGAGTCAGTTCTCCATGGTGGTGTCCAGTTCCTCTGGATCCAGTGTCTGCTCTGGTTACCTCAGTGGGGGAAATGCTGGGAGAGAGTAAAGAGAGATTTTCAATATCAATTAGCAACAATAAAATTTACAAAATGTATTTCGTTTGCCAAGTGGACAATCAATAGCTACCTGAATGTGAGTCACTATGTTTAATCTGACAAGCATATAGAGACTGGAGCAAATATCCCAGCATAAAAATACATATTTGTTTTCATTCTTCATGAAATGCCTGATATGTTGGACCGCTTAGCAACCATTCTGCCGGTCATTCTATACTTGTCCCAGGGAAGACCAAGATTAGGTGACTAGAGAGGAGTTCTGGGATAACGTGACACAAAGCAGTAGGTGTGGGAAAAAAATGGCTTGGTCTATTCTACCAAAAACTCTGGCGTTTCCCAAGGAGGGCATCAATAGCTTAGATTACCCACAATCAATTTGACCTGTGTGTGCATTCACAATGTGTGTGCGTGTGTTTGAGATAGAGAGAGGGAGAAGAGGAAGTGAAGGTGGCAGATGTGATATTCTATAGGGATGAGAAGCAAGCGGAAGTGTTACGTCTGATGATGGACACATTCAGGTCAACTTCCTGTTTACAAATCAAGTCATTTTGGATGTCAGCTCATCAATATATTCATACATCATCGTGTAAAAGGTTAAATAAACGACTGGAAGAAGAGAAGCAGTGGAATAATAGGGTTTTTAAAGGGAGGCTACCGAAAGTGAAACTCAATCTTACACATCAGTTTGTTTAAAGGGGTTGTAAAGGACTTTGGCTTGTGAAACAAAACGTTTCTTGGTGAATTCAAAAGAACACCGAAGTCCGGATTGCCTTTTTTCCTATCACTTGAGTCATTTGGGGCTGAACTCAACAGGTTTGGACATTAAAAAACCTAATTTGTGACGTTAAAAGAAAAGATCGAGGCATGGAGACTGGACTCGGAGAAACACCTTGACTCCATCCAAAGGGATCAGTGTTGCGTTTTCATGCACCTACTACGTCGAATCTGCAGTGCCTATGAGCAAGACTATTTCTCAGCTGAGCCAAGCCAGACCCTGGCAGCAAAGCCAGCTCCTGGCTGCAGCTTGATATTTAGTGAAAAGATAGTGTGTGGTATTGCTGTTTTTTTGGTAAGAAAACAAATGTATTTCAAACTAGATTATCATGCAAGCGAGCGCATACCTCCACCTAAGACTCAAGAGTCCTCTTTAAATCCAACAAGCCTTATCCCAAATTAAACTTATAAATAGCACTGCAACCGTAATTTGACGTTATTGGTTACTGCTAACAGTCAAACTTAAAAGCCATTGACAGCGAGCATTTAAATCTGGATTTGTGTTCTGCTCCACACAAACTGCACACACTCCTATCTACCAACCCACTGCATGTACTTGACTTTTTCAGGAAGATACATGCGGCATTCCATGAGATATGAAAGAAAATGTAAAACAAATTCCCCCACAATGTTAAAGGCTTTAAAACAGACCTGGATCCACTCCAACCCTTTATCCTGATCCTCAGCAGTTCTACCCCAACACCCATTCTATCACCAACTTCCACGGGAATCCATTTACAACACAATAACAAAACCTACTAGACGGAGGTAAAAATGTCAAACATCCTTGAATGGTGAAAAAAAAGAGTATGCTAAGGGTTTGTGTGTGCCGTCTTTTTATTTGTTCTCATTACAGCGGTATTAAGGTAGAGCTGTCAGCTGTATTAAAGCAATTATCACATAAACCTACGGAAATATACAGCAGAAGTAGTCTTTATTTGGCCTATTAAAGCTCTGGAACAGTATATTACAGCGTATATGTGAGGTTTTGTAGAGCAGCAGAAACCTTCTCTTCTCTGATGTGTGTTAAGCTGTTTGGTTTGTACCCCCTCTGGCCTGTAATTAGAAGAGATCTGGTAGAGTCTTCACTAAAAACACAGGGTTGTCCAATTGCACTGAGAAATCGACGTTAACATTGCTAATGAAGCATAACTTTCATCTCTAAAAGATGGATAATGGGAGTTTTGTCAATGCATAGTGAATACACTCCAGAGGGTAAAGAAAATATGCTTTTGCCTGGATTGAAGGGTTTCTCGGTGTTTGCTGCCAAAAGAACAGCATGATTTTGTCATTATTTTATCCTTGTTTTCCCCGTCTTACTTTTTTCCTTCACTTTATGGCAGAGAGAAACCCTAGTTGCTGTGATATGCTGCTTTGTTTATATGTCATCTAAACTTTAGAAAGTAAATGCATCATCGCCATGCATTGAGTGATCACATGGGAAAGCCTTGTAAATGTCTCAGAAGATACACTAACATGAAGGAAAAAGTTTATTTGAGGGTAAAATACACACAGTAAACGAGAGAGAATTAAATGAGGCAAGCACATGAGGGGAGAAGGTTTGGATGCAAAAAGTCACAAACATCTGTACTGGGATGATGCAATTGGATTATGCTTGCAGCTCAATGTAGCTGCGATTGTAAGAAATTTACCAAAACCAACTTTCACTCGAATGTTACAGATAAATAGTATGAACTTGCTCTGTGCAAACTTGGAAAATAGGTTATTCCCAAAAAAGTACGTGGAAATCATCAACAACAGACACACCCTTCCCTGTGCCTGCGAGGGAAGCCCCTTCATGCAGCCATATCTATGTAAATAATGCAGCTATGCATTTGTGTGTTAAAACAAGCATGACAACATTGTCACATGGCGTGATGTTCAGTAATACTAGTTCCCAACTCCTGCCCTTCTGCCAGACAGAAGACTCCCCACACCATGATCAGACTGAATCAGTAGGGATAGTGCTGTTTGTTATGAGCAGGGCAAAGCCGACATGCAAGAGGGTGAGGGGAGAAAGTGAACAAACAAATACTGAGCTATGCTTTGGGCAATTTAAATGACATAGGAAATGAAAGGTCTTAAAGAAGGAATTACGTACTCCAAAGAAAGGCATGGGATTTCAGTTCTATTGCACAACAATACTATAAAAGTTACTTACACAATGTAAAAATGGGTTTCCCATAATAATAATATAATAATAATAATATGAATAATAATAATAATAATAATAATAATCGTTTTTTCTTAGTAGTACTGAAAAGTGTCAGATAGAAGTGGTTGAATCACTGATTAAACAATGGTAAAATATCATATGTATATGAAATCAAATATACTAGTCACATCATAGAAGAACTTTCTCTTTGACATAATAGTTTGGACCTGAGATCAGGGTGGAAAGAGATTAGCACTATCATTATTTTATTGCAGTATTTATTGGCAAGATATTCATACATATTGTCTGTGTTTTAGAAGCCTTTTACACTTGGCTCACATTGACTCGCTAATCAGACTCTGTTGGACAATGAGATGTGTCATAGCATCGTTTGGAAAAATCATGTACCATTTTCTTTTTTTGTTATGATTAAGATCATGTTTACGGTCAAACCTCTTCTGTATATTTCATTCTCTACACGCAAATCCCATGATTTTCACTCATTGGAATGTAAAAAGGTTTGGTTGATTGTGTGTGTGCTACGTCCTGCGAAGAATCCCTTTACCTTTCTATGCGCTTCGTCAAATGTCAAAAAGAGAAATTAATGGATGTGTTGTTATCTTGGCACTGCATAGTATTTACATCCTCACACGAACAATCATAACCCTCTTGAACATATGCTAGATGTTTACTTGGGAATCTTTCCATTTCTTCCATTTCCCCTATGACCTAAGCACAGTAACACTGCATTTGGAAATACAGCATATCAACACCATTTGTAAACATGCACTGGGCAGATGGCAGGGAGAGAATCCAGTGAAATCTTGCATAAATTAAACTCATAATGCTGAGTCACCATAATGAAAACGACAAATGGAATATTACCTCCCTGTTTACATAAACACACACAATGTACACACACATATATATATATGTGTGTACATTGTTTAACTGTAAATATTCCATTCTCCAAAACCAAGACAAACTCAAATGCAATGCACTATATGTAGAATTTTTCATACTACCAAAAATGGCTGAAAATTCAACACTTGTAACGTAATATAATTATTATTATGCTTATTCTGAGCATAATATTCTGAGCATCGTTTGGGGCGGCTGTGGCTCAGTGGGTAGAGCGGCCGACTTCCAATCAGAAGATCGGAAGGTAGCCGGTTCGAATCCCACCAGGGTCTACTTGTCGTAGGGTCCTTGAGCAAGACCCTGAATCCTTAGCTCCCCGGGCGCTCCACGAGGGGCTGCCCACTGCTCCCTCAGGGATGGGTCAAATGCAGAGAAGTAATTTCACTATGTTGTACTGTATGACTATGTGACTAATAAAGGATTCTTCTTCTTCTTCTTCTTAATAACACAAATAAGAAGACATCAAAACAAGAGTAATGTCTGAAAAGGAATAGGTCAAAAATTAAATATATATATCACTACCCATTGCTCTCTTCCCCTCTCTTAACTCATATCAATTAACAACTTCCAAATGTATTTACAAGCAAACATATACCGTATATATACAAACAACTATCACAACCTTATTTACATCCCAATCAAATTTACAAATGATTAAGACAAGTAAATTCACAACAAAAATATCCAACTAGCGTGAAAAAATAAAAATAAACAACATTCATCATCGTTATGCATCCCAGAAAGGTTTTGTTTTGGTATACTATATTAAACTGCTTTGTATTTGTGCTTTAGTTCAACGAATCAACCAACTCATACCATAAATCCGCCACACCGAATGACACACACAAGACCTTCCACCTCCTAGAGGTCGTTACTTCAGATTCAACTAAGATGTAGTCTCAGCTTTGTTTTATTCATTATAGCTCATTCCAGTTGTCTCAATTGAGTCGTCCCAGGTTTGTTCTTGTTGACTGATCTGCTATTGTACATTATCAAACCTCACACAGATGGATACTGAAGACCGGCCACATTAAGCAAGCAAGTCGTTAACCATATTTGAGTACTTGATTGACCTGAACTATTGTTCTTATGGATTATACTTGATCCGAATCGTATTACTTGAAATTTGTTAGTGACTCATTGCGTTTGATGTAGTGGTTTTAAAACATGTGTTAAATTGCCATCTGTCATAGTTATAAGGAATGTTGTTTTTATGGAGTAGATTTTATAGAAAAATACTGAGTATGTTTAATACTGCACTGACTTTAATGAAAGCCTAATGTTCTATTGTTTGAGCCAATTTTAGGGGTTTTCATTTTAATTGAAAAGTAAAATTTTCGAATCATGAGATTCTAGCTGTGCTATTCTGTAAAGATCTCATTATACAGTACGGAAATGGATTTTGCAGTAATTAACTGTTAATTGAGAATGTCGGAACACTGAAATAATAGTATCACACTCGCAAATGTCCGTATGATCAACAGGGACCTTTTTTCCAGTATTTTATCGTAAAACCCATATTATATACAGTATTATACTGTAGTACTTTTACAGGAATGTGCTGTTGTTTTAGTTTACAGTAGGTAAAGTAACAGTATCATGCTGAGTACTTCAGTACTGCCAGTATTTCACTGTCATTTTACAGGGGAATGTGTAACAGTGAACAGTTATACACATTACAGAATGGTGAAATTATTTTTGTGCTTTTGAGCATCCCTGAAGAGCAGTGGACAGACCCTCCTTCGAAGCTTTACAGAGAAACACAGGAACAAGACTCTGGGGTTCAAGGACCGGATGAAATGTACACCGCAAAGGCTGGAATAGAACTGCGGATTTTCCAATTGGGGGTCAATCACTGTAAAAAGTTAAGCACGTTGAGTTTATGGCAAGCAATGAAAAGTTATTCAAGATTGATAAATACTGACTTCATGAATCTACACAATACTCTACAGGCTCCTTGATACTGATTACATTAACTCAATGTTTTCTGAAATAGAAATTATAAAAACAAAAAAAATAAAAAAAATAAAAGCAATTAAAAAAATACAAAAATATATATTTATATATATAGAAATACATGGTTTTGGTCATAAACACATTCTTAATGTTTTTATTAACAACATTAACATTAACAACATTAACTCTTCCTTTTAGTACATCTAAGTGGAGATTTATTTACATAATATTACAGCTGTATCAATATAAATTTAGTCTTCATAGTAGAGCAGTTATATGAGAAATATATAATATGAGAAAAGCTGTGGATTAATAATGTCTGTACTATTTCATAGCTGCTTACGATTACACAATAACGTGTTATTAACCATGTATTACAAGTTTGTACACTAAATATATATATATGTTAATAGGGAACTTAAAATGTTACCAATGCAATATCACGACAAGAAAATAATTGACGCATGAAATGTTTCTGAAATTTGGCACTATGTATGTTTTGTGAAAAACTTTTTATCCTTCATTTTACAACTTTTGTAAATTGAATATGCCATTGTTCTTTGGTTAAAACTTGTTCTTGCAGAAACCTTCAACACTGACAGTATAATGTTTCAATAATCTCCTGGTAAGCTTTTGTATCAGTAACACAAGCTTTAACATTTCATACGATGTTATGGAGAGCATCTAGGGGAAATTTAAATAAATATCAGAGCTGAAATGTGTTTCTACTGGATTACAAAATACGAGGTTTCACTGATCTGATCACTGATCTGCAAATGTTTGCGATGTACCAGATCCCTAACCTGATGTGTAATTTGACAAAATATTTTTTGTTTTAGATCACGTTGCTCTTCTGCAAATCATCCAATTGTCTGAGGTCAGCGCTGCTTGTTAGTTAGAGGGAGAGAGGGGATTTGAGCAAGAGGACAGAGAGAAGCAGATGCTCCCCCAGGAGGTGGTTTGAGCCGTCCACCTCCTCTCCGTCCCCTCCACTTTAATACTAAGAGCATATGGAGCTAAAGAATGACCACAGGACAGGACACATGCAGGAGGGAGAGGACATGGAAAGAAAGGGGAGGAGGGTGTAAGACAAAGAAAGAGTCAAGAACATTGGAAGAGGCAAAGAGAAAGAGAGAGAGAAAGAGAGAGAGAATTATAAAAAAAAAAGCAGAAAAAAGAGCTGTGAGAGGGACCGCATGTTTTAAATAAACATTTTTTTCTGAAATTTGAGCTGCAATGTGACTGAATGATGAAAAATAGTGAGCATAACATTGTGCATGAGGCAGCAGGCTGCCCGTCTGTTGAGGCAGGGTGCGGTAAGGATATCCTCGACTCAGTTTGCACTCTTTTCTGGCTTAAATCCTAATCACTGTAAAACTGTAGAAAGCCTCTGTGGCTTATCAGTTTAATAAAACCATGTGCTTTGATTCAGGTTATTGCACATTCAGTTTTCAATAGAATTTGTGCTTCCTTCAGAGGTTTTAAAGAGTAGTAACTGAAAAGTGTGGACATACGTCCTTGAGGAGATCTAAATCATTCTAGATCAAATCTATTGTGCAATGAAACCATATTTCTCCAGGAAAATAAACTGCATTAATACATTCTTAAGATGATTTGGCTCAGAGGTTTTGAAAATTTGGAAACATTTTTATTTGTGAGTATACTGCATAAGCATGCAGCATCTGCACAAGCCATCTCTCGTATGCTGCAAGGAGCTTCGGAACTGTATCATATTAGCTCGTCTACGTCACCTTGCTTGCAAAATTGGGCATGCAACTGCAATACCTGCTGCAGCTGGAGCATGCTAAGGTGCTGGGTGGAGTCATGCGTGATCATTGAATAAATCCAGCATTGTAACTTTCTCCAAAGCCACATAAATAAACCAAATATAACATGAGAATAGAATTAGATAATGTGTCAATAAGACAGCTGGAGTCAGTGATAGTGTTTCCCAATGTTTCCAGTCCCCGTGCCAAGCTATGCAAACACATCTTGGATGTATCACTGCATGAACTCCTGCCATAAAATTGTTATTGATATTCTTGACCAATTCTGGGAAGGATAGAAAACACTCTTTATCCACTGCACCTTTAAATCCAAAATATCTTGCTGTTATGCTTGATTAAATAACTATGGTCATAAGATGGCAACACAAACGTCAACCACTGTGTTTTGTTTGGTTTGAAGTGATACTCTGAGTGTGATAATATTGTGTATTACCCTAACAGTCCTCCTAGGTTTGCTCACCAAACTCAGCAAGATCCTTGTAGTCATAAAACCCAGGATAGGGTTTATTTATTTTGATCACAAAAAATCAAATAGAGGGTTTTTTTTTACCTGGCAGAGGAATATAAAGGAAAGCATTCTTTAGCACCAGGATGAAATGAAAAGCTGTTTTTTGTACTTTAGTTATGGCAACTTGTAAGAAGGTATTTTTCAAGCAGCAAACAAATAAAATATTTAAACATGTACTCAGTCAATTTGTCATTCTAACACATACACATTATACCGCTGAGCAAACCGAATAACATTAAAAAAAAAAAGCTGCTGGATGTTTATTCACAAAACCTCCCCTGTTTCTGTGATTTGAGGTCAAATTTTGAAAAACAGTGACACATTACAATGTATTTGACTTTCAGTGTTTGCATCGTAACGATAGTTTCTCCAATGTCCAATGTTCAGCACGTTGCAAGTCTGGATCTGGGTCATTATAGTGTGGAAAGTTATGGACAAATGGAAAGCTTTTCCTACTTTTGCATTAAATGCAGTTTTTTTCCGAATCACAGAGACTCTATTGTTTCCTGATCAACTGAGTGTTTCCAGTTCTGCTTCATTATTCTACTGAAATTCCCTTAAAATAGTTAGGAAATATAGTTTGACCTCTACAGGACAACCATGTGAAAAGCTAGTCAATGATAGACCTGAAACCCTGAACCCCTGAATCCGGCATCAGTTTCTTTCTATGAAAAACAGTGCTTGGTGCAAGTTCCTGTAGGACATGCTCAGCTCCATCTTCTGGCGCATTGTTTGGGCACAAGGTTAAGATGTAAAGCTGGACACACTGTACAATTTTAGGTTTCTGGCTTTCCCAACTGCAGAGATCATCTGCATTTGTTGTCAGTCAAGATTTGTTTGAAAGCTCCAAGGCATGAACAAGTTGCCTACATGACAGAGGCAATCGTGTATCTGGACTCATAGTTGTCTAGGATGACATGGACAGTATGGCTGGTCCATTTCGCAGAGAGAACTGGAGGTAAGCGAGCAAGGTTTGACTGTATAGAGTGTTAATTTGATCGCTAGCATCTCTCTGACAGCTAAAGACCTCACTTATCTTGTGAGGTGTAGTTGCTACCACCCACAAACTGCACTTACTACTTTTTGACTGTTATTCATTATCAACTCAAAGTGCTCTGTCGCCATGGCATCTCAGATGCTTAGTAGCCATTTTGCACAGATGCAGTGAGGATAAATGACCTCAGGCGACCGAATCATGGCTCTGCTGTAACTGTGCGAAAGCCTGAGTCGGCCGACCAAAATATTTCAAATATTATGTCACAAAACCAACGGTTGTCCGGAAGCTGCTGATTGGTATTAATAATAGTTGTTATGGTTATTACTTGTTATTTGTGATAATGGTAATGGTTTAGTTTTTGGTGATACTGGTAGTGCTGCCTTAATTAATACCATAAAGGACTTGGGCGCTCGGTGTAAAATTGACAATTGCTGAGATAAGATTCTAGAAATCGACCTTGTCCAGAACTGTGCATCAATGTACGCCAGCCAAGACCAAAGACAATTAGGCGCTATAGGTTAGGACTGGTACTAGAGACAGTTCTGAGTTGGTTCATCAAGTGCTACCTTCTAAGGGCCAATTTAGTTTTCCACTTGTTGGAGAGACATGTAGCTACTGTAACGGCCCTAAGGCCTTTGACCTATTTTCTGTTTGGTTGCCTGAGGTCTGGGGAGGGGCTCATTAGCAGAGATGGCTAACACCTGCATTGGTGTGATTACTCAGCCTTATTTATTGAGGCCTGAGCATTCAGTCGCTCTCTCCTCTCTGAATTGCTTGGTTTGTTTGATTTTGGGTTACTTTGTTTCTTGTTGTCTTAAGCTGGGAACGCTGTACGACTTTAGAGTCAAGGCTGTTTGGTTTCAACTCACACTGTATGAATCAAACGTTTGCAGAAGCTCACGATTGCTGTGCTCACTCTGTACGGACCTTTCTACTTTATGACCGCTTACTATTTATTATCGACCCAATGCGTTGTGTCGCCATGACAACTCAGACAATCAGCCACATCTCACAGGCTCAGTGAGAAAAAAAAGAGCTTATGTTAGCTGATCGAGACAAGACCTTAATTGAACTATGCAAAAGCTCGAGTCTGCCGGCAAACATTTTTGACATATCTGAAAACATTCCGGTCGTCCGACAGCTGTCCATGAGCTGATTGGCCCTCCTGACCCCCCCGTACATAGACAACAATTAACAACTGGAACTGGAAGTTGTACAGTCTAGGCCTGGTTTTATACCTACACACATTCAGACACACATACTTAACTTAGTTAATTTAAATACTTTTATTGTCCCTACTTTTAAAAGTCATGTGTGGTTTGCATACTTTGTCCTACTTTTGAGCAATATTGTAACATTGAGTCTCTATATCCTAGCCCTCACTTTACCCAGCAACTTTTGCGCTCTATTGGGTTTAAGACCGGCTTTATCTTCCACACTTTCTGATTTGTCTCATTTGAGGATCACTTTCGTCTGAAGACCACAGTACAAGCGGACAGTTGGTCTTCTCACCAAGTGTTAGGTCCATTGTATTAATTCAGTTGTCGACCCTACTTTACACTTTATGTGCTAAAAATGGTGGCAAAAATTGTAACGGCACCAATGATAACACCCTCAGCCAATGATATCACGGGTTCTTGTTTCAGACCAGTAAGGTCCCACTCTGGCACCAGGTTTCCTGTACAAGCGCTGGATCATTGGCTGTGGAAATGAAGAGAAAAACCTCTAAATCAGGGACTGGCCTTAAACCAGCCCTGGAACGGCGTTTGTGGAAAAGGAGTAATTGGGTCTGTGGTCATCACTGGTCTGAAGTGAGCTCAGATAGAAAAAGGTTGTTTTGTTCACCAATCAGGAGTTTATGACAAAAACCACAGCCACACTGTGCTGATGAAGAAGATTAATTAGTGACTGTACAACTCTAAATATTGTATAATACCTCATGATGTGACTTATTTATTCTATAATTAGTTAATAACTATTCTTTTCATTTTTACATGCTTGGAAAGATGAAATTACTTTTTTAATCCAAAACTTTTAACTTAGTTGCTCATAACACCCCAGTTGTTTCCTCATGTGGTGCAGATGAGATCATTTGATAGGCCAAACGACAAATCAAGAATGTTTTCACTTACAATAGAATCCCAACTGATTCCTCAGTCAGTAAAAATTTTATTTGCCAGGTGAGATTTTTTAACATTTGACCTCGGTAAGTAATATTATTCCATAAGATGACGCATTGATTTCACAATGGCTATGGTTCCTATCAGCTGCCTCAGGGTTAAATAAAGTGAAAGATGTACTGATGTCTAATGTGGCAAACGGCAATAATAATGAGTCTCAAATTGTTGCAGGATTGTTATTGGAACCACATTTCACTGAGTAAGAGTGTATTGATTAATTTCTAAAAAAGGCCGATCGATCTCAGAGTTGATTTAAGAGCGTGTGATGACTTCGATCAAAACTTGGATCAAGACAGTGGAACACAGAATTATGAATCCTCCAATTATTGGCTGAGGAATTTTCATGGATTTTTGAGTCTTCTGGATTCTTCTACTGCATTTTTGTACCATAAGTCTTTTTTTTATTTAATGTGGAATATGATGTTCTCTGGAGTTCAGTTTGCTCTTGAAATGCTGATTAAGGTCTCACACAACTCCTTGGAATTATAATTAAATGAATGCTCTGTGTATTCTCCGTGTGCTGAGTATTTGCTTCTTGAAAACTTAAATCAACTTTAATTTTGAAAATTACAATGGAGTATTGGGCAATACAAACAATAATGAGGTGGCACATGAAGATAATGAAACATTTACACAATGCAGCTGCAAATTCTTTAAATACTGGCTTAGATTTAGATAGAACAGAGCCGAACAGAACTTAACTAGGATTAATAGCAGGAGTTAGACATATTGCTGTCTTGAAAGCCCCAAGAGAAAATCATTGTTTGCAAAGGCTATTATGTTTAGACAG
This sequence comes from Lophius americanus, assembly GCA_037951165.1. Classification (NCBI taxonomy): domain Eukaryota; kingdom Metazoa; phylum Chordata; class Actinopteri; order Lophiiformes; family Lophiidae; genus Lophius; species Lophius americanus. The sequence continues at coordinate 1,405,141 of JBBDHG010000057.1, forward strand.
TAAAGGACATTACAACTATTGTAGTGTAACTGGTTTAAATTAACTTATTGCAGCTTATTATGACGATGAATGTTCCCAATGAAAGGCAATAAATAATTTCCAAAATCTTATTGGATAAGTTATTTTATAAAAGTCACAATGAATCTTTGTTATATCAACACTTGCCGGGTTTAAAATCATTCCTTGCGGAGAGGTTTGACTGGCCAACATCAGTCTTTCTGTGTCGAGGGGGAGAAACTGAAGGTTGTTTGCACATTATATCATTATAGTAATCATAATGTTTCTCAAGCATAGTGTTTTGAGGTTTGCTCTGGAATCCTATGAAAAGGGTTTTCAACAGCAATCTGAAACATCATGGGATAATACTGATGTAAGTATAATAATCTACACTCCTCTACTATTTTTGGTATTATTCTTATTATTGTTGCACATGGCTGTACATTCATCACCACGGCCAACTGCTTCGGCTAAATATAATTTCAGTTAGATACAACAAAGTCAACTTTTAAAATATGTACATGCTTATTGTGCAGGTATGGGATCTGCATAAATAAAAACGGGCCCTGATCTGTTTGTGTTTACTCAAGCATTGTGATGCTTCTTTTCCTCACCTGAATCCATTGACCTCTGCTTTTGTTTTTATTTTTAAATATTGAACCTAGATGCACGGAAACAAAGTTAACAACAGAATTGTGGGGAGAACACAAAGTGATATATACAGTACATTCCACAGAAGTAAACTGACATTGTGTGCAAGGTTTTTGTCTAAGTGTTGCCTTCCATCAACGTTTACGGCAGCATTCAGAATATCAGTGCATCACAGGGATCCACCATGATCCAAGACACCTCAAACAGATGCCCTGGATAAGAACTTTTTTACCATTGGGATTTTAGCGCAACATATAATGGGAACTTCCTTCAGCCACTGGTAAGTGTTTGCATTATGTGTGTATTTTTGGGTATATCTTACAAGCAGAAGTTAGCATACATATTTGTGTCTATTTATATTTCCATGCTTTCACTTTACCATGGTTCATATGTTTAGGCATTTTATTTGGTACACACCAGTTTTTGGGGGCGGCTGTGGCTCAGTGGGTAGAGCGGCCGTCTCCCAATCGGAAGATCGGAAGTAGCCGATTCGAATCCCACCAGGGTCTACTTGTCGTAGGGTCCTTCAGCAAGACCCTGAAACCTTAGCTCCCCAGGCGCTCCACAAGGGGCAGCCCACTGCTCCCTCAGGGAGGGGTCAAATGCAGAGAAATAATTTCACTATGTTGTACTTTGTATGGCTCTATGTGAAAAATAAAGGATTATTAATACTTGAGAAAAAAAGGCCTGATATTTTCAAGAATCTAGCAGCACTTTCTAAAAATAAAACATTCTATTGTACGATTCCATGTTAAATTCTACTTGAGAATTGGTTATAACATTCATTGGGTCAGCTGTAGTTTTCAAATCTACTCCTGAGTACCTGGCCTTCCAATGGTCTCTGCTTGGCCCAGCGAAGGATATGCACATGATCCAGCAAAGTGATAACTCTACAACTGAGATTGCATGTCGTCACCTTAAATCATGCGCAGACCACTTTTTAACAACTTGATATACTGTTATGCTCCACAAAAGGCTGGGAATGTCAAACAGTCTGGTTCCGATTATGGTTTAAAATGAGAATATCTCACTTTAAGAACACTTAAAATTAGGACATGATTTTCAAACGATTTAGTAAGATAAAGTTTCCTTAAATATGAAAGTTTTGTCACCAGGATAAAATCTCTTTGGTATGAGCTGCAGTTAAACCCTAGTCACCAGATTTGATGCCATATCTATCAACCCAAACGACAACATCCTCACTTTAGTTGAATTTCTAATGCTGCCGCTGTTTCCTTGACATCATGATTATACAGTGGGGAAAATTGTGCCTGTCTTTGAAGTTGCATTTAAACACTTTTCATGCTCACGAACGTTTTGAAGGGACAAAAATGACACTATCTATGTTTTATCAGTGATGAAATTTTTTTTTCTCTCTTTTTTTCCTCTGTTTCAAACAGTACTGAGAGAATTCCTAATAAGAGCCAGATATATGCTGCCTAATTCTTCTCCATGGTTTACTGGGTGCTGATGTCAGAGATTCGGCGGAGGTGAAAGTTGAAGCAAATAATTCAGTCTGATGGAAGGAAATGGTAATGAAATAATATGGCTTTAACTCTTAATCCTTATTTGTTTTGGTGTAACACAAAAAATATACTCCTCCACCTAGATTCATAATTTTGACCACAAACTTAATTAAAATATTTTTTATTTAGAGCCTTTTAATGTTCAGGCACCAGCCAGACCAAAATCTATCTACTTAAAATAATTACACAACCTAGGGACTCAAAAAGACCTTTACAATCAACTACTTCAATTCAAATACAGTATTCATACAAGTGCCAATTTATGCACGTCTAAATATATTTTTATAGTTTGGAAAGCCTGATCCTGAGCATGATACTTCTACACACCTGATGACATAAATGCTGCAATATAAAAAAAACATGATACACAAAGGTATACAGTCTAAACCGACTAGCCTTCGTGCAAATACAAGATTGTATTAACACTTATTAGAGTTCCACGAATGTCATCTTTTGGCCACATATGGTTTAGATTTTGGTGAAGTCAGAGGTCATCATACATCTTAATCAGCCAATAATAAGTATCAACATGAACTCTTGCCTTCAGTCTCTTGCACTGAATGAAGAGATTGAATCACAAAAGTCTTTCTTGTTATTTATGTCCAGTTGAAATTTGTTTTCACATTTGCACGTCAACCTTTTGCCTTATTTGTGTTGTCTTTACTAATTCCGTACGCTATACCTTTAATGTACCTTTCTTGTGTAACTCCTTCAAGTGCATTCACATGAAGGTTTTATATAGGATGCTGAAGAAATACATAAAATGAGGCTTTCGTTTGTTGTCTGTTGGATTTCTTCAAGAGGTCAAGACTGGGGACTCACAGAAAAAGTGTACTGATGCACTTGTGAGACTGAGTCTGCACCAGGATCGGACTGAACAAACATGAAACCCTCAGGAGACATAAGTCTGACAGACCCCCCATACGTCTGTATCTTTAGCAAATGTGATTAAGGCTCACTTAGGGGAGGAACATTTTGACACGTGTCTTATATTTAGAGTGAAAGGAATTAGATATCAACACATGAGAATGGTGGTGTTGATATTCAATACACTGTTCACTAAAGAATCCATAAGGAACATTTAATCTTAGCCTAAAATTCCAATTGAGACGTTTCTCTTTTTAATTCCAACTTTCTTTTGAATTAATAGCCTGACATTAACGGCAACGTCTGGATATAGTTTTTCAGAACAAACAAAGAAGTCTACAGTTTTGTCAGAACAACAAGTTTTGAGCCACTGGAGGACCAGGCTTTCGTTTTGGGAGTCCACAGTTCAGCACATTCTGCTGCGAAAGTAAAGCACACTTACAAGACTGACATGACCTCACATTTCTCCATGCGCACGAATCGTTAGTAACATGTCGAGGTTTCCTACGTCACTGGACAGTCCTGTAAAACCACTTATATAGAGCTGGAAGTATTTTGGTAAACACTCCTCTAGAAATCATGCCCGGTCAAAATGCAGCTCTGTGACTGCTGCCAGAATTAATGTGGAGTTAATGACATGGTTTGGCTTGCTGCCATGCGCTATTGATCCAACGTGGAATCTTTATTTCACTTTATATTCCTAATGCAAAACATACATCACTGATGATTTCTGCTGTCCAACTAAGCTTAATACAGCATATGCAGTATTTTCCCTTTTGCAGCTTCATGCTTTTCTCACAGAGATCACATTTTAGATCAGATTTACATTCTTTTCTCCTCTGCAACCTTAAGTTGGTTAAAGGCCGTGGCTCACAGCCATGGTGCTGTGTGCTTCAGCGCTACATTGTCTTAAGAGTTCTGCTCAGCCAGTAAAGCAAAACGTCGAAAAGCAGCAGAGCAGTTCAGATTATGTACCTGGCTACGGATTATTTCGCAAAGTATACCTGACAGCATCTGGAGGCAATCTGTGCAGAATGGCAGCATAATATCAACAGTAATGTCTGACAGCTACCACGATGGACAGAGGGTCACTAAAAACAGCACAGGTTGCTGAATTAATGTAGCAATCAATTCACAATTAGAGAACCTGGATAGTGTCATAAATTCTAAGTTTATAGGCACGACTGTCTTGTTCTGTCTGTCTTGCGAGGTCTTGAAATGGACTCTAGGTGTGTTGTACATCTGTGGTTGCTCGGGGGTTCACACTCACAATTCCCAGCGCCAGAGTGCTGTGGTTCCTTGTAAAATTTTCAGTGACATAAACTAGAATAACATGGTCTTACTAACTGTCATTTGGATGGTTTTGGATCAGATTCTTCTGACTCATGCCAAGCTTATTAGTTTGACTGAGTCCAGCTGTAGAGTACCCAGTGAACAACTGAACTTTTTCAAATACTGGTCACCAAATGACAGAAACGGGTACAGAATTTGATCCAAGCTCTCATTTTCGGAGGAACGTTCTAACTTTTCAGAAGATCTCCGGAGAATGTTAACATTCCATAAGACCAAAAACAAATCATTGAGAAAAGAGGGCTTTCCACACTTTTCTTTAGCTTATAATGCCATCAAATGAAGCACACAAAGTACACATGGGAAATGCAGAATATAGTGGTACTTGACCAAAAACTTACGAACTTCAAATGATACAATAGCTAACCACAGAGAAAGCACTCTAGAAATAAATAAGGGCTAAAGTGAAGGAAATATTGTGTACGTTTTGGAAAAAACTTTCATAAAAGTATTCCAAAGCTTCAATACACAGGAATAAATGCCAATCATACTTTATAATGCCCATGTCCAACATTGACAACATGACAAACTGCAAGAATCTTCTTATATGTGACCAATAAAGTTCATTTAAAGGTTGGTTGTGTTAAACTCAGGGGTATCTCTTTGAATAAATGGAGTATGATGTTCATAGCTATGTTTTAAAAACCAGCAACCACTATCAGTCAAATAAACGGCTATGTTACATGTGTCCATCACATCAATAAGACTTTTGTAAGATTCTCCTCTTGCCCTCCGGTCAAGCTGTTATTTGCCATATCCAGCAACGTGTTACAGCTGTATCTGGAGCGGATCTCTGTCAGTGCTTGTTTAAGATTTTCAATCTAATCCAGAGTATCTGTCACGGATACATTAACTGACTGTAGGCCCTTGTTTGCAAAGTCTGATCTGTTAAATAGTTTGTTGAAGGGGGAATGTGATTTATTGTTTGTTTGCAAGTATTATAATAACAGATTTGCATCAATTCAGTTCAGTCAATGAGCGTGATAATGCACGTAGATTGCATTTTGATAAGTGTTCTTCAGGATGGCCTGAACTCCTCCATGATGTCCAGCCATAACAGACGCACCGTCAAATCCAAATCCCACTCACGAAGATGAGTGGGATTCAAACGGTGCCAAACCTTCATTATTTTTTTGGCAAGAGATTCAGCTTTTCATGTCATCTATATCCATCTATATCCAAGAACCACTGCTCTTTCTTTCGCAAATCACAGATTGCATGTATGATAAACAGATGGCCATCAGCTCCTTTTTGAAAATGTCCATACATTCATCCAAGGTATATGTGTATTCTGTACAATGTTCTTCTTTTATGCGTCGTAAATCCGTCAGCAGTTTAGCAGGTCGTTTTGGATGCCATGGGCATTTTTGCATTATTTGGAATAGAATCTGGCCGTTTTTAATATCTGGATTATACTCAGACAAAAGTTTAAACAACCCAATGAAGTTGCCAACGATTTTGGCTTTTGCATTTTCCCGATATTGCATCTTCATATAACGTGAAGTTATCTCTTGCTTTGCAGATGTGAGCACAATGTCCAGTAAAAACTTTTAGTTGCACTCGCTTTCCTGCTATTAACTCACCCTTTCGTCCATCTTTATTGACAAGCTGGTGGATAATTGTGTCACGATCAGATGAGTTGCATTCTCTGTATTTGTTCCACTTCTCCACAGCCATCTCGTGAGCTCGGCTGTTTTCATGTTTATGACAAGCCCCGTTCATGTGTTTCCAGTCCTTAAATCAAAGAAGTCTAAATTCTTGGACATAGCCCACTAAATTCTAAACCCTTGCTGATGCTGTAAATTTGTACTTCCATACCAATGTGAAGAAAAGCTCCTGGCTTTGTGTCCAAAAACTGATAGTGTACTGTTTCTGCTTGGGCTTTGCCAGAAGTTCATTTATTGCTGACAGGTCTGCGGGGGTCAATGAGGCAACGGCGGTCATTGCGGTAGATGAGACCAAAGAAGGAAAGACAGGGGTTGACAAAACATTTTTGAGAATTTTATTGACTTTCACTTGGGTGAAGTTGAGGATCTTGTCTTGAATTCTCTCCCGCCATCAGAGCCCATGTCATGTTTGAATCCAAAGCTAGTATTAAGTCGATTTTTTGCTGGCAGGTGGAGATAGTGATGGAGACACTGATGAGAAACACACAGTCGGGGATCCTAGCGACTCTGTTCTGACTCTTTGAAAGATTGCATTAATTGATTTCTGAGTCCATGGGCATGGGCCAATGGCTCAGACCTTGTTAAATGGGGCGTTGTGATTGGTCAACATTTAAGAAATGACAGTATCTCTTTAATTTTTGTTTTGTTGTAATAATTATTTTATTTTTTAATTCAGGAAGTGACTGTCTGTATATTTGGGGAATTTGTATGTTAATTTCAATTACCTGCGGTACGAGTCGGTAAAACCGCGCCTGCTACCGTCCCTCCTCCTGGGGAACAATCTAGCCAGCATTATGCAGCCGTCCGTGGCCCGTCTAGTTGAGTCCGTTGGTGAACTGGAGGAACAGGAACAGGAACAGGACAACAGGAACAGAAGTAGTACAATGGTTAACATTTGATATTAGATTTCCCACTTGTAAGCTTTGACCAATAGTTTTACACAATTAATACATAAATTGAATTCTAACTAGGCCTTGATGCGTCCCCGAGAGCAAGGACATTTCCTTTTAAAGTCTCCAATCCCTTGCATTGTATAAGGAATAGTCCTGATTGAATTACTTTAATTAAATGTGAGATCAGATCTCCTTGAGTCGATTCATACTCACAAATTTTGGACTAAATTGGTTGACAAAATAATGTCCCGAAAAAACTTTTGCAGATAATGCACCCCCCAGAGTCGATAATATATAACAGACCTTTCCCATTTCTTCCTCAAGCTAACGTCTATGTAGGTGTAAATTTAAAATTGATCCATGAGTTTTTGGGTTATTGCATTAACACAAAGGATCGGAAGTTGACTTGTTGACAATTCCATAATGTCCCCTCCTCACTTGACAGTCAACATGTTGACATCTATTTGACAGGCCACCACAGATTTCCTTCGATAGTGACATTGAAGCTGACTTGCCATCTGGAGCGTAATCACTAGATGCCACTAAATCTTTCTAACTGCATAATTAATATTTTCCTAATAGTCAACATTGAACCTACTAACAAGTGAGTCTGTGTTTTTATAAAGCTCTCTGCTGTAGAGCCACACCATTGCACTGGGTGATGTTTTTTTCTCCTTTACAATGAACATGTGCTCTGTAGCTTATTATTCCTCTCAATGTAAATACTCACTAGGGTATCCAATCTATGACTAAGAACATTCCACAAGGTTACAATCTATACATGCGACAAGAACAAATTGTTCTGCCTTAGACATTGTCAGAAGATTTGTTGACAATAAAAATTTCAAGTATTCTCATTCTTCTACTTAGGTCTTTTTCTTTTTTCTTTGTTCCTCCTCTTGGCAGTTGTGCCTAATCTTTATAATTGAAACATAAAGCACTGCTCTCAACAGTGAAAATGATCAGATTTATGACAGAATATCCCAAATATGCTATGAAGTTAACATGCCAGGATCTTTACTGATACTCAGCTTCTTTTTTCCTCCCTTTTAGTCCACGTCTCATTTCACATTTCCTCTTACCCTTTTTTCCCCCTGAATTCACCTATCCAATCATTTTTTATAATTGTCAGCATATTTTTGCATCACCTTTCCTGTCTAGCTCCACCATGTGTTACTTCACCCCACCAAAACTCTACCGTACCTCGCCCATCCCATCCCATCCCGTCTCGTCAATATTAAACTTTCACTTTCATACCAGCCCTTCCTGTCCTTTGAATTCCTTGCAATGTCATTTTATTCCTTTCCTCAAACTGTTGCAGCTTTCCCTATGTTACTGTCTTCCCCCTCCTCCTCTTGTTCCTGGCTCACCCCTGCCTCACATTCCTCTCTCATTTTCCTCCTTAATAAGTGCTGTCAGTGTTAGTATTGATCTCGCAGTTGAAATATTGACAAACACGATACAATGCCCAAAATGCACTTTATAAAAAGGAGAAAGTAGCCCAAAAAGTCAAATTCTGTCACGCTCAGATTGTTTGAATTAGAGGAAAACACACACACACACACACCACACACACTGCTGTGACATATGTTAAGGGTGAAGGAATTGCTACAATCCAGCTGCCTCCCATCCAAAGCTTGTCTGCCACTGCCAGGGGATGATGATGCTGATGATGAAGTTGCACTGTACAGCATGCCAGTATAGGTCCCATGATGACATCACAGACTGATGTCATGCAGACGGGTGTGGTGATTGGACAGGCAGCTGAAAAGGTTTATGCGTATGTGTGAGTGGTTGTGTGCGCATATTGTTAGGGCAGGGTGAAAGTATGCAATGTCCTCTGGGGTTCTCTGCAGTCAGAGTTTTGGATGGACACTCACTACTGCATTTACACTAGAGAAGAAAAGGGCTGAAGGAGGTAGAAGAACTGGAAGAAAATAGGATGAAAGAAGAAGAAAGGAGACATAAATAAATGTCAATACTGTGGCTGTTGAAATGTTGTAAAAAATAAATAGACTATAGCTGTCCAAGCAGTTCCTTCAGGCTGTATTTAGGTCCATGGTGATATCCACCATTGAGGATTTCTTTTTCTTCTGAACTACATCAATAAGTCGTTGAATAATTGTCTAAAAATAACTTTAGTTTGGTGATGCAAAGATACTTTACAACGCCAAGAACAAAGGCTTTTTCATCTAATAACCAGCGTCATTGCTTGTGTGTGAGTGCGCGGGTGGAAAAAAGAGATCTTGTCCTCACTGCAACAGTTTGGTCAACCTCTGATGATGACATCAACAGAGAGGACCAGCCACTGGATCCAGGCAACTAGACAGGGTTACCAATGAACTACTTGTAGTTCCCTGTCCTTCTCAAGAAATCAGGCCATCCTGTCCATCATGATGTTGACTTTGTTGACCTGATTGAGTTAACTAGATTATTAGCTAAGATTATTTCCATCCATCCAATGTCAGACTAGTAAACTTAAATGGAAGTTGGAATCTTTCAATTCAGTTTGTATAAAGGGTTAAAATGTATGTTGAAATATATCTCTGCTCTGAAAACACATGGAAAAAAATGAATAGACTGAGATAATGGATGCTCAGATATGGAAAGAGAAGTGAGAGAGAGAGAGGGAGAGATGAGAGCTCAAGTGTAGGTGCTGCCCATCTGTGCCTCAAGTTATAAAAACAAGCCTATTGAATAAGCCAGGTTTATTCTGGTTATATTTACAAAAAGCAGCCAAAATCATTTGTATATATTTATGCTACTGCAAAAAGGCATGTTTTAAGGCTGTTATTATGGTGTTAGAATGACCACCAAAGGTCTTAAAATGAACAAATGGAGATAAGGGGAATCAAGACATGTTTCACGGCCTTGTTTAGATCCAGTAGTATATCGTGTAACGTGCTCACAGTGTCTGTATGCACACACAGATGTTTACATGGGGTAACGGGTGGGCATGAATGAGTGTCAAAAGATTCATGGAAATCCATCTAATAGTTTAAAGCTTTTTTTCCCCCATTTGGTGAAGGTAAACTTTGTGTTATTTCTTGGACTTTGGCTGTCTCCTCGTGTCAGTAAATTGCACCACAAACCTCCCACGCGGTCCACAAGCTGTAAGATCATATCTGCAGTTCTTGTTGCTTTTAATTGGATGTTATGACAACAGGGACACACAGTTATATTGCACTAACAAGTTACAGTTGTGGGAATGTGTAAAGGAAATAAAACTGTAGAATTAAAATGAAATTGTACAAATTAGTAGGTGCTGTGCATATAGTAACAATAGACAGACAACTAGTTAGACAAAACTCAAACTGCAGGATGGACCATGGGTCTTTATCAGACAGCAGGTTGGTGATGAGTCATGTGTGACTGCAAGTAAGCCAGTCAGAGAATGAGACTCAGGTATTCGGGTGTGTGATGTAGCCATGAATTTCAGCCTAAGACTACATTCTTACCTATGAGACTGAGTGAAGCACAATATCTATCAGTACCTACGGGTTTGAGGGTTCAGAAAAGTGGATCTAAGAAGTACTTGGCATACTTTGGAATCCATTGATACAATTGTTTCTAACAGTGTTCTATAAATAGCAGAAATCAGAGATGTATGCCGATGATGTGTGATATAAGCTTGTTGTGACACCATTTAGCCCAGGACACATTTATGAACCTGAGTTACATACAGACGAAACCATGGCAGCCACCTATTCAATAGCCGAGCTGAAACTACAGCTACCAAACTGTGCAATTGTTTTACATAATTTCATTGCAGCTTGAAAGCATTAACTATATCATATGTTAATATAAGCATTTTTTTTCTTCAATTCATCATTGCAGTCTTAAGGCAGAAACAAATCTGAAAACAACTTTATTTTGTGGCTTCCCATAACCCAGAGTGAATGTAAGAAACATAACAATGTTGGAACAATGGTGGACCTTTAATCACACATATAAAACATAATCAAGTAAGAGAGTCATGAAGCAGTGATTGAAAATTCCTCAGAGATATAAATATATGTTATATCTTAATAACACAGCTGCTGAGCTGAGGGTACCGTGATGTGTGTTGCATAATTTAGGGTTTGTTTTGCTACTATGACACAACTTCATATATGGCCCCACAAACCTAAGAGGGAATTTTATATACATTTAATTTACTTTTTATAGTAGCTTTAGTAGTTGGGAGTGGAAAGAAAAACAGAGAGAACAAACTAAATCAATGGTTGCTATCCCATTTGAGGAAAGCTCCACAACAAAAATATCAAGGCTGAAATTACAAAATCTTCCTTTTCAATGTGTTGCAAGTAGATATCATTCATTAATTTGAATGTAAAGTATTGTCTGACACAGAATCATTTTGGTAAACATAGATTTCCTGATACAGTGCAGTTTGCCAGTATTTGGTCAGTGATAAGGTTTTTATTATTATGGCTGTACTCCAGCACTTTGGATAAGAAATGAAACAATGACTAGTATGGTTAAAGCTCAGAATTTCAGTGTTATGGGTGTGCTTTAATCTACGTTTGAAACATTTTGAGCATATTTATACACACCTTTATTGGGGTGACTGTATGAAAATGTCTAAGAACTAAACACACTATAGGAGGTTGAATAAATACATATAAATCTGCTAAAAATCTACCCTTGAACCCACAGTTATCTCATTATTTCATATAGTTATTGAATGCAGATACAAAATAAACTGTACAAAAACTCGGTCATATCAATACAATAACATAATGACACTTCATTTCTAGTGCTTCATCTTGTTGCTGCCTTTTTAATTTAGTTTAACTGCAGCAAATTCAAGCAGCTGGTGTGCCTTCTACCTCCCCATCACTGCCCAGATCTTGCAGTTAGCAACTTCATCAACTCCGCTTTATCTGTCTCAGCAGAATCATCAACCATCCCTGCCACCAGTCTCTTGTGCTTCTCAGACCAGACCAGACTTCGATCACAATCTTTCAGCAGTTTCAAAACATTTCCTGACAGATCGTATGTCAATAATTGTCCCATGTCGTTTGCTACAATAAACAATTATCTTTACCACATTCACTTAGCTCTCCTGGTTGTCTCTGATCCTGGAACAGCCTGGTATTAGATTGTGTTTTTTGTGCAGATTAACTTAAGCAAATGAAGCATCACTCAACATAAATTGGAAGCTTGAAATGCACTTCCCAAAATGCTAAACTCGTCCTGTAAGCAGAGTCTAACATTGACTGGAGGATGAGTCTGACTCTCACAATAATGAGCAAAGCAAGTAGGTAGTATAAGGTCTGAAGTAGTTGATCCCTCGCCAACAGGGTGTGGGTTCACCCCTGCCAACACTATGTCAAAACTCTGGCATACAGCCCGTCACTGGGTGGAGAGATGTTGTCCTTTGATGAAGTGTCCCGTCATGCTAGAGGAATAAGGGTGGGGCCAAGACATAGGGCAGGGACATCGTTTGAGGAGCTTTTGTAAGCACTGCCAGGTTTTCACAGACAGGAACATGTCCAGCATGTATGGAGGTACTTGTATTTGATGTGTGTGCACAGGTTAATCACAAGGGTGTGTGCATTCCTTGATCATACTTTGGCCTTTCTTGGGCGTATCCCGTCAGCTGACAGGAGCTTCCTGTTGTAGTAATTAGCTTTTCATAGCAAAATGGAAGTGCCACCAGCCAAGGGCAGAAAAAAAGGAAATCACATGCTATTCAGTGAAGACACATTGAGAATAAGATAAAATGTTGATGACAATTAGTTTAAAAAAATCATTCAGTCTGAAGTGGTAAAAGTCTCTAAGAAATTAACTTAAAACATTTTGTTTTCCTTGAACTCATCTTATCTGGGAGCCCCGTAAAACGAGTCTTATATTATTTCTGAACAAAATAGTAGCAATATTAGACCTGTGGTATTCATAGCACAGGTCTGGGTAACAGTTAAGAGGGTGAAAGGATAAAATAAAGCGACCACAGTGCTCTTATCCAATGCTCCCCTCCCTTCTCCTTTCCTTCCTGGGAAATCAGATCTGAGCTCTGGCCTGTCTCTCCACCCGTCCCCCTGAGAGGGAGAGGATTCTGTGTCCTCTGCGCTTCCTCCCCAGCCTGGCTGACACGATTGATGCTGGGGCTGTTGCGTAACTACAGGTTGAAGGCACAATGTTATGAGATCATCATACTGTGACCAACATTCTGCCTGCTGACACCTCTAAAGCCGGACTCAAGCTGAAACATGTTCCTCCCTTCCTGTGTGCATCCTGTGATGCAGTGCAAATAGGTCTTAGTCCGGGATTAAGTCATACTCCCGCTATAGTAGGTGCCTGACCTTCTTTATCAGTCTCAGAAAGATGTAAAACGATAAGCATTACAAAGTGACCACAATGTTTTGCAGAACTCAAAAAAATTGTACTATCCAAATTAAGTGCTTGTTGGATCATCTTGACATCATCTGAGACCACATCTCTCACCCTGTGACTACATTTTTGCATTATTCTAAAATCAACAATCCATTAATAATGCCCATATCATGCATGTATAAGAAAGTTGGGAGCATTAGGACCTCTATCTGGCATAGGTCCAGGGATGGCAGGTCATTCCACCCCATGCGCCAGCGGATTGACATTTTTCATATTTTAGGGATCAAACCAGACACAAAGGGGTCACAAGCCAGTGGCCAGTGTACTTCCAGTGCCTGACCCAAGCCCAGATAAATGGGGAGGGGTTGTGTCAGGAAGGGCATCTGACGTAAAACCTATGCCAAATCAATATGCGCAACACAAAACTGACAAACACGATTGGTCAGGGCCAGGGATAACAACGACCGCCACTGGGCGTTCGCAGAAGCTATAATACTGTTGGTCGGAGAAAAAGAAGATTGACGAAGGAAGAATTGCCAGAAAACATTAAGATGTGAGGAAATGCAGCAGAGTAGGGTTAAGAGTAGGAACTTTAAATGTTGGTCCAGTGAAAGGATAAGGTAGAGAGCAAACTGATATGATACAGAGAAGGAAGGTGGATATACTGTGTGTCCAAGATACCAGGTGGAAAGGCAGCAAGACTAGAAGCATTGAAGGAGGGTACAAGCTGTTTTATCATGGTGTAGATGAGAAGGGGATTCTGAAGGATTAGTATGTGAAGAGTGATGAGTATGAGTATGAAGATAGTAATTGGAGGTGTGATGATGTTCATTCTACTATCAAGCTGATACTGTAAATGCATATCTTGTATTGCATTATCTTTATCTCTATCTGATAAAGTTGTCTGATCTGAACTTATGTTGTCGGTGCATATGCTCCATGAACTGGTTGTGACTTGGAAGCGAGAGAGAATTTCTGGAGTGAGTTGGATGAAGTGATGGAGAGTATGTCCAGTGGTGAGAGAGTGGTGGATGGAGCAGACTTCAATGGTCATGTTGGTGAGGGGAACTGAGGAGATTATATGTGGTTGAGCAGATGTGGTGTTGAGGACAGGAACATGAAACGACAGATGGTGATAGATTTTTAAAAAGAAACAGGAAAAGAGCAAAGGTAGAGCAGAAGATCCAATGGTGGAAGCTGAGGATGGGGCTGCTGTGTGAATACCAAAGAGGAGTTGAGACAGGCTCAGGTTGTTGTCAAGAGCTGCCGGATGACCGGGCAACTACAGCAAATGTCATGAGGGAGGAAGGTAGAATGGTACTGGTAGTGTCATCTGGACAGAAGAAAGAAGATAAGGAGACTTGGTGGCGGAATGAGGACATTCCGGAGAGTATAAGCCGAAAAGGTTAGTAAAGAAGAAGCGGGATAGCAAGAGAGATCAATAAAAGTCAGTGGGTATACAAGGCGAAGAGTGATGTAGCAAAGGCTAAACGAGACACCTATGATGACCCGCTGTATGAAAGGTTAGACACTAAGGAAGGAGAAAAGGACTTGTAGTGATTGGGATGGGAATGATATGCAGAAGGTTAGGGGGATTAAGGATATGGATGTAAATGTACTTACAAGTGAGGAGAGCGTGAGGGAAAGATGGAAAATTAGAGAGACAAAAAGGGTGGGAGGTGTGAGAATTATATTTCAGGAAGCCCCAAGAATCAGAAAGGTTGAAGTGAAAGCAACTTTGAAGAGAATGAAGAATATGGATGCGGTAGGTCCTGATGACATACCGGTAGAGGTATGAAAGTGTCTCGGAGAGAGGGCAGTGAAGTATTTAATTAAATTGTGTGAAGGTTGTGGATGCAGTACACATGAAAAAGATGAAGGAGTTTGAATACTTTGGGTCAACTGTTCAGAGCGATGGGGATTGTGGAAAAGAGGTGTAGAAGCGAGTACAGGCAGGGTGGAGAAGAGTTTCAGGAGTTATTTGTGACAGATAAGTAGCAGCAAGAGTGAAAGGAAAGGTTTACAAGATGGTAGTGAGAGGATGTCTACTGTATGGTTTCGAGAAGGTGGTTCTGATCAAAAGACAGCAGGCAGAGCTGCAGGTGGCAGAGCTGAAGATGTTAATGTTAATTTCTATAGGAGTGAAAGGATGGACTGGATTAGAAATGAGCACAGAGGGACACACCTGGTAAGAAAACGTGGAAACCAAGTAAGAGAGGCCAGATTGAGATGGTTTGGACACGCGGAGAGGAGGATGTTTTGTTAGAAGGATGCTGGAGATGAAGTTGCTAGGTAGGAGAGAAAAGGGAAGACCAAAGAGGAGGTTTCTGGGTGTGATGAGAGAGGACATGGAGTTGGTTGGTGTAACAAAGGAAGATGAAAAGGACAGGGCAAGATGGAAAGAGTTGATCTGCTGTGGAAACCCTAAAGAGAACTGCCAGAAGAAGAAGAAGATCTTGAAGGATAACGATGTAATGGCATTTGGTACCAATTATCATGCTACTGATAGGATTCGTCCTCATTATTTTACTGACCTCTCGAATTTTGTTTTAGCACCATTAGCAGGTCAAACACTTCACTTAAGATAAAAGGTATCTTAACATCCCCTGGGCTGCATGAAGTTTAGAATGGATATCCAATGTACGCAAAATGTATCCTAGATAATTTGATAATTTTTCTCTTTTCCCAGATGCCACATTGAGGTTTTGACATCGAGACAATTATGGGAAGAGCTTCTATTAAATCTGATCTCTTATCAAATATAATAGCATTGCCTCAACAACGTTCTCATCAGCTTTAACTGATCTGTCTGGCAAACGTTATCATAATAACAAGGCAAATTATGGTGGTTTAACCCTATACCTGCTACATATTTTCACATTTCCTTTTTGGATATTTTAACATTGTACTATAAAATGACCCTCATGTCGATAGTCCCTTAGATTATTTTTCATTTAGTTAGTTTTAAGGGATGCGGTACACCAGGATTGTCTTTGAGGAAATGACGGTCCATTATACCTGACTTGAATCTGACTTCAACAGTTACATGCAAGTCTAATTCACTTTCCTACAATTCATCATGGAATATCATGGAGCATATCTGCTTTTGGATTGGTGGTATCAATTTCTGACAAAATAAAACCGTAACGTTTGTGCTTATCAGTCAAAGCATCGGAGAACTAAAATTGGAAATATATTTATAATGACGACGCTATCCTTACCGTAATGGTGAACGAGCCAATTAGCCGTCGTTAATTACATGCCTATGTGTATTTCAGAAATGGACCTTAGCTTTGACCACAGTTAGTACTTTATTAACAGTGAGAGGGTAGAAGTCACAAGTGGTCTTATTGAAAAGCTCCAAAGGTTCTTTTTGTCAATGCGGTCTGTCGACTTATCTGATGAACGATGAGATGAAGCTAACATTCTGTGGTCTGCTTTGACAAGTGTAGAGTGGAGACCAAGTGGCGCACAGCAACGGTGATAAGCATCAAATTGCTCCCGTCAGCAAACAAAAACACTGTTTCTCTCATTTTGCAGCTCAGGACATAATTGCCAGAAAAAGGGTGCCCTTCGGCACGGAGCTGAATAAGACACATTATGAAGTAGGCAAGAGAGAAATGCAGTATTTGGGTAAGCAACGGCTAGTGGTCAGACCATTTAACATCTATCTCAATTAACAAGACTGGAGGGTTTTCATTGCTTTTGCTTGGCGTCTTTCCTTTGCCATATTATCATGGTCATAAATTCAATATTTTACAAGGATCTTAAAAATAAAATACCGCAGAAAATAGCTGAGTAATGTTTAAGCCAGCTGAATTCTCTGTTACACGTAAATTGAAAAAGGAGAGAAGGGTTTTGGTAATGGTAGCTCAGTATAAAACATGTAAAATGAGTCTGAGCTTGAATTAAGGCATTGATTTAAGAATCCGAAGTCATGTATTGCATCTCGACTCTATCATTATTCCTTGATATTTTCCGTTCTCAACAAAGATGCCAAATCAGCGTTTTCTCACTGCTCAGTGCTGCTATTTCCCTGTCCTGTCACTTTTACTGGGCCTGTGTGTGTACACGTCAAGATAAAAGGCTGCTCCTATCTGTGGGCAGAGGGTGTGTACACCAGATCAGCACGCACATTATCTTCAAGTGAATATTTACTCTTTGGCCCGGTGCCCTGGCTTCTCTCTCATGATGGCTTCTGATGTGGTCTCCATGTCCCAACTGTGGATGGGACAAAACTCTTCAGAACATTAACTAGAGGTGGGTTATATGCTTTCAAATTGACAAGCTGATATAGTGACTGTTTTGATGATTTGATGAAGCCAAGTGTAACACTATTGTTGGCAGAGTCCAATGTGCATAATAATATAGGTAACACCCTCATTATGGCTTAATGGAGCTGTCATTGACATAATACTACAGAGACCCTCAGCTCATTGGAAACCCCCTCAATGGCGATATTACTCTTACCCAGAGATGTGTTACACAGGTCCCCAACACCTGCTTTTTAAAAAAAAAAACTAATCATATCTTTCCCTCCACCTCCATTTTTTCTGCCTCCTCTTCCTATTTCCTCTCCTGTTAAGTTGTATTTGCCCCTTTCTTTCTCTGGATCGGTAGTTTATCTGTTTAAAGCTCTTTCCTTTCTTAGCGTGAAAAAGACATGCAACACTTCTAGAAAGACAAAAACCAGTTGAACTGTTGATGCATACATTATGATTATAATGATTTTATATTATGTTCGTACTGTGAGAGCTCAGTTAACCGAAGTCAAATTCCTTGTATGTATATACTTGGCCAATAAAGCTGATTCTGATTCTGATTCTGATTCTTATCCCAGCCTGGCAGCTAAAGTGAGCTGTCCTATCTGTTTTTTTCAACATAGCTATCATTTACATCAGTCTGGCACCGTAAGCTAGCAACAACAATGATGATGATGATGAAGACAAAGACAGTAACAATCTTAAGAGTAATGGAACACTATTCTCAAGTCTGTAGTGGCTGCTTACGCACATATCCGAATGAGTCACCGGGAGGGAAGGGACCTCCTTCCCTCTGCAACTTTGCAGTGAGGTATTAACATAGTTAAGATAAGAAAAGAAACTGGTTTGACAGACAGTTACACAATCTGGATTCTTTGTTATGGAGCGCAGGGTAAGTTGGGGTGAATGCGTTGATGAAGAATTTGCGCCCATAACCGTAATGTATACATCAATACAAATTTAACAAGCAGGAGACAAAAAGAGAGTTAAGAGAGAAAAAAGGGAAACTTTAATGGTATTTTGAAGTAATGGCATTCTAATCAAACACAGCTTTCATAAAATGAGATAAATGGAATTGCTGTGGACATAATTTAAAGCGTAATTATGGTCTATTAAAGCTTGGATCTTATTGTATGTTTTGACCATTATTTTTCTTTATTTATGATCAATTCACAGCGTTTTACAAATCAAATCTCTGAGATCTAAGACAATGGTTTCATATTATGCAGGGGGACGATTAAGAAGCTCAGACAGTTTGTGAACAAGCCAAACCAGATTATCTAAAACACTTTATTCATGGGTGAAAGTATGTCTGGGAAATAACCCATTGTGATGTAGAACATTATTAAACATATCTACTGTAAGTAATTTATTGTGTTATGTTTATTGTCGGTAGTTGAAGCAGGAAAAGTGCAGACAGTATTCCCTAGAAACATAGAAAATGAGGTCAGGCTAACTGTACAGTTTGCAGGGATCTGTCTTTCATTCATACAACAGGTTAGAGAAAAACATGTTTATCTTTGATAAAATGTCATGGCATGTCAGTGATCACATCACGTGGCCTCTAGTGCAAATATTGGATCAAATTTAATGGTTAATAATTTGTTTCATGACAAAATATGAAACCATATAAAACCATTGACAATCCCATCAGCCCCGGCTGTCTCGTGCTAGGATGGTTAACCTGCCAAGCATTGAAGTATAGCTGTTTAATGTCCACATGCTCACATTGAGCATGTTCGCATTAAGCCCTAGCAAAGTTTAACAGAGCTGCATCCAAGGCTTGGTGCTGAGGTTAGATATAACTTGATGAGTACAGTTTTAGAAACTGACAGGAAATGAGACGGTAAGAGGATATTTTTTAATAAAGTGTAACAAAAATCTTTCTAAATAAGGATTATTCAAACGTGGCCATGTTTACAATACTTACAATACAGAGCGTCTCGAACCTGGAAGGGAAATGCAATTTGCTCCAAAAATAGCTTTAAGTTCTCCCTGAAGCCTTTCACAGCGGCGTGCCGGAACACACAAGATTATGGTCCTCTCAACTGTACAATACAGTGTTCCTTTATCCATGTTTATTTTAGACACAGACATTCACATGGCAATCAAAGATGTAAAGATTCTCATTATTCTTATGAACGCAGCCATTAAGCCTTAATGACATTCAAGTCACAACAGGTACACACACTGTGGATTTTTCTTCTTTTCAGATCATCCTGTAAGCTATGGATTCTTTTCATGTTCTTGTTTGCTTTTTGTAGAAAGGACTCCATTCTTTATTTAACATGAAAATCCAGCTGAAGACCAGCTGAATAAGCGTCCTATTGTTAACACGGGTGTGCTTTAAATAGAAAAATAATTTTTTTCGTGTTATATTTGAATGTGGTGACACTGGTGCTGAAGCCTCCAAGAAAAACACAGAGTTATTTTTCCCTCTGCATTTAGACTACAGGTGAACACCAGTCTGTGTATGTGCATATGGCTACAGTGTATACTGGTTTTCCATATTATGTTGTCATCCCACCGCGGCAGAATCCTGCATCACATTTTCCCTGCTACAGTTGCAGCTAGCTCATGTCTGCCATGTATGTGAGCAGACACACATACTGAGCTGTTGCTTGGCGTTGTGCAGTACACTCTCACACACCATCAACAGTCTGGAGAGCATCCATTCTGGCTGTAAGGTCTTCAAACCAATGCAGAACAACAAGGTCACATAGTGAGAAAGAGGACCGCTCCATGAGTCACACAGCTCTCCGAAGAAATATGGGTGTTTGAGGTATCGTTGGAAAAGCACGCAGTTGGGAAAATAGATATGTTTCGAAACGATTATAAGAATTATTTTGAATGTGAAGAATGAAGAAAGAATTAATTAAAAACAACTGCCGAAGCCATTGATTTCTCCGGGTTCAAACAGGCAAAATTTCTACTTTGCGGTGGCGTTGCTCCAATCCCAGCAGCTTGAGAAGAGATGCTCAGCATAAATTCAGGTTGAGTTAGCACCGCTCCATGTTCTGCTAACATTGAAGCTCAAAATCTCTTCTCATGCTAAATACACCAGAAATGGAAAAACAAGAATATTAATTGATAACAAACATTTCAATAAAACTCCCCGAAGTAACAGCAAATGAGTTGGCATTTGATCGTTTTCTTTCTACTTCTCAAGGTCTGAAATAGTACTGTTAAATATTTCTTGTTCTGCGGTGGAAATACAGTTCCTGTGCCTGTAGCCAAGAAATGTGGCAACTAATGTGACTGGTATCAGTTGCAGAGTACGGAGGACTTCCAATACTTCCCTTCTAAGTCATCTTTGCACAATCTAACCAGCTTACTGCCAGAGATCAATAAACTCTGTGGGCGAGAACCCGACTCTTCAGAGAGTTTCAACAGACTCACACTACATACAGGTCCGCCGATGGCCAAGCTTTAATGATAACCATGCTTTTGTCATGTTTATTGGATATTTATGTGGAAGGATTTGCCAAGGGAATCCTAAGTTAATTTTTGAGAACTTGTCAGTGTTTTTCCCCTCAAGCTTATTTGATCACAGCATTATACCCTATAAGCTGCTCCATGGAAGTCATAAAAAGTTAGTGAGATTTCATTAATGTCTTCATTATTGATCACAGAAGGTATGAAATGGGAAAGCCTCTGATGTCTTCTCAAAATTCCCACAAACGAAGAGCGTTTTGCTGATGTGGCAAATTTCCAATTTTGGTTCATTCTAATTTAGTTGACTTCTAACAGCCAGCTTTCTCTTCAGACTCATTAAATCCATGTGTCAAATGAACAGTCTGTGTAGTCGCGCTCGCTCTCTGTATGACGCGTGAGTGTCGTGTTAATGCTTTGGATAGGAACTTAACTTTGGCTTCAAGGGAATACTTTCAAATTTTTGCTTTCTGGCTGGTAAGACTAAGACCATTCTCAAGTGAGAGTTGGCTCAATCTTCTCATCTAAAACTTGACAAATATGAAAAAAAGCATAGTTAAAAAAGACGGATTCATTAGTTCATCCCTTCCAAAAGTTGATATAAAATCCACTGTACTTGGCGTGCCAAGATAATGCTTTTACCCCTTACTTCTCAATGCCAACTTCAAGTGTTTTAATGACAAATGGCATGATATCAGACTCTTATAACCATTGTAAATGTGATCAAATAAGTTAGTTTTATTACATTTTATTTCATAGTTAAGTGTTTCATTGAGCCAAAATAGTTCGGAGTGTGAGAGAGAGTGTGGGAGGAAGTGAGAGAGAGAGGGAGAGAGAGAGAGAGGGAGAGAGAGAGAGAGAGAGAGAGAGAGAGAGGGAGGGAGAGGGAGCGAGAGGAGGAAGGCTGTTAGTTCATGAGCTGGTGGCCCATCTGGTTTGAGTTAGAGAAATCCCCCTACTCAATTAGACTCAGCATGATGTCAATAAAACGTCAGACTGGAGAAGCTATCACTTAAATTGGGCCTGTCAAGTATTGTTCTTTCCCTGGCATTCCAGTGGGATTAAGGTGACCTCACTGTGCCATTTCTGATTTGATCTGGACATTCAACGAAAAAATATAGTCATAAAAGTTGTTTGTCATAGATAGAGAAAATACACAGAAGAAGGAAAACTAAGGATTTTGAGTGAAAGGAGCGCATGAAATAAATGCAGTTATAAATACTTTGAACTTTAAATCATTTTTCTGACTATGATTTTCCATGTCTCTACTCTTAGTCCTTTACAACATTCCTCTTTTACTCGACTCTCCCAAAGGTCTGCCATCTAACTAACAGATTTATCCTCGAAAATTAAATTTCAAACAATATTGAGGTTTGGAGAAAGAGTTTTTTCTCTCTTATGCACAGCGGATTCATTAAGTCTTCCCGACTTTTAGTGACAAGAGACCTCAACCAGACTGTCTCCTATTCTCTACAAACAACATATCGTCCCGCTACGACTTTGTGCGGATATTCAGAGTTATTATTGTCAACTTACATTTCTGAATGGTTCGACCTATTTCAGGCATGTTTCCAGTGAGTTAATCCTGGACCTTAAAAATCCATGGAAAAGGTCACACACTCCCAACCACTCCCAGTGGGAAAACACGAGCGTCCGCACCTTCTCAGGAACACAGAGGCCTACTACACTGAAGTCTGACAGCAATTACCACCTGCTTATTATAAGGTTAAACACCTTATCTGCGGACCTCCACTCATTAATGTTTATCCATTATGGAGACAATCAGCAGAAGATGTGATTAGTTTTTATATGAAACATGTCTGTTTTAAGAATTTAGGGGGCTTCATCTAAACCTAATGGTGAACTAATAATGTACTTATTTGAATGCTTTTCAATTGCAGACTAAAACCTATGTAAGATCACAACTCTAGGTTATACATCTGTGTCACTGAACCACCTAGCCTTCATCACATAGCATCACCACAAAAATAAACATGTAATCGTTGTGGCGGGCGTAACAGTAATCAAGTGCGTCATGGTTTGACAGCAGTTCATCGGGAACCTACGCTATTAGCTGCCTCCTCATCGATGCCAGGGCTCTGCTGAAGTTTGAGAATGCTGGTGATTGTCAAAGTTGCTGTGCAGCATGGATCAGATTCAGACTCATACAATGAAATAAAAAAACTTTCGCACTCACTATGTTTCTACAGAAACCACTGTAACATTGTAAAGATGTGGTCTCGATTTACTGACAGCTTGTACATTTTTACACTTTTACGATACCAGCGAGACAGAGCAACTCATGTTAAATTAGATTTTTCTATAGCTCAGTCTGTTCTGGAATACATTTTACAAGGCAGAGACATAGGGGTAGACGAAATAATGGAAACATTTAAAGATAATCATTCTCTTTGCTAGCATAGTGACAGATGTGGGCCTAATAATTTACTTATTATCTTATTTCCGGTCTACTGTGTCTCCCTTGGACCGCTGTAGCTTGTAAGTGCAGAACACGTTTGCTACAAAATAAGTTGTCTGTTGCATTTTATATGTGTTTACATTAAGGTCATTTCTGAATTTCTGATTTCTGAAATTATTCCTATTCCTTATATTTTTTGTACCCTCACTTTACCCACAAAAGACTTGGTGTCTTTGGAGTTCAATTAACCGTCACCTATTACAGTGAAACGAGCTGTTAGGCAGATTCCTTTTATAGTTGCCAAACACTACTGATATTCGACCTTACACAACCTGTGTCCTAAGCACTGCTGAAATTAAGCTCCTTTCAATGTTTATTCAAAGGTAGCTACGCTTTTGGATAGATAATACACAGCGTCTGTTCAATTAAGGAACCAATTTAAAGGCCACTTAACCATTTGGACAATTAGCAATATTCAAATACAAATAGTAATCAGATGCAGAAGATCAGTTTGGCTTTCAGTGTTCCGCTCACTGAGGGCCAAAATTTACAGTCAACAGTATTCACAAGCATTTTGTTATTCTACAATTTCTACGCTGCCTGGCCGCTCCAAGCTCTATACAACAAGCCAGCATTCATCCATTCACAAACATCCATACAGTGGTGACCTAGATTACCATGCATGGAGCCCCCTGCTCATCAGGAGAGACAACCATTCATGTCGTCATTCATGCACCAATGGAACAGCCATCAGGAAGAACTTGGAGTTCAATATCTGGCTCAAAGAAACTTCGACATGGAGATATGGGGGCTGAGGATTGAACAGATCCTCCAATAAGTGGACGACCACTCTACCGCCTGAGCTGCAGCTACACTCTGTATTTATAAAGCATAAATTCCAATCTCGCTTTTCCTTGTCCACATCCAAAACCTGGATGACCATAGAAAGACAGCACTATATCAATCTCAAGTCTATTTATTTATTATTATTTCAAATATACTGCACAGTAAATTGTACTTTTACCCAGTTTTGTACCCCAGTTTGTACCACTGGCAAATTACCCATGGGTAGAATATCTAACAATCTTTACCATAAATCTTTTCACAAATGTAACAAATATGTTCCTTTCTATAAGGTTTAAGATCAGCTAAAGTAGATCAGAATCGTTCACAAACACACCATATTTTGACCCAGTTTTTGTGTGCTTAAAACATCATCCGGTTTTTACGTGTATTTTAACTAATTCAAGGTTGACATATTCTGCATGCTCATCTGTTTAAGTGACAGGTGTCGGTTGTTAATGTGAGACAGCATGAGTTGGTCCGATGTGTGAGTCTATGATGTGAGGCTGGTACTAATTTTGGTGGTAGTGAGGCTGGAGCGGTTTGAGACATGAACCAGTCCAATTTCTATGTATGTCAACAAGGTGAACTCATGGGAAGTCCCTGATTCTCCCATGTAAGACAAACAGAGAAACACATTTTCTCAGCCACTGGCAGCCCAATCCCAGGCCTTTTTCTTTTAAGAGGCTTCTAATTCTGGTGGTACCCTGTCTGACATCACACGGCCCTCCCCTCGTGCCTCTGTCTGTTGACGTACTGTACCCACACTCTCATTTCCTGCAATGCTCCCAAATGCCGATTGGATTCTGTCTCAGCATCTGTTTAAAACAGGCCGCCTCATCTGGCCAGCTGAGGGGTTAAACTTTGGAGAAGGGAGCTCTGAGCGTTTATGTGGGTTGGTACGGTTAGGAGGCAGCCATCCAAACTCCCTCTCCTCCCCTTATTCGCTCTTCCCCACATCCCCTTTTGTCTGTCACGTATATGGCTGCCTGAGTCGCATCATGTGACCAGGAAGTGTGGCTCCCGTCCATTTCCCCTCCTGCCAGAAAGGAAATATTATAACGGAGGGGGCCGGCACTGGGCTCTGTTACGTCTTGGGTTAAAAATAACTGGCATATTTAAGGCTGTAGAGGAATCCCAGGGCAGGCAAACGCTGGACAGCCTGCCGCCCGGCCGGAGCACTCTCCTTCCTCTCAGTCTCTTTCTTGCCGACTTTTCCCTCTCTCTGCTTCCTCTTCCATACCCATTGCCCTTTTCAGTACACCAGCAACATGGCCATGAGCACCTACTTGTACCTTAACAATATTTTCCTAACCCTTTTCAGGCCTGCTACTAAATTATATGATGTGACGCTAACTCATTTGGTTTGCTGCAACCCAGGCTGGCCACAGCTTTGCCCAGCTATAGAGTCTTGGCTGGGATTCTTCGAACAAGCAACTCCCACTGACAGACCTCTTCCATATGTAAAGGATCACAAGGCAAAATGTCAACCCAACTCTACAGTACAGAAACCCTTTGGAAAAAAAGAATACAGTACCAGGTTGTCTTCAATATGACCATAGGTATTATGTACTGTATACTGTATTTCTGCTTGTTGAATATCTGGACCATAGTAAACGGTGTGGTAATCTCTTTGTACCTAAGAACAGTTGTGAGGTTAGCATTAAGCATTACAGAGCATTTTAGATTATTTCAAACAGATAATAGCAGTTCTGACCCGTTATTCCAGATCAGAACTTCGACTGATCAAAGGGGATTGTTTAAGTTCTGAAAATCACTATTTAAAATGGGCATTTACAGTGAATAATGTAACATAACGTAATGATAATAATTTGAACGATGTACCTCACTTGAGTTTAATTTCAAATGTGAACTTGAAGATACATGCAAACATAATTGTCTACAAGCAATATTTCCGTTAACTGTAGTTATTTGGCATAATCTTTAGAATCGCCTCTATACATCTGTGTGAAAACAGCAGGATAAAACAGAGATGTCATATTTCTGTTACTATTTCCATGTTGCTCTCCACTGTTAAATGTATGTAATGTTTTATGATGTCATCTGGTGGCTCTTATTCTGCCAAGAGTGGAGAATGAAATGTTCCTTTCGCGTCTCTGTTAATCTCCTGAGGAGCTAAAGCTCGAGAGAGCATCTTATGACGTCAGCATCATGGATCATTTAGCCATGAAGCCAAAAAGCCATAATGTGTTTTTATATTTTTAAACTGCTACTTCACTAATATAATGGGGGGATAAAATAGGTAAAAGACAATTCAATTATTAATCTCAAGGATTTGCACAACAGTTAATCGTCAGCTTAAGTGTCACGATCTTGATAGCTGGAGCAATCACTGCAAAACATGAGACAAATTTAATTTGAGGATGTAATTCTAGGCTCTGGGGAATGATGAAAGACATTTTTAAAAACTTTTTTAAAAGGTTTCTCAGACTAAATTACTATTTCGTAAAACAAAAACAAAAAAATTCTAAAACTTTGCATCCTAATTTAAGGATTTAAAAACGTAATCACTGGCATGGTGCTCTTTATTATGGTTTGTTTTTTTCCTGAACAATAGTGTATGATTGATCGTACAGGTATCAACGTCAAAGGGGTTAAATGACATATATTTCTTTATTGAGAACAGGTTTTTAAGTACAACTGTTTTTGTACAGTGTCAATCATGTCTTTAAAGTCTCGGTGGAGAACAACGACTCTAAATAAGAGTCTGCTGTTCAAAAACAAACAAACAAAATCATTGCAGTGCAAGAAGAAAAGATCAATACATTAGGACATGTTGAAAAAGCTATGTTGCCTGAGATACTATGGCTTGGAGTGAGAAAGCAAGAAGAAAATTCCTTCATGTATAATTGTATTAAGGGCTAACGTGAGGGGGAGTGCAGCACTGAGAATCAGAAAAAGCTTGACTCAACATTCAAGACTTAAGGAAGGAATGAAAGTTATTTTTAATTACAGAAAAACATCTGGAAGACTTCGTAGAGAACCTCAATATTTGGGATCATGATCTGCCTGCACTCACATTCACTTGGGAGCTTTTCAGGAAGGGGATCTTAAATTGAAAGCCAGAATCGGAAAACATGCCAGTCAGGTGACCAGCAAGTGAGGGAAAAGTTGATATATATATATAGTTACAATTAATGATCAAGTTATTTACTACTTACACTCAATTTATATAGTATAATATCCAAAATGGTGTGACTAGATCATCAACTGTAATTTATCTGGATGTGAATATTAGCGTCGCCACATCAGCTGTGACGTTACTCTGCTGAGAGGGCTTTATGTCTAAGTAGGTAACCTGAGCTCACCTTTAAGACAGTATTTCTTTGATGCTGATAAGTAAAAAACAGAATGCACATTATCAAGATACTTGAAGTTAATGAGACAAAAATACCCAAAATCTCCCCATCTCCCCGTTTCTATAGATTTGTCACCAAAGCTTTTAAGATAATGTCCAAATATAAAAATGATTGAAAGATATTGAAGCTCGCACTTTCATATTCTCATTATATTTAGATATTAATGTATACCTCGCATTAACATAATCTATACAAGGCTTTGGTGTGGGGTGTTAAATTAAAGGGCTTTTTGGTGTCAGAAAAGTCGACTGGTGTAATTTTCTCTTCCTTTATCTCGTTTTCCTATTCCCCTTTTCCTCTGTCATTATAGCAAAGAACCTGAGTCGTCAAAAAAAAGCCTTTGTTTTCAGGATCTTATTCCAGTCCATTGTGTCCCTACATAAAGAATATGGCTAAAGTGACAATAGATTACATTGTGTTTCTGCTGTAGGAAAAAGGGCTTCCAAAATATAAGATATAGTTCAAACAATGCAGGTTTAGAGCCATTGCGTCTCACTGGGAAAGAATATATGTACTTGGAAAGTAGGTTGAAGATTATACACATATTACTGTTTGGATAAACATTTGAATAAATGTCTTACTGTTAATATAACAAACAATAAATCATGGGTGGCCCAACAGGATACATATTCTATTTACAAAGTTCATCTCATGCCATTTTCCCACCAGTTTCTGTTTGCCAACCAAAGCACTGTGCATTCATGCAAATTAGAACATTGAATTAAGACACCAACATGCACTCACAGTGAATATGTCCTGTTGAAGTGGCGGTAAGTTTGTTGACATGGCTAACGGACAAGATCCTGATGCAGCAGGATCACCTGCAAGCCTTGTGTTTGCTCTTGCACTGAACTCTTGAGTAAATGTGTCTAATGATGTTGGACAGAAAGGTTTGTGTTAGTCTGCTAGGTCTGAGCAAAGACAGCCTGAACACAATTTAAACAGTTCCTAACATTTTAATGATGTCAAGCAAGGTACGTTTATTCCTGTAGGGAAATTTCAATACTATACTGTACTGCAAGATTAAGTAATTTTCATGTTTTTGTAGTCGTTGCTTTGGCAGTGGGCAAAAGTGTGATTTGGAGAGATGAAAATTAATTATTGTTTTAGAAAGATGGTCTATCTCTGCTATTTACTTAAATTTTAGGAGAAAAAGACCCTGAAGAAGGAAATAGAAACCTGATTCAGAAGCAAACAATACCAATTTCTGCATGTTCTTATTAAATAGCTTAGTGTGAAATTACAAAGTAAAGAATGTAAGACTGTTTTACTTTGAGAATTCCGATGATGCAAAATGTGGATGTCTGCTCTGCATATGTGAAAAACAATGTTTACACATCTACTTCACTAATGTCAAAAATAGGCCAAGGCCTAAAACCATTTTTTAACTGTGTAAATAATTTTATTATGAAATTATACTAGCCCATTAGCAATTAATAAAAATGTATTGATAATGATGAATAATGTAATTGATATTAACCAATGAGCGATAACATAACATAAATTTTTTTTTTTTTATAATAACCTATATAATATCTAATATTATTATTATCAGTATAATATTGCTTAAATTATTATTATTATTAATATTATATTATTAAACCTAAACATTTTTTTGTGGTTCTCACACAGGACAACATGGTCACTTGCTGTCTAACATATCCCAGCTAATGTAACAGGATAATCAACTATAGTCTCACTTCACACGGCACTGATTATAATATTATGGTTGTTGTAGAGGCATTACTAGCTTGGAAAGGGCTATGCATTATAAATTAAATGTATTATTGACAATAAGTTACTAAATTGAGAGCATCTTGAATTGAATTGAAATTGATAGATTTCAATTAAAATCAATCTATTCTTACTTTAACGCAGTTTTTAAAACTTTATGTTATTTTATATTACATAAATATATGTATTGATCACACTTAGAACATTACACTGCCTGTCATGACTATATCACTATATCACATATTGTATTAGCATTATCAATATAATTTAATATTATATGTAAATTTAAGTTGGTTCTAAAATCACTTATTTTTCTAAATAGGATCTCATCATTTTATGATAGTCTCATTTTACCTTTCATAACGTATTTTTTTGGATTTATGTAAACTACCCACCAGTTACACCAAAGTGTTAGCTACCCACTCGATAGCCTGTCATTGCGTTTAATTCTTTTAAACTAGAAAATGAAAAAAATACTTTCAGGTGATGCCCCTACCTGCTTGTGACCCTTCAGACGCAGAAATAAAGTTCTCTGTTCGGTTGCTGTCAGAAATAAATGCTGTTCTTCACCCACATTTCACACGGATAACAGCAGTAAGGAGATAGACCGTTGCTATGAATACAAACAAACCTCGTGCTACTTGCCTCGCGCTGTTTTCAGCGCTGGTTACTAAGGCGACGGGGGCGTGTCCTGCTCCAGTGATTTAAGGAAACCTCTCACGCGGTTTTCTCAGTTCAGTCTGCCGGTCTGCTGTGTGTCTATAGGTGCGAGGGATTCCCCGTGTGTCGACTGCCTATATTCCGGTTTAAAACCACATCAGAACTCAATCCTCCTGGTGTGTCCGCTCCACCCTGGCGTACCCATGGGCTCGAGCGTGTCTTGGAATATATAGAAAAATGAGCGCCGCGGAGAAGAAACTTTAAAGCAGGGGATATCTGACTGAAACTCAGAAAACAGCTCCGCGCTCCGACTCTCATTGATGAGGTGCGGACCTTGAAAAAAAATTCCACCTTAGCCGATCCACCCGGGGACTATAAACGACAGCAAGATATTCTCTCTTTAATTTCAGGCAGCCTTCAAATGACGTCGAGATGGCTTTAGGTGGAACGCTTCTACCCTCCATTTCCACGTTCACCAGCGGCCCCACTGTCAGGACTAAACCCATAGGAGGTGTCAATCTAGTGAGTAGCCTGTTCTCATTGCATCTGCATGCCAAATAGCAAAGGAAGGATACGTGAGTGTGGTAGAGTGTTGACTGTTTTCCAGTGGGCACAGTCAGGATTTGACATTCCACTCTACTGGGGCGTGCACCAGTTTACAAAAGATACTCTAGCAGGTTAAAGCGAGTATGCACAAGGGACAACAGGAACCCCCTGACATCTTGCATGGTCTTTAATCATTGTGGATCATTGAAAATAAAAACTATGTTGGGCGATGACAAAAAATATTTCTATTGCAGTCTAAGGCTGATCATAGGATTAAGATTTCACCACTGGTACTTACCTTCTTAGTGAATAAGAATCATTTTTATTATGAGGCACAAGGACACTTGTTACACTAGACTTGAAATGTCATAATAAACAATTCACATCACAAACACAGGGCCTTTCCCCTTTTTTTGAAGCATTGTCATATATTAGATGTTCGTATCTATTCAGAACATGTGTGATTTCCTTGGGAGCTGTTTGTGTCTTATTCAACATAGAGCAGTACATGAGTGAAGTCATTAATGCCTCTGTAACTTTCCTCTAGAGATGGAAGGAGGAGTTGTCCCCTCTTAAGAGACCCAGTGTGCCAACCGAAAGCAGCTGCTCTGACCCACACCATCCCAGTGCCACCAGCACAACGAGTCCCAGCATGTCCAAAAAACACACAGAGCCTGACCTGGACTTGGACTACGACTTCATTCTGTCTAACTCCTTGCTGCAGCAGCAGCAGCAGCTACAGCAGCAACAGCAGGAGGAGGCCATGGCATGCAGCTCTGCCCAGGCCCTGTCCCCTTCCCCTGGCTCTTTCTCCTCATCTTACCCCCTACCATCCCCTCAAGGCACTGCCAGCGAGCTGCTCTATACCATTCCAGATATCAGCGATGTCTCACCCTCTGGAGGCTTTGTAGCAGAACTCATGAGACCCGAGTTGGACCCGGCATATCTCCATCCCACCAGCCTCCATGGCAAGTTTGTGGTTAAGACAACTATGGACATGGGAGAATACAGCCAAGGCGTGAGCAAAGTTTGCATTAATGTTGCGTCGGATCCAACTCCTTCACGCGTCTCACCGTCCTTCACGTGTCACAGGATAAAGCAAGAAAACCCTAGTAACTGCACCATCTCACAGCCCATGGACTTACAACTGGCTGGGGTAAACTCTCGGGGACGTGGGAACCACCAGCAGTGTCCAAGCCAATTGGACCCTCATGGCTTCCCTGGCGGGGGCCGATCCATAACAAGCGGCAGATTATCATCCCCCTCCTCGCACTCCCAGGACCATCCTTTAGGCCGAGAGCACCAAGTATTGGGGCATCCCCACTCTCAAATCACCCTATCTCCCCAGGGATACCACCATGGCTCCCCACAGGGTTATACGTCCTACCCTCAGCCATCCTCCTTGCAATACCAAGGTTAGTACGTATTACTTCATATAATTAAGTGTATTGTTGGGCGTCTACTGACCGCTGGAACTTCTGAATCTGAAATTAACTTCTAAAGTTCTTCTTAACGCGCATATATAACCAAAAGTAACAAATTAATAGATGCGACACCAGTGTACAAATATTTGCCCAAAATCAGCTTTTCAAAAATCTATATTCACTGTCCATTTGGCCTCACAAACATTTGTATTTTTATTTTTATTCTGTTATATTGATCTGTGTGCTCTTTGCTGCTGCAACACCGCAATTTCCCCGTTGTGGCACTAATAAAGGTTTATCTTATCTTATCTTATGTAAGACATCACCGAATTTGAAAAAAAATACATGATTGTTTTGTTATCATTGTCCCTCTGCATAATCCTTTTATGATATACTACTAAAGGGTTTTGTTTTTTGTAGTTTCTAAATAAGAAAGCCAATCTTTTCAGTTGCACCTTAATACCGATATAACACGTATTGATGACCAGGATCTTTTGACCCCGCAGAGCCCCTCATGATCTCCAGCGGGGACTGCATGCCAGAGGAACCGAAGCCTAAACGTGGTCGGCGCTCCTGGCCGAGGAAGAGAGTTGCCACTCACACATGTGACTATGTTGGCTGTGGGAAAACTTACACAAAGAGCTCCCACCTCAAAGCTCATCACCGTACACACACAGGTATGTAACTCTACCATAGATGCCCTCACAGTGTTTCTATCTGTCTGTCATTTATGTCTGTTTTAAAAACAATGTCACCTTCAGGTAGAGATCATTGTCCTGAATGTTTGTTGCACACTATGGACCGAAACATAGAACCATGAATTGGTGTTATTTTGCTGGGGGTTGGAGTGAAGGCGTTGTTGAGCAGGTGTGTTGAAACAGGTTGATACTGGTTCCTGCTCAAATACAAACCCCAGGATGATTAGCCAGGCCTTTATAAATTAGCTGCAGGACAGGATGGACCTCTTTTCCTTAATGTGGGTAAGGTTGGACCAGTTTAACCTCCGGGGTGGCACTAACTGCTCCATGTGTGTATTGTGTTTCCATCAAAGGGGAGAAGCCTTACCATTGTGACTGGGAGGGCTGTGGTTGGAAGTTTGCACGTTCGGATGAACTCACACGCCACTACCGGAAACACACAGGCCACCGACCGTTTCAGTGTCAGAAATGTGACCGGGCTTTCTCAAGGTCAGACCACCTTGCTCTCCATATGAAGAGACATTTATGAGATTTGGTGATGGAATGAAGACTTCGGAAAGAAAATGCCAGCAGAACCCTGAACAAACTTGTGACCTATAATTTTGAAATTATAATTTGCCTTCAGGCCAAGCAACAAGACAAGCTGTGGTGTTCACGGCAAAAAGAGCATTACTCCTTCTCTCTCAAGGTCGATCCCGTATTCACATGTTGTGCAGGTGACTGGACAAGACCTTTAAGTCAGGGTTGTAAACTTTTAAAGGGAAAGGGACCAAACTGGAATTTGTCTTATTTAACCGACAAAACTTGGTGGACCAGGTGCCAAGAGCTTTTAACTGGAAATGTATTTCTGTCAGGGAAACCAGGAGCAACAGGACAAACATCTCCAGGCCTTCTACCAGCAACAAGCCAACGTAGGCTCTGTTAACAACTACACACTGTCCAAAATACTGTATTAATAAAAACTTCTATATTTATAGAAACATTTCACCTGCAATTCCATTAAATTTCAGGTACATTGTTAATTTATACAGAATGGTGCTTAATGACTCTGAATAGGTACCAAAGATTAAGGATCTTTTTTTTTTTAAATGGTTGAAAGCTATGAAAAGTGCCATGATGGTGTATGTTTCTAGGAAACCTCTCTTCCAGAATCTGATTTAAATCAGGTGAACACTTCACTCCTAAAACAGTGATGGCAATCTTCAGTGCACTGCAGCTGCAAAGTGCAATAATTTATACGAGACATTCATATTTTTATAATGAATGAATTATAATGAACTCTGAACAAAGATTTTGTTTTTGTTTATAGCCAAATATGTAATATAATCTTGAATTTTGTACATTTGTGAATACAAATGCTTTGTTATTGTTTTGTATTTTACAGTATAATAAACAAATATTTGAAATAAGAAAGCTATGACTTCACACTCTTCTACCTAATCCACATTATGTTTATCCTATTGAAAATGATGCCAGAACATGTATTGCCACAATTCAGTCTGCAACATTTTTTGTATAAAAAAGTAGCATACAGAACTTCTTTAAATGTGGCCACTTAAAGTAATTGTAGACTTCCCTGATAGTGTAATTGAGAAGCAGACTTAAATGATGGCAATACCTCACAGTCAGCTCAAACACAATATACCCCTCTGATAATAGTCAGATAGCTGCAGGCAAGTTAACACAATGTTGGATTTAAATGACGCGCTCCTACAATGACCTGTTTCCGTGGGGTTGTCTTTCAACCTGTTACTGGGAAGAATAGGGAGGACAACCAGCTTTTTGGCTGACATTCAAGAGTGACACCAAATATAACTGCTGCTCTGAGCTAGTGCTTTGAGGTGGATAGCTTTTATAAAACCCATCAAGACGCAACAGGAAGCTGGGGTCTTTATATGTGTCTGTTGTAGGATTATGCACCATTGTGTGCGATGTGTGTCATGTGCACTAAAACCCTGCAAAGAAACACTAAGAAAAAATAATGATGTTGGAAACAAAGATCTTAATAACTTACTCAATATATTTTTTATTGGATGGCATTTTTTTTTTAAATGAGGAATAAAACAGTGATGTAGGTTTTAACTGTGATTATATGACCTCCAAAAGATTCAAGTGTTAACTTAAAAATTTTTTTTTTAATATTCAGAATAATTATTTTGTACAGTATGGTATTATCATGACTCCCCATATATCTGAAAAACAGTAAAAAGTTCATTCAATCGGAACACAGATTTCATCCTAAGTTTATAGAAAACATTAGCTTCTGTTCTATATATATGTTCAGGAGGGCTGAGGTATTAAAGAATATATCAACTCTTTAAAAGCTATTTTAACTCACTCTACTGTAAACGGTTTGAGGGTTTTTTGTAGCATGTAGTTCATACACATCAAGAAATAAATGGCAGCCATCTGATATTCACTCATTTTATGGTATTCGTCATAAATTCAGGTCAATAGTCGGACGTGATGCTGACTTTAGGGAAGATGTGGTCAACATCGCCCCCTATAGGCCAATTTAAATACACACAAGATGCATGTTATCAGACTTTAATTCTATGACTGACCTATGCAGTTATTTCCTCTTTTCAAATGTCTCGAACATCCTTAGACATTTATTTACGTTTTAAAGTGGGGTTCATATTATTCTGAAAAAATAAATGATGTACCAAGACATTGAGGTAGGGATCATCCTCTAACAATAGTGATAATACAATACTGAGCGAGTCATAACATGTAAACACTGATGCAGGCACAGCTCGTTTTATTCTCAATACTTTTCATGTAAAATGACTATCATTGTAAGTAAATAATACTACACGTATGCAAATTATATAATGCCTTCACATTTGTCTTACAGTTCAGACTTGCAGGCCTACAACTCTGTGGATTTACAGGGCAATTAAGGGATGTTCACGAACCCAGTGAGCTCTTGGTGCTGGGTTAGAAGGAGGTGTCAGGAACATCCAGGAAACCTGTCAGTTCAGTAACACTGATAGAATACTCCAGCGAGCAAGAACCTCCAATAGGCAGCAATCAGAGAAGACATTCCATCAAAAAACAATCAGTGCCAAGTTACTTCTTTGTTATGCACATCTTTAATGTTAACATAAGTGTCTCCTTTAAAAACACTACGTGTGCCTGACCAGTACCATGTGAGGGTTGTGATCCTATTGCAAACCAGTAATTTAAAAAAAACATTGTTAAAGCTTTTGGAAAATAATCAATATTACACAGGTTATTTCTGATGCAGTTATTGTACTTTAATTATTTTCTCCATTTTAAACTGATCAAACAAAACAAAACCCTGTCATTCTACACCACATGATGATGATGATGAACGATCCGATGTTATTGAGAACAGTGTATTTGTAAGGATTAAAAACTTTATTTGAAACGTAAAAGGCTTGTTTCACACATATCCTGAAATCCAATAATCAAAACATGGAGGAAATAATAAGACAGAAGTCTAAA
Source organism: Lophius americanus (assembly GCA_037951165.1). NCBI lineage: Eukaryota > Metazoa > Chordata > Actinopteri > Lophiiformes > Lophiidae > Lophius > Lophius americanus. Next base: position 1,441,297 of record JBBDHG010000057.1, read on the forward strand.
TGAAGGCGACTCCTCTAATCGTCAAAGGTCTGTTGTAGAAGGAAGTTGGCGGCAAGGTTCTCATTCTTCTCACAGGCAAAGTAGGCTTGTATAACCAGACCCTCCGGAAATCCTAAGGCTTTTAGCTGGAAGAAGAGTGAGGGGAAAATGATTTAGCCAAACAACAATTAGTGATTCATGTGCTCCAGCTCTTAATCTGAAGGACAAACACCAAATTGAGGAGGATTTGGGATATTTCAGCAGAGCGAGGTGTTCCAGCTCCAGCAATAATGACCTTCGGACCAAGGGAAAAGGTTAGTTAAGTGTTGTTTTTCGCTCCTCACCCTTTCAATGGCCTCTTTCTCCTGTGGTGTAATCTGGATGTAGCTCATGTGACTTTCACCAGGTGCGTCACCCAATAACCCTCTGGCTCCTCCTCCTCCTCCTCCACCTCCTCCACCTCCACCTCCACCACCTACCGGCAGTGCATCTGGGTTGGGTTCATTTAACATCTGGATGAAGTGCTCCTGGTGGCTGCTGATCTCCTGAAGCGGTAATTTTTACGGCACCATTCAGACAGACACAAAGTCCAAACAGCTTCATGCAGCAAAAAAGAACTTGGGTAAATCAGTAACAAGGGAACTGCTATAGACTTAAGAATTAATAAAAGTGTGAATTTATTTTTTTTGTTTATTTAAATTTTTTAACTTTAACACAAGTTTGTGGGATGATGATGATGATGATGATGATGCCCTACAAACTAATTATTCTTGTCATTGAAATTCCACACCTCTAGTTTGGAGGTGTGGTTTCTTAAACCTTTAATTGTCACATTTAACAGATGATTTCTTTCTTAGCTTAAAAAAAAATTAGCGATTGCACGAAAGGATGGGTGGCACGACCTGCAGCAGCTCTGGGTTTTCCCTCCCGATCTCCTGAAGCAGGGCTGGAAGCAGGGACGCGTTCTGCTGGATCAGTTGTCGCATCATTTGAAACTGCGGCTGGTTTCTTAGGAAACTCAAGGGGTTGACTGAAACCACAGAAGACAAGTCACATAGGGATGGTATCAAAAAACCTTCTCCTTGAGGATCCTGGACTACACAGGACAACCAAGGCCTCTTACCTCCCCCCGGGCTTGTTGAGGAGCCAGTATTGGCGGGGATGCTACCACTGCTTGGGAATGGAGCAGGAGCTCCGCTCAGTGGAGGGACCACTGCATCAGCTCCTGTTGCATGGCCCTGATCTCTGCCTGGAATACCCTGAAAGAAACGTAACGAAATATTAAAGAAAGTAAAGAAATATATGAAAAGAAGAAATAAATGAAAAGGAAACAAATCTAGTAAACAAACTACGCTGTCTAACTTTTGATGCAAGATTTAGGATTACTTCCAGTTCACTTCAGTTTAATTTCGCATTTCCTCAAGAATGTTTCGGTTCTCTTTGAAAAAATAACTCAAGTAACAAATTTTACAAACATTATATTTTCTCTTTTACTTTCAAAGGGTGCCGATAATAGTGGAGGGCACTGTATCAAAATCTTTTTAGGATTGCGATATTTGAGGCCTAGTTGAGGCCAAATCGAAAAACTGCAGACATTTGTGCAGGATTGTGTGGCACTTTGGGAAAACCCAACTGGGAATGTGTCATCATTTCGTCTGTAAGGCTCCCCTGGATAGAACACAGTTTTGGGTTATTAGCCAGAAGGTAACAGCTCTTCCCTAAAGAGCTACACTTTTCCCTAAAGAGCTGACGTTTTGAGAGCTATCATGAAAACCTTCATAAGAAGTGAGATCTCGCAGCAAGTTGTGAATAGCTTGAGCAACATTATTGCCAGATTTTGTGATAAGCCCAAATAACCTGAATTTGGGCTACATTCAGATTTTTTTTCCTGCCGAGCCACAAGTTTTTTTCCTGAAATTTACTGATTTGTTCTGAGTGAGGAAGAAGGAAAAGCTTTTTGAAGTGATTATTGGCTGTAGATGTGCATGACATTGAAATGAATAACAACGTCTTGAAACAAACATGGTCGACCAAAAATTCTCAATTCAGCCCAATTAGACAATGAGGTTGTGCAATTAGCAATTTTCTCTGAGATACATTTTCCAGGGTGACAGATATAAACAAGAATTCTTACTGTGAGCAGGTACTCCACCGCTCTGTCTGGGTTGTTGAAGCTGGCTCTCAGAGCTGCCACCACCTCCTCCCTCTCATAGCCCATGAGCATCATCTCGTTCACCATGGTGTCGTATGATGAGCCTGTCACTAAAGGAAACCAAGTGCATGATCTTTAGTGGGACTAAAGAGCTTCATAGTGGTTCAACATTTGTTCCATCCGATGCAGCAGTGAGATTGTACAAATCAAAATATGTCAGAAAGTTAAGAAAACAGAATGGTCGCATTTACTGTTAATAACCCTATATCTGTGTTACAACTGACATAATAATAATGTGCAATAATTATGTCAAATTTTTGAAACTAGTAGAAAACCAATTAACTTTAAATATATCTTAATAGGGAAGAGAATTTCATGAGTGAAATGATTTACTGAGATTAATGGAAACACTGTGCAGCCATCATGACAAGGACATTCCCAAGTAATATAGTGAGCTAAAATTACTCCACTCCATAGCTCCACAGATTTCTTGCACGCAGCAGAAAGGCATTAGGTTATAAATAATTATTGCAAAAGAAAGATTATGTTCATAAATGCAGCATTACCTAGTGTTGAAACGGCTTCATCAATTAGATTTGTGTTTGTTGAGGCCTCAGAACTTCTGCAAGAGAAAACAGAGTCGGTGAGGAATGATTTCTCAAAGTAAAACCAGTGAAGGACACAGAAGGTGGGTTTACACGGGACACTTTTCTCCTTTCTGAATTGCAATGTCATCCACCTGTTTACATGACTTTTGATCTTTTACGACCGGTGTTTACATGCATCGACTCTAATCTAATCGGAAAGGCTTTCACACATTTGCAAACGATCCACACTCCAGTTCATAAGGTGGCAAGAATGCTACGATGAGCGCATGTTGGCGGTCCAACCACCAACATGCGCGGAAGAGACTTTTCGCCCATCTAACCATCCAAATATGTTAAACTCTTTCAAAGTTGCAATGAAAAAAATCACTCTCGGTTGCAGACCGGTACTGTTTTGAAGTCGCTATATTTAAAATGCGATGTGGCGCTGAAAAAACTCAGCGGAGCATTTCATCACAACACTAGGCGTGCGCTGATGCAACTCAACCAGAAAGCCGATACAGTGTTTACATACAGCAACTGGCTATCGGAAAGGCTTTCTGAAAGGACTTAGACTACATCCTTGCAAAGGAATTAAATCTCATTCGGAAAGATTCTTTCCATTCGGACAGGGGTGTTTACGTGCAGGATTTTATTTCCGATTATGCGTCTTTCCCAAATCTAATTGGAATAAAGGATGTCCATCTAAACCAGCCTACAGTTAAACAAAAAGTTTCTACTCATCTTTACCTAGCAGAGGTGGAAGCCGGTTCACTAGCTAAGCACTGTGTCTCTTCTGGTTTGTCGTCTGTGGAGGCACACTCTGTGGGGCTTTCAGATGTGGACAATGAGGAAGGAGGTGCTAAGGGGGCTGTGGTGCTGGGAGCTGAGGTGGCAGGTGAAGGCTGTGGGGCTGTTTTAGCCTGTGAGACAATTTGAAATAAAAAATTATTTACATTATATACAAAATTACATACACTGAAGTGTTGAATCCATCATTTTACCTTGAGCTGTATTAGCTGATCAATGTCTTGGCATTCTTATAATCAAACATTAAAGCTAATCCTTTGATATATCCAGTTTAATCTGATTGCACATTAAGCAGGCTCACGCCTTAGGTTGCCCATATCATGTTTTTTGTGCAATAGCATACCAACATTACAAATGAGTAAAGTATCTTAATTTGCGGCCTTGGAATAGTGCCAACAGGTAAGGTTGCAAAAACGACTTCAATGTTAGCTCATATTTCTAGCAAAAACGTCATACAATCAACGAAACCTGTCATTTACTAAAGAGTTCTGTAATTTCCATACCTTTGTTACCATGACGACCACAAAGTTCTTCTCACTGATTTTGTATTCTTTGAGGGCTGTGTCATCATTGAGGATCTTACCTGGGGGGTAGAAGAAAAATGTCAGAATTGCATTGGTCATAACCTGTGCTAAACCTGCTGGCATGTAAACAAATGGACGCTAGCGTTGGGCGATTCATCCTCAAAACTTCTATGCAATTTTTTTAAAAACAGCGACACTACAGCAATTTCTTTTGGAGCATCAACGGCATCAAATATCTACATCAACAACCGAGCATGCAGAGAATCATTTAGCAATGTTACGTCAAAAGACTGAATGTTGATACGGAAGAAGAGGACAAGCTTATAAAAGGAAGGCTCAGAGCTCACACTCAGCGGTGTTTGGTTTTAGATGTATCAGTTACTTCATAACAAATGCAAATAGCAACTATGTTTACTTTGGCAATGGTTGATAATAATAAATAAATAAAAGGTTTGGTGTGTTGTGTGGTTACTGGAGGAGAAGGCGTACATATTTGACGGTTCAGGTTTCTCACACGAATGATGTGCGCGAGTAGAGTAGTGCGAAAAGAGCGATGCATGATGTGTCGTGCTTGTTGGTAATACAGCAAGGCATTCGTGTTAATGAGTTTTTGGGGATAAAAGGCCATAGTCAAGTGCGAAAGAAAACTACAAATAAAAAATAAAGAATGGATCCAGAAGAAAAAGAGATTATAAGTTCACATTCTGAGGTGTGGAGGTTTTTTTTTTTTATTTAACTACCTAGTTCGCTCAAGCTTTATCTGTGTTTTATTAAGAATAAATAACTTCATGAAACAATAGAAGGTCTGCATGTCTTGAAACACTTGAGCTTATACAAGCTGCAACCTGCAGGCTAATATTTGTCTGACGGACAGACGTGTTCTAAGGTTTTGTGGTATCAGTTACAGAAGATTAAAATGGTTATTGTAGCTTTCATACATCTGCTGTACCTGCTAAACAGAGAAGACATTGTCTGTCAGAAGCTTTATTTTGTTTAATAGGTCATGTATAGTAGTACTATGTGCCAAATGGTGTCATAGAAAATCCACACTGTCATCCATAAAAACAAGGAACTAAAGCTTACAGTTTTAATTATATATCACTATATCACAAGAGTAAGAAATGTATACTGAGCACCAACTCACTTTACCTGGATTTTTACAATCCTCTGGGGTATAAAGACCTTTAATGTATAGATCTCGGTCAAAATTGGAAAAAGCTTTGATATTTTAATTATACTGATAACCGGAAGAATGCCATAATCCATAAGTACTGGTACCTTTTTTTAAAAATGTGCAAAATGTCTTTAATGTCTTTACCTTTAATTCAAATTATTCAAAAAAATATATTATTCGAGTAAAAAGAAAAAAAAATCTCTAAGATTTGTGAATCATAACATGAAACATCTAATTTTTTTCCCCAAAATTTGTTTGCTGCAACAATTTCTATCCCCTAGGATATCCTGACTAAAGGGTAACAGAAGCAGTTTCCAGTTTTATTTTATATTTTTAATCTTCACCAAAACCAATCAAATTTTGGATGGGGAATAAGTTTTCATTGCTCGTTCAAATTTTCAAGAAACTTGGCAGGAAAGCCCTTTTTTTTGCAGTGCAGGCTACACCCAATAAGTGGATTTACACGGACACTTCTATTCCGAACAAAATTGGAATAAAAACCAAATGAGAATGCTGCCTCTAAACACCGCATTCTGAATAAGAACCCTCATTCTGATTGAAATTCCATTCCTCTGCATGTGGGTAGAATAAGTCTTTTGGAATAACCAATTGGAAAGACTAAGAAATGGTGGTGGACTACCTGAGAACCAGACCGAACCTGCTACCTGTCTCAATCGTGGGCGCTGATGTGGAAGTGGACACGTCTCATAAGTAGCTGGGACTTCATCTGGACAAAAAACTGGACTGGTCAGTGAACACGGAATATATTGACAGGATTGAGCAGAGTCGCCTCTACCTCCTGAGAAGACTAGTGTCCTCCTACATACACAACAAACTGCTACTGATGTTCTAACACATTCTGTGGCCAGAATCTTCTTCTACGCAGTTGTGTAGTGGTGAAGCAGCATCAAGAAGAGTGACGCCACACGGCTGGACAAGCTGTTGAGGAGGGCTGGCTCTTTGGTTGGTATAAAGCTCGATTCCCTTGTGTCAGTAGCAGAGAGAATGACCCTCAACAACAACTGTTATCCATCATGGACAACATTCACGTCCCGCTACACAGCACCTTCAAGGAGCAGAGGAGCCCCTTCAGTAACAAGACTGATGTCTCTGCCCCCACAGACTGAGGAGGTCTTTTGTCGCCCAGGCCATAAGACTGTTTATCTCAGTGATATTCATTGTATATAATGTTATTCTTTAATATGCTCTTTGCTGCTGTAACACTGCAATTTCCCTGTTGTGGGACTAATAAAGATTTATCTTATCTTATCTCCTCACAGAACTGAAAAAGGAAGACTATATGAAGCTCAACCATTTTCCTCAATTCAATTGCACCTGATAAAACTCAGACTGTACATAACAATTATTATATACGGTATATAACATTCAATTTACTGCTTAATCTGCAATCACTACCAGTTCGCACTATAAATAATTATGCATGCGCTAAAGTTTTTGTGAATCTGTGTCGTTGCTACTGGACCCTTGAATTTCACTCGGGATTAATGAAAGTATCTTTCTATCCATGTATGAATGAAGTAATTGAAGAGGAGAAAGACCTCCTGGGAAGGTGTCTGTGTGGATCTATGTTTTTAGGGTGATACACATGAAGAGGGGTTCCTGCTTTTTTTTAAAGTTTACCATATAACACAGATAACCAAGTTAGTTATAAATCTCTGCATTGATGTAACCCCACTCTGTTTTACCGAATATGCTTTCGTGTCATCACCTTTTCCCTACCTCCTGCCTCCAGTAATTAAGCCTGCATTATTATAAAGCTGTTTCTTAATTTAAAGTATACAGTATCAGCAGTAAATTGAATCTGTTAACGAAGTGAAAGATTGCTAATTAAATAATGCCGGTCTGAATAGATATGTTGCATTTTGTTCTACTGGTCACTTGACATTACAAGAAGCAAAGCAACACTAATCTAAAACACTGATCATATTGAGGAAAAAAAGCGTAACATACCAGCATATATCAATTTCAGTCCAGACACTGCAAAAACATCTGTTCCTTTTTCCGCTTCAATCCTCTCTTTCAGTGTCTTCACCTGAAAAGAAAAGATTTTTTACTTTCCTCTATCCTGTATGTAATAAGTAATGAACCTCTTCCAGATTTCCTCTATTTTTCTGTATACCTCATACTAAAATGTATTAAAATTAAAGATAAAAACAATGGCAACCTGAGTTAACGAAAAATGAAAGTATTAAAAGATTTTGAATTTGGTTTAACAAGGCAATGTTATACAATATCAAAATGACCAGAAGAAGAACTTTTCGGCACTCTGATGTAATGGCTAGTTTTGTCACCTTTAGGAGAAACAACTGCAAACTAACAGTGCGGTGAAATTTTAGCCCTCTCTTCTTTGCAAAACGTCTATAATACAGCCACATTGGAATTATTGTGAGGATAAACTTTTCTTTTTAGGCCCAGTAATTATATTCAATGGGGTTCCGGTCCGGATCTTGACATGGCCACTCCTGAGATTTAATTTTATTCCTTTTGAGATATTCAGTTTAACTTGGATCATTGTCTTGCTGCAAAAGAAAAATCCTCTAACAACAAACAAATCCTCATATAACATTTAAGATCTCTGACTGTAAGGGCAGCATTCAAAAACATACAAACAAATATAATAATAAATGTGTTCCAACATGGTCCTTTTAATCTTTTTTAGTTTATTTCCTTATTTAAGGTAGAAATTGGTTAAGTTAAACACATTCCATTTCATAAACTATTCTTTGTTCAACTCTAAATTTGAAATTGTAAACATGAAACTAACACATTACATATTATCGTGACCTGAAAGAATAAGAATCTACAACAATTAACATTCTGTTCGAACTTAGACATGCATGTTAACGTTATATATACTCAATGTCTTTAGTACTTTGATAATACTCACTAAATACACTAGGTTTACGTTAACAGCATTTATTTAGCGCATAATTTCTTTTTTTAATCTTAAATTACTAGTTTACATATGCTAATCTGCTAACCACCGTTGATGCTAACTAGTTTTACCCCATATGAATCTAATGTGGGCTACGTCTAAATGCTGACACTAAAAAACTAAGGTTTCTATCTGTCCGGGTTTTCATTCATCATTTGTCTTGAGTCGCGAATCACACACAATACATATCAGTCCTGCACGGAAAGTCTTCTTGAAATCAGTCTATGGTTATTACACATACACATTCATTTTTAAATTTAAAATTGTATGCTAACGTTATGGGATTCGGTTGCACTCCCACTCCACCCCCCTTTACATATGCATGGTTTCAACTCTCACCGTCTCCTCTTCATCGATTTCGATTTTGAACGTCAGTTGTTGTAAGGTTTTCAAAGTTATGAGCATTTTGTCAGATTTTGATGCCCGGTTCTAATTTAAGCGTTGTAAATCCAACTTGGAGGACTCTTCGATGTATTCACTGTCTCATTACAAACTGTCAGCCGCCATGACAGTTCGCCTTTCTTCTTCTATGAACAATATTTATGCAACAGCGCCCCCCACTGCTCAGTCACACACAGTACATTCTGTCGATCAGCGCCCTCCATTGCTCAGTCATTCAAAGTACTTATTGTCAATCAGCGCCCTCTATTGGTTAGTCATTCAAACTAGTCCATGTAAAACATTTTTCCAACATCGGTTAACATTGAAGGGAGTTTACAACAGACAATAAAAAGGAAAAAGGGGAATCACACACACACACACACACACACACACATACACACAAACACACACACACTTAAATGAAAATACGGGACGTTTCATGTGCACCTTTCACAAGTCTTAAGGCACTGAGATTATTCTTTATTAGTTCCTTTTGGAAAAAGAGAAAATAAAGGCTTTATTTTCCTCCATTTGCATGTTTGGATGACAATGAAATCAATGTTAATGTCATTCTCATGGATGCCACATATAATATTGTCCCCTGTGAGGGCGGCAGGTAGCAGGATCCTAGTTGTTAACTGCAAATTCATTATTAACTCTCTAATTACCTCCGCCAAGGAGGTTAAGGGATTCCTTTGTGTGTCTGTTTGCAGGATAACACAGACAATACTTGAAGGATTTTCATGAAACTCGAGGGGAGGATTTTTAATGAGGCGCAGGTAAGGGGTCAGGGTCAATATTTCTTTTCTACTTTATTGAACATTGCAAGTAAATGTAAATTTAGTAAATTAGACTTAAACGAGCATTGGGGGGCTGTTTGGTATGGCAGATTATGTACTGCGGCAAAATATAAAAAAATCACTGCCACTCACTTTCTTTAACTGCACAGATTAGTTTGTTTTTCTTTATCTGCCTTTTTTTCTAAACTGTCTCTTCCTATCCTTCTGGCGCTCATACTCCTCTTCAATCCTGACTTTCCCCTTTTCTCATCCTCTCTTCACTCATTGCTCTTTCCAAACACTTATTATGACAGGAGCAGTATCCTGCCTGCCTTGATCAAACCATTTCTCATCAAACGTTCCTTATGTTGCTCCACGCAGCAGCAGCAGAGCAGCAGCAGCAGAGCAGCAGCAGCAGAGCAGCAGCAGCAGAGCAGCAGCAGCAGAGCAGCAGCAGCAGAGCAGCAGCAGCAGAGCAGCAGCAGCAGCAGCGCAGCAGCAGCAGCAGAGCAGCAGCAGCAGCAGAGCAGCAGCAGCAGAGCAGCAGAGCAGCAGAGCAGCAGCAGCAGAGCAGCAGCAGCAGAGCAGAGCAGCAGCAGCAGCAGCAGCAGAGCAGCAGCAGCAGCAGAGTAGCAGCAGCAGCAGAGCAGCAGCAGCAGAGTAGCAGCAGCAGCAGCAGCAGCAGCAGCAGCAGAGCAGCAGCAGCAGAGCAGCAGCAGCAGCAGAGCAGCAGCAGCAGAGCAGCAGCAGCCGAGCAGCAGCAGCAGAGCAGCAGCAGCAGAGCAGCAGCAGCAGAGCAGCAGCAGCAGCAGAGCAGCAGCAGCAGAGCAGCAGCAGCAGAGCAGCAGCAGCAGCAGAGCAGCAGAGCAGCAGCAGCAGAGCAGCAGCAGCAGAGCAGCAGCAGCAGCAGAGCAGCAGCAGCAGAGCAGCAGCAGCAGAGCAGCAGCAGCAGAGCAGCAGCAGAGCAGCAGCAGCAGAGCAGCAGCAGCAGAGCAGCAGCAGCAGCAGAGCAGCAGCAGCAGCAGCAGCAGAGCAGCAGCAGCAGCAGAGCAGCAGCAGAGCGTCCTCCTTTACCCTCTCTCCACTATGACTGTGCCTCTTGCTATTATCTCCAGGGGTTGTCAGTCTAAGATTGGCCCTCTCTCAGCCTGTGAGCAAAAGAGATGCATGCTGATCCTCTCCGACTTGAAGATATTTTTATGAGATGGTATCAGATGTTTGAAATAAAGACGTGCCCCCTTCCAATGAAAGTTGGAAAGGACATGCTACTGGCACATCTGAATTTGAACCCTTCTTCAGAAAGACACTTGAGATAAAACTCTGCATGCTGTATGTTTTACTGATACGAGAAGATCTTGAACTTGCTCATCTCAAAGAGGTTTGGTTGTCGTTGTAAAAGGGCTGCAGCATTTCATGCCTGTACATCACATAGACACACAAAGAAAAAACAGAGCACACTCATGGCTGACATTTACAGGGTTTGTGGTTTTGGTCAGCAGAGCTCTTGGAGGGTGTGGAGTATTCTGGAAGAGAGAGAGAGAGAGAGAGAGAGAGAGAGAGAGAGAGAGAGAGAGAGAGAGAGAGAGAGAGAGAATGGAGAGAGAGAGAGAGAGAGAGTGAGAGAAGCAAAAGGGTGGACTAGTGTAACTCAAAGAGAAGGTCACTGAGATGGCTTCTCAGCCCATAGCTATTTCCTGTGGAAGAGCTGGGGGGACTATTATTGGATGTTCCAGCACTCTGTGAACATGTTAGAGAGGAAATCCGAAGTCATTAAAAATGGTAAAAAAATGTTTGACAAAACCAAAAATTGGATAAACACAGTCATTTTCGACCATGCACATAACCAATCCTCAAAGAGGAATAATTCATAAATATGTGATCAACTGTATCATTTGAGTGTTTCCACTGTCAAAAGTAAATGAGACACAAACTAGAGAGCGAATATCCCCGTCACAGCATTGTCCCCAGAACCTTCCAGTCTGTGTCAAAACAAAATCCTTTAACTAGAGAAAGCACACAGACAGCGCAAACCTCCGCAAAGGCAGAAGAGTAACCTAGGTTTAAAAAAGAGTCATGCAGATTTCTCCATGAATGTCTGAGTAGATTTAGCCTCTAACTAGATTTAGCCTCTAAATCTACTAAGCGTCTCTGTTGAGCCCACTGAGACCAAAGGTTCTAACCCAAAGAAACATCAAAGGAATCAATAGTCACATTGTGAAGTCCCTTGATTTATTTTAAATGCTGTGAAACAAGTAACATCACCAACATTTAATCACCTCTAGGATATGCCAAAACGTACTTCTGGGAAAAATGTCACGCAAATCCATCCTGTAGTTATTACCTAATCCTTCTCACAAACAAACAGACAACAGACCGTTTGACTGTCTTCAGGCACAGGAATGAAAACATAACTTCCTTGGTGGAGGTAATAATTGTTTATTCTAAAAACTGTTAGATCAATGTTTTAAATGTCTATATATAGAGAGAGAGAGAGCATAGGTAAATAAATCAAAGTGGTTTAACCTTCATCACCATCTTATTTGTCATATCAGCAAACTAATATTTGCAAGTTGATTCTAAGCAGTGCTGTAGTCGGACCTGATGATAGGACTTTATGAAAAGTCAAGAAATCATCCTTTTAATATAAGTCAGACTGAAAGAAAAAAAAAAGTGTACCTGATTTCATTAGAAGCTGGGTAATATTTCTAAAAAATAAACGACAACCTCTTGATAGCGCTAAATATAGTGTTATGAGATCAAATAAAGCCTTATATTTGATCAAAAACCCTCAATACCTGCATGGCATGTTTGTGCCTACCCAGCTAGAGTGTTGAAATACTTTACAGTATCAGTGAAAATGAAATTGAACAAGGATAGATCAGTAAAGGAGGCTGAAGATCACCCAAATAATTAGGATTCATTCACTGGGCACCTACAGAACGCATGTCCATAGCAAACTTCATCCATTCTACTCCAACAGCCGTTTTTACGATATTTCACTATGTACCGGATGCTGGACCAGCCGACTACCTCGACTACCTTCATTAGAGCCATGCAGACAAGGCGGCTAAATTGAATTTGCTAAAAGCCTTGAACAACAATGGTACTGTATTGGTGATTCTAAATCATCAGTAGGAGCGAACGGGAGTGTGATGGTTGTCTGTGAACAGGACAAGTGGTTCTAAAAAAAAAGGAGAATGAATGAATGTTTCTAGGGAATGAAGGCCTTACGATAATTGCTTTGCCCCTAACAGAAACGCACTGCACCGTTATAACGTATTTATAATTTTCTGTACTACATTTTCTGACACCTGATCAGGGAATGTGTGCCGATACACATGATTGACTGAAGGCGGGGAAATTTATGAAGTAATGATATCATAATGTTCTATCAAGTATATGAAGCATGCAGAAGAACTAAAAATGCAATTTTGCACAACAAAGTTCTTCATGTTAGGGTCAATCTTTGAATGATCACATACTTCAGTTTTATTGCTGTAGAGTAAAGAAAAGAAGAAAGGTATTTTAGATCGCTCATAATGATGTTTCTGTAAAAAAAGGAAAGATAAAAGCAATTATCCTTTATCTAATAACTTTATTATCAAGTTAAAAAAAGACAATGAATTACAATATTTACAGAATATCCAGAGATAAATGGAATAAAATTGTAAACAATCATTCTAGGCAATATCACAACCCACCATCAGGTAATCAGATTTATATGGGAAGAAAGGCAAGAAGGAGAGATTCTAGTGTTGAAACATGGAGACAACAGTCTGAAGAGAGAAATGTGTCAGAAACAAACCAAACATATATACAAGTATCCAGTGTGTTATCAGCAGGGGTGTAACTTTGGGTAAACCGGGACTATTCCAGTCTTGAGACTGCACACAGTGAGGGATTCATAGTCATATTCTATTAAAATCATCACAGACCAACAAACAATTGTGGGATGACAGCTTCATTACCCAGATCTCCTTGTGTGAGCAAGGCTCTCCAGCTGCCCCACAAAGCTTGTTTTTACAATGACAGTTTTCAAACGGCTCTACTTTCAAACAGCTACCAGCTGGTCCTTAAGAGCAGAAGAAGGGATTCGAGATTCAGCACCAACTCAAACAGTTTTCCAGGTAGTACAGACGGAGGAGCACAGAGGGTCTGCTACATTCCCACCTACTGCTGGATGGGTAGACTATGGGCAGTCCAACATGGAGCATGTGAGGTGATGCCCTTACTCGTTGTGGATAGGAGATACTGGAGTGTCAGATGTCGGATCAGACACGAGTGAACTTAATCTCAGAGGCATTTTGAGGTTCACTGGGAACCCACACAGTGGCCAATCACCAGAAAAGAACCAAACATTTTGGTAAATGCCCCCAGAGGAAGATTCTTTAATCAGTTTGCCACCTTTTCTCCTTCACGATAAAATCACTGGCCATTAGAGAGCGGCATCACCTTTTTTAAATATTGTACAACCACACTGCTCTGTCCATCTGCTCATTACCATTACAGTACAAAAAAAAAAGGATTTACTTTAAAATTGTTACCAGACATTTTACAACAGTGTAATAGTATTTGGGAAAGGGGTCTCAAAAAGCCCCTGAAGGTTGGCTTTGAACTTTCAATTTATTTTTTTCTTCTTTTTTTTAAACGAGAACATCTAAAGGAAAAAGGGGTTAAAGTATCCTCTCTGAAACACCACGGTTCAAACACTTAACAAGTAGTTTTCTATACATGGCTGCAAACATGTAGTTCATCTGGGTTCAACGCATAGAACTCTAATTCCAGAATTACTCTGGTCCGGTCCCAGATGTCTCATTTCTACTGATGGTCCATTGCTCAGAAAGATAATTGCAGCAAAAACAGGGGGGCTTGGTAAATATTTTGGTATCGAGAAAACAATTGCAATTGTGCCTCTCAAGTAATTTGATATTAACAATGTTTATTGGTCGTTTTGGAATTCGACATTAAATTTGAATGAATTGCTTTTTAATTATCTTATAAGGCTTTAAGGCATTCAAGCAGCAACGTCCAACAAATACAATCTCTGCCTTTAGTCAGTGTCAACAATAACGTGAACCTTTGCCCAAAAAGAAGCACTGAGATGCAGGATTTGTCAGTGCAGGGTCAGAATTCAAAGGGATTAAAATTGGAGGATTGGAAGTATCTACCATTTATGGTAGACAATAATATCCCTTTATACAGGATTTATAAATGGTTTATAATTAGGTAATCGATGGGTTGTAATCACCTAATTCATCATTAATAAACTATTATAAGAAACTTACAACACATATCGAGACATATTATAGCAGCTTATTAATGATTCTTTAAGTGCTCACGACTAACTTAATCAACTAGTTATAAATCATTCATAAAACCCTTATAAAAGTAGTTTTATTTTTAAGTGGTAACTTGAAATCTTTAAAAGAAATGAAAAAAAGAGATCCATTTCCAACATACAGTGCCAGTAGCTATAAAAATAAGTAAAAACCATGTCAGAAAGCCCTCAGTGTTTTCGGAGCTTTCCAACATGGTTAAATTGTCTTTTTAGTGTATTATCCCATCATGTAAAACTGGATCATCCTTGTATGAACCAGAACAGAGACGTGTATCCTGCCACCCTCAAGCGCAGTTGCGTAAAGTAAGTTGCAGCTCCTTCAATTCTTTGCACAACTGGTTAGACACTAAACCATATTTCTGTTTTCAGATACATCTAATTCAGTTATTGGGATGTAACATAGACTTTCCTCACTGCCACTCGGACAGAGATTAAAAGAGGTACACTTATTAATTATTGCCAAAAATCTTGTGGAAATTTATTTTGAGGGAGAAGGAGTGATTTTCTGCTTATTTCAAACACCACTTATTATTATTATTATTATTTTTATTATTAAAGTGAATAAAGTCATATAACGGCCAATAGGACCCCCCTCCCCCCCGGTTTGTAATCCAGTCGGCCAGACCTCTCCTTTGGGTTATAGTTGGCATCTGTCACATCAAATTAAAATATCTGTACTACAAAGACAGTTGTAATATTTTTTTTGATGAAGATATTACACCACAGTTGCTAAAAACCTGTAGTTAACTTACCAACTAGTTTGGGTTATGCTCAGTTTAATGGATACCTACATCATATGGATACAGTCATTACACATTAAACATGTCTATCTTGTCATATTGATCTGCAGACTGCACAGGTTAACTGTGATCCGGTTCAACCTGGACTCCAAACAACATCAAATGCTACAGGGTAAGGAGATTTGAACTATTACTAATTTTTTTCCATGGTTTCATCACATCAGTGAAATTACTGGACGATAAAATAGTACAGTCAAAATGCAAAGGGTGCCACAGGCTGAAGGCTTATACGCAGTATAATATCAGGGGACCAAAATATAGCAATTTGCTACAAACATTGGGGATATTCTTAGTATTTCTACAAATGAAGAAAAACGCAATTTGATGATTTTACTAAAATAGATAAGCTGCGACTTCCTCAAGGAATTTCTACACATTTAACAAAAGACTAAGATGAAAGGAGAATCTCCAATTTCAACGAGAAACGGTCGATGTACAGCGGGTCGCAGTTGTAAATGCTTTGCTCCTAGAAGTAAATTTTCAGCAACCAGAGTGTAACAGAGTGTAAAAGGTGCTTTAATTCCTACAATTTCCTTAATCATTTGGGACATTCTTTATAAATAGCTTAGTTTTACCAAGGTGGGATCTTTCACTGTGGATTTGACCAGAATGTCAGCAATAAAGAGTCCTGTTCACTATTGGTTACCAATATATTAAAATCTGTCCTGGGGGACTGCCCATTTAAAGAGCTCAGCCATTCAATGCAGCACTACCTAATACTTCAAAATGTAACACCTAAAATCTAGTAACGCAGCAACTCGTCAGAAGTCACTTTTTTCACTTTCAACTTTTTTTTTCTCTGGTGATGTCCTATTGTACGATCCAACTCAGTGCGCATCAGTTTCTGGTAAAGTACCCCAAGCGGCCACCGTCAGTTCAAGCAAACTGTTGATCATTTTTGGTGTCAAGCATTTCTTTGACTTCCACGTGTTTTGGGCTTTGACCTCTCAGTGATAGATCAGCTTCTTCATTTCTGGTGATGGGCAGGTCCAATCCTGTGTCCATCCGGACTGATGAGGAAGCAGAAGATGAAGCTGAGGCCTCTAAGGAGGTGGTGCTGGTGTCCATTTGACTGTTGTTAACCGTCCTGGCAATGAGATAAATAGCAAAAGTAAATGCATGAAACAAACATGAAAACTACTGTAGAAGTGGGGTACAATCTTTCAAAACCTTAAAAAATAGGAATAAAACAGGGCAGTCCTGGAAGTAAACCTTGATCCTCTTTCTGGCTAATGATTAGCATTTCTTGTCTGGGAAACATGCGACACAACACCAGCCCGATTCTGGTGCCATATTTACCATCTGTGCTCTGCATTTGATATTCATCAATCACTTCAGATTCTGCAACATCTGTCTGTCCTTCTGCAATACCTGCCATCAAAACCACTGCTCCTCCCCCACTCCCTAGCCATGCAAGCAATACATCGGCTCAGTCGGGTTGTGTAATGTAATTGGTGGTGCCATTTCTCCTTTTGGAATCCTTTTTGCCTCTTTGACTTATACCTCATTAGCCTGTTCCTTAATCTAAGGCTCCTCCTCCAAAGTCTCTGGTGATCATCTTTGCCTGTTTGAATGTTTGAAGATTAACCAGACTGGTCCCAACCTGCTTTACAAAGGCTTTACAATGTAATGTCTGAACCAAATGTCATGGCAATCCGTCTAACTCCATCCATCAGCTAAAGTGATCAGCCATAACATTAACCGGCGCTAATTCTCACCAGAACACTTATGCAGTGAACTGTGTCTTTGGACACCTTTTCTATCTAGTATAAGCCTTTTCAGCAATGTGTGTACAGTAGCTCTTTTGTGGGATCCTACATACAACATAGCCACGCCTTTGATCCTCATGTGCATCAATTGGCCTTTGGCGCCCATGACATTGTCACCAGCTCACCAGTTGTTCTTTTCTGGACAATCTTGGTAGGTACTGACCACTGCAGACCGAGAACGCTCAACAAGGGCTGCAGTTTTGGAGTTTGGTGTTTTGGAAAAGCTCTGATCCAGTTGTCAAGAATCACATTTTCGCCGTTGTTTAAGTTGCTCAGATCCTTATCCTGCTTCCAACACATCAACCTCATGACAAAATTTTCATTTGAAAACACTAAAATATCAAACCCATTCACAGGTACCATTGCAACCAGAGCATTCAAGTTATTCTGACTTCCACTCTCAGTAGTTGTAATTTTATGGCTGATCGGCGGAACACCGAATCAGTTCTTTGAAGACGAGAGTTTAGAGAGATAGTTCCCACGCCTCTTGTAGCCGGAATGCCTGAATGTCTGTTAAATAAAGACCCACCTTAAAGGTCCTCAGTGTTTGCACGAAGACCAGAACGACAAGTAAAGAGCACCGCGGCTTACTGTTCACAGAAGAGAACACAAGCTCACCGCTGACTCACCAACAGAAGGAAGAAGAGAGGGATGCAAATAGGAAAAAAATACTAACATGCCATGACGCAAGACGTGTCGCTCCCACTCGAGGTTGTTAGTGAAGCAGCGGCCACAGAACTCACATGGGAGACGCTTCTCTGCACCACTTTGCTCATAGTTGCTGTTGGTGCTGCTGGTGGGAGACGCAAGCACCACTGGGAAATAGAGTTTAAATGATTGGTAAGGCAGTAATCATTCCAAACATAATTAGCCATCAATCACTGCGTAAAAGCTCTTAATGTGTGAAGTTAATTTTGGCTCCGGTGCAAACCAGTGATATGAAATCTCTCTCAAGGAGCCACCAGTACCAGCTGAGTGACTCACTGGATTATGAGCGAGAGGAATGAAAAGAGAAAATCAATTCAGAAATACACTGAGACCGGCTTTTTTTTGGAGACAGTGTTCTTGAAGAATAGCTAAAGTCAATACTCAATATGAGTAATTCAGTCTTACTATCGGGCCCATTTATTCGGCTTAAAAAGGAGGAACAGGACATTTTTTCAAGCGGATCACAACTTGATATAAAATAACGTAAAGACACAGAAAATTCATCTTCAGCAGAAACCCACGGAGAGTGTAATACCCGGAGGTTATGGGAAAGAAAAGGGATAGGCATATGTGCGGGAGTTAAATTAAAATATAGTTCCAGAAAACTTCACAGATTCCCTCATCACAGCTGAGCCATCAGCCACCACCACCAGCGTCCAGACTCAGTGGTAGGATTTATGTTGCTGCTGCACCGGGCAGATACCCTGGATTAAAATCTCCCTGAAGGGTTTAAGCTCCAAAGACTATCTGACAGGCAAATCATTTATCATGATTAAACAACATGTTTTATATGATTTATTTTCTCTTTGAAAAATGTGCGTGAAGCTCTGAAGCTAAGGGGTTGAGCACCTTGTACTTCCTTCTACACTCTCACAGATATTGACAGATAGGCTCAGGTGTCGTCGCGTGATAATAAGAAGCGATGACTCACGCTTGGTAATTAATACCGTGTCATTTTATATTTATGCTGACAGCTGATCAACTGTAAGGATGGGCAAGTACAGATCACATTCAACATGGAATGCGGCAAAGATCAGTATTACTTCATCCACATTTACCTTGTAGGGCAGGCCTTTCTTCATCGACCTCCTTGGCTACTTCGTCCTCTTCCTCCTCCTCTTCATTGTGGATGCTGTGCTCCACCTCTTCATCATCCACCTCTCTTTGTTCCTGCTCTATGTCCTCCATCATTTCCATTCCTTCATTGTTGTCCCCCTCCTCCACCTCCTCCTCCTCCTCTTCCTCCTCCTCTGCAGCAGCTACTCCTCTGTCTCCATCCATCTCCATCATTTCTGTCTCTTCTTCCTCCTCTGCGATGCTGTCTTGTTCATTCATCATCTCCAACTGGTCGAGGTTGACCTTACCCATCAGCTCGAAGTTACGGATAACCTGATCAAAAACATGAGATATTCATCAGTTTGGTGTTTGGCTCTCATCCAAGTATTTATCTGTTAATTGTGGAGCTTTTCTTTTCTATTGCAGTTTGTTGGCACTTTCAGAAACATCAAGTGAGACTATCTGTGGAAAATAAAATTATATTTCCATATGGTTAGGCCTTGACTTCTCTTTTTTATGCAGCCAAAGTAAAAACACAGAATAAAAAGTAAATAAGATCATTTTAGTTAAGTTTTTTGTGATTAAAAATGACCACCGTCCTGTTGAAGACAGTATTATAATGAACCCAAGAACCTCTTCAAGCAGAATTAAGACCATATGTAATAAAAATAAGATATAACAAATAAAATAAAAGCTCCTCCAACTGAATAAAACTACTTGAGTAAGATATGATATATACAAGATAGATCTTCCCGAGTCGATTTCTATGCACCAAATGTCAATTTGTAAAATATTTATATTAACCTGCTGGCAAACATAATATCCACTCAATATAACGGGTATTTTCCAATATTTTTGTTAGTCAATATTCCTACCAATCAGGGTTAATATTACGGTTGTCATCTCTACCTCTATAATATAATTCATAGGCGCCATTTATGTGAACAGAGTCGTGAACACCGGCATCAGCCCCAGTATCCATATGAACATGAAGTTCAATGATCTCTTCTAATAAGAAACAACATTCCATAATGAGCGCTTGGGATGAGGAAGATTGTTTCCTAGCGCACATGCTATGAAAAAAGAGTTTATATAGGAAAGGCAGACTTACATATTACTGCTGCCGTTAGTCTATATAGTATGATAGGCAATAAATACATTTGTGAACAGCTGATTGACAATTCAAAAAAGAAAAATTTTCAATCCGACAACTCTGTCTTGTGTGAAACTGTGACCTCGATCTACATCATTTCTGAGGTAGCACCACTTCCTCTATAAAACATGATGTCCAGGTGAAAGGTCTGCATAAAAATATAACTCTGTTTCTGTCCCAGACGTGCTTCCTGCCTCGTCTGACCGGTAAAAGCTTCTTGCAAGATTAAAGAATGATCAAGTTCCACCATCACAGCAGTTTTGTTTTTCAAATTCTGCCACCCACAATCCTGATATGTGATATGTGTTTTTACTCTAACTATAATAAAAAGCTTTTTCCACAACATTTGTTCACTGATCAGTGGATGCTCAGTGAACATCTTGTGGCTGCAATACATCTCATGTCAGCCACTAATCTCAAATAAAGTTAGCCTCCTCCCTCATGGTTTTTCTTGTGATCTACTTGGTGTACTGTGTTTTAACTTATTTTTATCTTCTGTCCCCGGTGCAACTTAGTGTTTTTCACTCCCTTTCTGTCAGTCTCTTTACATGTCCCCACTTGTATCTCCCTCCTCTGATTGTCTGCTCATTCCACCTGCCCTAATTAATTCACCGGTGTGTCATCGTCTTCTCACTCTTTCTGAATTTGAGTCCGTTTCTTGGTCTTCAGTTGTAAGTTTGCCTGCCTTGCCTCTCTGGCTGAGCTCCTTTGGAACTTTCAAAGGACTTTGTTGTTGTTATCTCCTAGTGGATTCTCTCTGAGGTTATTTGTGTTGGATTATTTTTCATTTGTTTTGGAGTTTAAGCTAAAGCTTAAAGCTGGTTCATCAGCCTCTGTTTATTCCCAGAGTAAGTTTATTAAAGTCTTCTACTCCTCATGCCTCTCCAGTATTGTCAGCGTATAGGTACTATTTTTAGTGATCACTCGTTCACACTGTTCACTAGAGTGATGAGTTCTGTGGATGTGGTTAGAATATACTGAAGCACCAACAGTGTGATTTACAGGAGGGGATTTTAATCCACAATAACATTTAACTGATATTTCCAACTCCTTTTTCCTAAAGGAGCAGCATGGTTGTCACTTGATGGGATTCTGCAACTACGTTATCCTCTCCATTGGATGGCGTTAGCTCAATGGGAAGAGAGGTTGACCCACAATAGGAGGATTGGGGGTCCGATCCCAGCCCATGATGCTACATGCCGTTGGGTCCCTGAGCAGGACCCTGTAACCCCTAGACCCCCCTCTAAACATTTTATATGCTTTTCACAGCAAATTCTGATACATGAGAGTTATTCCACTTAATTACATTGGATGGAATTCATTTTATATTTCTTTTAATTGCCTCACAGTCCTAATTTTAAAGTGAAAATGCTGCAGCGCTTAGAAGACTGACTGTTCAGCTCAGACTGACTGAAGTTCAGGTCAACCTTAAATTTGTTAATACAGTTGTAAAAGTTCTAAGTACAGGTTATGAGTATAACCTCAATTTCTTGCTTTCCTGTTGAATTATTTTTGGATTTTAAATACACAAATCCACTGAAAGTTTTTTTTTAAGCTTCAACTTTGTTTTGGAAGTTATTTTACTATCCTGCGGTAGAGTTTTCACTTCACAAAGGTGGCCAGAGATTTAATTGTTTTACTAACTCTATCAGATATAAATGTATCTTTAATTAACTACATCAGTCAATGCATGTTATTATTTATATATTTCACCCATTATCTCTCACACACACAAACACAGCATTCCCTTATAACAATTATGTTACACAAACTTAAATCCCAATGACTGAAAGTGTATTTCTATACCATATAAATCAATCAAATGATATGCACCATTGCTTTTGCTATGTAGGTTTTGTACATATTTACAGAGGAAAACTCCCAACACATTACAGTTTATTGGACTGTCAGCAGGATTATGCAGAAAAGACAAAAACAAAAACAAAAACACAACAGTCTTTCATTAAGCCCTGTGGGAGGATGGAACTTGGGCCAAGAGTAGATCCCATTAAAGTTTGGAGTAAATCCGGGAAATTAAATCCACATATTTTTTATTTTCTACATAATTGTGTTTTTCAGCAGTTGGGAATTTAATTTCAAATTCCCATAATGCATGGATAGTGTCGAAAAAGAAAAGAAGAACATTTCGGCAATTGTAATTATTTCATGAGTGTGTGCAATTCTGTGCAGAACCAAATAAAAATCTGGATCCACCTGAATGAAATGTTACATGTTTGACTGTTACAAATGAAGTGACCTTCAGTGATGGTTCCAGGGCTTTGGGTTTGATTTTGGAGTCTTGATTGAATTAAATGGGACTATAGGGCCATGGTGGCTCTACTGAGTGCCATTCTGGTTTATATAATTAAGATTCAGGTAACTAAGATACTAATAATATTTCACCTGCTGAGTAAGGGGGACTTGCCCTGCTGACTAATCAAATTCCAAAAACATTGCAGCAATCAGTTAAGTGAGGTATTGCAATTCAAACTTCTCACGTGAAACTTCATGTGCGTCATAACGTGGACTCCAACTGACCTTGTGCTCAAGGCGTAGATGCTCCTCTAACTGGCTCCGTCGACTGCTGTCATAATAACAGAGCTGGCACTGGTAGGGTTTGATCTCATCATGCTTCTGCAGGTGCAGCTGCAAGGCCTGGTCGCTGGAGCATGTGAAGGTGCATTTGTGGCATCGGAACACCAGACCCTGAAGGTGGCGTGACAGCTTGGAGCGGCTGACCTCTAGTGGACCCACTCGCTCTTCTGGTGGAGATGGAAGAGAGATTATCAATCTTTCAGAGAGAGAGAAAAAATGAGCAAGGGAGAGGGAAAAAAAACACCTTTCCTTTACATTTATTTTTCTTACTATTTTATTTATTATAATAGAATACATGCAGGGATTCACTCATCAGAAAATGTTTCATTTTAATTCATAATTAAATTAAAATATATTTAATTAAATATTTAATTAAAGTGTAATAGCAATTAAATATGGTGTGTATTAGGTGTAATAGCAATTTAATGAGATAGTAGTGTAGTGGATTCATAAAGCCGTGTATTCGCTTTCTTGCCGAGAATTGGTTGGCTAAGATGATGGAATCTGGGAGTGTTTGACTTAGTTTAGCCAATAGACTGAAAGTGAATGTTACAGCATACAAGTGACCCTCTGTCACACCGACCAACTGCATGTCCCCTCTCACTAAATCCAGATACGACCTCTTTGGTCTTCCCCTTCTTTCTTCTGCGAGGCAGCATCATCTCCAGCATCCTTCCACCAAAATAACCACCATCCCTCCTCTGCACATGTCCAGACCATCTCAATCTGGCCTCCCTTACTTTGTCTAAAATAATTCTAACCAGGTCTAACCAGAGCTGCTCTTACGACCATCTTGTAAACCTTTACTTTCCCACTTGCTGCCACTCGTCTGTCACAATAACTCTGACACTCTTCTCCACCCTGCCTGCACTCACTTCTTTCCCACACTCTCTGTTGCTTTGAACAGTTGACCCCAAGTATTAAACTCCTGCACCTTCTTCACTTCTACTCCTTGCATCATCACCGCTGCACCTTTCTCCCTTTCATTCACAAACATGTATTCTGTCTTGCTGCGACTGACCTTCATTCCTCTTCTCTCCAGTGCATACCTCCACCTCTCCAGGTTTTCCTCCACCTAATCCCTGCTCTACTACAGATCACATGTCATCCGTGAATGTCATAGTCCACGGAGACTCTGGTCCGACCAAATCTGTCCATCACCATAGCAAACAAAAAGGGGCTCAGAGCCAATCCTTGATGCAGTCCCACCTCCACCTTGAACCCATCCGTGATTCCAACTGCAAATATCCCCGCCGTCATGCTGCTCTCATACATATCCTGGACTACTCCAACATACTTCTCTGTCACTCCAGACTTCCTGAAGGTGGAGGAGAGAGAACACCAGTGTGTGTAGGAGGTATGACACCTTCATACCTCCACCAGTATGTCATCGAGACCAACCCCTTCTCCATTCTTCATTCTCTTCAACGCTAATCTCACTTCAACCTTTATAATCCTTGGGACTTGAAATACAATTCTCACATTTTCCATCCATCTCTCTGCCTCATTTTCTTCATTCATCAGTTCCCTAAAATATTCTTTCCATCTTGCCCTCACACTCTCCTCACTTGTAAGCACATCTCCTCACTTGTAAGCACATCTCTATCCTTGATCACCCTAACCTGCTCCACATCCTTCCCATTTTGATCTCTCTGCCTCGCCAATCGGTAGAAGTCATCTTCTCTTTCATTACTTTCCGACCTCTCATACAGCTAATTATAGGCCTCTTGTTTAGCCTTTGCCTCCTCACTCTTCGCCTTACGTCGCATCTCTTTGTACTCTTGCTTAGCTTCTTCATCTTTCTTGCTATACCAATTCTTCTTATCTAACATTTTCCTCATTAAGTCTCCGTATCACATTTGATGTAGTACACACAGCAGCCTTCCTTCTTCAGCCTTTTTTTTATCTACTGCCCTACCTTTGCTCTTTCCCTCTTTGTACCACCAGTGTCCTCCTTCATACTACCATTCTATGCTGTCTGGCTACATTCTCCCATGTCACCATCTTGCAGTCTTCAATCTCTTTCAGATTACATCTTCTGCATAAGATGTTGTCAACCTGCGTACTTCTACCTCTGCTCTTATATGTCCCTATGTGCCCCTCATCGTCTGGAAATATGTATTCACATTCTCTTCGCCAAATGTACGTCCATCTGTACTTCCACGTTCCTGCCCTTAACACCATACTTCTAACCATAATTTAGACAAGTAAATACATTTAGACCAGAACACTTCAATTGTGTCCTGGTTACATACAATCATTTTCAATCAAGAGACAGTTTAAAAACAAAAAAATAAGGGAAAAAGCAATAAAACATTAGCCATAAATAATGCCCTGGTTTGAAACAATAATCTAAAATCATAAAACAATAATCTAAGATCATAAAACAATTTAAGATTCCAGGCTCCAGGGACGCAGCAGCTAAAAGCGTTTCTTCCCAGTTCAGTACGAGAGGCACCTCAAGGATTAACCAGTCCTGAGATCTCGTTTGGTGGAGAATAAAACGCCATGTCTCTTAAACTAGAGTTTTTCATCAATAATCACAGCAAGGTCCTTAAAGGAGGACACCTTTTCAAGTTAAGTACAATCTATAGTGCAAACATTGAAATCAGTTCCCTCCAAAAAACAAGATCTAGAAAGCACTATATATTTTTTTTTGTTCTGTGTAAGATAAAACAGTGAGTGTTGGACTGACTCAAGGGCTGCCTGCAAAAGAGACAAGGATTCCCTCATTGTAGGAGCAGATGAATACAACACAGTCATCAGCATAGAAATGTACCGTGGTGCCATTATCAAATGACGCAATGTTATTTATATACAGCGAGAAGTGTAGGGAGCCTAAAAGTTAACCCCGGGGACCTTTAGAATAATGGAATGAATGGAATCTGCAACAATATATTGGGTTATGCAGCTAGTCTCTCTAATAAAACTGAATGGTCGACTGTATCAAAGGCTTTAGAAAGGTTGATGAACAAAGCAGAAGAGTGGTGTCCATTGTCAGGCACACATATTATGTCGTTGAGTACTAGAGAAGTAGCTGAGATGGTGCCAAGACCAGATCTAAAACCAGACTGAAAAGTATTTTAAATGCAAACAGGATAGCTTGGAAATTGGGTGGTAATTATTTAAATCTTAACAATGTCCTCCCTTATGAAGTGGAGACACATCAATGGTTTTCCAGATCTTCGGAATAATTCCTGAGCAGAGAGACAAATTAAAAAATATATATATGAGGGGTCCAGCTATGACTTAGGCGGAAGTCCTCAATAGACTTCTGCCTAAGTCTCAAGCTGTGTGTGATGCCCAAGTTGCTGAAGAGAATCAGCAACTTCTGAATCAGCTATTGGATGAGCAGAGAAATGATTATTAAGATTCCCACTGAATGAGGGCTCTTTCCTCGATTGATAGATGTCTGATGATAATGCTGTCCTGAGATGGCAGATTTTTTCAAATTCATATTATCATATAAATGTCATGTGTTGATAAAATAAGAACTAGAAGCAGTGGACATTTCTGCTTTTTCATTTATGGGACCACAGTCAGACAGTAACTGGAGGGGAAAAGCAGCAGTGGAATTATTTTTCATTGATTTACTGTGTTCGAGAATTTACCTAGGTTACTGGCATTCAGTTGCTAATTTGGCCATAACTTCCTCATCTCCTCTGTTCCCCTTCACCAACATGACCATTGATGTCTGCTCCAACCACCACTCTCTCACCCCTTGGAAAACTCTCCATCCCCTCATCTAACTCACTCCAGAAATTCTCATTCTCTCCCAACTCACAACCAACTACAAGCACCACTACAGCTTTTACTACAAGATACCTTTGTGCTATTGCTACTACATTGCCTCAGATTTTACTATACCGACGTCAACCATCACTACTCCTCAACTAATCAACTCCAGGTGTCTATCTTCTCAGCCACCCTTACTCAACCGACGTGGTGTGACACCCTGGGCCGTCAATGAATATTCTGACGTTGCTGATATCATAATTCAATCATCAGTTAATTTCAATAAAACATAATTATTACCAAAATGCATATCATTCAAATATCAAAATATGTCTCACATGCCCTGTTCCCCGTGTCACAACGTACACGTGACTCGGATTATGACTATGCATGTAGCCTACTTTATGTGCAGTGCGTTACGAGAGAGCTGCATGAGGCACAAAGAATGCAACCGTGTTAAGAAAGGCTCCAGAATCACATCATTCTGAATCTGAGCCATGATGTTCGCCCAGTGGTAGCTTAGCAGTAAGGTTAATACAGGCCAGCAGCAAGACACATAAAACATGAGATCCATCATGCCCTCCACCCGTGTGCCTGCTATGTGGTATGTAATTGTCAACCAAGCGATGTTTCCGAGCAAACCTAAAAGACTCCTGACAACAAATCATCTGTCACTAGCTGCAAAGGGTGTGAGGTATTTTTTTCCCTTGAATGTTCAACACAACTGACAAGAGCAACTGATGAAGAAGTGGGCACATGTGTCAGTTAGCCTCCAGTACTTTTCCCATCTTGTGGCTGTGATGGTCATATTGCCTATATGCTCAGTAATTGTCAAGAAAACTTTCGGCACACTAAAACATTTTGCTGACTGGGAGGCGAATCACTGACGTGTCTGTAGATGTTTCCATGCACACCAGTATCCCGGTTATGAGGCTTTTCCGGGTTTTGTTTGGGGATATGGCTTTTAAATGGTGAACAGAGAAATCTGGTTTTCATATCTCTGTGCACATAATAGCTACTGATATCCCAGTCACTGATTATCGATTCAGTTTACACAGGTAGTAAAATTAAACGCCTGCATTGTATTGTAGGAATAATTACAGAAGAGCAACTGGCAATATTGAGCATGTCCTGCACTTTATCAGTCTGTCGCTGCCACCGTGTGGGACAAGGTAGCGCTGGATTTAGACATGCAGACGTGACTGGTGGAAGTGGTAGTCTCAATGGAGTTTTTTGGTGACACAGAGTAAATTGCACGCGCGCTTTTAGGGGCGGCCCTCTGCTCCCTGCAGTAATGGGTCAAACGCAGAGAAAGAATTTCACTATGTTGTAATAATAATAATAATAATAATACATTTAATTTATAACGTACTTTACATTTGGATCAAATCTCAAATTGCCACAAAGTAAAAGCAGATAAAAGAATCAATAAAAAATATAATAATAACTATATAAAAACATGACCAAAAAGCGGCAATGATAATTAAAGTTATAGGTTCTGCTAAAAAGGAAAGTTTTAATTCCTTTTTTAAAAGTCTCAGTCGTCTGTGGAGCCCTCAGATGGTCAGGGAGGGCATTCCACAGACGAGGGGCAGCAGAACAGAAGGCCCGATCACCCATGGTGCTGAGCTTAGTCCGGGGAAGGAGGAGGTGGTATGAGTGGGTAGAACGGAGGGATCGTGTTGAGGTCAATGGGTTGAGTAGTTTTTTTAGGTAGGGGGGTGCGTTACCATGGATACAGTGAGAGAAGAGAGAGATCTTATAATCAATCCTGGTGGAGATGGGAAGCCAATGAAGGGAATGAAGAACGGGGGTGATGTGTTCGTGTTTACGAACTCTCATCAGGATACTTGCAGCATTGTTTTGAACATTCTGTAGTCTTTGAAGACTTTTATCAGGGATCCCGATGAGAAGTGCGTTACAGTAATCCAGTCTGGAGGAGACAAACGCGTCGACCAGCTTTTCAGCATTCTTCACTCATCAAGGTGAGTGAAGAACGGAGTTTGGAAATATTTCTGAGATGATGAAAGGAGATCTTGCAGATGTGTTTGATGTGAGATTCAAAAGTGAGTTGAGGGTCGAATCTTACACCGAGGTTGGTTACTGATGAAGAGAGGGGAATGTCGTGACCAGAAAAGGTAATACTGGTTATGATGTGGGGTGCCAATTAAAATTGCTACGGTTTTGGAGCTGTTCAACTGGAGAAAGTTGTTTTTCATCCACACTTTTATCTCCTCCAGACAAACGTGGAGAGATCACAGGGGAGATGATGATGACGATGAGGATGAAGAGGCTGAGGAGGAACATGTGTCAGTTTTTATGTAGATTTGCGTGTCATCAGCGTAACAATGGAGTGAGAGTCCATATCGACTGATGACATGGCCAAGGGGGAGAAGGTACAGTATGAAGAGAATGGGGCCAAGGACTGATACCTGGGGGACCCCAAAAGTGACGGTGTGTGTCTGGGTACTTGAACTTCCAAGGGAAATGTATTCTGTTCTGTCGGTGAAGTAGGATTGAAACCAGTTTAGGGCGGTGGCAGTGAGTCCAGTGGTGTGATGTAGGCGGTGTAGGAGTATTCCATGGTGAACTGTGTCGAAGGCAGCAGACAAATCAATGAGAATCATGAGGGAAGGTGAACCAGCATCTGCTGCCATCCGTAGGTCATTTGTGACTCTGAGCAGAGCTGTTTCTGTGCTGTGGGCGGAGCGGAAACCAGACTGAAAGGTTTCATTATGTTATAATGGCTTTATGTGATGAATAAAAAAAAGAAAAAGGATTTATCATAAGAGGGCTTCCTTTACCAACTGGAATTAAATTGAACTGTTCATGAGACCAGAGGAAGGGAGCCAGAGTAACTCCGTTACACATGAGAGTTACGGCTGTGCAGTAAAAACTGGGAAGTTATGAGTAATATCGCTTGCTTACCAGTTAGGGGTCACAGAAGCACAGTCAAAAAGTCTGTCTATATATTCTATTACAGGAAAAGGTGGACAAAACACTTAGCCACTTCTGCCATCGTTTGCATTCTGCTATCTGTGCCTAAGAGTAATACACAGCAGTCAGATATTGGGATATGACATATCCACGTAAAAGTATCCTGGTTTCTTGGTGAGTACCCCAGCAAGAATATTAGTGTTTCTCAAAATCTGGACAAGGTCTTATCTTGGTCACTGGAAACAGTATATTAAGTGTGCAAATAGCAAGATAGGAAGCAAGATAAGATTCTCCAGAATCCCGATATTAACTGTGATACTAGTGTGCATGGCCATCAGAGGATTACAGAGTGTAGACTTTAAATACATTGGGGTGAATTAAAATTTTGTATATTTTGAAAGGGTGCCATGACTAAAAAAAGGTTGTTAGACTCTGGGCTAGGCATCAGGATACACAGGAACAGTTGGCGAAATTCTCCCTAGACTAGACCGTCTTGTTTCGGAGAACTCAGCCTGGCCTGGCCTTCATAGAAGACTTCCTTCGAAGGATGAAGCCCATGAATTTAGACACAGTGTGTGCTTCCCATTGCAGGTTCCATCTCCCTGCAGCTGAGGCCACTTTGTTAATCAGGGCATTGATCTTTAAAAGTCCTGAAAGCGCCTAGTGTTGTGCCAGAGGCAGGAACTGTGCTTGTGAGATCGCTGTGATTAGGTGCATACTTTCTTTAATTGATGCACGGGTGATTTCTTGTTATTTCTGTTGCAGCCTGGTCTATTTCATTGAAGTTTACTTTTTTCCCCCCACATTTGCTAAACAATTTAACATTTGTTACCTTGTGCACAAACAACTTAACAAAAACATTTGCGTCCATCGTCTTTTATCCTAACATTACACTCAATTTGTTTTTACCCTCATCCCCCGGACTCTGGGATGCACCAAGGGGCTAACGGATAATCTGGTTCTGTTAGAATGTAACAAAGTCTGCTTAAGATACGACATGTTGATATCCCCCCAGATTGTCTTCATTATTGATCATCTCAAGTAAATCTCTGGAAGAAAGCAAATAGGTGCATTTTTTTCAGATTGATCTACTGTATAATATAATGTGAAGATGAAAGTTAATTATGCTCCTTGTTTAACTTAATATGACGTTTACCTCTGTGCAACACGATGTGGTCGATCATATTGCTCTTGTGTTTGGTGTGATAGAGGCAGAGAGGGCAGCGCAGGTCTTTAAGGAGGTCGTCAGATGCACTGTTGTTGTGACCAGCCTCCACATGCACGATGAAAGTACTCCTGGGATAGATTCACAGACAGGACCAATAAACTACAAAGGAAATGAATCCAGTGCTTTTCTACCTCACATCTGCACAGCTAAGCACTGATTGGAATATATATTACAGTTAATTTACATGACTACAGGTACGGTAGTTCATAAGTTTGGAGAATATGTCTCAGTCATTTCACATCTTTTGTCCGCCTTCATTTACCTGTAGCAGGTGAAAAAGGAACATTCTTTGCATTTGAAGAGCTTCTTGCCACCATGCCGGTCCCTGTAGTGCCGCCGCAGGCTCTGCATGTACCCAGAACTGAACTCGCAGAACTCACAAATGAGGATGCCTTCAGGTCGATTTTCAGCAACTGCAGAGCCACCGGGGGTCGAGTCGGAAGACATTTGACTACGAGAGGCCAGCTGGTAGTGACTAAGCTGCTGACGAACATCCGCTGGCTCAAGGTAAGATGGATCTGAGAAACGAACCAGGACAAACGTGCTTTTAATATATTGTAACATAATGTGTGGATTAAAGTTAGGCTTTGTAAAATGTTAGCAGTTCTACAAAATAACTATAAACTTCTCGGATGGTTTCATTTAAAGTGTTTGAAACACAATATTTCGGAAAAGAAGCAATGATTAATGAAGATGACAAGAATTAAACAATATTGGTTTCCCAGAACATTGTTTTTTTCTCCCTCCCTTTTGTATGAAACAAATAATCTAAAAGCTCCAGGATTTATCTTGCCACACTTTTGAGGGAAGAAAACTCACATGCTTGAATTACTGTGTGTACTTAAATCGTAAATCTAGCTCCACTGCATTCAGTACTCAACTTTTAATGAAAAGGAGATCTAGCGAAAGTTCTGTCAGGAAAACAAGAAGCTCTCCTCGGTTATCTCTCCCTTCTCTCCTAGCTGTCATGCAGCCACACGCTCCCATTGTGTCTCACCCATTATCAATTGGTCCTGGTTACTCCTCTCCAGCTGCTCACTTGCACCCAATGGCTACCACCTCTCTCCTCATGTCAACCAATCAACAAGCTTCAAATATGGCTCTCTTCCCCCCTCAGCTCTCTTGCTGCCGATCTGAAATCCCTCCTCGTCATTCTGTTCTTGGGACTCCTCATTCTTCCGGCTGCAGTCCCAGAGGAGTTCACCACCACCAGTGTCCAAGCCTCGTTGGGGCCTATATATTTTTATGCCGCTCAGAAAAGATCGCTCAGCCTGATCAGATCCCCCTCCGAGCCTGAGCGCCAAAGACTTTATATTCATCACGTCGCACATTGTTATATAAACTTTACATATTTAAATTTCTGATTGTTGAATAAACATCCTTTACCATCGATTCTCTTGTCTTCCCTGATTGGAGTATTTTTATAGTGATGTGCTGAGCCAAATGACCGGCTTACTTCCTCCACCTCTAGTTTTGAGATATATGCCAATATTATTGGATAAAAACACATTCAAGGTAGGCTACCAGTGTAAAGTTTTTAGTGCGCTTTCAGGTTTTTTTTTTTAAACCTAGACAGGAATAAGCCAATATGAAACAAGTTTTATAACCAGGAGTCTCTAGACATCTAAAGGGAGCATTCACACTTGGCAAGGTTGGTTTGATTGGCATGAACTCTGAACAAGAGTAAAACACTGCTACCCAAGTCTTGGAGGGCACCAAACAAGTAAAATGAGACCCTGTGTTGTGGTCTATCCACAATCCCACCTTTGAACTCACAGAACTGGATCAAATATGCGAACATCTTGGTGCCAGATACCAAAATACATCTTCAGAGATCTTGTAGAGTCCATGCCTAATCGAGTATGACTGTTTTGGCGGTAAATGCTATCCAATCAGGTTTTGACCTTATCAATAAAATAAATCTAATTTATAATGCAGTTTACATTTGGATCAAATCTCAAAGTTATATAGATATAAATATAGATAGATATAGATATATCCATATATATACAGATATATATATATAAAGATAGAGATAGATAGAGATAGATGTAGATAGATATATAGATATAGATATCTATCTTTATATCTATATAGATAAATATCTATATAGATATATAGATATATATCTATATATCTATATATATATATATATATATATATACACGCACCAGTGTATGTATGTACCAGTGTATGTAGGAGTTTTTCATTTGTCAGAAACAAAGATGTTCAAGGGGGAAAGGCAGTTTGAGAGAACTACAAAAAAAGGCAGAATCATTACAGAAAGAAATGCCAGGCAGACATAGATGAATCAAACTATGCAGCGCTTCCACTGAAAAAAGGTTCACAGTACGAGACGTGGACATTTGAAGCATTTCTTTAGTACAGAAATGGTACAGGGAGGCAAAACAACTTATACAATCCCCTTAAAGTCACCACAAAGAGCAGTATGATGAAACTGAATTATACGTAATGTGGTGGTTTAACAGCACTTTTCATATTTTGTATGTTACACCATCATATACTTTCTCTTATCTCCAAATCAGTTTCTCGGTCTGTTCCATTTATTCTACAAATAATACGCAAATAAACAGAACATTTGATAAAAGGTTATCGCCAGACATTACATCCCCCTAAATGGAGGGAAGTTGAGAACGCCGTCTAGATTAGTGTTCACACACCATATACCGCCCCATTCTCCTTCCTCTAAAGAGTCATTGATAGATCACTGAACACGAACATCTTCTTGTCCTACTTTGAACTTCCAAAGCATCAATAAATAAAACGGAGTGAGTATAAAAGAATGTCTATAATGTGAAAAATGCCTTAATCAGCAGGCACACAGTAAGAAGAACTTTGTCTAAGAAAAGGGAAAAAAAAACATTTAGAACTTGAGATCCAGTTTCTTGCTCTTTCTAGAGGAGGCGGAGGAATTCATACCAATCAAAATAAATGTCACATTTCATCCACGCTTCTCATTTCTTCCATTCTATGTGGAGATAAGATAATGATGTAGACCGAATGCTGTCTTTAGGTGTTGAGGCTTCATCTTGAAAGTATTAATGGTCAGAAATGTGGAGGACAGACTATGGATGACTAAAGAAGCATGAAACCCTAATGATATGGTTACAGTTCAAAGAACCTGGGTGATATACTCACACCTTTTTGGCAGGTGCAACCTTTAAAAAACTGTCTACATTCAACCCACTTTAGGAAAACAATATTAATGTAACATTATAGCCAATCAAATGTTAAGTATGTCCACTGGAAACATCAGAAGTTTATACGTTCTGCTGAACGATGCTCGGTCTGAATGGTATATAGACGTTCATTCTGTCAGCTCTGCTCTTTCTCAATGCTTCACTTGTCTTAGTAACTCACAGCTGACAGCGGTGGTTGGTGAATGGAGGAATGCTGCCCTGCTTCTGCTCCAGGGAAGATTCCACAGCTCCAACGGCAAGGTGACAGCTGCTGCCAAGAACTGTCTGCAACCTAAAGCTGCAGCTGCACAGCCACTAAAACACCTACAGCATGGCATTGCATCAAAAAGCTCGCCCATATGCCGGCTGACAGGAAAGGTATGGCTTGGGTGGAAAATTCAAGTAAATAAGGCACCATAATCATTCTTTAACATTCCCATCAATCAATATCCTACACTCTCAGGGATTTTTTTTCATTCAGGACACATAAGCCTTTTTTAAGGGCTATGACTCGGACCTTTTGCTGCATTGATTAGAAGATTAAACCGTGCTGGACCTTTAATGTCAGCTGAAGAGCTCTCATTTAAATCATTTGTGAAAAAGATAACATTTAAAGTAAATAAAAGCCTTTTGCGGTTTTCGTCAGACAACTTCAAGAAGCGTCAAATATTAGCATTTTTCTTATTCTGCACATGGAGCCTTTTCTTCAAAAGGTAAAAAAAAATAAAGATTGATGATGTCGGCATTTATGGTCAAATGAAATTTTCCAAATCTCAAACGGATCATGAAAGATCATAACTATTCTAAATACTATAAAATGTCATAATTACCATCCGGATCCAAAGAACTCTGCTCTGTGCTACTGGCCACCCTGGAGGACCTTATGATGGTATGAGCTGCCTGGGACGCAGCCCGGAGTTTGGGGAGGGTCAGGGACTCGCCGTGCACTCTCAGGGAGTGCTCCTTCAGCTGGCTGATGGTTATAGATGAGAAGGGGCACGACAAGCACCTGTATGTGTGCTGCTCACCTGAGGGGAAGAAAAGAAAATCAAGAGTGGTATCAGTCAACACTTTGACTATGGGCTGTATTAAATGAAGATTGGCAGAGTCTTCAAAAACTTAGTGATAATAAACAAATCCATTCAAAGCTTTCTCCCCGGAGCAAATACGTCTTCTTGTGGTCGCTTCATGCGCCCCTTAGACTAATTAGCATAATCCTCACAGTAAAGACGTTGAGCTACAGTGTACATTAAAGTTACGTTAAATTTTAAATACAAAAGTCTTGAGGTGTTGTTACATGAACTAATAAAATATCAAGTCAGATTCCATTTCCTGCAAAATACATTTTCCTCTGAGGCTATTTGTAAGTTACAAAATTGATTTTGTCCTGATGCAGGATTAAGGAACTTTTAATCAACATGATTATGAATCTCGTTTCAACTGGTCAAGGCAGAGGTGGAGTCTACTCTGAGGTTTTTGGCTTGTCAAAAGGTAGATTATTTTCCCTCTTGCTCATGGGTGTATTAGTGAATATTAATTTCACTATATATGAAATTAATATGATGGTCTTCACCTGTCTTACACAGCAATGCGCAGCAGAGCTCTATTCTAAAGTGACATGAGATAAAATTAGGTTGTGATTTGCAGATATGTAAATATACTTGACTGATTTGAATCCTTTTTTATTTTTTACTGAAAATGTAAAAGTGCTGATTTCACTGTCTGACTGACATCAACAACAACATTAAATGATGTTTTTAGCAGGTTGGGGGGTCATGACAACACTGACGCTACATAAGTGATTAAAATGTTGTGGCTGACCGATGTGAATCCCATCAATGAGGAAACAACTTGCTGTTACATTTAATGCTTTTTGATTTAAAGTAAGGACAAAAAGGTAAAGACTTGAACCATAATGATGATTTTTTTAGGCCGAAAAACTCCAAACCCTCATTTTCTAATATAATCTCTACTCACAATAAGTTTGTGCCTATTATCCAAAGTTGTTTGCTAACTTTTATGGCCGTTTCACTTACTCTCCAATTAAACAATCGAAAATCTCAAATGCCTTTTTGGAAGATGGACTTTGTAGTTTGCCAAATTTCAGAATTGCTTCCTGGGTTCATGTATCGATCACCCATTTGAAGCTTCTTGTTTCTTCCTTTGTTTGATATCGCAGCCTTTGTCATTTGGCTCCCTCAGACACAAAAAAGGATCAACAATCAAAGAATCAGATCTAACCTTCACCTTTTTAGCATGGGTTAGGGTTTGTCACCCTATACCCAATTAACTATCAATATATTCATCTGGGCTAATATTGGCTATACTATCACCTGTATATGTTTCTATTCGATGTCTAATGAGGTGTATCTGATGAACACAGTGAACAGAGAAGATGCTCCTTTAGCTAAACCAGAAGCTGCGTTGTGCTGGATAAATAAAATTAAGGTTTTTATTGTTATAGAAGATGATAAAAAGTAGGCTGTTCTAGGCCAGGGATGCCTTGTTCGTAAGGGATAAGGCAAAATTTTGATTTAAGGCATATATGTGTGTGTGTGGTTTTACCTGTGTGAACTTTGTGCACATGGCTCTTCAATCGACTCACATAAGCAGATTTGAAGGGGCAGAGTTTGCACCTGAAGGGCTTGTGGTGCCCGTGGTGAGACTGCACATGTCTGTCCAGACTGTGAAAAAACAAAAAAATAAGGGAGGTTATGAGATAAGAGGATAATGCGTGTAAAAATAGATTCAATGAGGAGAAAACTGGCAGATAAAGAGAGAATCTGACGAGAATGGAGTTGTTACAAAAAAGAGAAATGGAGCTCTACTCCACGCCGTCCACTTAGATGATTTAAGCAGTGCCGTTTCTCTGCAGCATTTGAAGCACTCTTTCTGTTTACTTCACAAACAACAGCCTTCCATTTCCAATGACTACAGAGCAAGGAGCCATGGGGTGAACTCATCTACCCACGATCCTCTGTTGGGAGGGAGTGTGTCAGAGCCTGTGGGGATGGTGGCTGTGTTTTTAAGGCCAGCTTCCTAGGTGGCATGGGAATGCAGCTTCTTTCTGGGTCAGGGCACATACAGTACAGAGGGATTACACCTGGGAGCTCAGAGGAGATGAGGACTCGCACTCCCTCTCGCTCCATGTCTCTGTGATGGATAAAACAAATCACACTGCTGAAAGGCCCGTCTCGTTGCACTGTTCGTCTTACTCTCCTAGGAGGCAGGAAATCTCCGAGAAGATTGAAGAAACAAATAGCTTCTCATAGGTGGCATGGAGTAAGGTGTAAAAATGTGGTATGCAACTGATTTGTTGGACAGGTGGTAGGGATAAATCAATTTAGAATATATAAAGCAGAAGCATAACATGAAATGACTTGATTCAAGAAATATCTTTGAGCACTTTAGGTTTAGCATCACAGTCTCCTGATTTGAATTCCATAGAAAATATCTGATTGGATTTGAAGAATGTGGTTCTGGCACGAAAACCAAGGAATGAGACAGAACATTAGGCCTTTGCCAATGAGTAGTGGGCATACTCCTTAGGGCTGCTGCAAGAAGAAGGTGTCTGGCTATGCATCATGTTTGCCGCAGGTCATAGCAGCAAAAGGGACTCTTAGATACTTACATTCAATATAAGGTTGAATACTTCTGAGACTGAAGCAGTGAGTAAAAGTAGCAAGTTATGTGTATTATTTGTTGTACTGAGCTATTCATACTGTTTCTGTTAGGTTTGATAACTGTAAAGAGCTAATAAATTATGTATTTTTCCAAAAAAACAGATAAAAAAAGGTTAAAATTTTCATTCCAACTGTCCATTAAGTCATACAGAATTAAATGGCTATTAAATGGATATCAAATCTCTAAGATTTTCACATACTCTCATATACATACTCACAAAATTGTAGTGAATGTCACCACTGTAACGCTGTATTTAAATTATCGTCACATGCAAGAGATTCACACGTGCAGGAATTCATAAGAAATATTCCCTCTCTCACTTCCCTCCCACAGCTGTACCGTCTAACCGCCAACGCAAACGAAACATTTCCTTCGGATGCTGCTTCAAATTAAGAGCATTCAACTGGCAAACCACAGGATGGATTTTATTGTCATGCAGACATGAGACATCTGTTTTTCCCTGTGGTTAAGAGCCGACTGCTAACATTCACTTAAACTACATCAACCAAAGCCGTCTGTTGTTTTGGATTCTTTGTGAGCTGATCATTTAAGTTGCGGGGGACAATGAAACGAGAAAGTCGCTAAGCAGCTCACACTGTGGTACTGAAATCTGTCTTTGCTATTTCACTCTAAAACAACAATGTCATGTCAACATGTCAAAAGGATATGTGCTGCTCCTTCTATTTTGTATTCCTGGATAAATGGCTGTTCAAAACGTGTATAAGTAGCATTAAACCACCATTAAATCCTATTACTCAGCATTAATGGAGGAAAATGAGACAACAACTACAGCTTTCCTTTCAACACTGTAGCCAATGTGAAAGAGTCATAGCTCTACTGAGGTTTCTATTCCTCTAGACCCCATATAGTAGTCACTTTATGAGTGCTTTTGGGTGATAATGTTTACTTATTAGGGGCAAATACTGTTTGTCAGGACAACTCCCCTTCCATTGCATCATTTACTAATAGTTATCTAATCCAAAAAAACCTGTACCTTAGACCACATCCTACCTAGGCTAATTAGATACATTTATTATAACATAATAGCATTTTATTAAAGCATTTTAATTACGAAACTATCAATCATCCATATAATGTTCCAAAGTTCTTTGCAGAATCTTTTATCAGGTTTATCAGCATCTTGTCCCGTGGAACCACCTTCAAGTCTCGGCCTAGATGACAGATACCATCTTTCCATTTAAGAGTAGGGCTAAAATTTTCTGTTCTTAATAAAGCCTGCAACAGTCCCAACTTACAATGCTGTAGGCTTAGACTGGGGGAAGATTTCCCATTATACACTGCACGTCTCTGGCCTCCTCTCCCTTTCCTTCTCCACACACTCTCATCCATTAATGCGTGATACTAACATGACTTTTTTGTGCCTTCTGACTCTGTAAGTTACCATCCATAGGGGTTGAACCTACAGCTTGGGTCCTTGTTGAAACCCACTGACACTGAAGTATTATTATTATTATTGTTAGTAGTAGTAAGAGTAAAATTATACTTAAATGGTGGCGCTAAAGTATTATTATTAGCCATATTTCTATTGTTATTGCTGTTATTATTTATCTATTACTTATCATTTCTGTGTGTACCTGCTCCTCTCACTCTCAACCCAGCTGGGTAAGACAGAGGGCTGCTCACATAAACCTGGATCTGCTCCTAGGTTTCTATCTGTTAAAAAACAGCATTTCCTATCTACTGTCATCAGGTGCTTTCTAATGGATTGATTTTGGGTCTCCACTAGACTGAATACATTCTAGACCAGCTCTTCTGGAAAAAGTCATCAGACAGCTAGGCTTGTGACTTGACTTTCTGATAGCAGTAACTGCAGGTGCGCCAAATCCAGCAGGACTGAAAAAAATCTAAAGTAAAACTTAAACTTTGCTTGGTTAAATTAAACATTTAAACATAAATAAACAGAGGGTCTCTCTGAACTTACTTGTGTCTGAAGGGTGAGACAAACTGGCAGTACTGGCAGGTGTATTTGTCTTCTCTGCTGAACAGTGCCATAGCTGAATGGCTCCTCTCATGGGACCTCAGTCCCTGCATGGACATAAAGACTCGGTCACACTGGGCACAAGGGTGACCCCCTGCTGCTAATCGTTGCTTCAGCTGGTCTTCTGACACCACGGCCCTCACTGCTGTCAGGAGGGCCGCTGCCCTTCCTTTGATGGTTTCCGTTTCTGTCTTCAGTGCCTCAGACGTAACGCTGCAAGGCGATGTGGCAGCCAAAGGTGAACCCATCATTGTAGACATGGGTCCCTCAAGGTCATCTGCTTCAGCTGCTTCATCCCCATCCAGGACGCCGTTCGTTAGGCTTTCTGAAGGCAGCGTCAGGGGTACTTCACTGACTTCCTGCTGCAAAATAAAAAGGAGAAGTCTCAGATATTCAAGACGCTTTCTGTACCTATAGTCTGTGCTTTTCACAAACTGTCGTTTCACAGATGTTTGGATGGACCAATGTTGATGCTCAATAAACATGGTTTTGGTCTAACCCTTTATTCCCAGATTGTGCAAATCACAAGGCACATTATAAACAGTCGACCACCCGTCGTCACCAGTCTCACACCATTGCTTGTGTCTTTGTTGAATCGTCTTCAGTCTAGCCTCTGTCACAGCTCTCTCACTCATTGCCAAATGATTATGATGAGCGTGGAATATGGGAAGATCAACATGTCATTGGCCTGATAACGTTTTATTGTTGTATTGTTTGTCCAAAGAATATGTAAAGAATATGATTATATATTATAAACTTTTACAATCAATCAAAATATCTACTCAGTCCAACTTCAATGCCACACCACAAAAAATCCAAATGATTAGTATCTGTGTGCTTTTTATTTCTTGACATGTTTCACTAGTAGGAGCTGCTGAAAATAAATGG
Organism: Lophius americanus; assembly: GCA_037951165.1. Taxonomy (NCBI): domain Eukaryota; kingdom Metazoa; phylum Chordata; class Actinopteri; order Lophiiformes; family Lophiidae; genus Lophius; species Lophius americanus. The sequence goes on from JBBDHG010000057.1 coordinate 1,481,726, forward strand.
GGCTATGCATAATAAATCAAGCAACAAAACAAAGAAAGAGTTATAAAACAGCTATAGAACAATAATAATACAAACCAACTGCAGAGCAAAACTCCTCCATTTATTTCCCTTTCTTCCATCTGCAGGCAGGACTCTCCAGTCGTCCCAAGGAGACAGACTATCACCATGACTTTTTTATTGCCTCAAGGAAGCTCATTCTTTCAGTGGAAGGCCCTGACCCTGCACTTCAAGCAGCCATAAATAAGATGTGGCATCCACAGACTCAACTTTGCCATCCAGGCTGCCCTGATTGCACTGTCAGCTTGTTCTTCATCAAACTGCATTTGAAACCATTGCGGTTCTGGAATTGAATCTACATTCATTTATATTTACCTCCATCCTTTATAGTTTGTAAAACATGCAGTATATTACCCCTGGTAGAGTTCCATCATCATCGCCACAGTGGTGTAGACCATGAATCCTTACAGTTACCCATATCCCTGATAAGCTAAGAGCTTTCAGCAACTCATTTTATTCAATATACCGTTAATGCAGTGGACCCCAAAGTTGCTAAAGTAAATACTGTAGTGTCTCTCTGTGGTCCCAAACCATCTCATCTCATATACCTAATAAACAGAATGAGTGTCTGATGGAAGACCCGGGCCTTCATTTGGGTGAGGCATTGATCACTGGGCCTGTTCTCCTCACTGGCGGCCTCAGTGGAATGTTTGAATGGTTATCCGCCACTACCTTGGAAGTTATGGCTCACCACTCAGTACTCCACTTCCCTCCTCACAAACTACAATGGGGCAGCATAACTTGTTTTCTCTGGGGAAACTGAAAGAATGTCTACCCAAAAGCCTCTATCAGTTGAAAAGCAAAATTGGAAACAGAACTCAAGTTCAATAAAACCGATCACTGGAGAACTAGAACCATTAGCGATGTAGTAAAACTAGGGACAGACGGAGTATTTTGAGTATTGTTACAGACAATTCAATGTTCGCTCTAATTCTGAAGTAGCTCAGCACAATTTATTAAAGGAATAGCTTGACATTTTGGAAAATACAAATATTTACCACTCAGAATCGGATTGGAAGACTTGAAAAACCTGACACATTGAATGATAATTTATACAGTCATAAGACACGTAAGACACTATCACTATATTAGCTAAGCCTAGAGGGGGAGAGCTAGCTTAATTCTGTCCAAAAGTAACAAAATATGTCAACAAACAGTTTTCAGTCATTATGCTAAGATACGATAACCAGCTGCTAGTTGCAGTGTTATAAATATTGAACAGCAATTTAAGAAATATTAATCATCACAAAGTGAATTCATATATATTGTATTTTACCAGGTAAAAATCTCTTTTCCAAGAGTGACCTGGTCAAGAGAGCAGCACAGAAACGGTAAAAATCTTTACCTTCATTAATAAAATACCTTCATTAAAAACTGAACATGTCTTAGTGCAAATTATTGCACGTTATTAATATTAATTGTATTTATCATCACTTTTTTTTGTAATAACACATTTTTGATGGAACAAATTCCATGAATAAGACAGAGTAGTAGTTGAAAATAACCCAAACTTGATTTACCTTTACATGTCCCTCTTTGACCTCACCATACTGGACGTGCTTCCTAAGGTGGTTGCAGATGGCTCGGAGGGTTGGGTGCATCTCTATGCAGAAGTTACACCTGAATCCTATGGGTGCTTTATTCAGAGGGTTCTCCTGTTCACAGGAAAGGAATGGGAAACAAGCAAGTGAGAAGTTTTTTCTTTCTTTAAACAGAGGCTGCAAACAGCTGTACAAAGAGTCCGAGGAATACCGAGTAATCATAAAGGCATTTATATTGTATTTTAACGTTCATAATTCTAACCTATAGCAGACCACAACAGCCTTAATTTGTATAAAACTATCTGAGCAAGCTGAAAATTATAATATCTTTTTGTCTCTCACTGAGGTTTAAGATTTTTTTCTCCATGAAGTTAGAGATTGTAACTTCTCTAAAATATGCATCAAATTAAATGAATGATATTTTTTTAATAAAACTATTAGGTAACTATTTCAAACACTATGGTGAGATTGAAGGGGACATTTGAAACACATAATGTATTTTATTCTGTTGAGTACAACTGCTATGATCGTGGAGGATATTCTCACGCTTTTATGGTTTATGTGCATGTCTTGAAAACCATGGCAGTCAATGACTGTCAGGAATTAGGCAAATCCTTATGTATGATGGTAGATCCTGATTATAGCATCATACTATCTAGAACATACTCTGAGTTAAATGTTTTTTTTTTTATCTGATAAAACTGGCTTCTGTGTGTATGTCTGTGCTCACCTTCTCGGGCTTTGTCTCAGGTAGATCTGCAACCTTTTGTTTGCTGACCAGCGGCCTTGTCCTCTCTATACTGATGGCCCTCTTCTGAAATTCCTCATTGTGGGTCAATAGATGTTTGGCAAGAACTGGGAGAGTCAAGAACTTAAGCTCGCAATGAGAACACTGGTACATCTCAGAATCTTCATCTCCGGGAACGGGCAATTCTTCAAAGTCCCTCTTAAAGTCATAACTGTGGTGGTCGTTGTAATGCATCGACAGCAGCTGGCCCGTAGTGAAGGACAACCTGAAACATTTTAGACACTTGAATGGCAGCCAATCATCCTCCCTGTCCTGCTCAGGGTCAAGCTGAACATCCAGCACTTCCTTTTCTTCATCCTCCAATGCACTGACGTCAATCCTTTCGGCTTCTTTGGCATAGATAACAGTAAAGTAGCGACCAAGCTTGCTAGCGTGCTGCTTTTTGGGGAAGACACCTGGGTGGCGTTTAATGTAATGAGAGACAATGCTCTTCCTGCTAAAGGCCTGGAAGGGGCAAAGAGAGCACTTTCGCCTCTCAACAGCTAATCGCAAATCTTCACTCATTTCTGGATTGTCCATTTCTGATGGATGGGGCACCATCACTTTGTTGGGCTTATCGCTTACAGTCTTGGACGCAGCCAGACAGTGGGTGTAATAGGCATCGATATCATGGCGCTTCTGGTAGTGTGCTGCCAGGCCTTTACGTATGGGGTTTGTGTATGAACACAGAGCACACTTGAAGACATTATTTTTACCTTCTGGCTGAGCACGAACGTTGTTGTGCTTGATACGGTAGTGGCGAGCAATGCCTTTCCTTGTGGAGCAGAAGTATTTGCAGAGCTGACACTTGAATATAGTGTGTTTCCCGGTGTTATTGATGGGTAACTGGGAGACGGCAAGGTCTAATACACCAACCTCTTCAACTATTTCTACGCCTGATAGATTACTAGCACTACTCTCAGCTACTGGCTCTGTGTCTCTACCCAGAGAGAAATTTGACGAAGCAAACATATCACAGACTGACTGATTGTGACATTTCTCATAGTGAATTTTGAGTTTCTCTAGTGTCCCATGTGTGTACGGACACATTTTGCATCTGTATGCACCATAACCCTGCCTTTGAGTTTTGCACTTGTCTTCCGCTTCATTTATGTCAGAGATTTGCTCTATGTCATTTGCAAAATCTTCTGCAGTGACTTTTATCGTTGGGTGTCTCTTCTGGTAGTGAGTAAGGACACCGTGGATTCGAGAATTGACGTACGGACAGTGACGACATTTATAAACAGAACTGGGATTGATGTCTGCCTCCTGTGCAAAATCTGCAGCTTTTACTTTCATGCCAGGGTGCTTCTTTCCATAATGAGTGAGGAGGCCGTGGAGGCTGTTGTACTCGGACAGACATACAGTACACTGATAAGTATTATTAGAAATTGAAAGACGTGGGTGGGGTTGATGGAGATTGCTTTCTTGAGGTGGGGTGGCAATGATCAATGCACCATCATCATCAACAGACTGGTAATCGAAAGACAAATGTTCTGTGGCAACCAGTTGTTGGTGATTCTTTTCAAATGAGCCATTTCCTTTGATGATATCCAAAAGCACAGACTCATCCTCTTTAATGGCCCACGGGTGGACTGCCTGATAGTGACTAGTGATTTCCCATATTGTACAGGCCTCAAAGGCACAGTCTCTGCATTGGTAATGTTTAGTTTCCATATTGACCCCTTGTTGGGTGGTTTCTGGACCAGCCCATAGTTTACTGGCCATGTACGTGTAATCAACATTGTGCTCAGGATGGCGTCTTTGGTAATGGAGCAGCAAGCCCTGGGGTTCAGCATGGGAGTAAATACACCACTCACAGTGGTAGCCTGCCTCTAGAATGCCATCTTGGTAAGCCCAGTGTAAAATGGTCATGGCAGTGGCTTTCACAGTGGGGTGCTCTTTCTTCAGATGCTTCTTTAGGGCATAGACATAGGGGGATGTGTAGGAACAGTGCTTGCACTTAAGGGAACGCAGTGGTGTAGAGTTTTCAGAGTCCGCAGGGGCAGGGATGATGGCAGAGGAAACACTGCTCGATTGAACCATCTGTGCTCGTTCACGCTGACTCCGAACAATGGCAGTATGGCGACGTACAAGATCGGCATTGGACTTGGTTTCCTTATGCTTCTTCTGGTAATGAATAAGGACTCCTTTCACAGTACGATTGCCATAATCACAGTGCTGACAAAAGAACAGCTCATCCTCACCTTTGTCACCGCTTCCTGGTTTAGGGCTTGAATTGTTAGATCCATCATGACCATTATTTTGAAACTGCTTAAAAAACTCTTTTGGGGCTGTAATTTGCAATTCATCCATTAATTTCATCAAACCAGGGGTTGGGGCACCATGTTTGATATATTTTGCTGTCACTTTGACTTCTGGGTGTCTCTTTTGGTAATGGACCAACACACCTACAACAGATCTGTTGCTGTACACGCAATGTTTACAGTAGTACATTTCTTCATCTGATCCATACAATGCTGCACTTTGTTGTTTTGCAGGCGAAGCAATGCTGAGATTAAATGAGGAGTCTGACATTGACTGATCCACAGAGATGAGTTTCATGTTTTTCTGTATACGGAAATAAGACGCCTTTTGCTCTGGATGTTTCTTTTGATAGTGGACCAAAACAGAGTGCATATTGGGACTGGCAAAAGAACACATGTCGCAGTCATAGACAACAACATTGCCACCCACAGATTCTTTGAGAGGGTCTGTCTCAGCACTGGCGTCAGGGGTCTTGGTGACAGTTTTCAGCACCGGGCTGGAGGAGCCTCTGGGGGTTGAAGAGGCCGAGTTAAAACTCTTGGGGCCGGAGTTTAATATTTCTCGAAGGGTTTGCGATTCACTTGTCTTGTGGGACTGCTCTACAACGTAGCTGGAGAAGATCATAGCATTGTTAATTTTCACTGTGGGATGCATTCTTTGGTAATGGGGCATGAGGCTCCGGACATTGGGGCTTGTATATGAACAAAAGCGGCACATGTATACTAGATTAGGTTGGTTGAAGTTGAGCACATTGCTTGCTTCAGGGTGGTGATCCATGTAGTGTTGGTTTAGATCATTGTAATTGTTGTATTCAATGTAGCATTCTAAGCAGCGGAAAACTGCACTCTGGTCTTCAGGGTCCAGGATGTACTTAAAGCTGAACTTGATGTACGGATGCATCCTCTGGTAATGGGTGCTGACGCTACGAGCTGATTTGTTGTGGTAGTCACAGTGTTTACAGTAGAAACGTGTAGTTCCTTGTTCCTCTGAATAATCAGCATTCTCTTGGAGAGCTCTGTCACTGGGGTCAGCGGAGATGTTTTCACTATCATCTGAGAACATCAGCGATATAGGAATGTTTTTAAGTTTGGATTTAGGGTTGCCTTTTCTTTTCCCAATCCTACCCCCCTCGTGGTACATCAGTGACTCTCTGCCGTGAAGGTGCTTTGTGTTATAAGCAAAGATAGAATTTTCATGATCCTCATTATGAACACCAATGTGATTTTCACCTGCATCTTCATCATCAACATCATCCAGATTTATTATCATGTCCTGTTGGCTTTGGCTTATCTTGCTCTGAAGGTTACTGGCAATTTCATCAATTCGAGTTCTCTTCTTAATGGAGGACAAATCCAAAGGCAAGTCATTAATGGATTTCCTTGCTCTTTTTCCTGTTACTAAGGGTTTCTTGGAGGCAAGTCCTAAAATGGAGGTCTGGGTTTTTTTTAGAAAGACTGGAGAAGTGTCCAGCTCTGCGTCCGGCTGGTCAGTCAGCTGGCTTTCAAAGACAGTGGGATCTAGGTCATCACAGTAGGAATGCTTATGCTGCTGATGAACCCTCAGACCTTTCAGAGTGGTGGTAGAAAAGCTGCAAAGAGTGCATCGATGAGGGTTCTGCTGGTCATTTGGGGAGCTCTTTTTTCCATTAACTTTAGAGTTTACACTACCCCCATTTACTGGTTCTGCAGCACCATCACTCTGAGGCTCTGGGCTCTCACTCGTTAGGTCCATTGTCTCCAAGTCCGAAGAATTGTGGCTCTGTTTGTGCGTGCTTAGTTTAAGAGCGCTGGTGCAAATAAATGTGCATTCATCACATTTATACACTGTGGTTTTACCAGAGAGGTGAATGTTTTCAATATGGCGGGATATGCTACGCCTGTGCATGGTGAGGAAGGAGCAGAAGGGGCACTGAAATCTGTTCATGTACTTTCTAAATGGTATTCCTTTAGTCTCCAATAATTTATTATCATCATCTGTTAAAAGCTGCTTTGCATCTGCTGACAGTGTCCCACTGTAGCTGGGATCATCAATATCACACAGGTCTTCATCATCATCCTCTAAGCTGCTTCTGGAGTCTTCCTCATTGAGAGTGTTGGCATCCATCTCTGTGACGCTTTTGGAAACACTGGGAGACACAAACCTTTTGGACAAAATGGATCCGCCTGTGTTGTTGGGTGTTTCGTCAGTAATCTGTGCATAATGAAAGGAAGAGAACTCTGACTTCTCCAAAATATCCTCTGCTGTATTTTCTCCTGATTCCTGTCCAGTGAAACTCATCATTGATCTAGCAGGACTTTGGGAAGCTGAAGCTGAATCTGCTCTGGGTGAACTTGCACTTGCCTCCCCTTCCAGCTCCTCAGCACAGGAAACAATCTTGATTTTGTCACTGTGTTCTTTCACCACGTGATTGGTCCAGCTGTCCTTGTGGTTAGTCTGATAGTCACACCATTCGCAGGCAAATGTTCCCTTCATGTGTCCACTGGATGAATCAGATTCCTCTCCAGTCGCAGCAGAAGGATCTCCACAGTTCTCTGAGGAGACTTTGTTGTGATACATGAGTTGATGTTTAATTATCCTTGCTTTCCGTGGAGACTTGTATGAGCAAAACTGACAGCAGTACACTTTAGACTGGTCATTGTGCATTACAACAGTGTAGCTGGGCTGTTTATCCGTCTGTGAGGAGATACCTGTATCGAAATCATCCTCTATAACACTATGCACTTTTTTGGTGTGGTTTCTTAAGAATGATTTCGACCTGAAATAACGGACACAGAACTTGCACTGATAAAACGGAAGGTGGGTTTCAGTTGTCTGCTTTTCGGATGCTTGGTTGAGGTTGTCATCAGAGTTGGGGCCTAAAAGGAAGAAAAGAAATAATGTGATACGTTCAATTTTCAATTAAATCAGCATACACTATCATTCAACTATGAATAATTCTTTGACAAAGAAACATAAGTATTCCTTATCATCAACAAATTCAGGGTAACATTTAAATTAATGTTGGAGGCATACTCATATCAGCATTAGAGGGCATTTGATCCTGATCATCCTTGCCATCCTTATTCCCGTATTCTTCCTCTCCCTCCGCATTTTCCTCGTATTTCAGAGAGACAGAATCATCTGCATCTGCAGGCTGCAGGAAAGCAGTGTGGACTTCCTGAATGTGGGTTTTCAAGTCGTCATATGACTCAGCGCGGAAGTCACAGCTGTCGCATTGCAATACTTCCATCACTAAAGAGAGGGATGACTCCCTCGAAAATCAGGGAAACCTAAAAAGAGAGAGAAAACAAATAACATGAGGAAACGAGGCTAGAATGCACAGAGCATGAAGTCCATTAAAAATCTGACTGGGACTCGGCGACTGAAAGAAAGGTAATGAATGTGAATAGAGTTGTAGATGCCTCATTTTACACTAATTACAAAGCTGCACACTGACCAGCCAGAACATTAATACAATCTACCTAATATTGTGTGGGTTCTCCAAGCAGCACTGGGATAGACTCTGTTCTGACATATTTCAGAAATTTGTGCGACAGTAGCTCTTCTGTTAGCAAGCCTTCCCTTCCCACATGCATCAATGAGACCTTGGGCGCCCATAATCTTGTAGCTGGTTCACTAGTTTTCCCTCTGTAGAGCACTTTGTTCATTCTAACCCCTGCAGACCAGGAACAACCCACAAGATCTGCAGTTCTAGAGATGCTCTGACCCAGTCGTCACATCACAGTTTGACCATTGACAAAGTCGCTCAAATCCTCACGTTCAGTCATTTTTCTAACACATCAACAAAAAGGAAAAACGTTCACCCACTGACAGGCGCCATTGTAACACAAAAAAGCAATTATTTTCTGACTTCACCGGTCACTGGTTGTAATGTAATGGCTGATCACCAGTCATCAGTCAGATTTAACACAGTTTAAGAATCGTAAATGATATCCTATAATGCTTCATAATGAAAGAGCATGTGCTGTTGGAGAAAATTAAGCTTTGAGATGATCTTTTCACATATCAACTGAGACAATTGGCCGAAAAAATATTTTGTTGACTTTCAAATGTGATTATGTGCACAAAACACATCCCTCTAAAACACAGTCTCATTTGTGTTTTGGACTGACTGATGTGTGCCAGAGAAATTTTTTGGGGGGATTTAACAATGCAACTGTAATTTGAACCAGCAAATATCATAGTATGAAATAATGTGCATTAATATAATTGGGAAGTATTGAGACAAAATTTAAGTGCGATAAATTTCATCAAAATTTAAAACCTAAGCTATGGGTACTCAAGTCAAAATCTTATTCTTGTGTCAGAACATGACCAACAAACCACGAAAGGTTGAAAGGACTGGATTTCATAATAGCAAAAGTTCTACTCTTATAATCTAATACTAAAGGCACATTTGTTCGTTAATGTACACCAGGAACAAACTTCTCCTGTCACATTATAAAACCACAAACACATGGATCTAGAATCACAATTCCAAAAAATATTTTCATTCACCAAAATACCCAGAGATGTCCACATTGTGTGATAGAAAGTCTTGCAAAGCACAACAAAGAAGAGAATTCAGCATAAACTGAAGTTACTCAGAATAGCGTCTAAAGGTTATATTTTTTTTAGCAAAGCATCGTTGCAAGAACAATGCAGGGTCTGAGTAGGGATTATGGGCTGATATGTCCCATTTCTATTACCATGGGATAAGCAACAGCTGGAGAGGCGCTCGTCATCTCGGTATTTAGAGCAGACTATTCCATCAGATTGTATCAATTGCTCTGAAATAAGATTGAATGAATTAAACCAGAGATAAATGCTTTGAGCTGACTTGCTGTTTGGACTTGATGTTGATGCTGTGGCCAACCCACCACAGATCTTTCATCATAGCTTCCTAATCAACATCATAAACCATATAATATGACAAAAGGATTTTCAGCGCATGCTGTTTCTGAGAAATGGACTTAAAAGGCCAGATTTACAACTCACCAACACAATTAACATGATTTTACATTTTTTGTGTTTTTGAACACAATAAAAAGTAAATTTAAGGGAAATAGAATTATTGCATTGTGGTGGTACACCTTATAAATACCAATCAGCCACTATGTTATAACCAACTGCCTGATTTTGTGTAGATCCTCATTGGTGCCCCTTCAAGGCATGGAATCCACAAACTTCTGAAGGTGGACTGTGGTGTTTGGTACCAAGACATTAGCAGCGGATTTTTTAAAGTCTTGTTGTTGGCTTGGGGCCTCAATGGATCTATATGTGGTTATAATGTTATGGCTGATTTGTGTACGTATTGATGTTCTTCGTCAACTGGGAGTTAACAATATACTCAGTTTTGGGGAATCATTTTCAGTGCAAAGCCCTGATATTTCACGACATGGTGCGATCCGTTCAACCTCATTTACACTGAACTCCAGAATCATTGGCACCCTAAAATTAGTAAAATGAGTTTCAAAAGTATCTTATTTTCTATATGTCTAATCTTTAATTCAAATTATTCACAAAAATCTGACCTTTTATTCAAGTAACAAAAAACAAAACAAAAAAATTACATTCTTAATAAAACAAACTCTAACGCATGTGCCACATTTATTAGCACCCCTCGGAATTCCTATAAATAAAAAGTAACTGAAGCAGATTTCCAGTCCTATTTCAGATCTTTGGTTTCACCATTTCGAAAAGCAACTCTGAAGTGTAAAACAATAACTTCCTGTTTTACTGGGTTATAAATATGAGGTGACACAGACCTTATCATCATTATTATATATATAAATATATATATACACACACACAAAATGATCGTTCTTCACTTTGCTGCCATACACATGCCATCTTCATCAGGAGTCGCGGCCATTCACACCACCATCAGTTTAAACAGTAAGTTGACATTGTAAGCTTAATAATTAAGAAGTTTAAAGAGACTGGGGATGTTAAAAATTAGATAGAAAGAAAAGGTGTCAGGACTCAGTGAACTGGGAGGAGGAGGCTTCAACTAGCAAAACACTCACCACAGATTAGTTAGAGAATTACACAAGTCAGTTTGTTCTGCGGCATATACTGTCGGGGTATAACTAAGTTGGAGCAGTGCTCCTGTAAAATCTTTAATTTTGGCAATATATTTTGGAGACTTAAGAGAGTGGGTAAGGAAACACTTGCTAATATTCATAATGAAGCTCAGCTCTGGGACTGGCACAGGCTTTTTTCGCCACAACTTTAAAACGCCATACTGGCTTGACATGACTTTGCTTCTGTATTGCTTAACACAAAAAAACAGCAAATTAACTCCAGATATATGCTTTGTGATTAATGTGACTAACTTGAATTCAAGAGAACGCTTGTTTCAAGATGCTGATATGAACAAGAAAACATTTCATAGCTCCAATATTATTTACACTCAGGGATTTAAAAATGTACCTCTCTCTCATCATCTTTGGGTCTAATTAGAGAAAAACTCTTTGTTTAACTGGTTGTTCTTCCCTCTGTAGAGAAGGCTCTGTGAAAACGGTTTTAGAAAAATTACCACAATACCTTTAATAACCTAATTCCAAATCCCCATTCCGATGAAAAACTAAACTGCCTCTATAAAAAGCCAAGGATCTGGTTATTGGTGTGTTGGAGGTGGAGCAGACCACGACACAAGTTACCAAGCTGGTGAATGCTCACCATTCCACATGCGTGTATGCTAGAATGTAATGAGAGGAATAATGACAGACCCAAATCTTGGTCAACCACATGTAAGGAGCCAGAATAAGGAGCGACATCTCGGCCTATTGAATCACAGAAACAACTTCTGGCTGACTGCAACTACAACAGAGACAACTGGCAGTCAAAATAGGCCTGTACATGGAAAAATGTCAATAAATCGTATGAAAAATGATGGACTTCAAGTCCTATAACCTCCCATTGGTGTGGCTGCGAAGGCGTCCAGTTTTAGGAGGAAAAGGACATCACACTTTTGGACTAGCTAGTGATGATCCGCAACCTTAACACCATTCAAAACTTACACTGCGGGATTAGCAACACAAGTGGAAGCAAGAAGTGTCAACTTCATCAACCAGGCGTGGATCTGGTTGATGAAGTTACATTTATCGTACCTTTTTGCTTGCCAATGACAACAAATGCTTGCATTTCGGGACTGTTGGGTGACTGCAAATTAAAGCGTTCGGTCGGCTAAACTTGCTATATTTGGAAACTGCCCTAAGACCACTACATAGTTGTGAATTTACCCTATATAAATAAAAATTACTTGACATTCTCCACAGTTGCAGCATTCCTACTGCGGCCATCCTACCGAGTGCTGGGCGTGCAACTAACTAACCATTTTGATAGTGGATTCATCGTTTTAATACTCTACCGATTAATCGGATCATTTCTTTCTCCTGGTTAAATAAAGGTTAAGTAAAAATAAGGATAAATACGCAATTACTGAATGGCTCTTATTTTGCTATCTGCTTTTGAATTTATCTGTAGGTTGTTTTAGGCACATGCAAACTAAAAATATAAACAATAATAATTGTTCCCTAAACTTCTTTTAATAAACTTTACTCCTTTTATAACAGACTGTTAAATCAAACAGGTTGCTATACCAACAATGTATTTGCTTAACTGTAATTTGTTCCTTTCATGTTGCATCACATCACTGCTGATACAAAAGGTTAATAAATTATATATATAAATAGTATTAAAAATATATATAAAATATACAGCAGTTTCTCTGGAATTAAATCAAACATCCATGTAAATGTAGGAAAATAAACAAGGGTATAAAAGAAAACAGTCAGTGCCTTGTGAATTCTGTAGTCAACACCTACATTAGGATAAATCGTTTACAAGTTGGACGCAGCCCACCTTGGACACACACACACGCAGAAGTGTGTACTCTGCAGGCAGCAAGTAACCCCTTTAACGTAGGGGCACATTTGTAATGTGAAGAGTATCATCGTGATTGAATTATAGTTATTTGGTACTCTCGAGGTCATTAACAATTCTCTACATTTGAAAAGTCACTTATAGCCCAACAGAAGCGTTAAGTACATGACCTTTTACATGGAGCTAGTGCACTAGCTAACTAGCTTAGCGAGACGAGTTGTCATCGTCTACAGAGCAAACGTTCCTCTGCTTCAAATGCTCCAGCATAACTGACGTGCTCCACGCCAGGACAGGTCAGCTTTCCAAATATTGTAGTTTACAACATTTTTGGTCCGTGTTGAGGTAGAAATGGTCCCCCACCTTGGCGGTTTTCTGTCGCGATGGTGTTGCCATGGCGCCAATGTTTACTTTATTTTTATTACGCGCTATCAGAGGCAGGGTGCGATGACATTAGGATTATATTCAGACAATCATTAAAGGTTAATATTGAACAACATATGGCTTCTTATTTCATACCACATAAAGTTTCAAAAACAAATTTGCTTATTAACACAGAGGGGGGGTGTTGTTGAATCCATTGAGTGCTCTTCCCTTAAAAAATAAAAAACAGAAACTTTATCGTTGTACAGGTCTACTTTGATTTTAACAAACACTTGATGAATTATATCTTTAACGCCACAATCAAATTCAGCCGACTGAAACTAAGATATCTCAACTAAGATTAAGACAGTAACGGTTGGGAATGGCGGCCCGTCTTCACTCACCCAAAGGGCCAACGAGTGGAGAACCGCATGTAAGCCGCCAAAGCTGCCAGTATGTCCCCGAGCAAGCAGGGGATCCATTGTTGTTATGGGTCAGGTTACAGCATCACCACAGGGCCCCACCCTGCTCTCTTGGCAGGTTGTTGCTGTTTTGAAAAAAGTTGCCTCCTAATGCCAGGTTCCTTGACATGGATATCAAGAGAATCCTTTTGGCGAGAAACAGAGAGGAATGCCTGGGGTGGAAAAAAAGCTTCCTACAAAACCACCATCTGCCTTAGAGTTGGCGGCCTTAGAGTTTGCATTTCAGTCCATTCACCACACCAAGTTAATGGGAAAGATTGTGTAACTGCTTTCATCTAGTCAGCTGGGGCTCTAACAAGCAGTGACTGAGCTGTTCAGATCCTCCTCTGAACCGAGCTTCAAGGGCAGCCATTTTAGAAGCCGACTATGTGGTTTAGGTGTTCAGCCAGCACACAACATGGACCCACAGATCTGATCTTCTTCCTCAAAGGCAGGCAGCCTGACACTGGAGAGCTGCTGACAGAAATCTATCTGCCAGATGTACCGCGCTGCACCCAAGCCCTTTGCCCACACGGCTCAGCAGAAAACTCTGACAATCATGCTAGGCAGCCTGTCTCTAGTCCTTTAAATTCTCAGGGACATTATCCCTCACGTTGGGAGATTTCCAGAGAAATACTCCAGGCCCGTTCCAAGGAGAGACAGAATAGGTCAGCCTGAGCAGCATGCACTGACACTTGGTGGAGAAGCTGCCAACTGCGTTTCCACAAGCTGGATATAAAAATGTGAGGCATGCCTGAACTTCTTTTTGTCAGGGCTCTGTGAACTATGAGGCTGGATGAGAAGACCAGGAGAGAGAAGCAGAAGGAGAGAGTAGGGCCCCTGAGGGGAAGGGGGGATGAGATCATGACAGAGCCACCTGGACCTTCAGTGGTGAGCAACAGAGGACAAAGGCATCAGCCTGGACTCCCCAGATTCCAAAGTCTACTGATATTTGTTAATCACCAACCGGTCTCTCTGCTTTGGTGAGTTCTTCCAGCAGTCACACCCTCTTTTCAAACTGGCTGACAACAGCTGCTCTGTCTGAAAGAGGGCCTTTGAATAAGCCAGCATTAAGCTGATTAGGAGTACAGAGGTTTTATCATTAACCGGGAGGTGAGTGTTTCCATCTCATGAGGAGAAAAATCCAAAGATGCGTTGTCAAACATCCAGGCCACAGATAAGGATGACAGTATATGCATCCTGTTAACTTGTATACCCGCAAAAATTAATGACCCCATGATTGGAAACGACAGCCTGTTTTTAAAAGGAAAACGCAGTGGCAATAACAGCAGGTAGCCAGAGGCATCGATTTTTTCTTTTTCTTCATGAAATGAGATAACAACATCAGAGGAAAATCAATAAACTTTTAGTTTCAAGAAAGTTATTGAAATAGAGAGCGAGAGAGAAGAAGGCGAGAAAACAATTGTATAATACTTCTGATCACATTATGTTCTCTTTAGTCCACTGTCTCCTCCTGCTTTTCTCCGAGGAGAACATGGGGACAGAAGCAGAGAAGTCTCATTGTGTCTGCAGAAGAGCAAAAAAAAAAACATTTGTTGTGTCACGGGACTGTAAAGAATTTGGCCTCTTGCTCAAACAGGAGAGATAGAGAGCTGGAGATCAAAATGACTACCCCAATCCTCTGATGCATTCAGCTGTGGAGGCCACACCAAACACGATTAGATCGTGTGAATGAAAGTTACACACACACAAATAACATGTTGTGTACCGGATACACCAAACTTTGGTCAACTAAAGATGACTGTTGCAAGGCTGTTGTACTGGTTTGGTTCTGGCGTTATACGACCACAGTGAAACTAAACACATGTTTCAAACCACGGCCAAACCAGAGTCTAAATATTCTGCTTACAAGATGATCTCATTGATCTCAAATATATGGGACCACTAGGAGACCCCATTACCTTTTTCTTAACATAAGAAAACAAAATTGTGCTTCAACATCTATCAGTATCAATATCTAGTGAGAGACACCTGATGGCACGTGGCTTTTGAGACAGTGCCTTTGCAGCTCTTTGCTTGGGTTATCAAAAACCACATTTATTGCTATACAAGAAGTCTGGTGTGACCCATTTGGAGCAAAGCAAACAGTCTCATTAGTATGTCGGCAGACTGGATCTTTGTGTAAACAACTAATATTCAGATTATGTGACAAACTTCTTTGGGATTTTTTGCAATTTTATAGCAGACTCTTCCATGGATTGCTAAATTGTCACAGGCTGTTTCTATAAGAGTATAACAACTTTTTAAAGAGCATACTGTTAAACTATAGTTGCATCTGAAACTTTAATCACACTCACTTTGTAAATGTGTGTCACCTTTTCGATCGCTGGTCACATCTTCGTCTAGAGACAGGACTCCTTTAATTTCTATTTGTATGTAATTAATACCCCTATTTTAACAGATATTATACCATATTTTCTTATTTAGGTTTTTGACTTTGTTGAGCTGCTGTAAAACCAAAATCAACCCTGGGGGGCTGTCTTATCTTATCTTATCTCAACGGATGTAGTTTAGAAGAATGATTTGACAATGAACAGTATATGCATTACTAACTATGTGAAACTATGAGCAGAAACTAGGACTTAAAGAGTTAACCGCGTCAGGTGATGAATTTCTATAAAAATGAACAAAAATGTAAAACAATAAAATAAGAGGCACTATTGAAAGGAAAGGCTTTACAGTAAAGCACGGAAAGTTGGACTTAAATAAATAATCTGTTGATTCTTTTTGGTATATTTAAAATCTAAAAATACTTTTTTTTAAAGTAATATTTTCAAATAGTTTGTTTTGTCTGACCAAAAAACCTCAGAGATTTTCGCTTTTCTATCATTTCCTCAAATGTGACCATCAAATAATCAAACATTTTCGCTACAAAAAGCACTTTTTATCAAAAATCAATTGTAAATTAAATTGGTAACTACGTTTCTCTCCATCTAACTGGTTGTTTCAGCTCCACGGTGTACATATTGGCAGTGCAGTGAAAAACTATTGACTTTCTCCTGGTTTCATTAGATTCTTCTATCTTTGAACGTGTCTCTTACTTATTTGAGTCAGATCTTCAAACTACATTGGACAAAAACAAAGGAAACCTGAGGACACACGAAATACTAGTTTTATCTAGTTATCTGATACCACATTGGCCGATGTGCTGCCCCCCCTTAAAGCTGCATTCATGACTGGTTGCATCTGGACTACACACAGACCTCGTTACTTCCAGCCCTGTTCAATCAAATGATCACTTTCAGAAGTCGGAAGTCTCACCAACAACACATTGTTCCAAAATCAAAAGATATTCCAGAAGAAAGTCTAGGAAGGGTCCCAAAAATGTTATGATGCTTTTGAACTCAACAAATCCAAAGTGAGAAACATTATCTAAACATGGAGAAGTCTTGGAGAGAACCCTCCCAGGAGTGACTGACATTCCAGAACTCCTCCAAGAAAGCAGTGAAGGCTCATTCAGAAAGTCAAAACAGATCCAAAGAAAACATCACAGGAGCTGCAGGCTTGTATTAGGGCCTGCTGCAGGCCTAATTTAAAGGTCACTGCTCATGGCTCAACTTCTAAGAAGACTTTGGTTAAAATTGGCATCCGTTGGAGAGCGACGAGGTGAAAGCCACTGCTAAATCGGAAGAACATTAAACTCTGTTTGCATTTTGGCACAATACACCTTGATGACTCTCAGAGCTTTTGGGAGAATATTCTTTGGACTGATGAGTTGAAAGTTGAACTGTTTGGAAGATAGGGCTCCAATTACATCTGGCGTAAACCAAACACAGCATTCCACACCAGGAAAAGGAGCAGGTCCTGCTCACAGACCCTCCGGTGTGGCTGCACTAGAGTAGTTCTGCAAGGAGGAGAGGGACAAAATTCCACCACAGTGATGTCAGAGACTGATCTCCAGTTATAGGGAGTGTTGGGTTGCAGTTGTGTCTGCTAACGGTGGCCCAACAGGCTATTAAGTTAAACTACCTTGTGGAGTTATTAAATCTGGTGATTTAGGCATCGGGCATTCTATTTCCATCCATCAATATTCTGTTCCTGCTTTTCCTGCTCATAGAGACACAAACCCATTCACACAGTCATCACCACCTACAGGGAAGTACAATCGTCATTTCACCTGTGTTGCATGTTTTTGGGCTGTGGGAGGACGCCGGAGAACCGAAACAGAACCTAGGAGAACACTTGGAGATCATGCAAATTTAACACAGAAGGTGAATTTGATATCAGAAGCTTTTTGCTGTGAGGCAATAATACTACTTAATACTCTCAACTCTTCAGAGGTTTTTTTTTTATGAGATACACACAAAAATAGAAGAAATCTGGTAGTTTGCAATATTTTATACTCATCCATGTTTTTATCTCTTTGGTTTTTTGTTTTCATTACATTACCAATGGAGACATATTTTGACCGTGACACACACAGTACAATTACAAATGAGTTAGACATCACCTGTCGATAAGCACCGATGAAAAGTTATTCTCATACCAGTTTTGAATCTAATTCAAAAATGAAAAGTTTTTATCCACAGAAATCGATAAGAGCGAGAAAACTATAATTTATATTTTTTATATTTTTATATATATATAGTTATACATTACATCTAAAATAAATCAGTTTATTAATCAACAATATCAACTAAAAGGAACTTTAAATGGCCTCTGGTTAATGGCTAAATTAAATGTATTATTATTATTATTATTACGCTGAATTGGCTGTTTCTTTCTTCTGTCACAATAAAACAGTTAAAGTAGATTCTTTGTATCTGTTCCTACAGTAAGGAGCAGCTGCTCTTCAGAAAACCGTGATAGTCTACAAGTGTATTTCACATTAAATGTAACACTTTCATTTGTTTCATTGTTTTTTACGCAACAGCACAGACTAGGCTAGAGGACATGAACGCACTTCGCCAGTTAATCAAAACGTGCGTTTTATTAATTAATACGCGAGTGCAGCTTACTAATAGGTTTATTATTTATTGTTTTAAAAGCTCATCTATATCCCCTCCCTGGGTCCGCATCATCTCTTCCAAGGATTGGTCTAAAGTCTTTTTGAGTGACTGGATTAACGCTGATATCTGAGAATAGGGGAGCAAGGAGAAGCGCACTATTAATTGACATGCCGGCTGTTGCAGTGCAGTCTGGGAATTGTAGTATCTGTCATGTTTTAATATAAAAATTTCATATTTTGTTTTTGCATTGCGGCGGTATGTGGCCCAAGGACATTGAGTCTATTACATGTGCTTTGGATGTTATCAAAAAGATTATAATTATTGGATTGATATTGATGAGTTCACTTATTCATATCAGATTGTCAATGCATATTTATTTTCATGGGCTTGCTTACTGATTGACTGATTCATCTGTCCTTAGTGAAAGCCTACCCTTCCCTCCTCTCATTACTTTTAAGTTATTTAACATTTCCAAATATGCCAAAATGTTTATTTTTGTTTCTGAATTTACATCACTCGTTTGAACAAATGAATAATCAGTTAAGAACATTAAGATGTTTATTTCAGACTGCAAATAAAGATAAGGTATACAGATCTGTTTACAGTACATACAGTATGTAAACACCAACATCCCGCAGTTTTCATGTTTCCATTATAATTGCAGTGCTAGACAAAGTACTCTGATATCAAAACTTTTAATCAAGTTAATAACATCAGTGAAAATACTCACTATACTATACTAATACTATTTAAAAACTTAACTTAAGTTAATGTATGTTTTTATTATCAGAAAAATCTGAAAAGTAACTAAAGCTGTCAAACAAATGTAGTGGAGCAGAAAGGATTTTTTTCCTCTCTGAGATAAAGAGGAGTAAATAATTAAGTGTGTAAATGAAATTAATTGTTAAAGTACAACTATGTGAGATTTGTACTCCGGTACAGTGTTTGAGTAAATGTACTATGTTACTATCCACCAATGTATAACTGCATTGTTTTATTTTGGATCAGGCTACATTTCTATGTAGTTAAAATATCTTTCTTTTCCACATTAATGGTTTTATGGATGGGTGCTATTGTTTTCCCAGACTGCTTTTACTTTACAGAATTATCTTATTGCTCCTGTTTTTTATGCATTTTCCAAAACTATGCTTTTAACAATATTTATCTTTATCACTTTGTGACATCCAAAGTAGGGTAGAAACATTTACAATGTTTCCACAATGCCACAGCAGTGTGATCCCCATACAGTGTGTTTAAGCTCATTACAATTCCTAACCAATTCCTTTTTTTGTTTCTGCGCATTGTTTGTTTTTAAATGTTTTATTATATTTTTTTCAAGTGCAGTAGGGCGATCACAAACAGGAAACCTTTGCTGATTAATTTGTCATACCAATAATTGTGATAAGAGGTCCCCTGATTGTAATTTTCTTATGCGGTCTGACCAGCCGACACCTATTTCTGGATGATTCCGATTTGATTTGACATTTTAAACCCATAATTGATGGCATACATACCTTCTTTGGGTTCATGGCTGATTTTGTGCTCTCACTATTTTTAGCCGCTCTACTCTCTGTTCTCTGCGTGTAAAAGGCATGTAATCAGCCTCAGTGAGGCTATTCTGCCAATCAGCAATCAGATCAAACTAGGCCTATCCCGATCAGCACACCTCTAATTGTGATTAATGATTTCATTGTCTTGGGTCTATTATGTCCCATCGTTACAGTATCAATCTAGTTACAATAATGCCAACAGTCTTTGAAGAAGAAAAACCATGTTTTGGCACGTTCATATTAGATTTGCTGAATTTCTTTGATGGACTTTGGATTTAGTTGACAGTCTGTCAGCGTTCAGCTCAGATTAGCCTTGTGATAGTACAATATCTCACACAAATCTACCAAGTCTAATGACTGATTTAAGTCTCCACTCAAAGCAGAATGAAATAATCATGATGACATAATCAACCCCAGTCACACATCAAACTGAGGAAAGACGACTTGGTCATGGTAAAGAAATATGACAATTTTCTCATAGCAAACTGTTTTATACAGATAAAACCATTATCAACATTCTAAAAAAGGATTGCCAATATATCCAATTATTGAGATCAGCCAATTATGTAATAATTGGGACAGGCCTTCCTTGTGGAGTTATGCATGACTCCACAATGAAAATGGCTTCTTCCCAGGCCAAAAACATATGAAATGTTTTTGGCCAAAAACATATGAAATGTTTTTGGCCTGGGATTTTTAATCACTTTTCATTTATCCTGTTGATTGTACAACTCGCTGCTGTTTTTTTGTGACTATTATTGGAGTTTTGTTTAACTGCTGGGTCGCTTTATCAATACAATAGAAAATCAGTACCGCCACAGGCTAGGCTCAAGTCATCATCCTGAAAAATCCCATTGGATTATAATTGTGTATATTTTACGCTGGCTAACTTTTGAATCCAGTGATCTATAATATGACATCATGAGTTTTTCTTCTACATAGCTTAAACTTAAATATAATGCTATATAAATGCACTTACTTTCTACCACTGGTTTCAGCCCTTAACCATATTAAATACTTATTAGTGGGTTCTCTGCCGAAAAATACACAATTATAACCAATTATCAAAGCTTATTAGAGCCTCTTCTGGAGATGAAACTTTCAAATTATCCAAATTAACGGAAAAAATGTTGAAAGGAGTAACAAAATCCGTTCAAGGAAAGAAAGTGGGGCAATACTTGTCATGGGTCGTGGACATAACTCCAAAAACAGACAGAAAGCACGCTCGCTCAGATGGAGCACTGAAATAGCTCTGACCTGGTGACTCGCTCTACCTTCCAAGCTGCCCTATGGTGCAAGCAGGGCCTCAACAGACACCGACTAGAAGATGAGTCACTCCTTCCACATCTGAAGGAAATCTTGACATGCCATTTCTGTTTGAGCTGCGGCAAACTCAATTAACCCCAGCATCATTTGGTAACTGCAAAAGGTTGGATCTGCTACGACCACACAGAGGGCCGACCCTAGTCAGATTGGTGCCATAACCGGAATCTGGCTATGTTATCCAACGAAAATGTATTTATCATATCATCATCATTATCAACCAAATATATAACAAAAATATTATTATAAGAATATGTATAATAATATGATTATTGTTTTTCTTGTTTGAGTCTACTTCACTGTCAACACCTCTCTGAATATGTGATGTGACCTTCAACCTCTGGCTGTTATGAATCAACTGATATTTAATCAGTTGATTCATCTGATATTTAAATTAATCTGAATCTGATATTTTAATTAAAAAAGACCCAATAACAGGCAAAAATAAATGATATTTGACCATAAATTCCAGCTTCTATGGCCACCAGCTTGTCAGTTTTCTACTGCTGTTCACCTGACATGAATGTAGAGTGAATAAAAACCTGTTAATAGAAATCAAAGAATGACAATAAAGACAATGAAGGCTTCTTTGAATGCCCAGTATGCCCGGTTACAGAAAATGAATGACTGAAAGAATGTCCAAAGCAAATAGAGACACACCTCCACTCTCTATCTAGCGCTATGATGAACCTGAGGTAAACCTCGCAAATCATTTCTCTTTTAGACTTTTATTATAACATACTGCATGTGAAGCTCGGCATCTCTCTCCATCTTGCGTGCGCTATCACATACGTGAGCACCGTGGATTTTCCCCCGGCTGATGGTGTCCCTCCCAACCTTGATGCCCCAATCCAGCGCAGTCACGCATTCCCCATAGCAAACCATAGCTTCCCCTCTTCTCTCCCCCGACTTTGATGCCCCAAGTAAGCCTGTAGATTTGCTGATAAGAAGCGGTGGTCATTTCCTCACATTCATTAACATGTTTTAAATGGCTATGTAAATTAAATGACAATAAAATAAAATAGGTCTTGTAACAGGAGTCTTACAAAGGAATGTTCGCTGCTGTAGTATTAATTGACCTGGAATGACCAATAACTCATGGCGGTTACTGTTTGTTAATATTAGCTAACTTTAAATGGAAAATCCTTTCTAAATGTTGTTAATTGATTCATCTCATTGATTTTATGACACTTTTTTTTGACATTATGCAGTAGTTAGTGGCCGTATTGGCAAATTATCCATATTATCATATTAAAACAGCCTTCCAGAATTATTGGTACCCTTTAAGAAGAGATTAGTAAAATGTGATGCAAACAATATCCATGATCTTTAATTGAGATTACTCACACAAAAGTAACCTCTAATTCAGGTAACAAAATTAAAAAAATAATAAAACCCCTGACATTAAACAAATATTTTTAACTAAAACATGTGCCCCTTTTGCCACAATGACATCTCTGAGTCTCCTTCTATAGTGCCTGATGAGGTTTGAGTGATCTCAGACCATTCCTCCATGCAGATACTCTTCTGATTCTCAGGTCAAAAAGAATTAGCAGACATTTTCGAGATAAAAAAATATTTGTTTTACATTGAGAGTTTAAAGTATCTTTAAACACAGTACTTGAAATAAAGGTCATGGGTATCGACAATAGAGACATTGTTGCATCTCATTTTACAATCTTTTTTTAAAGAGTGCCAATAATTCACAAACTGTGCCAATTATTCTCAAACTGTATAACTGTATAATCTATTTTTGTATGCCAATAATGCATTAATCTACAGCTTCAAAACTATCTGTAAAAGGAATTTTGCAGTGATGCTCCCAACTACTTTGGGGAACATTATATAGAGTTTCAACTCATTTTTCGGCTGTCTGGCTGCTTAATTGTTATGGTTCACTCCCAACAGTCTAATAGCTCTATTTTTGGTTCCAACAAGCAGTTGTTGGAACAAGGCATAATTTTAACAGCCACAACAGACACATCTCACCCTCATTGGTTGCCATCTTGGCTACATAGTTTAAATGGAGTAGCTACAGAGACTCTTCAAGCTTGTGAAAATGGCAGCGGAGGACATGATGATAACAGTAGAGAAAAATAGTTGGACATATAGAAGAATTCAGAGTGAAGACCACACAGTGGTCAATGGGTAATGCAGATGCTTCAGAGCAAGGTTTCAGGTTCAAACCCACCACTGCCCCAATCTTGGAGCCTTTCTGTGTGCGGTTGTATCTCCTCAAAAGGTACGCCAGGTTTCTCCTTCAATCCAAAGATGCAATATATGTACAATTGGTGACTTTAAATTGCCCGCTGTTGTGAATCTGACAATCAGTACCGTGTGTGACTGTGTTAGCCATGTGATGAACAGGTGGCTTGTTCAGGGTGTACCCTGCCTCTCACCCAATGTGATCTGGAACAGGCTCCAGACCCCCCTTACCCTGAACAGGATAAGCACTACAAAAAATGGACATTAAAAAAGAAAAATCCATTTTTACACAAAACCT
Organism: Lophius americanus; assembly: GCA_037951165.1. Taxonomy (NCBI): domain Eukaryota; kingdom Metazoa; phylum Chordata; class Actinopteri; order Lophiiformes; family Lophiidae; genus Lophius; species Lophius americanus. The sequence goes on from JBBDHG010000057.1 coordinate 1,505,415, forward strand.
GAAATGCATACTTTCATGGCCAAATGTTGTGGACAACATTTTTGGTAGGTACTGATGTGTGTCTGTAAGAACTGGATACATACATGCATCTGAGGCTCACTTCAAAATTAAAAAAAAACACTTTAGGAAAAAAAAAGATGAAAAAAGATTTGGTTGAGACCATTATGGAAGCAAAATATTTTAAAAAATTCACAAATAAAAAAATACAGTGGCGGATGTAAAACATGTCACATTAGATATTGAGCTGACCGCCATATCCACGAGACTGTCTTGCATTGTACGAGGTTTCTGCGCACAGGGCTTTAAGAATGGAGAAATATCCATCCATAGGATGTAACGGCGGACAAAGAAACCAGGCTTGGCGTGTATTCAGATGTGTAAATAAACAACCGTCTGCTACAAAGTTCACCATATGAGGTTTCCTGCCACACTTCTTGTGGCAGGAAAGAAGAGAGGAGATCTCAGACAGTGGGTGGGTATACAAGTTCACTTTTCTTCTTTCAGAATGATTTTTTTTCCAACATAATATTCCTGTTTGACTGTTTACATGAACAGTGATCAAATGGGAAATAGTGTTTACATGTCACGACACATCATTCGGATACCGAGCACAAAATCGACCAATAGATGAGCAGTTGAATCAGAAGATGGGCGTCTGTCGTGTGATCAGGGTAGTTGTTTCTGTGACTATGATGCTTTTAATGAAGAAACAGCTTGATAATAACTCTGGTTTATTCCTATAGCTCACCGGAGAAAAAGGCGACATCAAAGTCTTATCGGTCCCTCCGAGGGTTTTTACTCTGACTAACCTTACATCATTACGACGTTAGCAAACATTAAGTCATCAGTGAGGCCGTGCTGTTCACTCACCAGAAATTAAACAGAAGAGAAACGCACCAGAAATATGACCTTAACATCAATGTTATATTTTAACGTTATGTTACCCGACATAATCTTACTTGACAATACTTGTAGATGGTTTTTAGGGGTTTGAAATCGCAAAAGGAGGCGTAATATTCTGTTACCTTAAACAAAAATAAAGAAGGCCCAATTTCATCTTGACTTTTTATTCATTTCATTATTTATCCTGAGTTATCACAGTTTGCTATATTTTTTAAACTAATCTTCTTAAAAAAAAAAGCTTCAACAAAAGAGGTTTTCCTTACGTCAACATAAATTATAGACAGTCATAATTTAACATTGCACCATTTATTCTATCATCGTCACCATCATTCCTCTCACAAGAACATCACTAATAATATCCCTAAAAGAAAAACTGAGGAGCAAATGACTGAAACTGAATGTTAAGAGGACAAACTATTAGCTATTACATCAGATGTGTAAACACGAATTACAACATGAAAAAAAGGCTCAGTGTCATCCAACATTAGTTTGCTCTTAGTGAGTTCTGTCAATGGATCAATCGTTTGTGTTTGGGACACTCGTACAGGGATGCAGGAAATGCGCATTAAATGTCTGTGTTTTTCGAACACAGTCTCTGAAATCAATATTTCCCTGTACAAGGGTGTCTTTCCCTCACTTCTTTCTTTCCTTTCGAGGAAAAAGGCCTTTTCTAATTAAATAAACAATATGTGTACACGTCATTGTATGTGTGATTGTATGTGTTCACTCTGCTCTGGGTGATACTTTGGGCACTGAGATGGTTGTTATAGAGGAGGAGGTACGCTGGTGGCAGTAGCGCTTCATCATCATCATGATTATCATCTGATGTCCTTTTAGTTGATGCCTTCTATATGACACTGGGATGCGTCATCTGAGAAAAAGAAAGAAAGAGAAAAGATCAGCAGTTGTTTAGGTAGCGTACATTATGCCATCAAAGAAGGTGATGGAGTTTATGGTGAAAAGAAAAAAGGATGGTTACCGTTACTATTGGTTGAAATATGATGTAGTTGTAGATGCCAGTTGGATAACAAAGACATTTCAGATTACATTTTCATGTTTTATTCTGAAGTGACACGGATAAATTATATCTGTGTTCAATGATGCGTACATTTTAAAAACATATAATAAGTCACGCTAGAAACACCTACGTTGACCCATTCCACAATCCATCCATTCAACACCCAACAAAGTAAAATAACCTCTTAGCAGTTTATGCAATTACATTGCTTTGTTGAACAATGATAAAATATGTGGCAATAATAATGAGAAGCTTGTGATTTGGAGTTCTCTGTGAGCATGTTTAATGTCTTGAAAGGTCTTCTTAAAGGGGGATTAAAACTGTAAATGAAAAATAAAAAAATTACAATTTGATTTTTACCGTTCTTTGAATAATCCTCTGTGATAAACTAAAACCATTCAACCAACATGCAAACACAAACAACATAAGTAGTTTGTGCATGATTTGATGTATTAGCCAACCAAACTATGAGCCAGGTATTATTTACGCTGAGTCACTGATCCCTTTGACACAAAAAGAGCCATCTCTGATCTCTAAGGATCCTACTTAGAGATCAGAGATGACTGATGCTATACATTGAGAGTGAAGCAGATATTTTATTTCCCAAATTTGGTGAAAAAGTCTAAACTACACTTGTTGCAGTCTGAATATCTTTGAAGTGATGAGTCAAATTTTGACCTGTGTGCCTCATTTTTTGGACACTGGGTTATGTCTTGTTCATTTTAGAGGTGCATCGATCGATTGGCGCAGGGAGGCCTAGTTTGATCTCAATGAACTCAATCACACACTTCATATTAAATCCCCACGAGGAACTGCAAGTTGAGAAGCTAACATTAGCAGAGTGGCTAAAGCTAGCAGGAGCTCAGAGCCAGCCAAAAGCCTTTTAGTCCTTGACTGAACTTGGCTTACAAAGTTTTATTTTCACTTCGAAATGACATACAATTGGTTTTAGCATGGAGGTCATATTCATTTCAACAGGTCAGAATACATACACAAAAATCGGTTTCAGCCGGTCAGACTTTATAAATATCGTAGATATTTATATAAACATAGATATAACATAGATTCAACAGTTTAACCAACTGTCATTACTTCATTCATATCCCAACCGTACACACAAACAAAACTCTCCCTTCAAAAAAATAAACAGCTTAAGTAGATTTACAATACTGATCCGGAATTAGAAGCTTATAAACTAGAAGAGTGACTGAGCGATGTGGCTAACGCTAGCTAGCAAATAGCTCGTTATGGACTACAAAAGATATTTTAAAGATACTTGCAAAAGTATCTTTAAAATACCAGCTGGTATGTCAGCTAACTCGATATAGAAAGTATCTAATTGGATAGCCAAGCTAACTAGAAAGTCGGCACACAAATTTAGCCAGAAAACGGAGAACTTACTTCAAGATGCTTCTTCAAAATTTGAAGTGGAGTCTTGGACGCTGAAAGCAACTTGGTTGAGGGTGAGCAGCAGTTGAAGCAGTGAGCAGTGACGTTTTGACCTCTCCTTTTCCTCCTTTGAAGGTGAAATCATATTTAAATTTGCATGACCATTATTCATTAGTGTTGTTGCGGCGTGCCAACTCCATCACTCATCCCTGGACGTGGTTTGACCCCGTGAGCGGCATCCAGACACGGGGTTATTGCTTGATTCAAGTCAAAGGCTTCTGGGGATCATGAATGTTACTGAATTCTGAATACTAAGTAAAATTGTTACATGTATTACGTAACTCCTAAGCAATATACACATTTTATAGCATATGAACAGCAAGATTCTAACGCAACTTATTGCTATCTTTTCACACTTTTGCAACCAGACAAGCCACTGGTCTAAAATAGACCAATGCTATAGAATTTAGAACCTGTCTCCTTCGAAACTCTATAGTGAAGAATGTGAAATACTGATCCGAAATTAACATCTTTTCTTAGATCCAAAAATTGTATCAACTTCTCCTTTGCACAATGTCCACCAGAAAACTTATTGCCAGAATAATTTAAACTAATAACTTATTATTACACGTATATAAACATGTAATAACTCAGCCCGAGCTATTAATAGACATCACTATATAAGCATATTAAAAATAACGCTAAGCTGACCATCTGAATGACATAGATAGAATCTTATTGTTATCCTGACGAGTATATCTGTTTCATTACAACAGCATCTCAGCTGTGATAAGAACAATTGAGTACTGGACGGTGACATCACTAGTCTCTGACTTTGATCAGAGTGGAGCGCTTCGTTAAATGAAGTGATCAAATGGCGCTGCTCATTTGAGGAAGTCTGAATACACAGAGTTGATACATCGATCCCACCTGGCTGATCAATGAAACTGGCCCTTTCGGAGGAGATGTGAAGAATCAATAATGTTCAGTATGAACATTTTGTCATAACATTCATCAGACATCTACTGGAGTTGGATGACGGGGTTGGAAATAAATTTTCTGATTCCATCAGATACGTAGAACTATTTGTTACATTTTAGTCTAAAACGCTTTTATTCAATTCCTATAGCCTTAGATTCGGGCCTCAGGGTACTTAGATTCTCAGGGGCCAATATACAGCAGATTGAGCAGCAATGTTTAAGCTCTTTTAACAGGCGTGCAGCTTTGGATACTAAAGCTGCGTACTGTGTAAATAACCAAATCAATATATGGATGGATCTACGGGAGGTAAAATAAGTCCAAAATGGTTGTGAAAACAGCCAATGTCATCAAAATGATCTTATCATCAACCATCTACCTAAATGAATCTGTTTTAGAATGCAAATGGCATTTGAAAATTTAAATCAATAATCATCATCAAAATCCCAGTACGACTTCATTTTGAGACACTACCTCTGATATTTCTGATATAAAGTAAAATATTCTGGATCAAAGAAAAGAAGAAAAAAACAATTCAATTAGCATAACATCACGAGTTTCACCCCATGCTACTAATTCAATAAATTAAGGTTTTAAATTCAGAACTTAGTCCATAGTTGATGTATTCTTTTAAAATGATAGCAGATGGCTGACATAATCAACTGAACGTACTTTATTTGTCATCTTTAATAACATAAATATCCAGTGACTGTATGTTTTAAGAAAATTGATCTTCCTAGTAACTATAAAATATGGAACGGTTTAAATATATTTAAAGGAAATCATTGCCCGAGTGTCTTGGTGTCTGAAGCTCTCCCCCTTGGTCCAGCATTTTCATCCATGAATAACATTAAGCATTGTCAAACATCATACTCCGTGTGTCACAACTCTTTATTTGGGAATTAAGAGCCAAACATTTTACCTTCATTTCATCACATCACAAGTTCCACTTCCTCTCATGGGATTGAACCACAAAACTGCAGAATTAACTTGAAGGAATACTTCACTTGAATAAATCCAAAATTCCTGCAGTTGCCCTTCAGCTCAGAAGTGTTGAAAACACATAAAACTCTAGCTAAGTGCATGTAGTGAATAGACTCTCCTTCAGTCCTTTGGTTATTTTTAGCTTGCCGTTGGCCTCCTGGAAGTTTTTCCTTCAGAGTTCCCTCTAACCATGACCATCCATCAAGGCCTGGTATAGATACGGTCCTGATAGAGCCACAATCCCTGCAGGTCTTCAAGTTTGACCTATGATTTTTCCATTAAGCATCAGATTTTGGATCTCAGTCTTTCAGCAGAAACATTTCAAAAATGTTGGGTTTGCTCCTTGCTGTTAAAGCATGGCTCTAAATTTAAGGAAAAATAGCTCCCTGTTCAATACAGCAGACAGTATCGTAACGGAATTATAACCCTATCTTCACGAGGTCAGTGAATACTTGTACAACTAAAATGCTTTGAAGCTATTTTCTAATTGTAGATGGACTACGAACAGTAGTCTGTTGTGTTTAACTTTCTTTTGCAGGATTTCTTTGAATGGATGGATGAAACAAAAGTCTGAATTTTGATGAAGATTCAGGAAGTTGGCTTGGAAATCCCACATTATCTCAGTGGACTGGTAATTAAAGGTGCAGGGCCTTTTTCCCGACACTGCAATCCAGCAAGCTCTGCTGATCTGCCTACTGCTTGACCTTTACTGGTGTCAAATTCAGACGGTGTTACAGAGACACCTCACTGCTGCAAGCTGAGATGGATTCTGGGTAAAGGGGTTGGTTATGTTGGTTTACTTACTTCATCTTAAGCCGACTAAATGCAGGTTTAATGGAACATAATTATGGTGGAGATTAGAGCTGCACGATTAATTTCATCGCAATCAACAACCGCAATGTCAGCCTGTGCGATTACATGACAGCAAAAGGGTGTGATTTAATGAAATAAACATGTGTGAGAGAAACTAACTACCTATTCTGTTCATGTGCAGTCCGCTCATTGTCTAAGCCCACCATAAAGAAATGGCTAATCAGTGTCTATGATTGGCGAACTTGGGGTCTCTCAGGAAGAAGGCTTAGTGGAGACTCCAAGTTGCTTAAGCCTAAGAAGAGTGAAACTCTGGGTTTTCCATTCCAGAAAGCTGACCGGTTAACTTCAAGAAAGCCTGATGTTGTTCGTGACTCCTCCGTCTGAGCCTGAAGCAGAGCTACAGATGTGACGTGTCCGTTAATTGTTTTTCATATTAATAGATTGACTTCGGGAGAGGACTGAGAAACCCAGATTATCTGTGCTTTTATTCAATAACTTATCTTAATGACATTCTCACGCAGTGCATCTCAACATCTCACAGAGTGGATGTCCCTCACATCTGAACACATTCTCTCCATTCAGCGACAAATATTTGATATTAAAGCTACTTGAAAATGAGCCATTACTGGATAAATGAGTCCTTGACTGATATTCTAGATATGTTTACAAGCAAAGTGAAGTAAAATCATGAATCTAAAACGATCTAAATCGTTCAAAATATCTTATTCTGAAAATTTGAATTTTATTATTTATTTAATTTGGTTGTAAGACTGAAGGTTTGCAAAATGCCTTTATTTTGTAAAAGCTATTTTATAATAGTGTTTCTTATTTTATTCAGATAATATATTAATTATTTTGAAAGCCGTACTGCACAAGTAGTTTAGTCTTGTATTTTTTTTCCCTACTAGTTAAACTGTATATGTAAATACTGAGAAATACACATTTCAATAGGATCCGTGATGTGTGCATTTTCCATGATAACCACTATATCTCAATCGCATTGCAAATAGCAATATTGCCCAAGATCACCGTAATATGTCTTTTTCACCAAATTGTGCAGCCCTAGTGGAGACGCATCACTGAATTCTTTTTTTCCCTGTATCACTAAATAAATACACTCAATATTTTGGCCTTTAAATGTCCAAGAACATGATGGATGAAAATAAATGTTAATACATTAAATTATATTAACCAGTGTCCCCTCAGTAATTAAGGAGCATGATCTTTGGACCTCAGAGTAATGTGCTGACTGAGTCCTTCACATCAAAAAGAGAGACAGAGATGCTGACAGAGAGGGAGGAATGTCATTAGCATGGCAACCAGTTGCTACACAATGCTAATCCGCGGAAGAGAAGATTGCTTCCTGTTTTAGGAATGTCTTTCATACTGCAAGGTCACACCGTGCTTGTGTCGGCCTCTCCATGACAGATGGTTGGTTACCTGACATCACCCACCCAGTCAGACTGCCTTCAATACTTAATATCACCGCAATCACTCTCCTATTTATTATTCTTTCGCTGCAAACCCAGACAGTTCCTCTCCCAACCAGGAGACATCCAACTTCCAAATCACGTGTTTCTCTCTTGAACTGCACCAAAAAATTGAAAGAAGCCGGCCGTCATAGCAAAGTAACCTTGCTCCAAGGGGACCCTTTGTGCTCCGATTGTTCCTCCTGAAAAGGAGGACGACTGCAACACAGAGCACTCTGTAGCAACATTTGACCTCCTTTGCACAGAAGATAATGACCAAGCAGATTAAGAAGAGACAAGCATTAATGGCCATCTTCCATGTGGCTACTGCATTCAGGCTGTAATGGTGAAATCTCGGCCCAAGAAGGGAAAAAGATAATACTTTGCCATTCAAACTGCTCGGACCTACAGTCTTCTACATCTTCTGCATTTACATTTTAATCTCGAAAGAAGTTTATTTCACCTCCAAGCCTGAGCTCTTTTGAAAACAACAAACCAGGGGGGCTGGTAAATCCTTCAGCGAAAGACTAATGGCTGTGAGGGATTGATGATGAATATCCACAAATCGTCACTCTTTACATTCCTGTTTACCAAAGCAAAAACAAATCTTTTCATTGAAGCCGATCAATGCAGAAAGTACAAGATGAAAAATTTCGTCAATAACGTGTCAGACCTGAGAATGTCAAGCAGCTGAGGGAGGATGAGACATGGGAAGCATGCAGACATGAACAAGTTGAATTCCCTGGAAGTCTATACTGCTCAACCTCCCCTTTGTATAGTCACCTCCTCACTTGGCTCTCTCGTCTCTCTCTTGGGGCTGACAGAATTATCTTCTGCATCAGAGCTGAGGCTGGGCCAACACTCCACACAGAGGACTCCATTTCACAGCCAGCCCCACTGTGGCCAAGGAGACAGCCAATCATGCTGGAGAATTAGTGGCACAACCATCCACCATTTTGTGCTCCTCAAGGTCTTTGACTGTCCTGCTCAGCTGTGCGGATCTGCCTCAGCTCACTTCTGCTATCTTGTTACACAGATGGAAGTGTTTAACTTTAAAAGCACAGACTTGAGCAAGCAGCTTCTCATTCTGTTTGTTCCTCTGCAGACTGTCATGGCAGTCAGCATAAGCAGAAGTGAGATGTGTGGTTTTGTTCTCTGCAAAGATGGCCTCCTAGAGTGTAGCTGTTAACCAAAGGCTGAAGGTGATGGCCTTAAGAGATCTGAGAACTTCTCTCTCAATATGGAGCTCTGACTCACCCCCTGGTGCAGGACTTAAAGAAGATACGTGTAATCTCCTATTGATAACATAATCAAATAAAGGACACCCACAAAAGGTAATAGCATTTTTTTCTTTAGACTGAAAAGCTTAAATGATCAAACTTAGGGCGTCCCTCTGCAATGTAATTAAAGATTTCATCAAAAAAACGAGTAAGTGCATTTTTTTAATTAATCGCCTTAGGCGTGATCATGTTCACAATTTTATATGGTAGATATTTTTGATTTCCTAAAGAGGTTTCTTCCCTTGAGTGCAAAAGAGAAAAAATTCAAATGACGATTTCTATCAAGTGTCGTACAGAAGTAGGTTACAGCAGAAGGAAAAAATAGTTTTTGCTGATCCACTCACAGTAGATAAGTCTGAACCGCACACATTTACACACCGACAATATGCTTCAATCAGATGTCCTAAATCTGGGTTCATGGGCGACACAAACACCAAAGAGAGGTTGGAGCAAGTGAAGGATGTCGAAGGACAGATTTTGGAGAGAAACCAGGAAGTGTTTTTCCACAAAGACAATTACTCCAGGAAACCTTACATTCCACACAGCCTTGTAGTCCATCTCTCCTAGGAAACCATTTCCTGGTGCTAGCCAATCTGAGGCGGTCACAAATGAATCTTGTGTTATCTCAGACAACTTATGAACAATTGGAAAAAAAATAACACACATGAAGTTCAACTTCTCAGGGTTCCAAACTCCAGTCATGCAAATGAGAGCATGTATTTCTTTTTTACAATTCAACTTCCTTCTCACTTTCTTCTCTGAAGACCAATACCTTCTTCCACTGAAGGCTGTTTCTTATCTCATCTCTATCTCAAAACCTTGGTTTCATTCCTGTGTGCTTTTATCTGGTAAAATTCCTTCGGCGTTATCTAATTCCACCAATTCAGGAAAAAAGAACACAAAATATGTTGAGAATAGGCTGCGAGATGAACGGAGCAGATTCTTGAGAGTGGTGCTCCGTGGACAAGTGCCAGAAAACACTGCAATGCTGATTTCCTTGTAAGCCTGACATGGCAGTTACTACAGTTACAGAGAGTGGGTGAAGTTACAAGCTTGCCTGGATGGAAAACTTCGGAGTGACCAAAAGAGGACACAAGAACCATTAATAAGGCTGAAAAGTCAAAGTCATAATTCAGGCGTAGAATCATGGGAGGACAGGGGATTTTCTTATCAACACCTTTTTAAAGCAGAGTTAATCTAAGAAGAGGTGAAGTTCTCTCCGGGTTCACCAAACTAACCTCTCGAGGCAACAAGTTTGAGAAGGGAAAGATGAGAGAGCCATCAATATTAACTTACCACCGAGACGTCCTTTCCAAGCTCTTAAATATTTAATCGTCCTTGGACAGCTCTGTTGCTTCATAGGCCGAACCAGTGAGGATCTCTCCTACAAGACCACTCCTGTTCCTGCTCAATGAAGGCCTTGTCTGGTGGCACCACACAGCCTATGGAACGAGTGTCTCCAAAGAATTCAGGATTTTTTTTCCACCACAGGCAGCTCAAGGCTGACGGAGTCAGTGCCCCAGGTCTTATTAAAGAAGGATATACATCAGGAGTTGAGGCTGGAATCCTTTGCAAATGATGTCCTTTCCTTTGCAATGATGACTTAATTTATCATCTTTATCTTGTACTAAACTGGACAATAAGAGTTGAAAACCTGCCAGCAATGCAGTTATCCTGAGCTGAAGCCTTTTTTGTTAAGGAAGGGGGAAAGGTGAGGTGTTGATGTTCAGATGGAAAGCAGAGACGAGGAACCTGTTTCGCGGCGCTGTGATGTAGCAACTGACAACAGAAACTGGAATGGCCCCTCTCTGCAAGTCCCTTCAGTGTTGCATTTAAATCCCAGCCACGGTGTTGCTTCTCAGTTTATTAAAATCACCCTGAACTTATTTACACATCGTTCAACCCTAGCAAACCTTTCATATCTAATCGTTTTTGTAAATCCAGAAAGAGGCTATGGAAAGAGGAGGGTCGGTAAAATGCATGACAAATTAAAGGAGGTTCTGCTGCAATGTACTGACTACAGTGTTTACAGATGGGGGGGCTGTGTGTTTCAGGACACTAACAACTGTAGGAGCCGGGCAAAGCTGCATCTCATGGGCCATGCGTCATGTCAAGAAAGTACTCACTGAAGCATTTCAATTTGCTTTTGTGCATCTCCCTCGCCTTCCTCACTGCCCCAGGTAGAGAAGAATGGAGGAGTGCATCACCCAATATGAGTGAGTGAATGAGAGCGAGGGCTGTGTGTGTGTGTGTGTGTATGAGAGAGACGGCGAGAGAGTATCAGAGTGAGTGATGAGCTTCACAATCACTTCCTTGCAGCATTCAAACCATCAGAAGAGTCTCTGCTGTTTAATCCTCTGTCCTTGCTGACAAGCTTTATAAGCGTAATCCTGAAATACCTTGCAAAAATGCAGTTATGTAATTATTTTCTACAATTGCCAAAGATCAATTCTGCCTTGTTACCTTAAAGTTTAATTGTAGCAACAATGTGTCTATAAGAATTTATGCATAAGGACAAAATTCAGCCAGTTTGATTTGGCTCCCTTATTCAAGCAAATGGACAATAGAGTTATAATTAAAGCTACAAGTCCGAAAACGTACTTTATATTTTCTAACACCAAAGTGCTCAATAAAAACCAAGCAAAAGATACAAGTAGTAGCAAAAATTATCGGAGTTGTCATGACTTTTGAACATCTTCAATTGTCAGGAAGAATTTATGCTACATGACTGAGGCAGAAATGTTCAAAAATTAGGCAAACCAATGATAATAATATTCAAATTAAATTTAGTATCATATGAACACTTCCTTCATCATTCTCTGATGAAAGGTAGAGAGACAGATGACCAAATGAAACAAGCTGAATTAAAATCGTTTTATGTGTCTTTGAATATTGTTGGAAACGTATGAGATAATATAAATATACAAATATCTAAAAAAAAAAAAACAATGTTTGAAAAGGGATCAATCAACAAAGCAATTCACAGGCCATTTCAGCTCCCCAAATTAGACAATTCCATCTACACTGATCTGCCATAAAATTGGAACCACTCCAAATGAAGTTAATAACAATGATTATTTATTACTATCTCATTACAATGGCGCCTGTCAGTATATATGAATGGACAGCAAGAGAATATGTCATCTTCAAAGTCAATCTGATCAACGGTGCCAAGGTCTAAATTGTGATGGCTAGTCAACTAGAACAGAACATCTCAAAAACTGAAGGTGTTGTTGGGTCTTGTTGTTCCTGATCTTGTTGGTTAGTACCTGCCAAAGTGGTCTAAAGAGGGACAACTGGTGAACCGGTGACGGGGTCATTGGTTGACCAAGTCTCACTACTAGGGGATTTTACTTTCTTCTGTCAGAATGAAATCATTCCGAAAGAATATCCCTGTTGGACAGTTTACATGAGCAGTGATCTAATCAGAAATGGTGTTTACCTGCACCGACATCAATCGGAAAAGGAAATCAAAATAATTTCTTTACTTCCTCATTTGATTTTTTTGAGACTTTTTTATTAAGCACAAACTCTCTGCTGTTGTCTAGATCATTAAATCCCAGTCATCGTGCATTTGAATAGCGCCACTTTGCACGTACTCACCAGGAATTATTCCGAAACACAGTTTACATATAGCAGTTGCCTTGCAGAACGTCTTTCCGAAAGGACTAAGACTGCCCCCTTGCAAAGGAATGAAAAGTCCTTTGGAAAGGACCTTCTCTTTCAGAAAGGGGTCTTTACATAATGCATTATATTCCTGATCAGGCTTCTTTTCTGAATTTATTCGGAATTAGGCTGTCCATGTAAACCCACCTACTGATGCACATGGAGAGAAAAGGCAGTCCCATGTTGTTCGATTCCACATAAGAGTTACCGTAGCAACAAATTGCTGAAAATCTCAATGCTGGTTTTGATAGAAGGGGATCAAAACATACAGTGCAGTGCATCTCAGGCTGCATAGCTACAAACAGTTTAGTCTACCATACTGACCCTGCCCACCACCAAAAGCATTAAAAATGTTCACATCATCATCAGAAACTAGGAGGCGCTTAATGGGAAAACGGCAATTTTTGTCGTTTGGAATGACTACTTTCGTACTTGACTCGACCTTGAGTAGGAGTACTTTGAAAGGCTAACCGAAGCATTGTTGCAGACCAAAGCAAACCCCTTCATGGAAACTTTACTCCCTAATGACTGTGACCTATTGCAGAAGGTTGATGAGAAAAGTTCCTGCACCAAAAATGGTGCAGGAATGGTTTGAGGAACAACAATGAGCTCAAGGTGTTCCCTTGGCCAAATTCCCAAGATCTCAATCCAACTGAGCATCTGTGGAATGTGCTGGACAAACAAGTCCAATCCATGGAGGCCCCACCTCACAACTTACAAGACTTAAAGGATCTGCTACTAACGTCTTGGTGCCAGATACCACAGCACACCTTTGGAAGTCTAGTGAACGACTAAGTCTAGTGGACCATTTCCAATAGTCCAATGTCTTGGAAGGGTCAGAGCAGTGTTGATGACAAAAGGGGGACCTGAGCAGGCAGGTTAGAATGTTATGTTTGATCGATCAGTACATAAGACATAACAGTGTATAAAAGTCAGCATCCTGGAACTTTTCAGTTTTTTTTTTTTAGTGAGACAAATTTCAAATCCATTATATTATATTACACTAACTGCCTCACAGAGAACCACAGGGATGTCTGAGAGTCCATGGCTCCTGGGTCAGTTTCTCAGGTTGCCGTGCTTGTAATCCAGCCTTATTCCTCTTAAACAGAAACAACTGGAAATACCATCTCTGCCACAGAGACAGCAAACAGCCATGACCCAGATGACCATAGCTGGCTAAACTGAACCCAAAACCTCAGCACACAAATTCTTCTACTATAGCATCGATGAGCTTCACAATTAGGAAAAGATTCAGGAATACTGAGAAGACTTTTGAAAGTTACTACAAGAACCCTGAGTGAAAGGAGACAGCACGTAGTGTCTGTATCCCTCAGAGAATCAATGAGCTTTCTCATCCAGAGTGGAATCATTTGCAGAACATCCACCATCCAGCAGTCTACACCACACCCGCCTGCAAGACAAATGTGTCGACCACAGCAGATTCCTGCCCTGAGAACCTGTTTGCCCAGCCACGCCAGGGAGAAGGAGCATCGCCACCATTTTGATTGCTCTTCTCAGCCCCAGCATTGTCGCAGCACGGTGTGTCAAGCTCAGTCTCCTTGTCAGCAAGATTTCACACAGTGGGCAGGGGAACTGCAGCGTGTAGCACAGCCACTCACACAGACACACACGCCAGCACGCTAACACACATCCTTCTGACAGGCAGATCAACAGACAAATTTAGCATATAATGTGTGAGAAGTCAACTCAGGCTGCATGATGAACATGAGTGCATTACGATGTAGTTAACCGATGACCAACAATTTGATCCATTAGATAACAGCTAAAGTCATTTTAGATATATTAAAGAGGAAAATACATATGATAAGCTCACAGATATAGAATGAGGTCCAGTGGTTCTTCCCAAAAAAATTATTCATTTATATATTTTAAGTAAGATTATAACCCAGGACACTTTGCTTTGGAGTTTGAGGCTATCCCAGTGTGTAGATAACATACAACGCTATGTATTTCTCCAAAGAAATCATCCAATACACGAGGAGACAATCATCTGGAGAACTTCCTAAAAGAAACTTGTCTGCAGCAACTATAACTTTGCTCTCTCACCCAGACACACAGAAGAGTGTGTGTGAGAGAGAGAGAGAGAGAGAGAGAATTCATGATGAGCTTAACTGAACATCAACTATGAGGATGTTCAAAAAAAAGCCACACTGCATTATTCATCATTAACATTCTTCTCTCATTCATGTTTCCCTCAACCATCACAAACGCCAAAATGTACACTGTGCAAAAGTTTCGACTAGAAATCATCTCAATAAATAAACTAAACAAATAATAAACAAACAAGCATCTCATGAAATCAAAGCTCTAAAGTTAACCTTGAATGCTCTTCTGAGAGGATCTAAGCTCACTTTGACACTTCTTCTTCTTCTTCTTCTTCTTCTCCTTCTTCTTCTTCTGCAAGGAGGAAACGCAGAATAACAGCAGCAGAAGAAGGAGAAGACGAAGGAGGAGGAGGTGGCCGATTACTCCTTGAACACAACCTTTGTTCTGGCGTGAGGGATCCTGACTGACTGACTCCAGGGCTCTCCTTGGAGACTGATCTGCTTTCCTCCATTTTATGCTGAAGCCCTACCAGACTGACATGCCTGATTGAGACCGGTGACAGCAAAACAAGAACCCCAAACAACAACGATCGCAGAAAGCACCACACATTACAAACAGTAACATCAAATAAATCGATTCCACGCAACGTTTAAGTGTTTTTGACCAACCATCTAGTCATATCTAGCTCCAACCCATTGGAGAACCGACTCTAAATCTGCACCGGCTTCGGTCTGTGTTGGAGGAAAATGAGGGGCGCACATATGTGTCCTTGCGTGGACATGGCTATTACGGTGTGCGTGAGTGGACCCCGCGGCTATGCCAGCTCCCGTGTGTCTCTAATGGAGGCTGGTGGAGAGGAGAGCAACCCGAGCAATGGCTTCTCCATGAAGCTAATGCGCAGACGGAGAGGAGAGGGGACGCACTGCCTGGGAGACTAATCCCCCTCTGACCAGACATGTCAGGAGAAGAAAACATTCGCATTCGGCACTGCTCAGACGGGCAGCCGACCCCTCTCTCATAAACATCCGTCCATTTCCTTGTGTCACTTCAACAAGCGACATAGTGAACGAGCGAGCTAGACAGGGAAGCGAGAAGACCCACTTGACTTTGGCTGCATGGGTGCCAATCGGAGCGCCCACCCGACTAAAATATCACCCTGGTCCCCTCACCCAAGCCGGCTGGACTAACGAGAAGGAGAAAGCAGGGTCAGCTCTTTCCAGGTCATTCACGAGGCGCTCTCCACACTAAAGCCCATGATCTACCACACCGACGTTCTCGCAGATCATGAAAGCCCAGGCGAAATCCTGGTCAAAGTGGAAATAACGAGCAAAACTCACGGGTACAATCTTCTCCTCCTCGAGCGATCCTCGCAAAAGTTGTCCTCGTATCTCATGCGTGCGCTCCAGTCGATCTAATGGATGATCGCCATCTTTCCTGCTTCTCCTTTGCTGCAGCTGCAGATGACCTGAGATCCGTCTGTCTCTGAATAATGAGCAACCACACAGACAAGGAAGACAATCTGCAGCGCAGAGCAGAGCACACAAAGAAGTTTGGGAGACTAGCAAGCACCAGAGGGTGCACAAGAGTTTACCACTAGACGAGGGAGCATCAGCAGCAGGATGGACTATGTCTTAGAAGCTCATCCTTCATGGAGACTGAAGGCAGAGATAGTCTGCAAAGCCTCAGCAGACCTTCACCAGAACAGGCTCCAGTCTGTTTCATATAGGTTTCATTTTCTCCATGGCGTGTGCGCCACGTCATGGGGTTAGATGCAGTTCAGGAGATGGTGACGATTTTCTCTACACTGGATGGATGGATGGATGGATGTCAGATGGAATTGTTTAGGTGTTGATAATGAAACAATTAAAATACCAATGGCCCCACACTTCCTAATTATTTGGATTTACTAAAATCTCTTCATAGGATGTGCGCCACAGCGTGGGGTTATCTGCAGTTCACGAGATGTTGATGAATGGCTTCACACCAGATAGATGGAGATACATAGAAAGATTGTTTGTGCTGCAGTTATTGATAATACTTTTTTTTTTTTTTTTAAAACAGCACATTGTCCACTGGTCTCAAACTACCAAATCATGCATATTTTTGGAAGTGTAAATATAGTGTGTGTATAAACATATATATATATATATATATATATATAGTACGTGTGATGTGTCATGGGGTTATTTTTAAAGGATGATGATGTTCTTCATACCTGATAAATAGATTGATACATTAATGCTAATATTGAAAATAAAATAACTATCCAGTCATTCACTATTTAACATCTGTGTTCCAATAAAATCAAAACAAAGAAGGAAAAATGGCAGACACGTCTCACTGTGTTGTCATCAGTGTTACTGAAAGTAGACATGAGGCCGCTGCAGGCTGCTGCTCTCTCCACCAGCTGCTAACAAAGAGGGAGCCCAAGACAAAAGGTGCAGGGTCCTGCTCAGATGTATGAGGGAAAGATGGAGGGATAGGTGGGGGTTTCGGGGCACACATGGGCGAGTAGGTCTTGATGAGAAGGGTCTGTCTTGCATAACCAATCAACTAGAGTGTAGTCTGATAATGACAGCCTTGCTTCTTCAAACCTGGACATGTGTAGGTGACACACACACACATCACCAATGATGTTTACGCAGATATGTTTAGAATATTTACAAGTCATATCTTTTTTTTATAATGATGACGATCCCAGGAGACGCCAACGTTCATCAGTATTCACTAATTCTACAGATTTGAGTCCAATCAATTTTTTTCTGTAAGAGACCTTAGTCCTTGGGGCCCCATCAGTTTTCTTTTTCTTATCGACCAGTCAGACCGTGAAGGCCTGATTCATGCGGTCTCCTCTCAGCAGTTGATTCCTGAAATGTGTCTGCTAGTTGAACTCAGTGGAGTCTTCATGAAGGCTCTAATCTGTCACTGATTAGGGATTCTGTAGTGGAAGACTCTCATAAACCTTCCCTCTGTACCAGAAGTAAAACCTGATCTTCCTTATCTGAGGTGGTCCTCATGAGAGTCAGTACCATCAGAGCGTTTGAGGGTTTTTGGGTTTGCCCAGATTTGACTAGCTTTCCAGTCATAATGTAATGATGGACTGTCGTTCCCCTCTTCTTACTAGTCTGTTTTTTTGACATGATATGGATTATTACAGCTAGTCCCCCTAAACCAACACTATACCTCCACAAACACAACCAATGGTTGAAATGCTTTAAGAAGGTAAGAAACCACTACTTAACCCATTAATGTCTTCACATTGGAAAAAAAGTATGGGAAAATAATTTCTTTGCATATTTCATTCCTTTTAATGATGTGTCCCCCAGGGCCATGTCCTTGGCCCCCTTGCTCTTTAGCATACACATGCTGCCACTGGTTTCATATTATAAACAGGTTCAGTTATGTGGCACACATGTTTCAATAAGAGATAGAGACTCAAAAAATGCTCAACCAAACAAAGGAGTGAGACATTTAAGGGTTAATCGATAATTAGCAAGTTGCCATGAAGTTAAACGGTGGCTAATTTGAAGAATCTAAAATATGACAACATGTACAGTTTTTCTTGTTCTTTTTCTAAGTAAATGGTAGTTTTTTTATATAAAGTTTCTCTTGCATTCGAGTTTAAACTGCATACATTGTCTGTAACCGCTTATCCTGGTCAGTGTCGTGGGGTCGGGGTGGGGGGATGTTGAGTCTGTGTCGTACACCCTGGGCGAGTCACCAGTCCATCACAGGGGAAAAAATAGAGACAGACAAGCATTCACACATTTGAGTTTCCCTCACTATACTATCTTTAATTGTTTAGATCATACCCAGAACAAAACATATTAATATCATCTATGAACAAAAGTAACAGCGATATTTTAGATACCTCACAGATTTCATTGACTCAAAATTGCAAAGATTTTGTGCCAACATCCTTGCAGAACTCTATACTGAATCTTTTTATACTCTGATTAATCACCAGCAAAATGCACATGTTGGTATCTTCCATTATCTACATAACGTAACATTTAAAACCACTTAATGGTTGTGAAGAAACTGCTATGACTCCTTAATATTGCAATAGTAACAACGGCCTTGTGTTGAGTATGTTAATAATAATAATAAATAATAATAATAATAATAATAATACATTTGGATCAAATCTCAAAGTACTACAAAGTAAAAGCAGATAAAAGCATCAATAACAATTGTTGGTGTTGCTTCTCCTGTGGGTCTAGCTATGAATGATGGTTTTGTGGGACATTTTCTGTGTGGAATATAATAGAATACTTCAGATGAGAAATGATATTTAGTCGCTTTTTGCATCAACAAACAACATGAAAAGTTCTAATAAAGGGTTTCAAAAAGGCTGTTAAACAGTGTCTAATATGTCACACACTGGGGTCTGAGTATTGTAAGAATAGGAAGTTATAGACTGTTCTATTAAGTATAAGATAACAGATGGAAACACGAATGAGGATTTTTTTCAAAGTCAGGTGGGTAGTGCCAGTTCTCCCGCTGCGTTGACGTACATAACCTCATGTAGTTCCCAAACATTGTGGAAAAAGATCACTTGGCAAAAAAATACTTCCTCCTCCTCCTCCTCCTCCAACTCCTCCTCCTCCTCCTCCAAGGTTACCTGATGCTCATTCATGCTTTTTTTTACCGGAAGCATTTTTATCAAAACGAAAGCACCTGTAAAATGCATCCCAACAGATATTTGACTCGACGTCTCTGGAGGAATGACGTGTGGAATACAGACCCCAACGCAGACGCAGACGCAGACGCAGACGCAGACGCATGCACACTATGTTGACAGTGCGTCCTCTAGCTGCCAGGTAGCAGCCGGGGTTTATCATGCAGCCTGGACATATGGCCGCTGCGGCAAATCTGATTAATATGGGGTGGCCAGGGTACAGCATAGGACAGCCTGCAACAGGACATCCACAGTGGTCTGTCCTCCCCTGCTCACCGTACCAGGCCCCAATCCAGCATATCTAAAAACAGAGCACTTGTCAGGGGTTCAGAATGGAACGGGGGGTGCTGCACAGATTTAGAAGGTGGCAAATTACTGTGCCCCTCATTACTATTCGGATATATTAATATAAAAGGATCACTCCTTACCTCCAAACAAGGGTCACAGTTTAGAGATGTCTTTAGGTTTTTTTCAAATATAATTTGGTGCCACCTGAGAGTTGTTATTCTACAAACTCTCCTGCAAAATGAAGCCGCCTGCAAAAATTCAGTTAGGAAAGCAAACCTCTCCAGTGAGAACTCTCATCTCCTACCTAGCTGTCACCAAGTTCACAGGCTTGCTTATCTCCCCCCCCATGCTGGCATAGTATTTGGAATCTTCTCTCGGCTGCTTGTCCTCATCTAATAGTGATTGCCTCACTCCTCTTGCTAACCAATCACTAAACAGCTTACTGCGTTAAAAATGGTTCTTCTCTCTCCCAAGCTGCCCTCAGATCTCTCATGCCTCAGATCATCGTGCACATCCCCCTCCTCCCCAACACCTCCATCTGGCAGATCCTGAGGGTCCTCAGCCTTCCAGCTCCACGTCTCAGAGATCCTCTACCACCACCACCACCTGTGTCCAAACTCAGGGGCTGAGGGATGGGGTTGGGAAACCATCTTTTGTTTATAGATTCCATAATCTCTAATAATTTAATCTTAATTTAATTGAAAACAAGAAAACAAGACTAAAATTGAGACATAGGGGGTGCTGAATGGGTGACCTAACATGACACTCTAAAACTAGACTTGTACTGTCGACATGGACTGCCTGTGTATATCCCCAAAAAAGTCCCTAATACCTGTGTTGTACAAACCTTTTCCCTGATTAAATTAAACTAAATTAATTTAAGGTAAAAACGCTCCCCCTAGGGGGTAAAATCTTAGCTAATAAATTGAAATATAAAAAGGAAGAGACAAATCACCTCAAATTGATTCATATGCACCACATCTGGAGTAAATCATACCCACAGTAAGAAAGTTATGTCTGAGAAAATTATTATTATTTTTTATTTTTTTATAAAAAGCTTCTCCTAGTTTGTAAAATATGAACTTTTAGAGAAAAGTATAAAAAACAGATCTCTGCGAGTCGATTCCTTTGCACCAAAATCTGACCAACGATTAGGAAGTTATATCCCAAAAAACAGTGTTTTTCATAAAAAGCTCGCCTTAGTATGCAAAATATGATACAAGATCATGCAAATGCACCACATTTTGACTAAATAAAACCAACAGGGAGGAAGTTATGTCTGCAAAACAGGGTTTTCTAGAAAGCTCCCACAAGTGAGTAAAATATGAACTACAAGTGAAAAATATGATATTTACAAGATCGATCTCCTGCAGTCCAATCATGTCAACCAAATTTGGATCTGAGGCGGACGCAGCGACAATGACGATTCCATAACATTGTGATGTTGTAATTCTGTCCTTACATGTTTGTGTGCTCAATGTGTGATCTGACATGTACAGTGCTGTAGAAAATAAATTCCCCTGGTACAATAAAGTCTACAGTCTAAAGTCTAAAGTATTGACACCACTCAGTTCATGCATTGCTGAAGGAAATAATTCCAATCATTTTGGGGTTTTCAATGTTATTTTGATGAGTTCTAGTCAATTGATAATTAAAAAGAAAACTCATAACGTGTGTCATTTAAACTCAAAGATCTCAAAAGTTATTCAAAGTAACATTTTGTATTAACCTAATACATTTAGTTTGATGACTTTTTTTTTTTTTTCCTTGCTTCAAGCTTTCAAGAGTTCAAGTCCCCTCACCCTGAGAGTCTGACCTTTAAAGACAGGGTGTCAGACCTCTAGGGTGAAAAAATACCCCAAAAAAAAGAATATACAAGTCATATTTAGCAGTGTTCAGATTGTCCTTCCCACCATCGTTAAAACAATTATATGAAAAAAAACTACTGAAGAGAGTCAACGTTGAGTAATTTACCTTCAATGCAATTCATGTCAACTCAAAAACTTTACATTCACAATTACCTATGAAAGGTTTATTAATACTATTAAACCAGCGTTACAAAGTTTGAGTTTGGTGTCTAAACTCTGACCTCATCACCCCAACAGACATCTTTAAAATGGAGATTGATGTTGGGAGTGATGAGGGAACTACCTGTATGGGAGCATACAGGTGGATGCTGGGGTGCAGGTGAAGCTGAAGTTGTTGCAACTTAAACAGACCACCAGTTAGGAACAGGTTATGTGTTTATGCATGTTTGCAGCATTGCACTCAAGTTCTCTGCCTTAATAAGATCGTAAACCTCCCTCCATTAACTCGGATTAAATAAAGAATGAGGACAAAATAAATTAACGAATTAAATAAAGAATAAGAACGAGGAAATTTGAATTTTACATAAGTCGGAAAAATTAGTATGAAGAACTTGATATTGGTAAGTAGAGAATTAGAGACGGTTGCGCTCATAATACCAATTTCCGTATTCAGGTAAGCAGTAATTGATCATTCCTTTTGCTGTAGAGGAAAAGCTAACTGTTATCACGCAAGCTTGTTTGTTGATTGAATATATTGAATTAGACATCAAAAAGATTGATGAAAGCTTTTTTTTGTGTGATCTGAACATGAGTTTTAACGGTGGAGCCAGAGGTGCCAGGAAAGAGGTGGCAGAAGATACAAGAGGAGATGAATTATATGTGTGTGCCCGATTGCGTTCGATTGTCTAACTCTTTAAGCACAGACAATCCTGTCATCAGGAATGAACATTTGTTTGACTCTGATTTCTTATTCTCTGGTTATGCAGATGGCAGTACGAATGGATTCTCTCAATAGTTAGACAGAATTTGACGTGCTTACTTAAGTGGAATCTTCTATGGGATTATGAAAATAAAATGGCAGAA
Source organism: Lophius americanus (assembly GCA_037951165.1). Classification (NCBI taxonomy): domain Eukaryota; kingdom Metazoa; phylum Chordata; class Actinopteri; order Lophiiformes; family Lophiidae; genus Lophius; species Lophius americanus. The sequence goes on from JBBDHG010000057.1 coordinate 1,527,842, forward strand.
CATTATTTCTTTTATCGATTCCTCAGGGGACATATGTTTTACCAAAATTGAATGGCAGCTACTGCTTGAGAGATCCGTTGAATAACAATCCACAAGCACAACAATGTGCGTGGAATGGTATGGAAACCAGCAGATGTTGCCTCGGTGGACTTTAAGATAGAGATGTTGCATCGATCAAATTGTAATAGGATCTCCAAATGGAGAAATGATCACTTAGTATCTCTCCATATCAGATATTTCTTTTAATTAATCAGGAATAGAGCATGTCTTCAGCTTTGCAAGATGATCAGGAATGGTTGCAGACAGACCAGTCTCCCGCCTGATGTGTTTGACATTTGCGTGTTAGCTTGTTTCTCTGTTTCGCAACTGCCTTCCAACAGTCCAAAGATGCAAATCAGGAGGAATTTAAGGACCAGCATTGCCCAGAGAAATGTATGTGTTTGTGTGTGTTTACCCTGAAGACACGTGACATGCATTGCGTGTTTCTCCAACATCTTTTCAGTCTTAACAGGAATATGCAAATACAGACAATGGAAATGCTGAGATCTATATGGTAGCACCATGAAAAGTGACAAGTCTTTTCAGCAGAATCTGAGGTGTTTATTCTGTCAGCAGTCTCTCAGCCTTTATTTGGCTGGATTCCTGGACTACATATAGTTGCAGGTGGTATTTTCCTCCAAATCAAAGAGAATAAGTACAACAATCATTGCAGTACACTAACAGTACATCAAGGGAGCAGCAGGAACAATACAGTATATACCTGCTGTGTACACACTTTATATATTTCGTAGAACACAGTAATGTGAGATGGCAGACAAAGTCAGGGGACAGAAGATCTAATTGCTTCTCTCAAGATTTAAAAACACTTTTATTTCTCAATCATTATATTTGCAGAGCCTATTTTTTTTTATAAAAAGCAGAACTCCTTCATGTGATTAAAGGAATGTTTTAAACATGACAGAGTCAGCATGGCTTCACTCTGCCAGGGAATTGCATAACCTTTTCACTGATCATTTGACATTCATATTCTTACCTGTGGAAGTTGTCACTTGTCGTATCATCTTTCTAAAGGACAGTGGGATTTCAATCAGAGAAATCCCACAGTCCAGATGCAGAGACCTACAGATGCAGAGACCTACACATGCAGAGACCTACAGATACAGAGACCTACAGATACAGATACATACAGATGCAGAGACCTACAGATGATTAGCTCAAATCATTTTGTGTCGTCTCAGTCAGTTCTCCGATTGGGGTACACATACCTCTGGGAATCCTTTGGGGTACTGCAGCTTCCAATTTGATTTTTCTAGCGTTTTGGGGTGTAAACAGAAGATATGCACAAACGAAACAGAACACACACGTCTTTGAACGTAGCACTGCAGAGTATGTGCAGTTCAGTGTATGAAGTACATTTCATAGCCGTGGTGCGTAACCGAAACGGTTCTTAGGTCACAGTGTTGTTCTTATGTCAATGGTTATTCTCTTCGGTCCAAGGGAAAGCAAAACAAGAAGCCTGAGCAATCTGGAAAGACACCAGTCCCAGGAAATTAATGTTAAAGCGTTTTCATATTCATGACATATTCATCATATTTTTGTTAAATGTTGGTCGATAAAAATCAGTTTTCCTTTGTCTTCTATGGTTCTTGAAATATTTTTACTAGGATAAGTTTAATATAAAATGCAAATTAAATCCAATAAACCAAATTTTATATTTAGTATTCCTTACTTATATGCAAATGTTAAGAACAAACCAACACAATTATGATCACTTGAAGGGAGAATTTTGGTAATTGAGTGACAAAAATTGTTGCCTTAAAACTAGCAGTGGTAGAGCTCACTATATTAATAAAAAGGTAAAAATATAAATAGGACCAGCAGAATTTTGTTAGTCTCTCACTTCATTTGAAACTACAATCTAGTTTCATTCTCACTTAAAAATGCTGAAAATTGGTTGTCATGCATTTATGGCTGAAGTGTAAACATTTGAAGTGTAGGATTGAAGTGTGTGTCAGTTTGTGAGTATTCTGTTCAACAGGTCGTAAACGGATGGCGTTTTTTTATCGACAGTGAGGCACTGCTCCATGTAATGACAAGCCATAGAAAACATCTTCAGAGGTTCTCCAAGTGGAAGCCAGTAACTAGTTTGAATGGAAGTACTGTGCACCTTTTGTCTCAGCTTATGTCATTTGGGATTTGGGGTTCTGGTGTCTTAAGAGTGTACAGATAGCAATAAGCAGCTTGTGACAATGGTATTGTCTGTTTGTACTGTGTGATGTGTTGGCCCTAAGGCCGGGCTAACTTTGTCTTTATATGTGATTTTATCATCTGTTGTAATAATATTTGTCTGTTAATTTTAACCAAGATATGGGCGCTCATGACATTCCAGCAGATGTTGCCTCTGCAAGGCTACTTTTTTGGTGTGTGGTCCTTTGAGCTCATTACTTATGCAAACACTCTTGCAATAACCACTTTCTTATTGAATGTTCATTTTTCTACTGTTTCCATGATGCTGTCTACTGTTTATAATTATTCACAATAATGTACTGCTACGGCTCATGGCAATCGTTAGTTTAATCCAAAGACGAATTTCTAGATGTTGAGATACTTCACAAACAACCACAAACATAAACCTCATAGTGGCACAGTGGGAAATCCAAGCGCATCACATAATTCAGGGTACACATAGGGTACACATATATATATATATATATATATATATATATATGTGTACCCTGTGTATATATATATGTGTGTATATATATATATATATATATAAATATTTATATGTTTATTTGAAGATACATTGACCTAAGTTATTTCAGACCAAGTGGTAGCCAAAATCCACTTATTGACCTAAGTCATGCTGCAAACATAGCTAAAAATGATTGGTAGTAGCCGTTAATTGGCATCTTTTTTCTCTTATTTCACTTGTCTGAATTGAAAATACGTGAATACCTTATTTTTGGATTCTGCTGTGTTGTTTTACTCACAACAAAGTGCTTTGGCATATGTTTTTGAACAGTCAATATACCTTCATCTGTGCACATGTGTGTTTCTGTGTGTGTGCTGGTGGCTAATTTCTCATTGTGGGGAACTTTAGTGCTCTCATGTCCTCATTGTCTGACCTCAGTGAAGTGATTGCCTCTGATAATGCCATTAACCACTTGCCCGTAGCTCTCTGGGGCACAGTCAAGAGACTGAGAATAGAAAATAATTTTATTTCTGGAGAGAGTTGTTGATTTTTCCTACCCCTGATTTATCAACGGGCGAAAGATTTGACAAAATTTTTATTGGCCTATAAGTAAATTAATCAGACATTGACCGGTCCTTACCTAATAAGCCTCTACTTTGTATGCCACAGGCTGTGAGGGAGATAGATGTTCAAATGAATGGATATAGGTACTCAAATGCTGAAAAAAGTACCTTTTTCTGCGTGTCTCTCTAAAGAAAAGCAGAATTAAAGTATAACAACTAGATGGTCTTAGCAAGCTGAAATACAAAACAAACAGGGTGAAGATTGCAAATGTTATACCAACATCAGCATTAGCATAATAATTAGAGCATATAGCCAAACCACTACTGTATACACGCAGGAAGCCACTAATCTAGGTGGAGACTGTTTATGATGTTCATTGCAATTTTATTTAAACCACCTTGAATACAACCTTATCCTCATCAAGGTCACGGGTTGAGGGTGCGCGCTGGAGCCTATAGCAGCTGTCAATAAGTGAGAGGCGGGTAATACCCTGGGCGAGTCACCAGTTCATCACGTGGCAAACAAATAAATAGAGACAAGCGTTCAGAAACCAATTCGCACCCTTCACGTTCACTTTCCACAGCAAGTCTTTGGACTGTGGAAGGAAGCCTCAGTACGTGGAGAGAGCACCCGCAAACATAGTGACAACCTGCAAACTACACACAGTTGCCCCAGAGGTGATCAGAGGTGGATTTAAACCTCTTGTGAGGTAACTGTGCTACCCACAATGCAGCCCAGGCGTTGAGTTACATCACAAAATAAAAGGTGTCACTTGTCAAGCCTTTGAATTTGAATGTACTCATTTCTACTTCAATGCTTTCTTTAAATACTTGGGCACTAATTTTGGTCTCTGCTACCTTTATTGCACACATGTTTCTGTCTGCAGAAACATGAGTGTCCAAGGTGCCTAGCCTTTAGTCACATCTATGTATCTATAAATGTGCTATAACACAGGAACAAAAAAGTCACCAGGTAAGACCTGTATAGACAGGCTCTCCTATCAGGGAACGGCCAAGCAAACACTGGACAGTAGCATCTCTGGGATTAAAAATTGCTGCATCTACTGTTCCCCTGGCTCACTGATGGATGGATAAAGCCTTTGACTTTACCTTATTGAAAGAAAGAGAGAGCGCCAGGGGAGCCATGAAACCCATAGACCCTTCCATAAATGGGTTTGTAAGAGGCTTCAGCCGCGCAAACCACGGCTGAAAGAGCCCATTAAATAAAACCCTGCCCCTTAGCAAGGAGTTAGGTTAGATTCATCAGAGAGAAGAAGCCAAGATAATGATGCTCATGACCAGATGTGAGACGTTGGCTCCACTTACATATCATGTGGGACTGTGTCAATAACAGCAATAATAGACAGACAGATTAACATTATTTTATCAAGTTTTTCTGACATCTCTCTTTAGGGTTTGTGTCTGGCAGAAGCAGCAACATGTGGACACACAAAAGAAAGAATTCTTTATTAGTCATACGTTCACACAGTACAACATAGTGAAATTACTTCTCTGCATTTGACCCATCCCTGAGGGAGCAGTGGGCAGCCCCTCGTGGAGCGCCCGGGGAGCTAAGGATTCAGGGTCTTGCTCAAGGACCCTACGACAAGTAGACCCTGGTGGGATTTGAACCGGCTACCTTCCGATCTTCTGATTGGGAGACGGCCGCTCTACCCACTGAGCCACAGCCGCCCCAAAAGCACGTGTACGCAGATTTAGGACAGACAGCCTTTGATTTGTCCATAGAGTGGAGCATTTACTTACCTAAGCAGTCTGACAGTATTTTATTTATCACCCTCAGTATATGTCATCATATATCTTTGGCCTATGAGCGGGATCTGACTATTGCAGACAGACAGAGAACCCCCTACAGCAAATGCCCTGTCATTTGTCTCGCCGTGGATTAGAATCAGGGTGGGGACATTATACCACCTTCTTTCTTCCGCTGTGGTTGGGTGAGACCTTCACGGCGAGAGAAGGTGGAATACAGTATGGGCAGATTTGAATATCAATGCGGTCAGATAAAAGGGAGGCCATGGAAGGAGGGAGGAAGGAATTCTTAAAGGGGTCTCTGGTCGGACGGGGGCTGAGATGGAAAGAAAGGGAGAGATGCAGGGAAGACAGAGATAGAGATTTGTCATTTGCTCTCCATTCCACCTGCTCCCCTGTCATGCATCCTGCCTAGGGGGAATACACCCTGATGTATGAGGGAGACAGAGGGGAAAGGATGGGTGAGGGGTGGAGGGGAGGAATAAGTAAATAGAGAAGGGAAAAGATGGACAGGAGTGAGGATGAGGCAAAGGAAAGCAAGATAGAAAGCATACCCTGTTTTAAAAAAAGGAAGAAAATATATGCATACCTTCACTTATTTGAGGTGCCAAGTCCTGAAACACAGTAGCTAACTACAGGGGCTGGCAGGTATGCAAATTGGAGGGTGTACAAATGCACCACCAGATTACTTTTCCTGCATTTGCTATTCATATATTTGCAAGGTGACTCACTTCAGACAAAGCAGGTGATCAAGAGCCCTTTTCTTTCCCCTCTCCTTTCCTCCTCTGTCTATGTCCACGGACGAATAGCAGAAGAGGACAGCAGACAAAGGCATGAAGGATCCACAGTCTCAGCAGAAGTCATAAGCTGTACAAATCCTGAGGCCCACAAATGCATGTCCGCAGATTTGACATGTATTCTTTCTGCAAAACCCCCATTCAATCCATTTGCTGTCAGCCCCCCTTCAAACCAACTGCAGTGATAACGTGAGAGTTTAGAAGGCACAGAAAGAGAGAGACAAATAAGATACCAATATGCACGGCCAACAATGTCCCCTTAGTCAGAGAAACATTTGAAAATGTCTCTTTCTATAGCTTGATTATCTGTCGGAGTCATATGAGCTTTCATTCTGTCTTATCTCACAATTAATTCCAGGCCTGGTTAGGGGTTCCCACCTCCACTCGGGTTCCAATCAACCTTTATTTATATAGCGCCAATTCACAACAACAGTTGTCTCAAGGTGCTTTTCCAGAAAGAGCAGGTCTAGACCAAACTCTTTTAACTCACAGGCCCTGTTACTGCTTCATCTTCTCAGATTCCTTCCTCCTGATATCGGTTCAATGTAGAGGAACTATGCTATTTGTGTTTCCACTTTTGTATTTTCTAAATATTTTACAGCGAACCCTAAGCGCCAGATCCCTATAAGCAGTGTATCGTAATAGAGAGGATCAAACTTGCAGACTATGTAAAGATGCCATTGAGACTGTCCAGTACATGCAGTAGTGACAGGGTGAAAAATGCAAGCGGGGAAAGCATACACTGAGTGGAATAACTGATTGGCTGCATGCAGGAACATCTGTGCTGAGTATGGATAAGAAGTCTCTTATTCCCAACGGGCCACATGATCCAAGATCCAGTGGGACCTCGAGCTCCAAACTGACAAGCAACTGCTGCCTAACAAACAACACATAGTGGTGACTGACGAAAAGCAGGAGAGGGCAGTAATCATGAACCGACAGTAAGGAGCATGAGAAGACTGAAGAGTACCAGCAGCTAAAGGAACAGCTGCAGCAGTAGAGGAAGGTGAAGGCCAAAGTGGTCCATAGATACAGTACAACAGGGCCATGTGAACGTGTGATCCCCAAACAGGAAGAGTGGCTCCATCAGGTTTTAATCTCTGTCCAGAGTGGAGTCCCAGAACCCTCAAACATATTTCCATAGAGTACATTCACATACATGAAGATGATTCTTTTACTATCATTAGCAAGCCCACAACAAGGCGCTAACGATTTGTCTTTAGATGTGAAACCTGTTTTTTTAATGCTAAAAAACATAAACACAAGGGACCATACTGTTGGAATTACATTGTACATTTCCATTCAAAATCATGAATATATACCATTCTTCCATCAAAGGAGGGAATACAGTACGTAAAAAGTATATCTGCCATGCCCCCAAAGCTCTTCAAGGTGACGCATCCTCCCCAAGGTCAGACCTCCTCCTTCCACCAATCAACTAAAAATAAATGAAAGAGTGCAGCATCCTGGTGAGGGAAAGCGTAACAGTCGCCGAGCAGGGGTCTTCTGAAATCTCACAAAGGATACATTTAAAATCTGTTAATTATGAATGATAACCCGTAGTAGTAAACAAATAGAAAACACCATCAAAGAGTTTCACGTTTACTTATTCAAACAATTGTCTAATAGCCGCAGCTTCTTATAGGGTCACGAATAATATTTGATGTTTTTGTTCATATTATATGATATTCAATTACTTTTGTCAACAGTTGCTTCTGATCCATCAATCAATCAATCAATGGTTTGCGGTTTTTCAAAACTCAGGTACACAAATGTCCTGATTTTTTTATTTTAACAGACATTTTTCTTTGTTGATCAACACAAAAATACAACTACGATTTTCCTGCTTGTTGTCACATGAGTTCAGATTTTGATAAAAGTAATACATGAAGTTATGAAAAGTATTGGAACTCTTGAATAGATTGAAAGTTGTATTTAATAACAGTGGAAACCCAGTTTAAAATAAGCATTTGGGGACTCCATGAGTTAAATATGAGCAAAAATTCTTAAGGGTTTAGGATTACTTGCAAAGAACATAATTTTTTTGCCATAATCCAAGATGATGAAGGGCTCCCTATGAAGACGAGGAAATTGTTAAACCGGTGGCATGAGAGGACACTTTATTTTGTGTTTTTCTTTCATTCTTTGAACCCAGTTGTAGACCGGTCAGAGTTGTCAATGAAATGGTATGAATGCAGGGATGAAAGATTAAAACCGGGGCGTTACTCTAGGAAGCACAGAAGAAGTTGTCGGCATTTAATTTCACCTCTTTGTTGAGATTTTTTTTTCTTGAGACAGTCAGCAGCGTCAGCAGATTCTCGCCACCGGAACAAAATTCATAGGGCAAGTATCCATGTCAGCACTTTCTCCCCCTTCAGCCGCTGTGCAAAAGGACATAACACTTGTCAGCTGTGGTAAACTGAAATTATAAGGACAAATGAAATGGTCGGTCTGAGAGCAGAGTTGTTTCAAAGAGTGGGAAATACACGCCAACTTGTACAATGTCCACACATGGGTGGACATGGTGGTGTGTGTGTGTGTGTGTGTGTGTGCAAGGGTTTGAATGTACCTACCTGTGTCTCTGTGTGCTGGTCCTTTCTGGTAGCGTGTACAATGAAATTTATATAAAGGAAATGTTTATAATATAAACATTTAATACGGGTTAAATTATAATGCAACTGCTGCTTTACTTTTACTCCTGTTTTGGATATATTTGTTGAAACACATTTCAGCTTCACAATGGGCACTGCTAAAGTTGATGAGACATCAAAGAAAGTGACTGTTGGACATCTGGAACTTCCTTCGGACCGCCTCTTTACGCCGTCTGTGAGTGACTGTGAAACAACAGCAACAGTTTGTGAGCTGAAAAGCTCAATGTATGGTTTACGGTTGATGTATGAAAATGAATGACTGTCATGATTTGTTTGGTCTGTTAAGTACTGAGAAGAACACGCATAAGTGGCTGCAGATAATTATCCCTTTAATGTCCTGTTCAATGTTGGTCGTTGCATGTTTTAAGTCGCTATTTCTTTGTGAGAATTGTGTCACTTTGCTTATCCCGTTTATGATATCATCATAAATATCTGCAGAGTACGGGGCCAAGAATGTAGCCCTGGGGGACACCACTGGTCAAAGGGGCTTAAGAGGAGGAGGAATTAATCATGGCTACTAAGAAAGTCCTATTCAATATATTGGATTTCTTTTTTGGGCATTTTAAACCTTTGAGGACTTTCTAAACAGAATTATGTAACTTGATACAACCAAAAAAAATGGGTCGAACAGTTTTCTCAAAACATGGTTTACCAAAAGGTTGCGCTAATCTGATTAGTAAGTACAATTTCTGTAATTACAAAATTTTATCAAAAAATAATTTGTAAATCATTTCTTTTAACTTTCTTTACCTAACGATTTGTCATTTAATTGTCAATTTAGATATTCAAAGAAATTAGTACTATTGTTATTATTATTATTGTTGTTGTTGTTGTTATTAATAATAATAATAATAATAATAATAATAATAATAATAATAATAATAATAATAATAATAATAATAATAATAATAATAATAATTATAATAACAAAATTCAACAAAAAATGCCACAAAAGAAATAAAATATGCCAAGAATAATTTTTTCATAGTTTTATTTCTTGGAGAGGAAATTTTTAATGCTGCATTTATATATCAAAGAAGTTCCAGTCAAGCCTTTAAGGGTGAAAAACAATGTTGTAAATATGATTAAAAGTAAATTGCTCCTCAATTGGAGCCTACCTCTGACAGGGCAAATAGTGCATTCTTCTGTGATATACAAATCCGAAGCACATGCAGTAGGCCTTCATATCTGGATATCTTATGAAATGTGACCCGCATAGAAGCGTGGGCCTGTACTTACACAGACGTTGTGTGTGCTGCATCCCTTTCCCTGCCATAGTCAACCATACCAGCCTGGTAGACCTCCAGCATTGTAACTCCCTCCTATTTGTTTCCAAAGCTTTTCACACTGCTGACATCTGGATGGAGGTTCCAGAGCATCAGAGCCAGAACCTATTGAACCTTCAGGCAATAATACAGCTTCCTTCCCAAGCCATCTGGACACTGAACAGACACATAATCCTACAAACATCCCACAACATCATTGAACTGCTCAGATTGGCCATACTGCCATTTTTCTTCTCTTGGCCTGATCATTTTTAATTCTTAGAGCGCTTTACTATTACTTAATGTTTCATTTCAACTTATGACAGAGCCTTTTTTTTAATTCTGTCTTAATTGTTACTTATGTATTCTGTTTGTGTGCAGCTGCCGGTCTTAGCCAGGGCCCATTTGAAAAAGAGATTTTAATCTCAATGGGATTTTCCCAGTAAAATAAAGGTAAAATGAAATAAAATAAATTCTGGTTGTTTTGAATGGAGTTCTTGGGGAGAAAAATATTTTGCTCATGTAGGTGAAGTTTGTGTCAATAAGAATATAAGAGCAATAAAGACGTATGGCTTTTTATCATTAGAAATATCTTGTTGTGTTGGGGACATTTCTGTGCTTCAGCCTTTGGAGTGGTAACAGAACATGAAGTATATTGACTAAAAACATGGCAGCCAGGTTACATCACTGCCTCTGTCTCACTCCTCTGCTGTCTGTGAGATATGCACGTATAAAGGACTGCAGGCGTGTCTTGTACATGTGTGCTTTGCAATATGGCACCTTCTTGCATGCTGATGCAGCATTCTGAGTGTGTTCACTTCTTTTATACAGATACACATATATCTCTTCATTCACTGTCAGACTTGCACTCCCATAACTGCTCTGAAATATCACGTATTATAACCATTATGATAGTACCCAATTATAATGGGTACTAATTTGGCCCGTGTTACACCTTTCTTTAAAGTCATCATGAATATTGGGACTGAAGTCTTTCTATAATCTTTTTCAAAAATGAGGCTGTCCAATAAACACCAAGACCAGACCAAAGTACAGGACCTCCTCGGCAGAGGTAATATGAAGTTTATTTGTGATTGCAGCAGGCAGCTTGATTTTTAAACTTTTTTGTTCAATTTCCTGTTTCCAGTTCCATTAGTGATTGCTGCCTGCACCAATCAAATTCATTGACTGTGTGAGCCAGTCAGCAGCAGAGAAGTGGCTGCTGACTGCTTACCAGGTAATAGTGGGATTACCTGGATACATAACATCTTTTAAGACAAATCTAGTAGTTTCATTCCCATTCTTTTCTCCCATTCGATTCTCATGACCGGGGACAGTCTGCCTAAACCGGAGTGGATGCTATCTCAGCTGTTTGTTTTAGCACAGGAGTAAGCTAACTAATGGGATAACTGCCTGCTGTAGAACAACACCACTCAATCCTCAGGATTTTGACTCTTACTGGACGTTGTTACTTTTCAGATGGCCCAGTTTTTTCGGTTCTTATTGGAGGCATTTTCTGTCTATTCCCTCACACAGAGAGGACCCGGCGCTCTCATTGACACCTACCAGCAGGGGTTAGATTCGCTGTAGGCCTTACCGAGCTGAAAAGCAAGCTTCGATCCATTGAGGATCACATCCAGCAGCAAGAGGCTCTTTCTTTCTACTTAGCTTGTCTTGAGCCAGCAAGTAGCTAACAATCCCCGGACTCAGTCACCTCTTCAGCTGGAATCTGACAGCTGTCCTCCTCACAGCCAGCTACTGTTTATTCTTCTCTTCATCCTCGCTCTCCTGTTGCTGCTGCAACCACAGACCAGGTAATCAACCGCCCACCTCTCTTGCACGCAGACAGACATAACTTCAGACAGAAGCTTACTACCAGCACCCTAAGATTTGAATTGTTGGTGACTTCATCATCATATTCTTAGAACTCCCAGGTGTAATAAAATCTGTCTCTCAGGAGGCAGGACAGCTGATTTAATTGAACAAATTCCAGTTCACCTTGACATCCATCCCTCTGTTCACATTGTAATCGCACATACTGGTACAAACAACATCATGTCCAGATACTCTTTCAATCCACACCATGAGCTTGAATCTTGAACCTCCATAGTTGAGTCACTGGGAAGGACGTGTGTCCTGTACAGTCCTGTTCCAACCATGTCCTAAAGCTTTTGACGTATCAGCTGTCTTTTTAGCCCTCACCTTTGGATGCAATACTTCACCACTGCCACCGGACTTGGTTTTATTGGTCACTTTGATTCTTTCTGTACCAAAGGGAACCTTTTCAAACATGATAGTTTAAATCAAAACAGGAAAGGAACAGGAAAGCTGACCCAGAATATAATTAACTCCATGGCTTTTAGTTCTTACTGATATTTCCCCCAGCAAGACACTGCTTAGCTTCCTGATTCTGCACCAATTAGCTCTGTCGCTGGCAGTTTGGCTCTGGCTGGTTTTTATTTCTGCTGGATTTCTTAATACCTGTGAGTATCACCCTAAGGCATTCCGAAACACAGCTTCAGCCATACAGGCATAACAGAAACAGTGCGATCTCTGTTAAGACCACTTCCACCTCTTCTATTAACCTGGCTGCCTTACCCCATCACTCTTTGTACTGGTCAGTTCCTTGTCATCACAACTCAGAAGTGTTTGGTTGGTTGAACATCAAATTACTAGGAAGAAAGTTTTCATGCCTTTTCTCACGAGACTACACAAGTCTTAGAAAAATCTGTTTACTTACAGTTGATGTCACTCATGGACACAGGCAACGTATTCAATAAATCAGGTTTTTGTCAGCGTCGCAGCACTGAGTAGGCACTCATAAAAGTGACAAATTACTTCTTACTTGTATCTGAGGCTTGCACTTGCTGGGTCATAATTCTTCTGATCTCTGCTCTTGATACAGTAGATCATGAAAACCTAACGGATTGCTTTGAAAACTGGGTTGGCTTAAGAGGAACTACTGTAAAATCGATCAATCATTCTTCTCAAATAGGACTTTCGCTATGGCCATGGGTTGAGATTCTTTCTGACCTGTGGTGTCCCCAAGGGTCCATCCTTGACCCCTTTACTGCATATTGATGCTGCCACTTGGTCATATTATTAGAAAATACAAAATCCTGTATCATTGCTATGCCGATGATACACACATATATGTCCCATCAAAATCGGGTGAACGAGGGGATCTCAATTTCGGTCTTAACCGTCTTTCTCCCAGTCTGTCTGGGAGATAGCTGGGAGATAGCAGTGATGTAACTAGGATAGCTCCCAGCTACATCACCTAAATGCTCCACCTGTACGAGCCTTGGCGCAGTTTCAGATCTTCAGACCGAGCTCTGCTGGCTGTTCCAGAGTCACGCTTCAGGTATAAAGGCGACCCATCTTTTTCAGTCAGGACCCCTCAGCTCTGGATCTCCCTTCCTGAGGATATGAGGATTACAGAAGCAGTATCATCCTTTAAAACACATCTCTTTGAGAAAGCTTTTTAGTAATCACCTTTCCCAGGTGGTCTCTATTGGTTCTTGTTATTTGCAATTTTTTTTTGTCATTGTTGTTCTAATTCTTTGTTTTATCGTGTAAAGCACTTACTAACTTATTTTGAAAAGTGCTCTAAAAATTGGTTTTATTTTTACTGTTTTCTTGTGGATAGGCCTCAAAATCTGACGACCTGTTTTCTTCCCCAGGCCCAACCTCTCCTTAAAAATGTATTGAAATCTGTCAAAGACAAACAAACAGACAAACAAAAGGTGTTGATCACATAACCTCCTCTTTTCTCGTTAGCGGAAGAAACAAAAATAGTCGAATATATCAATAAGTCAATATATAGTCATATATATAATATAGGCAATATTATTATCTGTGTTTGAGGAATCCAGTTTTGGTTTAGCTCTTGTAAAGGGAGCAGAAATCATAAGCAATAAATTATAAGGGTAAATGTCCCTTTGGGAAGACAGTCTGGACTAAAACTGTCAACCTGGAGTCTGATATTTCTCATGAACCGGTGTCATTATGTCAGTGACACCCTCAATCTCTTTACATGTTTGTGAGTGAGTGGAGGTGAGTTAGTTTAGGAATTACAGGCTGGTATGTGTGGATTAAGGGGAATCTACTCATAAGCAAGAGGCAGCAGGGCTCTAATCCACATCCTACCTATATGTACAAACACATATACTGAACACACACCGCAACAAAAATCCGGATCACCCAATTAAAAAAGTTTAGATTTAATATTATGACCAAATAGCATTAGTGTCTGTTTTGGGTTTTACACAGAGCTGCTGATGTAACAGGGTGTAAATAACAGGAGGGTTGCAAATAGGTAAGATATATCTTTCCTGCGTAAACTGTGGGAATGCCAGTCATGTTGCAGCACTTATGTGGAGATTATGGCTGTGGTTTATTTCTGTGGCATCTGAATCATTGAGATGGAGCTGGAGCAAAAGTCTAATCCACCCCACTTCTATCCAAATCCTCCCAGGGCGTCATTATGATGTTATTGATCCGGTTACTGGCCCTGCTGAATGTCACATAAAGATGGATGTAATTTTCTTGGTATTAGCTGATAAAAGAACTGCACATGCTGTAGAAAAATCTTTCAGAATGGTATAGAATGATCGGATATAATTAACGGAAATGTTGTTCGACCCCTCCTAAAGGTAATCACAAGGGCTAAAGGTGAAATCCATGAGCACAAAGTGGTATATATTATTTTTTGATAGCGAACTTTGTGGGTTCTTGTATTAATTATATGTACTTTTATCCAATTTAATATATATATCTTTTAAAACTAGACCTAACAACAGGTGTAACTTAACCTGAAGACTTGTTAAAGCCGTAAAGCTGATTGAGGTGACATAACAAGAGGCAATCCTATGATCAGAGCTACACATTAAGAAGGTCCTCTGATAGTTCCTGTCTCACAGGATCAACACAGTTCAGTTATAAAATAGAAATAAACAAAATATAGTTTAATCAACTTTAAGCTTGGTTTACTGGACAATGATCAACAAAGTTGACCAAATTATGTTGCAGTTGCTGAATGCAGTCACCTTGACCACACATGGGGCCATTATTTTTCCATCTTAATAAAGTCATGAAATTAAATCTAACACAACTTTGATTTTGATTATAAGATCTCTCTCCTCACTCACCAGTGCATCCATGGCAACGCACCCCCCTACCTAAAAGAAATACTCACCCCACTTACCTTAACACGATCCCTCCGTTCTACCCACTCATACCGCCTCCTCCTTCCCCGGACTAAGCTCAGCACCATGGGTGATCGGGCCTTCTGTTCTGCTGCCCCTCATCGGTGGAATGCCCTCCCTGTCCATCTGAGGGCTCCACAGACGACTGACACATTAAAAAAAAAGACCTAAAACTTTCCTTTTTAGCAGAACCTATAACTTTAATTAACATTGCTGCTTTTTGGTCAGGTTTTTATATAGTTATTTTTTTATTGATGCTTTTATCTGCTTTTACTTTGTAGCACTTTGAGATTTGATCCAAATGTAAAGTGCATTACAAATTAAATGTATTATTATTTATTATTATTATGAACTTTGTTTGGTGGAACTTGATATAACTTGATTATGTCAATCTTACAAATTCAGTTAAATTAGTGACTGTAAATGTGAATGATTTACAATTAAGAATGAAAGGGCTTATTTTTAAGGTTGTACATCCACAATAAAAAACCTGCACTATAAAGTAAAGATTCACTTTTACATTACAGAATAACTATGAAAAAAACAAATAATAATAATAATAATAATAATAATAATAGTAATAAATTTAATTTATAACGCAATTTACATTTGGATCAAATCTCAAAGTGTGAAATAACACACATGCTTCTGAACATTTCCATCACACCATGACAAGAATATATTTTTTCACATATTCTTTTCAACGGTTTTGGTGAAACATTTGGGCTTTCATTCTACTTAATAAATACAACTTTGAGAATAGATTAATGCCTATTTAAAACTAGAAAAGCACTCTAGAGAGCACAAAACTTTCAACCAGACTAACCTTCAAAACTATTTTGTTTATTCTCCTCTCATTCTCTTCATGTGTTTAGTACATTGGCCACATTAAGATTTATATAAGTCTAAATCTTAAATAGACATTGTTGTGTGATTTCCTGTTCCTCTCCGTTATAAAACATCAAAGGAATAAGACAACAGTACCCAACTGTTAGGAACATTTAATGCAGATGTCTTCACTATTGGTTTGGGTGGTCTCCTGCTACCTACCAAAGTAATAGCCTAATGAGATACTAAACACAAAAAACTACCGAAATATATGAATAACTTTTTTTAACTGGACTCGATACACCCAGGCCTGATTACTACTACTACTACTACTACTCAATCAAATCCTCTCTTATATAGACCATTTTCAAAAGCAGGAAGTTTGCTAGTAGGTCTCACCAGTAGCACACTATGCCAAAAATAATAAGCAATTCCAGCGGAGATGAGCAAGAAGTTCATAGAAACACTTCAGTCCCAGAATGGTTACAAATCTATTTGTAAGACTCTGAGAGTCCACAGATCCACAGTGAGACACTATCTACTTTGAGAAAACTTGGAACAGTAGTAAACCTTAGACAAAGTGTTCAACCTTCTTTTATTTATTAAAGTAAAGCAACAAACAACAAATAACAGCACAGAGTCACAAACATGCAGAAGATTTGTGATTTGTTTGCTGCGAGTATTTCAAATATTACTTAAATAGCATCATTTAACATTATATAAATCAAAGGGGAAAAAACTTGACTATAAGATGAATGACTATTCCAGCAGCAGATGTGTGATTATGGGTCTATTAGAAAGTCTTCGGCGCTCAGACTCTACAGGGAGATTGTGATAGAAGAGTCTCTGACCTGAGCAGCAGCCTGGAATATCGCCCCCTCTGGAGTCTGGATACTGGTGGTGGTGGCTGGTCAATCTGCTGAAGCTGATGAATGATGAGGCTGAGGGATCTCCGAGGACTAGTTGGGAATAGGGGTTTGGAGGGATTGCGAACCAGCATCGAGCTAAAACTAGGTGGATGGAGAGAGAGTCATATTCAAAGACAGCAGCTGATGGTGATGGACCAAGCATGCAGGCATGAAACAGTGATGGATGGACGAGGCTACCTTAATAGGTGCACCTGATATCAACTAATGCCCCAGGCTGTGAAGGTAACTGAGACCAAGCATGAGTGAAAGGTGAGCATAACATGAGCAGTCTTTCTGATTGAACTTCTGTTAGTTCTCCAAAACAAGACATATTCTCATTCGATATGTAAAATATTTACATTCATTTTATATAAATAGCCAAGCTTAAAAAAAAAAGTCCTTTATTCATTCATGGAGGTTGTGTTATGTTGCGGTGATTGATGTCTTGTTGCCGGGACGACTTGTGACAACTGAGGGAAACTTCAGTTCTTCTCTTTATCAAACAATTCTGAAGTATAGGGTCAGGTCATCAGTCTGTGAGTTGAATCTCAAAAACGACTGGGTCAAGCAGCAAGACAGTTATCTCATACGTAAGAGTAAGTGCAGTGGGTTATGCAGTTATTGGAGGCATTTTTTTGCAGTTGATGCCCCTAAAGGTGGAAATTTGATAACATCTTTGTCGTCCTAATCAAGATAATCATTTAAAACTTCCACTTTGTATTTACTCAGGTTACCCCTTTTTCAGGATCCCTTAGTATCTAAGTTCTTAGTGGGTTATTTTCTTACATTTGTGCTGTTCACCATCCTTTCTTTTTGTCATGCAGTCATGTATGAGGGCACTACAGCTGGCAGCATCTTTATTGAGAAGAAAAAGATAAAAATGTTAACTGTGGATGGAGGCGCTCCATCTTATCATAGAAACATTGGAGGCAGCTTTTCAGGCATCTCATGTTTTGTATTCAGGGGTTATAACCGGATTAAGATGAACAGAGGAACCCAGGTGTATGTAGTCACTGCCTGGACACAATTCAATCAAAGCCAAGCCAGATCTGCCCCATCGTCTCTGTCTTCTCTTCCCTACTTCACTATTTCTCTTAATTTCACTTCAATTCACAATGGTCTATTGGCATGAATGATAGATGAGCTGTACGGGCTCTGCATGAAACAACAAACAATCTCTCCATTCACCATATGTGTCGGTGCATATCGTTATATACTTCCATATGTTCTCTTTTCAGATGATATGACAGGTTATCTTTATTTAGTTCTTGAATTTAAACCAGGTTGACGCTATTTTTGTTTTATCAGAAGACTTTTTAAAATCACATTTTCAACCCTACTGTGACATGGAGAAGTGTTTTTGTATTAATTGCCTCCGTTTTGAAATAACTGAACTTGAGATATTTCCATTCAAACTCTTGTTTTTCTTTAAAAGTCAATTCATTTTAAGTCATATAGAGCCAAATCATAGCAAATGATTTCCCCAAAGCACAATCCAAAGAGAGCAGGTCAAGACCATGTGTAGCCTTCAGGGACACAATAATTCCCATTGAGCAAGAACACAGAGGCAGTGCAAGTAAAAAAAAACCTTTTAAGGAACAAACCTCAAACAGAGGGGTGGGCGGCCTACCTTGATCTTTTTGGTTGAGAGGGAGAGAGACAGAGAGTGAGTGAACGATTGAGCGCAGGGAACGAGAGAGAGAGAGACAGAGCACAGGGAAAGAGAGAGAGAAAGAGAGAGCACAGGGAAAGAGAGAGGGTTGAAAGGACACAGACATTTACGGCAACAAATACAATATAAGCTACAATAATGGGATGATTGCAGATATTAGTAATTATAGTAACATTGATAACAATAATAATAATTAAAGCTGCAAACGGCGTTAATGGGCCCTTGCGCCCGGGCATCAGCTTCCACTGTTTGACATTTTTTACCTTGCTCACACTATATATAGTATTAACCCTTTTCCTGCTGCCAGCAGGTGGAAATCTTCAGAAGAGGACTGTGATCCAGCCTGTGAAGTTTGGGAAAGACACGGTTCCAAGAGACTTTTTTGTAGGTCCGGGTAAGATACAAAGTTGATAGAGCGGTCATCCACTTATTCGAAGTTCATTGGTTCGACCCCCTCGGCCCCTGCAGAAGTTATGCAGTCCATATGTCCTTAAGCAAGAAACAGAACAGTAAGCTGCTCCCAATGGCTGTACCATTGGCGTGTGAATGAAGGCGTGTATTGTTACCACCCTGGATGAACTGACGGCGCCTTGCATTGCAGTCTCAGTCAACACTGTATGAACGTTTGTGTGAATGGGTGAATGCTGGCTCGCACAAAGCGCTTTGAGTGGTGGAGCAGACTAAAAGCGAAAGAAATGGATAAAGTGATAAAAGTACAGTCCACTCACCATATACATGTGTACCAAGTTTCATATTTCTAGGTGAAACACATGAGTTATGCTTCTTTTTTGACATACTTCAGGGGGCGCTGTAGAGCCATCTTGCCACGCCCCTTCCTCAAAGGCAAATCCAATTGCGTGAAACGTGACCCCAGACATGCATACCAATTTTTGCGAACTTTCCAGCTTGTCTAATCCCTTAAACAGCAACTTCCTGTTCACCATAATTTGCTGCGTCACCATGGCAGCACGATAAATCAAAAATTCAAAATCCACTCAAAGTGCCATCAATACCTTTTCATGACTTATCTGACCAAATTTGAAGTCTGTGGAGTCAATGAGCTATTAGCAATTACTGAAAGTATCAAGTTTATCATTTCCCACGATCAGTTGGTGGCGCCATTGAAAAAGAGAAATATGAAAGTCTTTATGAAGAAGAGACCTTCTTCATAGACACCTCGTCAGGTCCGCACTTCTTTCAGTCATGAGAGAATCGGTGAAGTTCAGATTATATTCAATAAGACATCAATTTTGGTAGCTCAGCCACACCCATGCCAAAACACAAAAACATACATCCCTCACAGCAATGCTTCTCCAGCTTGCTTGGCTTTCCTGACCAGATTTGAAATGTGTTGGATTTACAAACTTGGGGTAATGGGACAAAGTATAAAATTTCCTGTTACCACTAAGTGGCACTATGACAAAAACTGATTTTTTTTTCCATTTAGGCCACTTCATGTGAGACTTTTATCGAAAAAGTGAATTTTGTGGGCATTTCGGATGATAGACGTAAAAGTTATGGCAATCTTGTGTTTTATGTGGAAAAACCATTATTTGCCACCCTATTCCTTCCAGATAGTTCAAAAAAGCTCAAATTCCCTGAGAATGCTTATTCTCTATTGATCTAAATTTGTCAATAGTTAATGAGAAAGCACAAAGACTCCTGTGAAGAAATTGAGTTAGTAACATGCAACATATTCACACACATTGCAACACACAAACAATCATAATCATTCAATTTACCTTAATTGTAAATTAAGTTAAATTAATTAAGAACATATACTCTCCAAAGCGTAAAAATTGAATGTGGAAATTGTTCATGCACAGCACAACAGAAGCATGATTGCGAGCATGAGCGACAGGGGAACACTAATCAGCCATAACATTATAACCACTGCAGGTGAAGTCAGAGTAACATTGCCTATGTCGTTACAAGCATCTACTGTCAGGTGTTGAAGTCGACGTATTGGAAACAGAAAAATGGGCAAGCATGCAGATCTGAGCGACTTTGACAGGGGCTACATTGTAAAGGTGAGACGACTGTTAATCTGAACTTAATCGTTTTCAGGAAAGCCAAATTCTGAGATAGTGATTATAACAAGAGGATTCTGTAGCTTCAAGTACCTTTATATAATAATATGTTACACAGTACATACATAGAGTACATTGTCATGAAACTTATCTCTGCATTTGACCCATCCCTGAAGGAAGAGGGGGTGGCCCCTGTGAAGCGCCCGGGGGACTGAGGTTTCAGGGTCTTGCTCAAGGAATCACGGCATGTTGTGTCAGGGGGTTGGGCTTTAACCCTGGTTTCCTGGTTGAGTGAAAACTGCTCTTCCCACTGAGCTAAAGCCACCAACTTAAGCTCAAATGTCCAGTGTTTTCCACAAACCATATAAAGTCTCAACAGACAAAAAACTCTTAAAAGCCTTTTCTTAATGTCAAGAAGAGAAGAAAAGAAAAGGCCTAATACTAATCTCAACTGGTGGATATTTGTACATATAGAGTGGTGGACAGTACGTTCACTACATGGTTTCTGTAATGCAACTTTGATTATTTACTTTACCGATGAAATACAATTAATTGTTGAAGATTAAACTTCTCTATCTATATAATAATGATGTAAGATAATAATGTAACTATAATTATAATGAATAAGAATAATCATAAGAATTCTCCTTCCATCACATATTATAGGTGGTAAGGAAAAAATGTGAAATATGGCCTAACCATTCATTTAAACTGCTGACCTAAAAGAGAGGAGGTTCATGGTTGCGTGGTGCATATTTGGTTCTGTGCGTGTGTGTGCTCACACTTTGCAGAGATGAGATTGGATTTTCTCTCTCCATTTGGGCCACCAGTGATTAGATGGGTCTACGAGATTTTAATCCTTGTTGGAAGGAGCACCAAGTAGCATGTGGCAAACATGCACACACACGAACACACACATACTCACACACTCATACTCACAATTAGTGATCCAGATGTATCTGGATCTACATCTGCAGGGAAGCAACCCTCATGGCACAGGTCCAAGCTGATTATTGATGATGGGCAGGGGTCCTTGGTGAAACCCCTCACTTTACTGTCTATCAACATGCACGCACACACACACACCAACACACTAACACACACACACACACAGACAGACACACACAAACACACACACAAAATAATAATTATTATATATAGTAATTTGCCATTCTTACAGTTACTTGTAACTTCACCTGTACCACAAAAGTATTGTAGAATTTAGGCTAAAACCCTCCTCTGTAGAAAGGTGTATTAGGACAAACGGGGTTGGACAAATGAATATTAAATAACTAGTTGCATACACAATTTAGATTTTTAGACTGATTTAATGACTCCATGTGTTCCATATCTGAGAGAATATCATATCTGAAGGTCTGGTTCTTGTCAATAAAAACTGTAACTCCAGATAGTCTATAGATTTGGATAGATTATCTTGCAACAGGCCCCAGGACACCGACATGTACAACTTTCATCCATAACATTAACCTTCTGGGATGTCCTATCCCTAACACTTTATGGGAGCATTTATAAACCTCATTATATTATGTAAAACAAGATACCGAACATTGGCATCTTTCTGGCAGCACAACGTCACTTCTTCAGTTGAACAACCTGTATTAGGGTAGTGAAAACAAAACATTTAGGGCCAGGGTTAGGATCCAGAAGGTTACAACTACCTCGCTAATATTTTACTTTTCATCCTTTTGCTAGAAAACAGCTCTCTGTGTTCTGACACATTTCCATCACAACAACAATTTCAACAATTTGTTCCACAGTTTGTTCTGTTTGATAGCATGGGCTTCGCTCCCCACACTCATCATTTAGCCTTGGGCGCTCATGACCTTGTTGCCGGTTCACCAGTTGTCCTTCCTTTGACCGCTTTGGTAGATATTAACTACTACAGACAGGGAGCACCCTGCAAGACCTGCAGTCCTGCAGATGCCCTCACCCAGTCGTCTAGACATCATGTCCCTAGTTAAAGTCGCTCAGATTCTTAGGCTTGTCCATTTTTCTTGGTTCCACCGAATACACTTACAGGACAAAACATTCACAGGACAGCGAGTGTTGCTCATTGTTAAACAGTTCCACCTGGTTCTGATAGAAAGGTGTCAGAACACACAGTGACATCACAGAGCTGTTTTGTAGCCAAAAAGGTGACCTACATAATATTAGACAGGTGGCTTTAATACTATGGCTGATCAGTGTACAGTGTGAGCATTAATGTTGGACATGTTGTTGGGAGAATAATTATACATTCAAGCATCATCAAACGTTACACGCATCTCAATCATAATGAGATGCCTTTTGAAATATTGCATTTCTTACACATTTTATTCTGGGCTTTTTTCATTGAAATATGTTGTTTTAAACGATTCTGAACGGTAAGCTACATATATACATAGATATGTACATATCTATACATTCTAGTTTCAACAAACTGCACACATACAGTAACGATGAGGAGCATATGTGTCTTTAAATATTCATATTTTTCTACAAATTTGAGTTTCCAGGGAACAATAATGGGACTCTGATAAGGTGACTTTGAAGATCCGCCATATCCTCCTTTCCACATGTCCAAAGCAATATAAACTAATTGAAGCTCTCCAAAGGAATGTAAGATATGGAATATACTGATGAATTTGATGTATGATGTTTTGCAGGGGGTCACCAGGATACCAGTACATCATCTTCAGATGAAAGCCTGTGATCCTGCAACAGCAGCTGCCATTTCCTCAGTCCTCCAGCGCAACTCATACATCCTCTGGCTCTGACACACATCATCATGTTAATCATACAATCCCACATCTCACACACACACACACACACACGCACGCACACACAAACACACACACACAGACACAGGCGTCTTACTCACATCATCCCAAATACAAGGTCTGCTCAGGACAAATGTCATGACAGACACACCATCTGTGACAGATGGTGTGTCTGAAGCCCTTCATTCCTCTTCTTTTACATTGATTTCTCCTTAATCAGCCCATCCTGTAGTATCTACAGTAGAACAGGCGTGTTCATGTAAGAGATCACGGAAGAGGAAAATTGTTTTTTTTTACATCCAAGTGGAGTCTTTGAAATCTCTGTCCTTCTACCAAACCTTTCAGTCATGAGTTGAAACCAGAGGGACATCTGGAACCCGGTTGAGCCTCTCGCCTCGGATCTGTAATGCCTTTACATAACACTCCAGCATTGTTGATCATCCTTTCTCTCAGGCAGGAAATAAAACATCTTAGAACAGAACAAAACAAGTGGAGCATGAAGGTTGAGATATATCGAAGGAATTGTCAGATATCCTCCAGCAGAAGAACAAGAGGCATATTTTGGTAATTTAATTGAGGAACAAAAGCAAAGGTGCTCACCGTAGACCTAGAAAGGGGAGACACAGCAAGAGGGATACGTGATACCGCTAGAGACTGGGAGGAATTAAAAAGGGGGTTTGCAGATGAAGAAATCCTGTGTTTATTGCCATGTAGACTTTGTGTCCCCAAACAATCACACTTTGTCCATCTTTTGATCTAAAGCAGCTCTCCGTGGATGATGCTGAATCGTGTCTTGTCTTGTTTGACAGTTTTTATTGCAACAGAGAGGGTGAATAATAGCCGTTGCCTTGCGTTGATGTGTGACTTGTTCTCAGAGGTGAGCCACACGCAATTAGTATGCAACAAAGATGCCTCTCAGTGGCCTGCAATCTGAATAGAGAAAATGAAAGTTGCGGAAAATATGATGTGTTTTTAGAGCCTTGGGAAAACGAGCTTATATGCACGTCATTCAAGCCTACTGCGGCAGATAAAACCCTGCAACCATTGTGTGCCTGAGAGTGACTTAGATATTGGTGTGAACCAACTGGCCGGATGCTGTTTTCAGAGTCAGTGACCTCCAAACACAGATGCAGAGCAGGGGAGTAAGGGAGAGGGGAACAGCGATCCTCATTTATCTACGACGTCATTCAAATCAGGAATGGAGTGACACTTCAATTAACTCCCCGTCCTCAGCAAAGTTTACCTTGGTCTTCAGAAAGGCACAGTATTTCATCTCATCCTCCAGGATTAGCCAATCATATTTCCAATCTTAGACCTGTCACCATGGTGTCGCTATGCGGCAGCTGGAAGTCATAATGAAAATCTTTCCGTTCCAAATAGGAACACTGTACTCATAGCATCCTTTCTTTTATTCTTCTGCATCCAACAGAATCTGTCTCTCCTGTTGACCGATCTGTCTGCCTACTTACCTACCTGTCATGTTGATGGTCTGTTCATCTCTATTCATCTGATTGCACCAACATTCTCTCTCCATTTGCGGATACAGTTCAGTTATTTTTACACATATCCTGAATGATGCATTTCATTCAACCTGTAAATACAGGAATCATTTGATCAATTCAAATGTAATATACTTGTTCCCAGTGATCCCATTCTGGGCTGGGTCATGCCCGAGGTTTGTGTTAAATCAGACACAATGTTGAACCTGGCATGCCTGCAGCAGAAATACCTCTGGCACAGTCCAATGTCCAAAGACCACAAGGCTCCTTCACAGCCCGGAAAAGCACACTCAAACAGACAAGGCCCAACCTCACGGTCTGACGAAGAGGAAAACACACTACCACTATTATGAGGCTACTTTAAAATAAGATTTATAAATGCTTACAAGTAGCTTATTACATCCACCAAGGGGATTCTATTTTCACTCCTGTGTGTTTGTTTGTTAGTTTATTTGTTTGTTTAGTTGTTTTTAAGCCAGATTACAGAAAAACTACAGGATCGGTTTGCATGAATTTTTCCTTAGAGGTAGGTTTGGCATATCCTAGAGGTGATAAGCTTTTGGTTAAGTGTTTCGCAGCATTCAAAATAAAATGAAATAAAATATTTACCTGTTGGCAGCCACAGGACACGACCGGCTCCAGAGTATTTAGATTTATTTAGATACTCAGAGAGTTTGTTAGAGATGTCAGTAGATTTAGAGGCTGGCAGTAACCCAGACATTAATAGAAAAATCACCAAAATCTCTAGGAGTTGCCAAAACCTACCTCTGGGTATAGATTCATGCGAATCCGTTCCGTAGATTTTTCGTAATCTTGCTCACAAACAAACAAACAGACACACACACACACACACACTCACACACACAGAGAAACAGACACACTGCTGCTGCACAGGAGGGTGACATAACCTCACCGGCGGAGGTAAAAAGCTATAAATGAATTTATAAAATGGACTCGCTATTTGGCTAGATTGGTTCACTGCATCTTCAATTTAAGGAGAAAAACAAACATAAAGAGTAAGGCGACCGTACAAAGTTAGGGGAGACATTTTGACTTTGAACTAGTAAAAATTATATTTAAAAAAAATACTATTTATTTACTGCAAAGTGAAAATGAACTTGTTATTATGATATTATATACTATGTATCAGGGCTAAAATTGGCCATCATATATTAAATAATTTGGTCCGTGCATGACAAGAGAAGAATCAGGAGGGAGAACAGAAAACTGACTGACGGAGTAGACAAAGTAACCGCTGACCAATCTGAGACTAAGAATTACAGTTAAATTAGGGCTCAATATTTAGTGAACTGTTACCCTTTTTATGTAATGAATTACAGAAGCTTACTAAATAAAGTAATCATAAACAATTCAAGAACTTCCAAAGTCTGTCTTATTGCAAAGTGGAACTGAAGACTCCACCATAGCTAAGCAGGAGGATTCGGTCTGAGGAAACACACACTTGGGAATCTCAGGATTGCGGTGGAGCAGCCTTTTCGGACCAATGGAAACACTGTTCCAGATGTTGTAGCAGGCCAGCTCTGGCCAGTGTCACCCACCTCTGCTTCTGGAAAGCAGCACCAACAGACAACTGAGGAATGTGCAGATTTTTAACATTACTGTATGAAGGCCCAGGATGGTCTGGTAGTCCCATGATGGCTGACAGAGGTTGAAACTGCCTCTGCTGCAGACAAGGACATCTGCAACGATTCAATGCTCTCCCTCTCTGGTGCATGAAAAAGAAGAAAAAGAAGAAAAACGTATGTCAGAAAAACGTATGTCAGAAGAACGTGTGTCAGAAGAACATTAGTGCTGTCACAACATTTTTGGGAAGTACTGTAGATCCTGATAAGTGGGCCATCATACAGCCTACAAGAGATTATTCTGGATGAAGCTTCCATCTCTTAAAGGGCCACTGCAACAACTGGAAATCACCCCACAGAACAGATGTATGTTGACTTAAGCCCTACTGCACAAATGTCCATGGTGAGACTGTAGCACCTTTATTCTTGCCCACTGCTCTGTATAAACGCTACAGAGGCAGAATGTGGGTTTCTTACTGGTCTGCATTAGTGACAACAGTGGGGGCAGAACCAACATTAAATTGGACATCTGCATAAACGTGTCAGTCGGAGAGGAGGTAGTTAGGGCCAGGGGTGTGTGGTCATAATGATCAACTGTGTGCAGCTCATAATTGTAAGATCTCAAAAGCAGCTGTAACACTTTACAGCTGATTCAAAAAGGGAAATAATTCTTCAGAGTGGCTCTTCAAATTTGAGAGACAGCTCGAGGTTCAGCAGCTTCTTCTGGTCCAAACATTCAAGATCATCTTCCACGTAACAGAGAAGGAAGATTATTGTTGTTGCCACGTTATATCCCTTCTGATGCTGCAGTACTTTACGTAATGAATGTTTTGTCTGAAGGAGGCCGAAATACTATTTAAAAATTAAAACTGTTGCTTTGTCCAGTGCAAACAAATATGGGCATCAAAGATAACGTTCTCGGAGGAGCTGCGGCGGCTAATTCTTTTCACCAGGTGTTTTAAGATTATCAAAGATTTTTTCCTTATTTCTGCCAAACAATGACTAGATGGCATGTAGATAGCTCACACCTCCATGAAACGAAGAGACCCTGGCCTGCTCCGCCTTTGATTAGCTCGGCATGATGATGACATTTCTCACTGAAAGAACTTGACAGCATGGGAAAGATAAAATGAAAAAAAAGTGGAACTCAGCTTCTTCAGCAGAAGTTCATTTCATCAGCTGTTCTCGAAGAGATAGTGAAGAGCTAGATGGCAGAAAATCTGAATTTTTGCCTTGTAATGGGAATATATCCTCCCATATGTGGTCGTAGTTCAAATATCATGCATACATTGGCTATTAACATATCCGTTTCAGTGGGAATGTTATGAGTTGTCTCACAACCATGAGATTTTTCATTGTTGATGCAGATGACTCACATAAAGAAATAGATCATGGTCTGCCATCATATAAGATCGTTTGAAAAGAATGCATATGGTCTCCTTAATTTTTTAATATGAAACACTAAGATGACTAAATATGAAGAAATCATACATGAACAGTGAGACATGTGATATTCACACTCAAAAAGAGACGACATGACCATGTAGAAGGACGGGTTATCCCATTTGCTGGTGTAGTGTGGACGCACATCTGTAATAATGACATTAGACATATTTCATATCGTATTGTTGAGCAGTATATCATGATATCAGATCAATTCTTGTATGATTAGATGAATTATGAGTGTGGCCTTCTTTTTAAAATGTGTACGCACTATTCTCAGAAAAGAAAAAAATCTATAAACCTCATGATCTGGGACCCATATTTCCTTTAATGTGCCCACCCTTCCAAAACTTTTATTGAAATCTATTCATAATTTTCTTGTTCACACCCACACACACACACACAAGCACACACACACACACACACACACAAATTTGCAGAAATTCACGAGAAGTGCAGAAAAAGTTTCAAATCTCAAGTGCCACAATGACTGCGATGTATTGATGTTGGAATGTTATGAATTGTCTCTGAACCATGAGATTTTTCATTGTTGATGCAGGTGACTCACATAAAGAAATAGATCATGGTCTGCCATCATATAAGATTATTATTATTGAAAAACACATTTGACAATGCACCATCTACTTTTCTGCAAGCCACTTATTGCCACGACATGCCTATAACCTGCTCAAATATTATTTCTGCTGCACGTATCTACTTACTTATTTACATACACGATGCTCTTTGTTGCACATTCAACTTGATGATGAAGCCTTTAGTACGTACACATTTACAAATTAAAGATAGGTGTAATTTGAATTAAATGATTGAATGACTTCTCTATCTAGAAAGAACTAAATAATTAAATGACGATTTATTGCATTTATCATATTTTGAAGCAATAAGTGTGCTTGCTATAGTCAGCACATGCATGTACTAAACACATCTATGTTGAAATAAATCAACAATAAATCAATGATTCAGTATATTCAACACACGTGTTTGCAGTCCATGCAACACAATGGTGTTAGTAAAGGAAATATAACTTTACTAAATTCATCATAAATCTATGATTTAGTCAAATTTACTTGTCTATTTTTTTTTGGGGATACACTTAATTTCAGGTAATGTGATCATTTTCTGATCTATATGTTGGAGTGTAATAACTGTCAGTAAGTTGAATGCTAAAAAATCAAAAAAAACAGTCACTAAGGGTCACAAAAGTACCGTGATCTATGGTGACCCCTGAGGGGAACAGCTGAAAGAAGAAGAACAACGTTTTATGATAATATAACATGCAATTGTTTTCTATTCATAAAACCAATGTTGGTGCACTAGCATTGTGGAAAAAAAATGTTAATGACCAGAAGATCACTCTTGCAAAATTCTCATCAAGAGGACACTGTCACAAGTCATATTAAGCTTATTTCACCTTATCATTTTTCTCCACCTCTGTCCTTTCTCTGCTGTCCTCTATTCTACATTTTGTAACCCCATCTCTCAATAACAGTGACCCTGATTGAATTCAATAATGACATGAAAAACTTTTGCAGGAATCAGTTCAAGACTTTAAGGTCCTTAAAAAACTTTAGATGTTTGATTTCCCTCAACCACTGCATCTTCTGCAGCCGCCGTGCGTAATTAAGCAACCGCCAACTCTTCTACAATAGATCTATGTCATAGATAATCAAAAAACTGGGACTCAAACATAGATTCAATACACTACTATACAACTACCCTCATCTGAATCAAGGGGCCAGCTTGTACAACGTGGGTTTATACCAGCTGATGCAAACATAACAAATATTATTCCTTCAATAGACTGGAGTGGACACGAGTCCTCCATCATTGCATCCCTCAGAATGTGTCCATGGTCATGAATATAGATTCAACACCCCATAAAGAAATGGGTCTCAACAACAGCATCTAATAAGAATATTCATACTGTAGACCAAGGCATGCATGAATAAATATAATTGAGCAACGCGGTGCAAAGGCACACGGAAATGACAGACAGCAGAAATGCTTTAAGGAGATGGAGAAAAGGAGGCGTTGAGGATTGTGAGCTGAATACTGAGCTTAATGATTAAAGGGCAGGGGAAGAAAAAAAAATGTCCTAAGCATTGAAGGTTATTAGTTCCTTGGCTTGCTTTTCTTTTTGCGCCTACTTTTTAAATATTATTTTTAAATGTAATTTCTTCATTTTCATTGTATTTCCTTCATTACCGCTGCCAACAACAGTTTTAGGATCTGCTTTTCTTTTGTGTGTTTGTGTGTGTGTATTTGAGGGTACGTGTGTACATATGTCTGTGCATGTGCTTGTGTATGCTTGAGTCTGCGTGAGTGTGTGTGTTTGTGTGTGTGGGGGGGGTTTAATGTGTGTTTGTGTTTTTGTGTGTGTGTGTTTGGCTTTTTGAGTCTATGGGTGTTTTTGTGTTTGATGTTTTGGGTGTTTGTGTTTGTGTAGAGGGATGTTTGTGAGCAGTATAACTTTAAATGGACTTCAATTAAAGTAAGGACCTACGGGAGGAAAACAAGTGATAATATTTTGAAGCTTACTTTCAATATTTATATCAAAATAAATATTCTTCACAAATATATCAGGAAACAAAACAAAATTTCATTTTTTTTTTTTTTACAAATTAGCCCAAATTCCTTCCCTGATGATGCCATAAGCATTTTCAAAACCCATACGGTGACATCTTGATGCGTCATTCCGAGTCAGTAAGAAGCAGAGTAGTTCAGTTCATGGTTTTGTCATATTAGGATTCAAGAATTCAGTAGAAAAAACAGTAATGACACCAATAATGCAGATTGACAATCATTCAGATGGATTTCATGTCTGTGAATTGTTGATCATTACATTTTATTAACAACTCAACTGGGGATGGAAGGGCATGAAGATGGAGAGTGATGATTGAGTGGTGGTAAATGTTGTGTATGCATATGTTTCCACGAGTGTCCTGGCCAAGACAGGCAGCAGCACAGTTATAGCTACAGACAGACAGACAATCATCAGCCATACAGAGAAAACATGAAATAATCAGAACGTTGTTGGCAAATGTAGAGAAAGATGGAGGAGTTGGTAAAGAGAACACCAAGGGAAGAGATGGTGGTTATATTAATGTTTTTCAACAGGCATGTCGGGGGAAAGGACAGAGGGGGTTAGGACACAAGAAGGTCGTGGGAAGATATGGTGCCAGTGAGGGAAATGTGAAAAGGGCAGATGGTGGTCAGTTTTTCAGAGAGAAGGAATATGGCAGTAGAAAACAAGTATTTCAAGAAGACGAAAGAGGACAGGGGGAGTCTGAGAGTGGAGGATGATGTACACAGATGGACTCTGCATGAGGAGTAACCTGAAGGATATTGGAGACTGGGAGGTTGTGTTCAGGGAGAGAGAAGCTTGACAACATCGGGCAGTGGTGTACGGTGTGACCTTTTATGGGAAAAGAGGAAGCGAGTCAGTGGAGTCAGGGTGATGGAAGCTGAGGAAGGTAGAACATCAGGAGGATGTCTGAGAAGAGCTAAGACAGATACTGGGTAGCATTGAAGAGCCATCAGAAGAATGGAAAGCCACTGCCAGAGTACTGAGGGACACATCAAGGAAAATGAGGAGGGAGGACAAGGAGACATGGTGGTGGAATGAAGGAGAGCAGGAGAGTCTTCACAAAAAGAGTGTGGCAAGGGGTGGTTGATAAGAGAGATGAAGTAAGCAGACAGGTGTACAAAGATACAAGACAACTGATACAGGAAGAGGTGGCAAAGAAAAAGGCAGTTGCATATTATGTGCTATATGAGTGATTGGAGACAAACGAAGGAGATGCGGACTGGTACAGACTAGTGAGAGAGAGTTAGAGAGAGAGAGATAGAGACAGAGAGAGAGAGATGATAGTTTTGCAGCAGTTTAGACTGATCAGGAATACCGTTGGAAATTGTGTGGAGTGTGAGAATTTGAGAGATGTAAGACTAGGTGACTTGGAGATCAGGAGACGGAGTGGGGTAGAAAGGGTGAGAGCAGCTATGAGGAGGACGTAGTCTCAGAAGGCAGTTGGAGCAGATGGTCTTCTAGTGGAGGCTTGGAAGTGTTGGGGTTAAATGGCAATGAAGTTTCTAACTGCCCAAAGAGTGGAGTAAAAGTGTGTTAGTTCTAATACGTGAGAATAGAGATGTGCAGAGCTGCAGTAACCCCAGAGACATCAAGCTGATCGGCCACACCATGAATTTGTGGGAAAGAGTAGTGGAAGTAAGATTCATAGTTGCATGGAGTGAACAGCGGGATGGGCTCCTGTGAAGAAAGATTACCCTGGATATGATATTTGCTTTGAGAATACCGGTGTAGAACCAGGAAAGGCCAGAGAGATCTCCATGTTGTGGTCACAGACATGGGAGATGTGGTCTGTTGTGATGAAGTATATCAGAGCTGGACATGTAGAAGGACAGGGTAGCAGCGACAGCAGTGTAAAAGGGTGTGGTTGGAGAGACTGAATGATCCAAAGGAGAGGTGGGGCTGCAGCAAGGATCAGCTTTGAGTCCTTTCTTGTCTGCAGTGGTGATGGATAGGTTGACGGATGAGACTATGTGTGTGCGCTGAGAGTAGACAGGCCGGTCTGAGCTCAGAGAGTTGAAGGTATTATTTGGAACGAAGGGGAATGAAGGTTAGCTATAGCGAGATGCAATACATGTGTGCGTGTTTGTGTGTGTGTGTGTGTGTGTCTGAATGAGAGAGGAGATGGAGATATGGTAAGATTTAAGGAGTAGAGATGGTGAAGGTAGATGGGTTTGAGTTCTTGGGGTTGACTGTTCAGGGAAATGGGGAGTAGATTGTGGGATGAAGGAAGGAGTGCAGGCACTGTGGAGTGGATGGAAAGGACCTTCCGGAGTGATTTGTGATGAGAGTGAAAGGGAAGGAGAATGAGACGACAGAGAGAACAGCTGTACTGTATGGAAGGGAATGGAGACAGAGTCATCAACAAAGAGGCAGGAAGCTGTTGAGGCAGGAGTGGTGGGGCTGACGATACTGAAAGGCTGGACAGGATCAGTGGAGAGGTCAAAAGAAGGTCAGCACATGTTGGCCAGATTGGTGATCGTGTGAGGTTGTTTGGTCTTATCCAGAGGAGCTGCTAGGCAAAGAAAGTGAGAGAAGGCAAAGAGAAGATGGATGGGTGTGGGGAAATGACATAACGGTGGCATGTAAGACAAAGAAAGACGCAGACGAAAAATCTGCTGTACTGGCCACCCGGAGTAACCTAAACCAACGCTAATGATCACATGATTCCTAATGATGGAGGAGTCTGCATGGTCAAGAACTTAAGTTATGTTAGAGTAGAGTAAAGTAAAGTTATCATGCTGACATCGCCATAACGTGCAATATATATATTGTGAAATGATTCAGCATTGACGACTTTGACTTAGGGTGATACACCATGAAAAGCACTTATCGCGCAAATTCCCACCGTTCCCTCGTTCAGAGACCTGAATGCTGACAGATATCCCCAAAAACCTATGAGAAAACAAACACTTTAATATATATGTTCTTTTTGAAGTAAGTATTTTTGCACGAAATTTTACTCAAAGCTATGTTTTGGCGTATCCTAGACGTGACTAAATCCTTAATTTTGGTGATGTTACGTATGACTCAATATTTAAAATGAAATAGAATAAAATTAGAAGCTGCTAGGAATGTTTACGTCATATTCTGGCGATGAGCAACCGACCGCCATTGAGAAATTTAAACCAGAGAAGGGCATTTTTAAGTTCATCCAAACATCATCTTTGCGTGTGTGCTGAACGATGACAGCTCGCATCAAATTCAAGAATAAATAAAATAAGCCACCTGAAGCGGCGATGTCACCACACAGCGCAATGCTCTCTCAGTGTGCTGAGCAGAGACACTGAAGTTGAAGACTTATGAGAATGAGGCCAGATGATCAGTCCCAGAGAGTTAGAAAGATACTGAAAGAGTTTTTTGGAGTCTTTGGTAGATTTAGAGGCTGGCAGTGACTCATAAATTATTGGAGGAGTCTTCATGAAATTGTCCCATATAAAGTGATCTTATTGATTCTGATTACATGATGTCTACCTGGACTACTGTTGTGCCTTGGCGGAGGTCTGAGTGTTTTTTCAAGTTTGTTTTGTTTTTATGAAGCAATGATTAAACAATTGACTATATTAAATAGCAATTGATATAATTTTTTACTGCTGCTATAGGGCTGAATAATACTATAACGACAACTAAGCATAAGGAGATAGACTGTGAGCTCTAGGAGAAATTTAGAGAATCTTCCTTGTTTCTTTTTCAGCAAAAGCCATTCAATTTATCAAACTTTAGTAGGTACCATCCTGCCGTTTTCATCGCAATTAGCTGATCGAAGCTGCATGAAAAGCTTCTCATCAAAATGTTGTATTCTACCTTCAATATATATTTTATGATACTTTAAAAGCATATTTTAATGTGAGTAGAAAAATCATTAAATATCATCACAAAATAATACTAAAAACGCTATCAAATGCTTTTACTGTGGTGTCACCATCAAGGGTTTCATTCTATTGATTGCTATAAGAAAACTATTTCATGAGTGGGCTCAGACCATTCAACTCTTTTAAGGGGATATCAATCTTCATCAAGTAAACGTCCATAACCTTAACACGGCTGACCTTCTCCTAACTAATGACCCTTTTTATTCAAACGGGCTCCACACCATGACGTGGCACCAGGGAGACAGTACCAACAATAGCCTCAGTTGTCCGTTCCTCTGTTACTAAACCATAATGGCTGTTACCTTGGCACAGTGATATCCGTCATATTCATCCAGCACCTATTCATTACAGGGGATGAGGCATTACAAACTGCAGAATATGGCAGAGCAGTGGCAGGGGCTCCCTCTGGTGTGATGAGAAAACACACTGGGTGTTTCATGCTGTGCATTATTGGCATAATAGTGTGCTTGTCACAAATGTGACAAATTATGTTTTGGAAAACTGAACAGAGAGAGAATGATAACAATTTGAATCTTGTGAAAATGAAATAGTTTAACTTGTATAAATGTGCCTATTAAATATATTTTCGTATCTGTCCATTATCCATTTCTCTGGTTAACACGAGGGTCTGGTCACCAGGATTCTCGATAAATCCCACAAAAATATTGCAAAACATTGAAACAGTCATGACTTTAGCTGCCACTGAGTTCACTGAGATCATGTCCATCAAAATTTACTCAGGGAATTTGGCTGCTCCTTAGAAAACAATAAACAAGCAAAAATGGCAAAGGATTAAATAACCCTCTGCAAGAAGTTCCTGGTACATGGACATGTTATGAAAGAGAATATTAAGCACTTATATTGATAAATGAAACAAACCCAGCCACTTAGAGGGCGAGAGAGAGTGTACTGGTGGTCCAAAGCCTGGAAAAATGGTGAGCGTCGTGAAGAAGAAGAAGAAGAAGAAGAAGAAGAAGAAGATAAATTCAATGAAAATAGTTTTATTGGTTTTTAATAATGCACATAGTCCGCAGGGTCAAACTAAAGACACTGTACGACAAGAGTATCTCATGTTAATTAGTTACTTCTGTTAACATGTACTTTTTTATTGCAGTTCCAGGTCTGCATGATAACATAGGCCCACTGCAGAGATTTCTCTTCATCACCATAGGCCTGTGTATGTAAGCTTTGGTTGAGAGTAAATCCTATGTTAAAAGTATCTGTGGTTGGGTGCAGACGGTTGCATAGGTGTTCAAACATGGTGACAATACGTCCTGCTCCTTTTTTAGGTCATCGTGTCGATCCATTGTTGAGGGCAGCTGACAGCCTTTCACCTACTTTTCAGCCCAGACACAGCGCTGGTGCTCGTCTCTGCTGGAGGAGGAAGCAGATTAGAACCAGATTGTATGGCAGGATGTGAGGAAGAGACCTTCTGGACTGTCCCAGATGCTTTTTGATTTTTTTAAATTATTTTTTTTTTCTCTCTCTCTCCCTCTCTCCCTCTCTTTCTCTCTTTCTCCCTCTATCTATCTATCTATCTATCTATCTATCTATCTATCTATCTATCTATCTATCTATCTATCTATCTGAGCTCAAATTATAAGGTTAAATGGCACTTATTTATAAGATCCAACAGATCCTTGGGTTTTGATTGCTATCATCTACAGGCAGTTCCTCAGCCTGTTCTGATCTGTTCTGATCTGTTCTGATCTGTTCTGATCTGATCTGATCTGATCTGATCTGTTCTGATCTGTTCTGATCTGATCTGATCTGAGCTGATCTGTCTATATCACATAGCTTTGCCACCTGTTTCCCCTGCCTTCTCACAAAATTTCTTTGGGTCATTCCCTTGTCCTTTTCTCCTCATCCCACCATACCCAGTCCAGTTTTCCTTCTCCTCCAAACTCTTCCCTTTGAAGGCATGGAATGTTTCAACATTTCCACGTACACACAAATAGGCTACACTCATGGCCAAGGTTGAAAACCGGTTGACCAGTGCAACAGTTCCAAAACTCCTGCCGATGGAAAAATGATTGCTTCAGCACACATTGATATCTTCTTGAAGGAGGAAATGAAATGCATGGGATCGCTTTACATCCATATTTCTCCTCTTTTCCTTTCTCTTTGGTTGGTTTCTGATGTGTTCAGCCCCTTTTGTGTCTTCAAAAAGCCTCACTCTTATGTCATTGTTGAGGGAATAGGTCATGTCACCTGGTGCGTCTCTTAAGCTTGGCTCTGCCCTCTGTTGCTCTCCTATATTTGGTAATATGGGCTCTTTCTTTTCTGTCAGTTTCCTCCTCTCCTGTCAGTCTACTCCCCTCCTTTTCCACGGTCCCCCTGGCCCACTGGGTCAGCTTATACGTGAATCATGTGAATGAATGAATTATAATAGTCAGTCCCTGAAGTGACGGACCTTCCAAAATTCTTCCAAGAACACATCGAAGGCTCATCCACAAGAGTCACAAAAGATCCAAAGAAAACATCCAAGGATCTGCAGCCTTCTCTAATCTTAGTGAGGGTCAGTGTGGCATCCATGAGTTGTGCGGTAGAAGCCACTGCTGACGTCAGAGAACATTGTGGCTTGTCCAAATTGTGAAATAACTGTGTCACACTTTGATGACCCTCAGAGCTTTAGGGAAAGTATTCCATGGACGAGTTGAAAGTTGAGCCGTTTGAAGACGGGGGTCCTGTTACATCTGGTGGAAACAAAACACAGCATTCCAAAGAATGAACATGATACCTTTGGAGGTGGGGTTGGAAAGTTGTGTGACTGCTTTGCAGCTTCAAGGCCAGGACGACTTTGGAGGAATGGAGGAAACATCGATTTCATTCTTTTACAAAAATTCCAACTGAGAATGTCAGGTCATCATTATTTGATTTGAAGCTAAAGTACAACTTGGTCAGGCAGCAGGACCATAAGATTAAGTCCACCTCTGAGTCAAGAGAGCTTTGGTGGGACCTAGTTCCCACCTAATAGTTCATGCTCAGGGACACGGACGGAAATTCCAACACAGTGATGTCTTAGGCCGATCTTCAGTTATTGGACATGTTTGGTTAAAAATGTTGTTTCAGTTACATTCAGGGGGCGAACGCCTCTTCACATTGGGGATTTTTGGATAACCTCATTGCCTTACTGAATAGGATTATCATTTAAAACTCTGTGTTGTTGTTTTATGAACACATGTAGAATATAGTTTGAAGATCTAATACAGAATCATTAGGTTCAATGGTTTTTCACAGCACCAAATCTATTTAGCTATAATGATGTAATTGACCAGGGCTGATAGGAATCAGGCCTGAGCGTCTGAAACCAGCTATTAATGCCGTTTGGATCCATTCTCTCAAAGGGGAGATATGATTTCTCACTGGCGCAGTTGGTTTAATTTAAATTATTTTTGATCCAATAAAGAAGATCTGACACAATTAAGTATAAGATACACACAAAAATTGAAAAAAATACCCACTAAAGGTCCATTACTTTTTCACAGCACTTTTATTGCGTGTTTGCTGATGGTCTAATTTCAAAGCTCTGGCAACTGCTGCTAAAATCAAAGACTTTGCACAAGATTTGGAAGCAGGGATTTGTTGTTACCTCCTCTTCATCAAGGTACGGTGTGCGGTTGGGTGTGGTATAGCTCTGCAGGACAGTCAACGTTCACACAGTTCAGTATTCTTTGAACTTATATTGGATAATATTAGGTCTTTGGATTCTGGCAGCTGAAGCACATGGAGGTAACGGAAGATAGGTGAATATGGTAAAAAATATAAAATAGCAAGATACAAGCATATATTTGAGATAAGAAATTCTCATCAAAAAAGGTGATATTGACGAAAAAAAATATGTCCCAACTGTTTTTTCTGCTGGTGGGGTCAGACAAAAGGAGAAATGGATCTTGCTGTGGGTGCAATAATGTTGTGTTGCTGAATTAATTGTTTCCACAAGAGTTGAAGTAGGATGTGCGTAATATGATTCTATGCTTCTCGTGATTCAGGGGAATTGCATCAGGATCCAGCTGCTGCTCCTTCTACACTGCATGTAGAGACAGCAAAAGAATTTGCCATCAAGTCCCGATCGACCTTCCCTCAACAACCTATCCGCCCCTCCATCCCTCAGTCCTGATCCTGGACCCTGCTGGCGGTCATGATGAATGATTCATTTCTCCAGCAAAAACAGCTGACTCGACCCTGAGTTTCAGCTCCTTATTTCCAAAGTGGGCAACGGCTAAATGGCTTTACCGATAGCCTTGCCTTGCCTACTGACCAGCTTCCTTCATCTGATGTTGCAAGTTCAAAAGAAGAAATTACAGTTTTATTACTGCTGCCCCTCATCTCTGTCGGCAGTTTAAATTGTAGTGTAGAGTATTGAAATATTTTGATGTAATGAAGGAGCAGCATCAAGGTCGCAAAATAGTTGACTGGACTTCAAGCCTGTCTTTTCTGATGACCTGGTGCCTGCAAATTAACAAATATACTCACAGTGTGACATTCTGTGATGACGTTTAACAGTGTTCTGCTGCAGGGGGGTAAATGGTCAATGCCAGAATGATTTACATCACAGTACAGTATGTAACTGTGTTTGTGCCTATGGGTCATGAGAGGATCCTTGTTTCTGTGTCCTTCACCTCCATCTCCAGCACTTATTATGGACATTTAAAATTCTGTGCCAGCTTCTAGATTGAGCAGGGGGATTACTCATGTTCTTCAGATATTGTTCTCCTCGGTGGTGCTCGGCTTTGCGGCTGACTTAATGAGAGTTGAAGGCTTTGTTGCAGTGAATTTATCAATTCATCCAAAAGAGGAGGAAAGGTGCAACACCGAGGAGAAAGAAAAAAATAAGGTAGCTACTCTCGGCCGCTTTTCTCAGTGAAAGGGAATGACAACTAATACCAGAGGGTACTTCCTTATCTCCAGCCTGTCAACACAGAAAGGCCATATCATTCACTGGGGGCTTTAGTCAATGGGAAAAAGTCATCCATCTACGGGAGTAAGCCCATTCTTGAAAACAGTGGTGCTGTATTTCTTGCTGTGACTCGGCAACCTTTATCATACGGTGTTTACGGTAGAATGGTTCCTCACTCCGAGACTTTCTTTCATTTCCTGATTTCAAAGCAAGGCTGAGATGTTGGCTTAGAGGAAACAGGATGAGGTGAGGAGGCAGGAAGTGCATGATGGGACAAAGAAGAGATTATGGGGTGAGCGGAGAAGATGAGGTTGAGGTTCAAAAGACCTGCTGACCACATGTGGTTGTATAAATGTGTTTACGTCAGTGAGAACATTGCTCTCTCCAACAAATTTCTTTATCCCGTGTTAAAGGATCATATTTTAAATGATGATGCAGTTTTAAAGCT
Organism: Lophius americanus; assembly: GCA_037951165.1. Classification (NCBI taxonomy): domain Eukaryota; kingdom Metazoa; phylum Chordata; class Actinopteri; order Lophiiformes; family Lophiidae; genus Lophius; species Lophius americanus. The sequence continues at coordinate 1,567,358 of JBBDHG010000057.1, forward strand.
CTGCTGGACTGAGAGAGACTAAATGAGATGACTGAAGTTTGAAAAATAAACACGAGAATATGCTTGATCGTAGGGGTTTGCATTATAAATAAATAAACAACTTGGGAAAACATTATTTATACCTATTGATGAGGATTCATAAAGTTGACACTTCTGTGACAACAAAATTCCAATGTTCCCTTGGGATCCTGGATATATGTGTTCACGGCTGGGTAAAGAGTAGCAAGGTTCAAAAACGGTTAGAAAAAAAAGAAGAAAAAGACAGGACATCCTTTAATCTTCACTAAATCTGTCAAAGCCAAAACTAGCAAGACCACATCCTGCTAATTCTCACTGACACCACATCGGTTTGAGCTAAAGACAGTATCTGCATCACACACACTGTTGAAATCCTCATGCATATAAAATACTCATTACAACAACTGGAGACCAAACAGCAGTCAGTGAAAGGCTGAGTGATCACTATACCTTCTGAAATATTCCAGTACCAAGACAAATCAAAACCTTTCCACGAAATTCTATTTGTATTTGATTCTTACTGCATACTGACAGAGAAATATGACTATCTGTTATGATATCACTCGCTGCCAACTCTCTACCACAGCAGCTACAAACCTTTGCAATGAGAGCAACATATTTGGCGAAGTTGGGAGCATGGCGAAGATGAAATCAAGTAAAATACTCTATTGATATCAGCATTTATTTAAAAGCAATGATGTGAAATATGAAATACAGCAGCAGGAGATGAACACTGATAATGATGATGAAATATAGTGGGAGGGGATGATGACATACTATGGTCTGTGGTAGAAAAGCCAGAAATTTCACTGGCTGATATCAGGTGTGTTGACCTTTCCAATCATTTAGTATTCTAAAATCTGTCAGTAAGCAATGAAGACTTTTGAGGCTGCCGGGAACGTCTGTCTGTCTTTGATGGAATCTTAGTCCCACACCAAAGTATGTGCTAAATTAACTTTTGACATAATAATGGAAATAAATTTGGTCTATAAATATCACATGTCAACCTCACAGTAGAGGGAAAAATCAGTCAGCAGCATACGCCGATTAACTGGTTGTAATGGCACCTGTCAATGGCAGGGTCATATCCGGCAGCAGGAGAACATTTTGTCCTGAAGCCGACGTGTTAGAAGCAGGAAAATGGACACGGGTGAGGAACTGAGAGACTTTGACAAGGGTGAAAAGCGATGACTAGATGACTTGATCAGAGCACCTCAAAAACTGGATCTGTTGGCGGGTTACTGGTACTGCCAAAGTTGTGTCAGAAAGTAGAACTACAGAACCAGCTACATGGTGCATGTGGGGAGAGAAGACAGGGATCCATGAATGTTGGTTCAAAGTTTGTGTCAATTTATAATCTACAGTGGAGTAGTGTGAGGTCAATTTTATGAAAGCCAAGTCCGAGGGTCGGAGAGTATCCTTTCACTCAACATTTGATCACACGCAGGGCTTGAACGCACCTACAACTGTTACATTCTGTCTTCTGAAACATCTTTTCGATTTATGGAATCCCTATAGCCCAATGCCTTAGCAGCAGCTTAATAAACAGTAGCCTACAAAATAAAACAAGGAATTATTCAGATTCTCAATCCTGAGATGTTTTAAAGATTCCTTTACAAAGTAATAGTAGTGTGTTTATTGGTGTTTATTGTTTTCATGTAAAAATGTGCAATAAAACAACTTGGTTTGACAGATCCAGCTAAATGCCAGTGTTGAACAAGGAATATATCCTTTCAAAAACACACAGATTTACAGTATGTATGATTAGTAAACAGAAAGTAGTAGAGAGGGATGCACACTCATTCCTCACTTATTTGAAGAAGATCTTTTAGCAACTACAAACCATCTTGTTGGGGGGGTTTTGTCTCTCCCTTTTTGTCTCTCCTGAATGTTGATTCATGTCATTGGCCAACTTTTTCTATTTAATCATAAATTGTTGCAAATGGGATTATTTTTCAGATGGCTTTTCTCTAAACTCTGCAAATCTCCTCTTTTCATAACTGTCTTTGCTAATATGTCAGCTCAAAATGACAGACACCAACATGCAGCGTTTGGAAGCCCAAACTAGAGAACTGGCTTCCTCTGACATCGTCCTGACAAATCACATGACAGTGACTTTATAGCCTCGTCTGATCGGTTATTCACTTTATTCTTTTTTAAATCAGAGATGTCAACATGGCCTGGCTTCCTTGTGGTCATGAGAACGTCTGCAGGAGCACGGCCGCACACTCTCCACATTGATAGGGTTGCTGTTTTACTCGCTGTAAAGTAATCAGAGAAAAATGGGGAAGAAATGACATCGCAGCATCACGACAGGACAGAATCAAAACTACCTCTGAAAAAACAGGGGGAGTCTGGCTTTCTGTGGCTTCTACGAAAAAAAACACCACAGCTGATAAGTGACCTGGTGGTGGTGCCAATTTAAAATTCATAGTAGTCATGGAATTGATATGGCATTTTTATGGGAACCATAAAATGTTGTGGAGAATGTTATGCCACTTGATTAAAGACACCTTTTAAAAATAAAATAAAAATGAGTTTCTGTGAAAAATGCCACTCATTTATGGGATGTTTGAGTGTGGACAGAACCAACCAACTGAAAGGTCAACATGTTCGCTCTCTGTATTGCAAAATGATGTTTCCATTCAAAGTATGTGCAGAATTGTAGAGAATAAAAATAAATTAAATTACAATACCTGTGGTTGATGACGGATCATGTCAGTGACTATGAAGGATTGAGGATCTGTAGTCTCTGGGAGGCTCACATCCACTTCCATCATTCTCTGATACGATTTGTCGCTGAGTTAATTGTGAGGTCATGGGTGGATGGGGAATTGCACATCTTCCTTGGAGAGCAAAAAAAACTAGATCACCCACTCACTCAATCGTTAAAAGTAAAGTATTGTTGTAACGATGTGTACAACTGTGAGCTTTGTGATTAAAAGGTAAAATTAAATAATAATCTGAAATAAATTGACAGAAATAATGAGTAAAAACAAGGGTTTGAGTCCAAATTAATTATAATTTAACTTAAGAAATTAAATATAAATAAAGAGATCCTTGCTGCAAAGGATCTTGCAAAGGTTTTTTTTCATTTTGATAACGTCGAAACAAAAACTGTTTAAACATGTTTCTTTGTTATGCTGTAGTGGGAGTGGGAACACTGTTTCAAGAAGGCTCCGGGTTCAAGTCCTCGTGGGAGCCTTTCTCTTTTGAGTTTGTTTGCTCTCTCAATGTGTGCGAAGGTTCTCTCCAGGTACTCCGGCTTCCTCCCACAGACCAAAAACATGCAACACAGGTGAACTGGTGACTCCAAACTGTCCACAGGAGTGAATGTGATCATGGAGTGTGGTCTGTCTCTATGCGTTGACCCTGTGATGAAGTGGTGGCCTGTCCAGGCTGTAGCCTACCTATGGGCTACAGCCTGGACAGGCCAATGGTGTGTGATGGATGGATTGTTTGTTTATGGGTCTGTAAGTTGATTGAGCATCGGATAGAAATAGGGTTATAAACTCTAACTCTGATTGTTTCTTACGAAGCTATGAATATTAAATATTATGAAGAGATACTGCTTGATATCTCAATCCAATGGAGAATCTTCGTGATCTGCTGACCAAACATTCAGCGGCAGCCCCACATACCTAGACAGATGGGGATACATGTATGAATACATTTAGATTTGTTTTTGATATCTGTCAGTACAGCAGCACTTTGCTACACCAGCATTACGTCACAATAGAAACAGCTGGGGGTGAAATAAACCTAAGTAGAATAATCTCCCAGAGGTGGTTTAAAGTGAGTCTGTGGTGCTGGTTAGGTACAATAGATGATGTTGTAGGTCAGGTCTCTGACTTGGTGTTTGGCCTTGTTTTGCAGCTTTCCTCATGGTTGGTCTTGTACATTCCTTTCCAGGGACAGGTTGATCTCAGAGCCAGGATAAGCTTGAGTAACAGATGGTTGCTGAGGCAGGTCTGGCCTTTCCTTCTTTCTCTCTCTCTCTCCTCACAATAACCCCAGTGCTGTTCTCATGGTAACACTATCTGCCAAGTCTGAAGGATTGGATTTTTACAGGACACATGAGCTCAGCACTGTACGTGGGGTGGAAGCTCTGCTCTCTCTCTCTCTCCTTCCTTCCTGCACCTTCATCTTTCTCTCTGTCTCTATTGAATGTTTCATTTCTTCCTCTTCCCCAGCTCAGAATCTCTCTTTGTCTCCTTTATCTGTCTCCACCTCTCCTCAGCTCATTTGTCAGCCCTGATTGTTGAGTAAACCATGGCTTCTCTTCCTCCTCAGTGTTGTCACCATCCAGAATTCACCAACCAAACAGAGATTTATCAGTGAGTGTGTCTAAATCTGACTCCAATCTAATCTCCTGTATCTGAGGTGCTTTTGGTCCTGTTTTCCTTGTTTCACTCTATCCTCAGATGGCTTGCCTCTACTATATCATCCAGACCATAGTCTTGGATATGATCCCTCACCTTAACAAAAGCAATTCTGCTGTCACGTTCTTGCGGTGTGTTTCTTTTTCTGTTTTTACTTCATCAGGGACACACATGCTCAGATACATGCAAGCACACTTACTAAGGATGTTAGATTTAGATAGGCACAGCATGATGCAGGAAAGGCAGCCAGCTGTTCTTTGGTCCAACATAGATTTCTGACACAGAGGCCATCTGTGTCGACTCCAAACTGAGGCAGTGAACCATTCGGACTTCACATTTACAAATCAAATGCAAGTCCACATATCCATGCCCATTCTCCAAAGTCTCATCCCTCAAAGCAGAACTTCAAATCAGCAGCGTTAAGAAGGGAAGCTGGCTTTCTGTGTGTCTTTCTATCATTCCATCCACAAGGTGAGCTCACCTAGCTCTCCCTACCTCCTCTGCTCCTATTTCTTTCTCTGACGGCATTGTAAATGGAATGAGTCTGGTTGCATTGCTGTATTACGGTAGGATAAAGTATCAGTGCTGGTAATCTTCCGTGGATTAATGGCTTCTTCTTTATCTGCTGTGGCTGCTCCGCTCAGATGTCTGGCCAGGCCAGGAGCCTCCTGCTGGAATACTAATGACAGACAGACAGCTCCAGATCTCCCTGTCCCCAGCCCAGCCCAGCCCAGCCCAAGGGACCTGTGACTGTTGTGTGTGTGTGTGTGTGTGTGTGTGTGTGTGTGTGTGTGTGTGTGTGTGTGTGTGCGTGCGTGTGTGTGTGTGTGTGTGTGTGTGTGTGTGTGTGTGCGTGTGTGTGTGTGTGTGTCAAAGTGTGAGTGAAAGAAAGAGGGCACATGTGTGTGAAGTGCATGTGCATGTGGATAGAGAGGGCACAGAGAAGAAGACTGCACGCGTTGAGAGTGTGTTTACGCGCATGCACGTTTGTGCTCACGCGCGTGTGTGTGTGTGCGTGTGTGGTATTCACCCCCAAGACCCTGTCGCCTCCTTTGTGAGGTAGTGGCTGTCCTCCTTGTCCTGGCTGACACCTGCTTTACATACAGGAGGGGCAAGCCGGAAAGGAGGGGAGGGGCCATGATGGTGAAATGAGGGTCCCCTAGGATGTGTGAGAGGGACACGGAGGGAAAGAGAGGAGGGTGAGGAAGGAGGAGGGGAGATACAGCAGATTAGTTGAGGAAAATAAAGCACCATGTTGAAGTGAAAGAAGGAAGCAGAGGGAGAATTGAGAAATGGACAATGGGAAATATGAAGAGTCCAGCAACTGGACTCCACATAGCCGCCCTTTCCCTGAGACTCGTTCCATACAGGCATCCAGTCTGTGGTAAATAACCTGCTGTTGGCTGTGCTTATGGTAAAGTAAAGTCAATTCCATTCCCTTAGCACGGTCACTTCATCCCATAAAGACTGTGGTCTAAAAATATCTAGAAGGTCCTTCATGAAAAGGAAAAGTACCAACACTCAACACCATCTGCTTCTTCAGTGAAAGAAGAAAAGAGAAGGAGGAGGAGGGGGAGTGACAGGAGCACACCATGTACCAACTACTGGCCATGCTTATGTGATTTGGAGAAGAGAGGAGAACAAAAGAGGACCACACACTCAGAGCTCACCTCACATCCAAGGTGGAAAAAGAACCAATTTAAGAATTAGAAGATTAGAAAATGAAATGGCAATTTATGAAGAAACTAAATATCAGACCACTTTTTAAAAAAATGGGACCATGTTGAGAAAATATCATTAGGACAATATCAGGAAATACATGGATCAAAATCATTTTCCCCGATTTAACATTTGTCTACACGTGAAGTTCTCATGTTTTACTCGTACATCTTTTACTGAATCTCTACTTCTATCCACTGAACTATAAATTACTCTTCGTTATGTATACAGGCCCAGAAAAAACACACATTTGACTGTAGTATTTCTATGAATGTCAGTCTCATTTAAATGTGAGAATTATGTGAACTTGGTATTTGATAGAGAATCTATCTAAGGACCTTACATTAGTATTAAATGATGCTCATGAGGAAGAGTTCAATGAAAAAGATTATTGTTTGATTTTTTCAAATGTAGACAAACAAACTTCCTGCCTTCATTAGGTCTTATCTGCACAATATTGTTAACCAATATTGAGTTTAACCAATGAGTATGTATATAGATTTGTAGTGCCGCTGTGTCCTGATCTATCCAGATTGAAACTATGTGGACACATACTGGAAAGGTATGTCGCAGAGAAGAATCTAAGTTTGGCAACTTTACATCATATTACATGGTGGAACTATGTCCAATCTAAAATAAGGGAAGATTCAGCTTGATGCATCTCCCTGGTCACACAGCAGAAGAGCCAGGGATCAACATTTTTGGTGAAGTCGGGCCCTGAGGAGCAAGATGGAAGCTAGTAACGGTCCGATCGATGTGGCTGCTGTTTTTACATGGACTTAAACTGTACTGTAAACTGTAACAAAGGCTAAATTTGATATTACTTTATATCTCTGTAATGCCAGTATCATGAGCTTTGCTAAAGAAAGGTAGAAAATAGAAATTGCGCATTTATGTTAAAAGCAAAAAACCACAGCAAAAACACAGATGCATCTGAATGTATTACTAATTCCATCAAGAAAAATGTTTTCATGTGGGGAAAATGCAACATATTACTCAAGTCTTTTCATTCGTTACCATCACCAATCAGTGTTGGAGGTCAGGTGACCAATCCTTTTACTGTTTGTTTATAACCAGGATATCTAAACTTACGTTGAACAGTTTTAATAACCTTTTGCGAACAGGTGACTTGGTTATGAGGCTTATCTAGTACATTATATGGAAAACTGATTTCTTTGTGTGTGTTTTTTTTTTTAAAGAATCCCACTACTGTGACTCTATTACTCTGATTGGCTTGGTATCATGATGACGTTTAACAACTAGTCGGAGTTCTTTCCGTGAGGAGTTACGTCATCGTGCCAATCCAACCAGAGTAGGCTGCGTCCTGGCACCATAGCAGGAGTCGTATGGATGAACGGCCTCTTTATCTGCTGCGACTGCTCTGGTCAGATGGACCATCAGCTTTTAATTAGTGTACACTAACCCCTAACTCCAGCGACAAAATAAAAATAAAACGTAACATTCTTATGATAAGACTAATATTTTTCTCCGAAACGTGTGGAAGAATTATTGGCATCCTTTGTGCAGCCCCCGTTTACAACAATAACTACCCCATGTCTCGTTTGTAGTGTTATGAGCTTTGAGGTACCTTGAGTACCAAACAAACTCTTCAAACCCCTCAGATTCTGAGGTTGACGCTTGTGGACTCTCTTCAGCACGTCCTTCAAAAGTCCTGTAGGGTTTGGTCAGGTGACTGGGAAGCCCATGGGAAAACCTTTATTTTGTGATCTCTGAACCATTTCTGGGTTGATTGTGAGGCGTGCTTCAGATAATTGCTTCAGATAATAAAGTTCTAACCACCGGCAACTTTAAGTTTCTCACCAAGGCTTTTCAACTTTTATCCAGTATTTGATACAGTCCATAGAACCATGTCCATTAACAAGATGTCTAGGATGTTTGGAAGAAAAACACTTGCACCTCATCAGACGTCCACCACCAGACTTCACAGTGGATATGAGGGGCTTTCCCTATGGCGTCCTTTCTTCCTACACCACACCCATTTTTGATGTTTGTTGCCCAAAATGTATGTTTTGATCTCATTTGACCTATGACCTTGTTCCTTTGAAAGACCCAGTGGGGTTTGGCAAACTGTATACATTTAGTTTGTTTGTCCCAAACAGCTGGCGTTGGTGTTGGTGCAATCTAGTGCTGGTTAGTGAGACTTTCTTGCCCCAAGTTTTAAGAGATCTCCGCATTTTTCTAGCTGTAATCCTGGAGCCTTTTGCCTGTTGAACAATGATCCTCACATTGTCTGGGGTCAGTTTGTAGTAGGCACATCTTCTCCCAGGCTGATTTTTAAGTCTCCAGTCTCATAGAACTTAACTTTTTAAACTGGCATTTTTAACTGCTGAGAGATTTTCTTGTATAAATTGCCACAGGTTAAATGGGATGAACCAATTCTTCTACACCGACTAAATGTAGGATTGCATGTGGTAAATAAAATCCTCTTCTCCTCCTTCTGACTTGTGCAGCTCAACACTCGTTCTTCAGATATTATTGGCATCACTGCCAATGTTTACTGTTTTTTTTCCCATTGTGAAGAACATCAAATAGAGTAAAACCTGTTTTACCTCCTATTTATACCCCAGTAATACAGTAAATCATTGTTTTTATTCAGAAGTTCCTACTCAAACAGGTGAAGTTAAAAATATGAAATAGGGCTGGAAATATGCTTCTTTTACATTTTTATTGCCGGATTTCCTAGTGGTGCCAATAATTGTGGCATAAACATTTTAGAAAATAAAATATTTCTGTTGTAGGGATTTCATTTCTTTACAAATTTTCTGACTTTTAGAGTGACATTTCTGATTAATTTGAAATGATCATGGGTAGACGTTCTTTGCATCTCAATTTACAAATTTGTTTTTAAGGTTGCGAGTAACTGTACATTTTGTCTTCATATCTTTAAGTTATACTTTTTGTTTAACAATTACACAGTACATTGTGAGAAAACAGGTCTTATAAGTAAGAATCCTATTCTTACTTAGGATTCTTACTTATAACAAAGAGTAAAAAAATCTTAACTTCCATAGCTGTCATTTTACAATTATCAATATTTTATAAGCAGTATCATGCAATAATTTGCTTATCTGAATACAAACTGAGTCATAATTTTCAAATGACTGAAAAGTTTCCGTTATCAGCGACAAATGTAATTTTCTCCTGCTTCTCAGGCAGTAGTGTATATTTTTGTCTTCCTCCTTGCGACTGATCAGATGTTGGTGAAGTCAGATGTTGAATGTGGTAGACATCGACTGGCTGGTTGGAGCTATGGGAAGAGACCGCTCCTTTGGTATATAAGTGAACATGTGTGTGTGATTAATACACCACCACAATGTTTTCATGATGCCCTGATGCGACTCCTGTGAGGTCCTCAAATTTCTCTCCTTCTTTCCTGCTCCTTTTTGCTTAACCATTTGTTTGTATTCTTCCTTCCTTCTCAGCTTCCCTGTCTGAGCCTTTTCCTGTGTAATCCCTACCAGTTCCTTTCTTTCTTCTCGCTTGAAGAGATAATGAGCTTGATTTCATCACCCACAGTCATCTGACAAAATTTTGAATTATAAAATGAACAAAAAAATCCACATTGATCATTAAAAAATCCCAAAAGGAAGTATAGGAAAAATAAGTATTATACCAAGAATTTGATGTTACTATAGGGAACCTGATGAAACCTTTTTTTTTTTTGATTGGTTTCTCTCTTTTATGCAGACGACGCTACTGAAGATCAAGTCCATTTCTGCTGAGAGGCATGAGGCCTCAAGCCGTGACATCCCGTTGGGACGCCAACGAGATGGGCACGTTCACAAGCTGGAGGATTTCAGCTAGTTAACGCTTTCACAGACATTTCCATGGAATAATGTGAGGTCTGGTGTGACCGAGACAAATTAAGCAAAAACGGCCACTAGAGATACCCCGAAAAAATAAAGAAAAGGTTAAACAATAACTACAGAAATCTGGACAACCGAGAGCTGAAGTTGAACAAATGTGGAATGGCAATGTGAAAAACCCCCAATGTGGCCCCCAATGGTGATAAGAGCCATTTGGTACATGCATATGTGTGTGTGCATGAGTTTTTGCCCAGATGCGTATGTGCATGAGTGTGTGCCCATATGCGTATGTGTATGAGTGTGTACCTTAGAGCTGTTTGTGCCTTTTTGATGTACTTGTTCTTCGTTGCTACTCTACATGTTAGAAGAACACACACACGCACATGTCTGCATTCAAGTTGGTTTTGATGTTGATAATGACTGTGTAACAGAATCACTTTGACGATGCTTGAAGCATTTTGGGTTTTTTTTTCACCAACAATCAAGATTTACAATTAAAAATACTGCGGCCCACATGAAAATGTGGTCATAACGGCAGCCTCAATAAAAAGAAAACTGACCAGCCTTCTATACCCTAAGCTAGATATGAGGTGGGGCCATTCCACAGTATTACTGACAAACTATGAAAAAATAAAGACAACAATGTATACTAAAAAAACACATATATAACATTTTAAACATATCTTTCTCTCTAATCTTACATTCTAATAGTATCAAACAATAAGGATAATAGCGCAATAAAACTAGTGACCCTACACCCATTAACTTAATGGTATGTCCCGTAACCTTTAAAACAGTAATCAAAGGACTGGGGACTCTTTGAACCTTGACGCCCTGCAAAGGAGACACACACAGGTGAGTAACCAGAATCTACATACAATACACACAGCCATTATTTCAAGTAACACTTAAATCACAATAAGGTTTTCCCTTTCATATGACATTTGAGATACTCATTTCATCTGCCTACCTATTAGTTTTTGTTTGTCTTCACAGGTGTGGCCTTCAATTACAAAGTCTGAAGAAAACCATTAGACCACAAATATTCAGTGAAAACGTTTAACCTTTGTTGTGTCATTATTTTTGAATTGTCCATCACATAGTTGCAAAGTTGATGCAAAATTGTAGTAACGAAGTTGACCTTCATTACAGATGTACTGAAGAAGAATATAACTAAGATAAAAGGCAGATCAGAGTCCACAAAACAATTATTCTTAGTTGACTTATAAAAACCTTTTGAATGTAAGTTTAGGTTTTTGTGGTTTTAAAGAGAATATCTAGAACAACTAACTCCGAAAATAAACCTTCGGGCCCATTTTAAGTCCCCCAGAACTTAAAATGTCCTCACAAGAATAGCGAGCTCTCTAAAGCAGATCCCTCCAACCACAGCTAAACCAGAGCACACACTCACAGACGTGCAGGCAGCTGCCATTGGCTCTGGGAAGAAGGTCCCCTCCTGTCTCCATCCCCTCTTGCCTTCAACTGCTGGCCAGCCTGTCAGTTCCCAGGCATCAAGCCAGCAGAGGTGATACCTTCTTACGCCACCCAGTGGTTATCATCCGTTATGCAGCACTTGACAACAAGGGCTCTGTCATCCACAACGTGGTACAAGTTGACATCCAAAGTCTTCATAGTTCCACTGGTGGAGAATGAGATCAACATGAATGCTCAAACTGGGAGTGAAGGTTCATTCCTTTTTTTTAATAAAATCAAATAATACATGTTACATGATCTAAGGATGATGATGCTGTAGTCTTTCATTCTCCTTGGCCCTCTCTTTATGCTATACTGGTTGGCCTGGATCATCTAGCTGCTCATGAGGCACTTGCTTGCGTCATACCTATTCAAATACCCAGATAAGGCATTACATTATAACCACTGACAGATGGAGTCTTAAAGTATTTGTCTCATTATAAAAGGCACCTGTCTATGTGTTGGATGTATTGGACAGCAAGTCAACATTTCCCCATTGAGTTGATGTTTGATGTAAGAAAAATAGGCCTAAGAATTGAGAAAATGACAAAGGGCAAAGTTCTGATAGCTGGACGACTGTATCGGAGTTCCTCACAAACTGCAGGTACTGTTGGGTCTTTCTGGTCTGCAGTGGTTCATACCTTGGTATAAGAAAGGACACCATGCATATGAGGAGTGAAGACTAGACTGTGTTATCACACAGGAGAGCTACTGTGGGCAAATATCTGAAAAAATTGATTCTGGTTCTGTTGGAACGGTGTCAAAATACTCAGTGTCTCACAGAGCTGTATGATGACAAAAAGGGCACCTACACAATATTATGCTGGTGGTTTTGATGTTATGGCTGCTCGATTACATTCACCTTCAAAATGCAGCAAGTTCACCGTTTCCACTCATACATAATCATAACTTTCAATCTTTGTCTGCAATCTACTTAGAAAGAAAAATTACTTCTAGGGCTTTATAATGCATCTGCAGCTTGGAATCTGTTGTAGAAGGATTCGGTTCCGGAGCAGCTGGGTTGGAGAAGTAACATAAGGTTAGAAAATGCCTTGACTTAACAATTTGTGCCAGTGTGATCCAGTCCATGATGAAGTAAGCCTTATTTTGCTAATTAAAGAAGTAATGTGAAATGATGTAACTGGTATATGTATGTTGGAAGGTTTGCTGTGCTGCGGCTGTCTCTGCCAGACACAAACGCTCATGACCTGATGACCTCCTACTATTTGTGTTTGCATGTTATTCTTCTCTGTTGTTGTTTTGTTTGAGTATTAGGCTACGCCCCCAGAATGTTCCAAGCCTACAGTGTTGGCTTCAACTATCTACCACAGCCATGCCAATCAAGAAGTGACGTTCTTTTTAATTATCTTCAATAAAGATCCATGAAAACATATTTCAATCAAAAATGTATTTTTCTTGGTTGAGTTTATGCAGTTAAGACTAATCTGTAAGCTGTTGATTCAAATGTTTAAACAATTTTTCTGTCAGTATCTTGTAGACTCAGACTCATCGGACTGAACCATACTGCTCCAGTAAGAGGGGTGTTTCCTGAATCTCATCCAACAATCTCAAGATCTTTTTTTCCTCCCCTGCAATCAACAATAGACTGGCCCGCATGGTCTATATAACCCTGCTGATAGGAGTAAACTATTAGTTACCAGTAAAAGGTAACTGATTTAAGTAAAATCATTAAAATAAAATAAAAGATTTTCTGTCTAGACTAGATTGCCTAAAATGTTCATAATTACTTGATGTCATAGAAGAGACTAAAATGTCAACACTTCTCACTGAGTGATACTTGACTAGAATAATGTTTCCATTATGTATTTAATTCAAATAATGTTTCAATTATTTGAATTAAATAAGACTTAAATGTAAAAGGCTAAAACCAGAGTCAAAAAACTTGACCGAGGACTAAGACCAAATAAATAAATAAAAAAACGGGTAACACACAATTCACCCTGAAGTTAAGTTGGTATCCAGTAACCAGCCTGATCCAACAACTGTACTAGTCTATTTGAGGTCAAAAGTCACTCAACAAAGTAAAGAGAATCTAGACCTACGCTGTCGTCCTTGAGACTAAGGCTATATCCTCATTAGTCCTCAATCCCCTGCTTTGTAGAAGCAACGCCCTGAATGAACTCCTCAAATTAAATGTGAAGTTACGTCTGAAACACAGTTTTTCACAAAGAAAACTCCCCTAGTGAGTAAAATATTGATTACTATTTGACTATTAGAGAAACATATATAAATATATGCCAGATGATGGTGTCAAGTCCACCATCATCTCGGTCGCTTTGGAAAATTACATAACCTTAAATGTTTCTTCAGTTGCCAAAGCATCAAACACTCTGATGAAACTGGTTCTCTTGGGGGCGGCATCAGGAAAGGACGAACAAGAATTACCTTTGGTGCAGAGGACAAGTTCCTTAGAGGTACCAGCCTCAGAAACCCCCGGTTGACAGATTTGAGTCTTCATGAAGGAGTCAGAGTTCAAGTAGCACACACATCTCAACAGCAACAACATTCAGAGAACAGCGCAAGAATCAGGCCTTCTCGGTCGAAGGGCTGCACCACTGCTGAAGAAGGTCAATTAACCCGATTGAGATGGTCTGAGATGAGTTGGACTGCTAACCAGTGCTCATTTAGAAAACAAATACTCATTTATGAAAATATTTTACACTAATAAAAGCCTAAACATTTTTTTTAGAATGAAAGCTTTTTTTTTTTGCATCCTAAATAATGTCACTGGTCATTACATAGTGTTGATACCTTCAGCATGGTTTAATAATAGGGAGAATCATTTAAAAAAATTGCATTTGAGGGCGCGTCCAACCTCAAACGGGTTTTGTGCCCGAGCTTAGAGATAAAAAGAGGAGTGAGGAGATGTAGGCTAAAATCTGCATCTCCTCACTGATGAGGAAGGTGAGGAACAGGGTGCGGGGCGCTGAGGAGAAAAGAACAGGGCCTCAACAGTGGGGGGGCAGCGCAGTTCAATAAGTAATTGTGGAGGGGGGTCATCCAGGTCCAGACCTCATTAAGAAAATTGTGTGGGAGCGTTCAGGCTCTGAGCTGACATCATGTCAACTGCCTGCTTTTCAAGTATTGTAAGTACATCAGTGAAGTTATTTAGGTCACACAGATTATCAGGACCATAAACATAATGGCATGAAGCGGTTTTATCAGGAGTCATTTTTGAGATACCAACGTGTACCAACATTGAAACATCTGACATATATAGACTCAGGGGGTGAGTTTAAGACCGGTGCATCGCGCCTCAGCCAGTATTTCTTTTGATCGTCTTCTTTTCCTCTTTTGATCTTAATTTGGATTTTGAGGGGGGGGGGGTTCTTTGCCATCTGAGCTTCCATAGATGAGAATTGGGAGGATTTGGGGGATTTCTTTGCAGCAGGTTTAGAGAGTCCGAGGTATCAATCAGAGGTTGATGTTACACTGATGCAATGTTTCAGCTCATGCAGAAGGTTACTTCTAGAAGCTGTGCTGCCTATATTCAAACTTACCAGCAGATAAGAGAACATTTTCTAACAGGGGCAAACACATTTCAAAATGTTGTTCATTGAACTGTGCAAAATCTTCTCTGATAAAGCTTAAAAACAGCAGAAACATTTTTTAGAGCATTTAAATCTGTTTAATTTCATGCTTTGGAGCGTGATTCAAAGCATTCACCAGAAATAGAATACAATAAAAAAGATATCCTCCATTCTGAAATATTATACATTCAAGAGTGCAATTATTTTGTATCAATAAAATAAAACATCTTTGCATCATAGAATATAATATCTCTTTTAACTGTATTCTTTATGAATGTGAAAGTAGGAAATATAGCATTTAAAAAAAAAAAAAAAAACAGAAAATAAAATTACGGAGAAAAAGATAGAGACATTCATAGAAGAGCAGGTGCACAGCACTGTACCCAAAACCCAGAGCTAAAACTCCACCCATTATAAATATATATGAAAAATTAGGCTATAAATGGTACTTCTTGTGTGCAAGAATAAAACTATGATTATATCCGACAGCATAGATATCACAGTACTTTAAGGATGGGGAGATTAACCAGCAATAAGGTGCAGGGTTGGTTATTGTTGGCTCAGAGTCAGAGAGGCCTGAAGTGACAAACCTGAATCATAGATGACTCCACAACCCTCCTTAGAGGCGAAAAGGCGCTTTGGGTCAAAGGCTGACTAATCAGTCTTCTTGCAGCATGTTGTGTCTGAGTTCTCTGACTCTTCTTTGGCTTTGAGGGACTTACTCTGTCTCTTGCCAGGAGAAACTGGAGTGTGCGTCCCCGATGCTCCATTCTCAGTAAATTCTTTGGTTGTGGCGGTGGAGGACGCTGCGTTGCTTGTGCCGTTTGAGGTGAGTGTGGCATACGGGGAGTACCCGGTGAAGAGGGTCTTGTAGATGGCTGACTCGATGGCAGCAAATGGTGAGACGGAAGAACCAGTTAGCATCATCCTTGACTGAAACATAAAAGGTGAATGTGAAAACACAAGTAATGATGGCGAAAAACATTAATAGGTTTAGAATAAAATATGAGTCACAACAGTGTGTCTCAAATTCATACACCACAACAGCTGTCTTTAAAACAGCTATGATCAACAGTTTTAAATTACAGGTTACATCACTGCTGTATAAAAGAAGCTGCCTGTGTTGAAGAACCTACAGAGAATTATCCAACTATCAAGTCATACTAAAGCGTATTGATTTGGTTTCCAGGTGTTTTCACACACAGCAAGAAGTCGTTTTCAGCTGAAAACTTTAACAACTCCCTTGAAATGACCTGTCGACCAATAAACAACAGGGTGATGAAGTTAGTTACTAGCTGGAATACATAGAGGATCATTAAGCAGCAAGACAGATATTTACCCCGGGAAGTGATGGTTACCAAAACATGAGGAAAAAGGTGAGTGAATATTGGACTACACTGACGAGGTAGCCTAATACCTGCCTCAGACTGCACCTATCTCAAACGATGGTATTTCAAGATGTCAGCGCTTCAAACTTGGGCTGGTCTTGGTTGGAAGGCAGGCAACACTAAAAGCCTGACACTGAACATTCGTTCAAGTCAAGTTATGTGCCGTCGATGAGGATGTGGGTTAACTGTGGCAATGGAAGCTCTGTGTTCTCATCAACAATGCTCTTTATATTGTTCTCTCATCGCAACATGCCTTTCTTCTTTATGGCTGTTCCCCCTAGCAATGTTGACGTTCATAAGTCTACCCAATGCCTTTTTTCTATTCCCTTTGTCAACTTCATGACAGGTAGGGAGAAATGTGAAAAAATTCTAACACGTTACAAAAACTTGGGTAAAAATGTGGGTATGTAACACATAAGAACCTATTAACTTTGGAGTGATCCAGACAAAAGGGCAAAATCAGGAATTTTGCTTTACATTCATTAACATTGCTGAATAGAGCGTTTCATAATTTCTGTCTATTGGGATATTTGGGATAAATGAAATTTAAAAGTTTGCTATGTAGCAAGGTGGAACACACTCAATACTGGAGTGAATATATAAAAAGGGGTGGAGTTGGCAATTTGGTGTCACTTTCTTGACAAACAGTGATTTTTGTGTGTTTGTTTTTACAATTACCGCCTATAATGCTTAAACTCTTTGACAGGTTTTGATGACACTTGGTTGAATTGTTGGAAATATAGCAGGAACAATTATCAATGATCCAGATAAAGTGACAGAGCTAGGTATTTGGTTTGATTATATATGGCTTTTTAGTCTATTGTGCCTTTGTTTCTCAGTGTCTTTTTATATACTTAAAAGAAATTAAACCGTGTTGGTAAGTGCACTCTCTCACGTGCCCGAGTAACCTTCACCAAGGAAGGAGATTATCTTTCATCCCCGTTTGTCTGTCTCTCTCTGTTAGCAAGATTAAGGAAAAACAAATGTACAGATATGCATATAATTTTACCCAAAGATAATTGTTGGTATATCCTACAGACGATTACATTTTGGGAAGAGAAGTGACATCACAATGTGGTGAGGCACCCTCTTTAAAATGTTTCCATTACTGTTAATGTCTTTGCTCCTTTAATGTTCCTCTAGGGTTGCGGTCGGAGGCTCAGTGGGCTGAACGGAGACATTGAAGTGGAAGGCATAAAGAGACAACCAGCTACAGTGTATTTGAGAGATTGTCAGAGAGTTTATTGGAGTTGTCGGTAGATTCAGAAGCTGGCAATAACTCTTTGTTTGTGAGCAAGATTACGGAATAAACAATGGATGCATTTGCATGAAACTTAACACAGAGGTAGGTTTTGGCATATACTGGAGATAATCACATTTTGGTGAGGTTACTTGTTTCGCAGATTTTAGAATCTAATCAAATAGAATATGCAGTTCTGAGTAGTGACTTCACAATCTGGCTTTTGCTGCCTTTGTTGTTTTGATTCCTTTAATATTTCTTTTGGGGCTGAAGCCGGGGGCTCATTAGGCTGAACAGAGACAATTAAGTGGAAGGTCCAGGAGACGACCACTTACAGAGTATTTGAGAGATACTCAGAGTTTGCCCGAGTTATCTGTAGATTTAGAGGCTGACAATAAGACATAGAAAGAAACACAGTAAGTTCAGGAGAACCTTGCCGGAGGTTTGCGCTCTCTGAGTGATTGTTGTTGTTATTTTATTTGCTTGTATGTTTATTTAAATGTGTTCTTTTAAGCTGTAAATTGTGTTACTATTGTGCTGCATGGTGATTCTGCATTTTAAACAAACTAATTGATTGTATAACAATTTTGCGGTTTTATTTGTGGTATTATGTTAGTGTTGTTAGATCCATTCCATTTGTTCCCAAATTACAACGTAGCAATGTTTGGTTCATTTACATAGCAGCATACTAAGTGAATAACATATTATAATCTACTTTTCATCAGGAGATGACTGTGGCATCGTCGGTAATGTAAGATTAACAAATAACAGATTTGGACAACTTTTGAATCTGATGAAATGTCTCTGCATTAATTTGATAGATCAGAGTCAGAGGGAACTAACAGAACGGGAGCTGTAAGAACACGTGGAAGATTTATCTGTGTCTCAGTCAAGAGCACAAGTTTCCCAGAGACGAGAGAAGAGGATGATGCAATCTGATGAAAATGATGCAAAAGCCTCAGCCCTGTGGGCAATGAGCTAATGTGAGTCACATCAACTACAACTTCAAAAAAGCAGAAGGAGAAAGGTCATTTAGAAGATGGTAGGCTACAAAATGAGGAACCAGAATATTTTTGAGAGAGACTTAATATTCAACAAAACATACTTTTATCACTTTCTTAATGATACGTTACAATCAAATTGATCAAAACATGCTCTTTTACGGTTATTCTGACTTAGTATCGTTATATGTATATATTCTCCAGATAACTACATCAGGTTTGATACGATACACAAAACTAACCTTGTTGACGACAGTGAAGACGGTGTAGATGAGCATCAGTTGGTGCTTCTGGAGAGGCAGGTACTGGGTCTTCTGGAGCGCAAACAGCACTGCCCCCAGCAGGGTTACTTTAGTGGGACTTAACAAACATGCAGTAAGAGAGAAGTTAATATATTATACCTGATGAACAAATACCAAAAAGCATAAAATGATGAAGTGATCATTTTAAGTATAAATTTGAAGGACAAAATATTTCTGAATATTTTACTGCCAATGTACCAGAGTACCAATTCACTGCAAGGGATCCCTGTGAGTCATAGCTTTAATCCTGACATAGAAACTATGAATGGCAAACAAAAATAACATGTTTGACAATAATATATATATTGTTTGTTTAATGTATGCAAAGAAGTGGAAGAAAAAAATAAATCATATGACATAATATCAGAAAACTTGGTTTAGTAGACTTACTAAGTCATTTTGAGGAGCTCGTTTGTTTCTGGTTTCCATACACCTCGAACAAGCTGCTCAAAATTACTCATCAGACCACCTCCAGCACCTGGTGAGGGTTGAATAGACATGTGTTTTACACAAATTCATATGAAGCATGTTTTTGAATTAAAACAAAACTCTACCGTATGTTAATTCAACGCTTACCTTTAGCCCACCCAATGGCTATCATAACCAGCAGACTGTCTTTGTACTTGCTGTGGGCCTGGGTGACACCTCCGAGCACCTTCCATGTCCTGGTCACTTCCTTCATTGCTGACAGCACCAGCCTGAGAGGCAGCAGCGCCGCACAGCAGTACACCAGGTCCATTGGGCAGTAAAATACAAAGTACCTGTAGTGATATGACAGGCTCATAAATTCACCAGCAGAGGGAACTTTATGTGTTTTTTATGAGATGCCTGTGATTGAAGAAATCACCACTAGAGGATACCAAAGGCTTAATATTAAGAGGTGAGTCTTCCAATAGCTTTTCTGTTTCAATCAACAGCTTCCACATTGCACGCAAACTTTATAGGAAATAAAGCAGAATAATCATAAATAAAAGACCCTCTTTTCAAAAAGGTCAGCGTCAAAGAAACAGTCGGCCTTCTACTAATATTGTTGTTCTATTTTAATTTCATTCATTTACCAGATGATCGAAGCAAGTAGGACACTGGTGCTGTTGGACAAAGGTGCAACAGGCGGCTCAGCAAGCATGATCCCAGACAGCACAGCTCCACCAAAACAATAAAGCATGGAGCTGAACCAGCAGGCTAAGGGGCTTATCCTTGAGACCTCGAGGGCACCTGCACAAGGACAAAAGTATATTTACCAGCAGGGTCACTGAGAATTTCCTCAAGCACCCCTTTGAGTGGTAAATCTTCCATGTATACTGAATTATTATTTCCTAAACTGCCTGTAAAAGAAGGGGAACTCCATGACATCACTGTTGTTATGACCTTATTACCATAATAAGCATTATTGATATGTATGATTGATTACAGTCATCCCATGACTCCCTCCACACTTAATATTTAGAGAGTCTTTGTGGATATGAGCAACAGCTTGCCTAATATATGGTTTATCTGGTTATGAGAGGTTTATCAGTCAACTTTGATACTTTGACCTATGTTATGCATTCTTCCCTTAATCCTTGGTACTGTACGGTTTAATTATTAACTAGTTAACAAATAAAAGCAACAAAGTGAGTGGGAAGGGTTTGCCATGAAGTTCCATTATTTGGTCTACAGTTTAAAGTACAGAGAGGAGAGACATTTAAATTTACAGCGAGAACCAGTATCATTCTGCTGAAGACAACCATCAGCAGAACAACGTAGCCTCTGTGCTTAATCCGGAAACTGTAATTCATTTCTCAATGCAAATATTTACGCTTACAACAAGTTGAGTTATAGAGAAGTTATAGCCAACGTTGCATTTCATAGAATAAATACTGTTAAAAACTGGTTAAAGACAAGTCCCTGTTCATTTTCTGCTGGATGGCTATCTGAGAAAAAAGGAAGAATTCAAAATTCAAAGAAATCCCAAAGTATCAAAACAAGTCTAACCAATACATGGGCGATGTATACATAAAGATTTGATACTAGACAAACACTAAAAAAAATAAAACTAAATAGAAACTTGCAATGCCTGTCAATGTAAACAGCTGCAAGAGAAATAGTCTGTTTAAGTGTCATCAGATATTTTATTGAAAAAATTACAACTCTGACATTTTACTTTACACAATGCTCCAACCATGACAGACAATCTGATATGATCCAATGGCGCACACCTTGTCTGTTTGGACATGTGAAACCTCGCCCGCACAAAGGTGTGGAACAGAGCCTTGGTCCGACAAAAGGATGTGATCCTGGTCACGATCAAAATAAACCATAGTTTGGTTTGTTTACAGTGTGAATGCATGTTTTTGGATTTTTTAACTAATTACTGAAAGCTACAGCAGTTTACTGTCGGCAATCAAAAAAGAGAACTAATTGGAGACGTAGGAAGTGTAAAATGACCCATGGTAGCACATGTGGAGAAGACGAGATGAGTTTGTTAATGCGATAGGGCCTGACGACGTTGAAAGTCAACACACAAAGCTTAGGATTTCTCCTCTGCGAGGATGAGAGAAGTTTGTGCTGTTGTTAATTATGCCATACACATAATAGCATAGTGGCAACGACATGATTCTTTTCATTCCTTTCTCTCCACTCAGGTATCAGCCGAATTCACAACACACTGACGTCAGAAGCACATCTGCCTACAAGCTAATACAGTAAAACAGTAAATCATTATGTTTAGGTAGATGTAATCTACATAGGACGACAGCACATAGCTATTAGAGGCGCTTCGATTGATCGGCGCCAGTAGGCTTAGTTTGATGTGATCGGCAATCGGCTGAGCCGATGTATGTAAGCTTTCAATTATGGATTTAAAATGTAAGGACAGAAAAAGCTCCAGCAGAACAACCCCGAAAACGTTCAACAAACTTCATCTTACACTTTGAATTTAATCTTCGAAACATCTTACAATTGGTTTAAGAAACGCACCGCAAGGAGTACGGAGCTTATATCAATTTCAACAATTCAGAACACATACACAATACTGACGAGTCGTACTTCCACTGTAGTCCTTCAAAACAAAAGCACTTAAAACACACTACTTCTTAGTACACACCTGAACATTCCAGACACACACTGGGTTTGTGAGAGATTTTTCCCTCTTTTTATGAGAAACTTGTGCCGTCAGTTTAATCTAAGCTTCAATGCAAATAAACAAAAAGCACGATTAGGACTAATAGCTATATGTGTCAGGAAATAGAAAAATGTCTGTTGTAACCGGTAGGACTTTTCTTTAATCTTTGTTTTTTTTAATTGATTTAAACACATCTATTTATCTTTGAGCTCTCAACAACTATTTAAATAAAGCTTGAGAGAAATCAAAAACAGAACAGCAACAATCAGACTCTGTTTATGTCTTTCTTTGTCTGTAAGGGGTCATAAGATGAACGGTTGGAAAGAAAATGATTTAATCTAAACATTGTGTTGCGTGTTAAGTTTAAATCTGTAAAGATGAGCGTAGTGGGGTAAAAGTGTATAAAAGTATAAATTGATATACTTGTTTGTTGTTGCCTGATATACAGTTTAGCACTTTGTTAGTGCGTCAGCACACATTCATTCATGTATGCATCTGTGGCATCCATATCTTCTCAGCAGGTAAGTATAATAGGCAAAATAAGCAGGACATAAGAACTTTGTTCATGAGGCAATCTGAACATTACCAATGTCAAAAAATATTGAGAGACCAAATTTAATAAAGTTTAAATGTTTATATTAATGGGTGTTTTAAGTGTTATTTTATTATCTGCTTTACTTTTGCTAGTTTCTCTATAACAACATTGCAATATGCTTTGGAGCTTGTAAACTGCAATGTTGCCATGATGTCAGTACGTTAATGAGCTATGACATCAACAGATGACCCTTGTTTAAAGCCTGTCTTTGTTTTGGACTTTTGCTTCTTGCCAAATACCATATGGATTGCACTGATGCAGATTTGCTTCTGTTAGCCCACTGGCATGAAATGGCAGTTGCTAAGCTCTCTGAGCCAACATACATGTGTCTGTAACTCAAATCGACCCCTACAACTCTCAAATGAAAATGGGTTGGCATTAGGGCTGGGGGATCTTTTGCTTAGAATTGAGATTGTGATTCTCTCGACAATCTTACTATTCACCTGCACCTCTACTGCCATTACACTTTCAGATCCAATGAATAATTGAGCCTGAGGCTGACAAGTAACAACTTTGAAGGAGAACAGAAATGGTTCGGAGGTGTAAAGCACTGCGACAAATTCATACTCTTATACTTGATATGTTGCGTCAACAGCTCCGACATGGTAGCCGACAAACATAACTACATCACTAAACAAGACCCTCCCTATTTGCATTTGAGGGGAAAACAATTCCAAGCCAAATCTGAGCAACACAACCCAGTACAGGTGCCATATTGTGCCACCAGTATTTTCAATTACTTTTATATCTATTTTTTCCTCCCTATTCTTTTTTCTCTCTCTGCCTACCTCAAAAGATGAGTATGTGCTCCTCTTAGACTCCTTTTAAAACTAAAACCAAAGAAAATAAGGAATCTCTCTCCTCATATGACAGTCTTTGTATTCTTCTTTGAATACATGTATTGACTGGAGTTTATTTGCACGTATTCTTTTCCAAATAAACACTAAGTACAAAAGATTTAGTTCCTGCAGCAAGGATGATGAACAAGAACAAATTTGACTTATTTCTTCTAACAAGAAAGTAACTCTTGATGCTCCATCTTTTTCTTTAATCCTTTGTTACATCCTCTTAATGTATAATTCAATAATTCTAACCGTTCTTTTGTTTCGTGATCTTTCTGACACTTTGTTTTCACAAAATATAACTGCAACTTCTGTTTTAAATAGATGCTTGATTTTATTTTGCCAAATAATTTTCAGCCCTCAGGGATTGTTCTGTAGCTCTTATAGGAAAACCTGGTGGTTTATACAGGTGCTTGAAATAGCTCAAAGATAAACTTTTATGACAGTTCAATAAACCTGCTGTGGTATTTAATCATATTTGAATCTATTTTAAGCTTTGGAATAATGTCTCTTCATGTACTGTAAACCATATTTGAGCATTGAGAGTCTCCAGAAGTGAACTCTGCCTGGATGGAGGAGGAAGGGAAGATTTATTACAGGAAAGAGAAGAAAGAAGGGAGGGTTTAAGGGCCACTCTTTTCGATTTTGAGGAAGAACCCATGCTAGGAGCTAATGTTTTGAGTACTGACATTTATCCCAGGCACAAGGAAAATAGAATTTTGTGCCGTGTTTACTGGCCAACATTCTATATGCCCATACGTTCATTACTTCTCCATTCTGTCTTGTCCCTGACAGATAGATAGATGGGAGCAGAGGTCAAAGGGTGAAAAGGTCAAAGCAGCTCAGATTCTTTGCAGGGTATGTTCAAAAATAGACTGTAAATGTAGAGCAGCGGGACAATGGACTGCATCTGTTGCTTCTGGTGTGTTTGTATATCTGTGGAAACTGGCTGCACATATAGAGTCCACCTGTCCCAGCAGACACAAGCTCAGTGTCATAAGTTTAGCACTTTGAGATTTGATCCAAATGTAAAGTGCATTATAAATTAAATGTATTATTATTATTATTATAACATAGTTTGCTTGTTGCTTGGCTTTGGTCTTAACTGATAGAAGCTACTGAGTCATAGTCAGATAGTCTGTGGCTTTTCATTTGATCTGCTTCAATGATTTTTGTTGGCAAAGAAGGCAAAAATAACAAAGTCAGACAATGGACTATCTCCTAATTATAAAAATGATACAACACAAGCATGGGGGATGGGAATCAGTATTAACATGTCAAAAGTTTGAAAACTGACATTTAAACAACACTTTAGGACAAGCCAGGAATGTGTAGTGCTTCCTGTGTGCCAACTGTATTTTTACTGAAATCCACCGGTTGTAGTACGATAACTAACGATATTCCCCTCTATCTCTCTATTCTATGTGTGTAACAAGAAATATACAGAAAGGGGGGGGTTTGGACCAGTTGGGTGTGCCTGACAACGTAACAAGTTGATAAGCATAAGTCCTTTAAGTTTAAGCCAGTAGCAGTAGCCATAAAAAGGTGTCAACGCTCCATCTAACATTAAAGTAAACTAATGTGAGGCAGCTGCACAAATGAGCCTCAGACCTTGTACGGTCTGAGGCTGCTTTAGTTTAGCATCGTGGATTAGGCAAAAAACACACACATAATTTTACCATTATTAGCAACCAAATGAATCAACTTAATCAACTTATCAATTTAAAGCATTTTTATATAAATAATTTCAAATTTTGCAAATTTTACTTTCACCGCATATTGTATTTCTTTGAGGCATTTATTAATGTAACATCTTAAATGCTCCAAACCAGCATGTTTTTAGGTGACTTTAAGACCCTTTTATAATTGTTTTGGTCGTATCAAGTTACATAATTATGTCTACTAAGTCCTCACATGCTATAATATCCAAATAAAATGAAGGCTACTTATCAAATAAGACCTTTTCACTGTTCATGATTAATGTAATCATTACAATGTGCTTCAATTTAACTCCACGTTTGATCTCCTTAAATATAACTGAGAAATTTCAAGAATTTAATTAATAATCTTATCGACAGCAGTATTCTTGGCAACTCTTTACTTTTAATTTTTAAGTAATATTATTTTGTATTGATGGCGCCTTATTTACCTTATTGTCCACTTGTGCGCTGTAAAACGTATTTTTCAAAATGATACAGTTTCATATTACATTTTTATTGCGTTTTCTTTTTAGACGTGTTTAAATTTATCATATTGTCCAATTGGTAAGTTCTGAACCAGGGAATGTGACGCCTATACGTAGTATGTTTTACCAAGGTTTTAAATAAATGAATGAACGTATATATGAGCTATAGACGGATCACCAATAACATTATAACCACTGACAGTTAAAATTAAAAACGCTGATTACATTACAATGGCAACTGTGCCAGTGGGCAGAGTATAAAAAGCAACAGAGAATGTTGTCCTTAAAGTTAACGGGCCAACGTAAGGATCTGACCAACTTTGACTAAGACCAAATCATAACACTCAGAGCTTCTCCACAACAGCAGGTATTCCTGGTCTAAAGTCGTTAAGGGTGACCAAAGGTTGCATGACTGTGGGGTCAGGGCTGCCAAAGGCCCACTGCTAACTTTGGGTTTGATGGCTGGCCCATTTTGTACTTTAGCAGAAATATCTGAAAAACACTTAATGTAGGTTCTGATAGAAAGGTGTCAGTACACACAGCATGTAGCTGCAAATGGTCAGAGGTCCCATGCTGACATGTCCACCGCAGAAAGAACCTATTATGTAAACGTCAGCATTATACCTGGACCACAGAGCAATGGTGGAAAAGAAGGAGGCTTGGTCTCATGAATCGCCTTTTCTTTTACATAATGTGGACGGCCGGGTGAATACTGTATGTTGCCTACCTGGGGAAGGTGGCACTGAGATGCAATATGGGAATATGGCAAGTAGGTTGAAGGTGTAATGCTTTGGGCAATGTTCTGCTGGATCTTGCCCTTCATGTAGATGTTACTTTGACAAGTACTAACTACCGAAACATAATTGCAGCCCGAGTAGACACCCTCATGAATATAGTATTATTTAATTGTCTCTAGCAACAGGACAATCGACCCTGCAACATTTGATAAGGAATGGTCTGAGGAACAAAACAAGCTCAAGGTGTTGACTTAAACTCCAAACTGCCCAGAATTCAATCAAATCAAGCATCTGTGGGATGTACTGGGGAAAAAAAGTCCCAGCCATGGAGGCCCCACCTTACAACTTAGATGAAGCTAATGATCTGCTGCTAACATCTTGGTGCCAAATACCACAGCACAAATTCAGAGTATTTAGGAGTTCATGCCTCGATCGGTCAAAGAGGGACCTTCAATTTTCTCAAGCAGGTACTTATTATGTTATGGCTTACTGGTGTAAACTACAAGCAACAGTTAAACTAGACTTCAACAGGAAATGAACGTGTTCTATTATACTATCTCTCTTCTATTTGTAGTTATAAGTGAACTCCACCAAGTTCCGGTGTCCCGTGTCTTTGTGCCACTCTGGCGGAGAGCCTGAAATACCAGTATAATCGGGCTTTGGCTAAAATTTTAATTTAGGTTTCACCTGGTCGAACTTGAACCAAGAAGTTTAAAAAACTTGCAACTGCAGAGGAAGCCGTTTTCAGGCGAGTGAACTTTGCTGCACTCACCTGGCTGCTCCCTCAGAGCCATGATTGACACGATATAGTGCGCCATGTCAAAGTACGGAAACATGGACAGGTGTGCCAGCCCGTGGGACAGCTCGTCTAAATGTAGCCCCGCCAACAAGTCCATGGTTATATGTCTAATACTCTTCAGCAGGAGTAAGATAGTTTTATTAATCCCAGAGAGGAGGAGGAGTTCAGGCAAAGGTCCAACTCACAGCATCAGGGCGAGCGTTTGGCTTCTTATGCCGTCTGCCTGCCTGCTATGTCTCGTGATAAACTGCTGTCGAGCTGCTCGCGGAAGGCTACTAGACTACAGGGATCACCGTTCGTCGCCAAGCAACGGATCTGTGTGGTCAGTGAATGGTCATAACCACCACAAACCGGGATGTCAACGGCGCATTGGCGGAATTCCTGCTCGGTGTTCCGCCATTCTAGTGATGTAGCGGGCGGAGCCAGAATTTCCTAGTGATTGGTGGAGCGACAGCCCAGCGAGCCAATGACGTGACAGAGTGAAGCCTCGTGAGGGGATGCTAACGGCAAACAGCCGTCATAAACATAAACACACTATCATTATACGTCACGAAAAGAGAAACCCGTTTAAACAACTATGACGCATTAACAATGGCTATTGAGAAAGTCCTATTCAATAAGTAGGGGGGTTCTTTTGTATATTGCAGCATTTGAGGACGTAACAAACAGAATCATCTATCTTGATACAATAAATAAAGAAAAGTTTCTTACAGTCAAATAGTTTTCTAAAAACCTGCTTAACCAGGAGGTTGCGCTAATCAAATTAAAATAATATATTTCATTGCCATTTTATGTTAAATCTAGAATGTCTAAGATATTAAATTTGTTGGTGCCCAAAAGCTATAAAAAATGCAAGGAAATATTTTTTCTTAGTGATGACATTAAATGGATGAACTTACAGAAAAAACAATCACGGCAGTTGTCAGCAAAAAGTGGTAACCAAGGTTAAGGAAAAAATCATGCAGATTTCTCCATTAATGTCTGAATTATTGCCAGCCTCTTAATGTACCAACAACTCCAATAAAATCTCGGAATATCTCAAATTCTCTTAGCCGCT
This sequence comes from Lophius americanus, assembly GCA_037951165.1. Taxonomy (NCBI): domain Eukaryota; kingdom Metazoa; phylum Chordata; class Actinopteri; order Lophiiformes; family Lophiidae; genus Lophius; species Lophius americanus. The sequence goes on from JBBDHG010000057.1 coordinate 1,595,577, forward strand.
CATCTTCTGCGCCTCCCACTTCAGCGTCTCTGTTCAGCACTGAGCCCCCAGGACCATCCCCAAATGAACATCAAAGGACTCAGAGAGCGCAGAGAACTCTTGAAAACCTCTTCTCTGTGATTTTTCTAGTTTTATTTTATTTTATTTAAAAAAATAAATGGTGCTAAGTAGGGCTCAAGTGCAAACATTGGGACAAGGCTCAAGTCACCTCAATTTATGAAAGCATTGGTCAATGGTAACATGTGAGGAAACTCAGAAAAAGCTAAAATCTTACCAGTTAGTCTCTTGTCGCACACAAGGGACTAACTTGGCATTGATAAGGTTCAGTTCAAAAGGCAAGACCCAAATGCAAACAAAAGCCAATAGAGATCTTGTGAACAAAAATTAAGTTTAATGAAAAAAACTCTGGAACTGCACAAAACAGGTGAACGATATTTTTGAATTCGAAGGAATTACATCGGTCCAAAAACCAAGTAAAAACAGTATTAACCTTTAAACCTTTGGAAAATACAAAATGATAAACCACTGGGGAAACGTACACAACGAATGCTACAAGGAAACAGAAGGAAGTAGGATGGATCGAAACAGGAGGTTTTCTAATTCAGGTTACTCATGCAGGTTACACATGGAGGTTAATCATACAGGTTACACTTAGAGGTTAATCATGGAGGTTACACATGGAGGTTACTCAAAAAGGTTACATATGTAGGATACACATGGAAATTCCTCATGGAGGTTACTCATGGAAGTTTCATATGAAGTTTATTCATAGATGTTACTCCTGGAGGTTCTCATTGAGGTTACTCATTGATCTAACACATAGAGGTTACATATGAAGAAGATACTCATGGAGATTATTTTATGGGGTTTCTCATGAAGGTCACTAATGGTGATTTTCTGTGTTTTATTCTCTGTAATTTTTCTAGTTTTATTTTATTTTATTTTAAATGTTGCAAATCATGTAACGTCACTGAAATAATATCATCTTTAGGATATACCTTAACCTTCCTCTTGGTAGAATGCAATCATGCAATCCATTTTTCCGTAAAGTTGCATCACATTTTTCTTTGGTCTCTACAATTGAAAAAGAAAATAGTGCCACATTTTAGAAGTTAATATTGAAAACTGGCAGAAAACAGACAGCATTTCATTTGGCTTATTTTTCCTTGGCCCAATATTTGCACTACGCCCTAAGTTCTTCATCAAAGTGCTTACTTGTGTACTTGTGTGTACACAAGAGGAAAATGTGCACTTTTCAATTGAGGCAATGTGGACTTTTGGCATGAGTGCTAAAGGGACTAAAGTATTTAAGTGCAGAATTGGGACAGGTCAGTTTACGCCAAGTACCAATCTGTTTGGATTACCTAGGAGACGAAACGCTGCCCTCATCTGAATTAAATCAAACATCATCTGGTTGGACCCTAAAAGAAAACCTTTTAGGGTCCTAAAAGACCAGAGTAATTGAGGTTATTCATTGAGATCATGCATTGAGGTTACATATGAAGTTTACTCATGGAGATTACTCCTGGAGGTTACACATGGAGGTAACTCTTGGAGGTTACACCTGGAGGATAAACATGGAGGTTATACATGGAGGTTACATATGAAGTATCCTCATGGATGTTACTCCTAGAGGTACTCATTGAGGTTACGCATTGATGTAACATATAGTACAGGTTACATATATACATACAGGTTACATATCGAGTTTACTCATTGAGATTGCTCATGGAGGTTTTTTTCGTGGAGGTTACACATGGAGGCTATATATGAGGTTTACTAATTGAGGTTACTCATTGAGATCACGCATGGAGGTCACACATGGAGGTCACTCTTGGAGGTTACACATGGAAGTAACACGTGGAGGTTACTCTTGGAGGTTACACATGGACGATTAAAATGGAAGTTATAGATATGTAGTTCACTTATGGAGATTACTCATGGATGTTTCTCGTGGAGGTCACTCATGGAGGGTAAACACTGACGTTACTCATGGAGGTTACATATGAAGTTCACTCATTGATATGGCTCATGAGGTTACACAACGATGTTACTCATGGAGGTTACTTATGAGGTTTACACATGGAGATTATACAGACAAACTGACTAAAAGGGAGAATAGAACACAGACTTAACTACACAGAGTAACCAGACAATTAGACACAGCTGGGAAGAAATCTCAGAGGGAGACACACGTGAGATGGGTCCACAATCAGTATGGAGGGAGAGAGAAACCTAAGAAACAAGCAGTAAGAAACAAGTAATCCAGAAAAGCAAGCCAAAAAGGGGTCATAGGCCAGTGTACTTCAAGTGCCCATCCAAAGCCCGGATTGATGGGGATGGTTACGTCAGGAAGGGCACTTGACATTAAACCCATACGCAACACAAAACTGATTTCCCAACTGGATTGGTCGAGCCCGGGTTAAAAACGACTGCCTCTGCTATTGCTAACCAGCGGGATGCAAGCAGAAACTCTGCAATTGTTGGTCAAAGAAAAGAAGATTAAGAGGGGGGAAACATACCAGGTGAAAGGGAGATATGAGGAAAGCCAGGAGTGTGAGAGTAGGAACCTTAAATGTTTGCACAATAAGGTAGAGAGGTAGCTGATGTAATGGAGAGAAGGAAGGTGGATACAATATGTCTTCCTTTAGGCTGATCCTGAAGGAAGAGTACGTGAGGAGAATTCTGGAGGTAAAGAGAGTGTCAGACAAAGTGATGAGTATGAAGATAGAAATCGAAGGTGTGATAATGAATGTTGTCATCGCTTAGGCCCCACAAGTTGGCTGTGAGATGTAAGAGAAAGATCATTTCTGGAATGAGTTGGGTAAAGTGATCAAAGGATTCCCAGGGTGAGAGACTGGTGTTTCGAGCGGACTTCAATGGTAATGGTTGTGAAGGGAACAGAGGAGCTGTGGTGGTGATGGGCAGGTATGATGTTAAGAACAGGAATGTGGAAAGACAGATGGTGGTAGATTTGGCAAAAAGGATGGAAATGTCTGTGTTAATACATATTTCAAGGTGAGGAAGGAGCACATGGTGACATATAAGAGTGTAGGAAGTAGCACACCGGTTGACAACATATTATGCAGAGGAGGTGATGTGAAACAGATTGGCTCCTGCCAGGTGGTGACAGGGAGAATATAGCAGAACAGCAAAGTGACTGTGTTGGTACAAAAGAGGAAAAAAGCACTGGTAATGCAGAGGGTCAATGGTGGAAGCAGAGGAAGGACGGTTGCGTGAATTTCAGGAGGGAGTTTAAATGGGCTCTGTTAGATAGGAAAGAGCAGCTGGATGACTAGGCAACTACTGCAAATGGGATAAGGAAGACAAGTTGGAAGGTAGTTGCTATTTCATCTGGACACAGGTGGTGGAATGAGGAGATTCAGAAGAGTATACACAGGTAAAAGTTAGTGAAGATGAGAAAGCACAAGAGATGAAGAAAGTAGGCAAGAGTAGAAAGAGATGTGGCAAAAGGTGAAGAATGATGTAGCAAAGGCTAAATGAGACCCCTATGATGAGTTGTACAAGAGGTGGGACACCAAAATGAGAAAATGATTTGTACTGATTGGCAAGACTGAGAGATCGAGATGAGAAGAATGTGTGGTAGGTTAGATGATAAAGGATGGAGATGGAAATGACAAGATGGAATAAGTAAGAACTAATTAACGAGGAAAATGAGAAAGACAGAAGGGCAGAAGATGTGGGATTAACAAATCAGGAAATTCAAAGGATTGATAAGGATGAAGTGAGAGCAGCTTTGAAGAAGATGAAGAATGGAAATACTGTTTGTCCTGATGACCCACCGGTGGAGGTATGGAGGTGTGTAGGATAATAATAATAATAATACATTTAATTTATAATAGAGGGCAATGGAGTATTCAACTACATTGTTCAGCTCTATTTCAGAATGTGAGAAGATGCCCGTGGAATAGAGCTATGGTAAGAAAAGAGGTGACGATTTGTGAGCAGCAGTATTTTTTCATGCCAATAAAGAGCCCTACAGGTGTGATGTTTGCTTTGAGTGCTGATGGAGACGTACAGAAGAAGCCAGAAGGAGGTGCATTGTGTCTTTGTGGATTTAGAGAAAGCCGAGAGAGGAATTGTGAGGATTGCGTGAGGCAGTTTGGAGTGGTAGAGAAGTATGTTAGTGTTGTACAGAATATGTATGAGAGCAGTAGGACATTGGCGGGGTGTGTACTTGGAGTGACAGATGGGTTCAAGGTAGAGGTGGGACTGCATCAAGGATCGGCCCTGAGCCTGAGTCTGGCAAGATTCTCAATAGAATATGATGCTCGCAAATAACATTGTAATCTGCCGTGAGAGCAGGGAGCAGCTTGAGGAAAACTTGGAGAGGTGGAGGAATGCTGGAGAGAAAAGGGAATGAGAGTCAGGCACAGCAAAGAAGAATACAAGTGTGTGAATGAAAGGGAGGTCATTGAACAGTGAACTTAAACATTAGCACCAGGGTCATTGTGTTCAGACTCTAAAAGTCGCGTTACTATAGCCATCAACCAAAAAGTTCAGAATCAGAGATGTGTCCTCCAGAGTGCAGAGAATATTCTCGACAGGCCACACTACTGTGAAGTCGGTCGTTTTCTTAGTCAATCAGTGGAATGTGTGTTCCACTCTCCTTCCGCCTGCAATCAATCCCTTAAAGTGGGGCAGAGGATCATGACTCAAGTTCTTTCTGCACTTCTAAATAGCCAGCTTGGCAAAGGAAAAATTCCAAAGAGGGGGTTTCTGGGTGTGGTTAGAGAGGACATACAGTTGATTTGTGTGACAGGGGAAGATGCAGAGGACAGGGCAAGATGGAAAAAAACAATCGACTGTGGCGACCTCCTAACGGGAACAGCCAAAGTAGGAAGACAAAAAACAAGAAATCCGCAGATATGAAGATGGTGTAGAAAGTGGAAATACAACGCACCAAATTATTTAGAAGATAACAATAAAAGGAAGAGTAATACAAGATAATAGACATAAGGAATACTTTCAAAATAAAGCAGGAAACAGTAATACAAACTCAGAATCATGAATGTTTAAAATAAAACACTAAGTAAGACCTGAGACAGTCACTACAAAGAGACTTTGGATAATTGTTGACACATCGTTCATGAAACAGTTTGACAATGCTGTTGCACAAGCTAAATCACAGTTCTTTTTGTAAAAACACATAAAAGCACATTTAATATACGTAGATGGAGGAGTTAAATCAAGTGTTTCAAAACTCATATCATAATATTGTTTGCTATACTGTTTTTGAGGTGAAATTATTTTATTTGCATGGTGTCCTAATTTTTTCTAGACACAATCATGTAAAAAAAAACATGGATTGGAAGGAGCATGTGAAGTAAAACATGCAATACCTGCTGCCACAGCATTGCATGCTGGGATAATACTATGAACACTGTGTGAACAATGTGTTTCTTGTCTTCTGGACAGAATGAGCATGACACCTGTTGGTGGCTCCATAGTATTATTACTACTTCTATTTACAGTATCTCTATGATTGTTTTATCTTTAATCATTTTCATGTGATTGTAACTGACTTCATCTAATAATACACATTCTGTTCCATTTAAAGTGGGACCTATAATGGTATAATAATTGTTCCACCTGCTGAGAAATCCATTCTCATGTGATTTTCGGAGAAAACTGAATACTGGAGCATTTCCCCTTTCTGTTTTAGCGAAAGTAATTGTTATCTGTAAACTCTAAATAAATCCAAGAAGCCATCTTCAAACGACGAGCCAGAACGAGCCAGAATTTCAACGTTGTCATGGTTACAGATTGATATTGTTGAGAGAATTCCCATTTTCACCTAAAATAACTTTTTTGCGGTTTCTCTAAAACCGATTTTGCAAATTGTTACTAAAAGTCATAGCAACGTTGTTTTCATCAAGCAGCTTATTTTTTGTATGTATAAACTGCATATATGCTGTTACAGCTGTGAAATCAGTAAACATATCCCTGAAAAGTCAGGTATAGCTTTATCTGCAAACGTTTTTGGACTACAAATTCTAAAGCATTGATCCCTTGTTAGAACTACCATTTAGCGGCCGGATGATGCAGCAAAAAGATGATGAGGAGAATGTAAGATGTACAAAACCATGTGTCTTTATTCATACAATATATTTATATATATATATATATATATATCAAACAATCAATCAAACAACTGTTTATTTATAGATAAATTATAGATAAACAGATATGTCAAACTATGTTTAATAGGTATATATTGCTTAAAATTATTGAACTTTTGATGTTTTGGGAATACACATGTGAATGGTTGCCTCAATTAGGTCGTGCAGTCAAACGGGATAAAAGGCATAGTTTTTTATCCCTTCTGGTGGCTAACAAGACTTCGGAAATGAGATGTTGTTATCCCTGTGCAGCACTTTGTTTCACAACCCGAAGAATAAAAAGGTTTGGTACATCTTACCATCTTTTCATGTTTTTGCAACATCATCCAGCTGCTAAATGGTCATTCTAACAGTCAAAATTTGGTGCATTCGAATCTATCTTTTATACGTAGCGTTTTACTTATTAATTCATGTTTTACTCACTTTGGGAGCTTTTTTATGGAAAACACGGTTTTGCGGAAATTAATTCCTAACTGTCGATCAAATTTAGCCTAATGTATATGAATCGAGTGATGGAGAACTATCTTGTGAATTTCACATTTCACTCTAAAAGTTCATATTTTACTCACTAGGGGGAGCTTTTTAAATGATAAACATATAACATAACACTTTTTTCCTGACATACCTCAGAAACTATTTAATGTATCATTTTAAAACTTTAGATCCCCATAGATTTAAGTGTGAGGAAGAGCTGGATTGATTCTGGTAAATGTTGGTTGTATATTTTTGATACTAGGGAGAGCTATAGCCCCGAAATCTTTAATTTCTTTTAATTAAAATTGAGATCCACAGGCAGTAGTCCCAAAGCGGAGGGGTTGGAGAGCCATAAGTGACAAGTCAAGAATTATGAACCAGAAAGATTATCATTAAAAGTTGACTGTAGGTTTAGAAACACAAGACAGGTTATTTTTTACGCCACTCAATCTAGTCTACTTCTGCGCTGCAAATAAACACAGTGGTGTAATCTAAATTTCTTCAATGTAGTTAATTACCTGTGAGTCAAGACTATGTGCTTTCGGGTAGATGCAATATAAAGTAATAGCCACTAGATAGCAGTAGTTTTCTATTATTATTGGCTTGTCTTGTGGATTTATAGATGATTTTAACCTTTCATCTCCAGGATTAGTAAAACAAAACAAATTAAAAAAATCATATTGCCATTTATTTATGTAATTTATTTAAAATATCGGTATGGTGGATTTAATGGGTGGTGTGTCAGAAGGAAACTTTCCAGAAAGTTTGTATTTGGATATTATTTCAAAGAAATATGTCTTAAGCAACAATATTCAGACATTGGGCTTAACTGAGAGGCGCCCAGTGACCTTTTCTTATATTTCACATGTTGTAGCCATGAGGTGGAAGAGGTACCCTGATCTTGTACTTGAGTAAAAATAGCAAGCGTACATTGTCGAAATACTCTGTAAAGGTCAAGTAAATAAAAACACAGAGATCCTTTTTAGGATCAAAATATTAAAGCATACAGTTGTTCAAATTATATAGTATATGCAGAGATGATCATTTCTGAATAATATTTACTATGTTACTTTATTAAAATTATTGAGGTATTTAATGTGTGTATTTGAATGTATTTGCAAATATCAAATACTTTCTCTGTTCAGGTAAAATTTCACCAAGGGAATAAATCAAGATTTACCTTTATACGTTATATTACATAACAATGTGTTTTTTGTTTTATAAGTGCTCTTGCAACTTACAATAATGCATACGTGTTGTACAGTAAGCATATCAAAGTTGCACAAAGTGGAAATCACCAAACAAGTTAAGAACAAGTAATTAAAGATCAAACTAGAAGTACTGGAGTAAATTATAAAGTCAAAACTAAAGAAAATCGAAAGTTAAAAAAAAAAATCTAACATGAGTAGGTGATTATTTAAAACATCAGAGTGAAATTCCCTTAAGAATCCTGTGTATGTGCCAGTAATGGAGTACTGAGACGTTCGTCAGCTCATTGAAACAACAGGCTTCTGCAACTTATTGTCATTGGAAGCTAGAGATTATTTTTAGAGCCTGCATTTGAGATATCACCAAGCTATATTGTATGACACCTCCTATAAATATATTACAAGACTCTGTTTCATTCACGTTCAAGGCTCAATACTTGTCAAATGCTTTCAACACTGAAACACACACACACAAACACACACACACACACACACACGCCTCCATCGTTGGAATGCTTCTCATCAGTATTCTCCTAGTGGTGAAGGATTAAACTGTGTCTGCAATGCTGACAGCATGGGACATCCTCTCATTCCTCAGATTTTTGGGGCCCACCTCAAAGACCCAGAGGCTAAAACTGGGTATTTCAGAATAACTGGAATCTTTATTCAGCTATGTCTGTGGCTGCCAAGCCACTCACCAAAGGTATACCCCTCAGTTCAAACCCCTCAGCGCAGTCATGTCAGGGGATGTCCAGCACGGCTTTAATAAAATGAGGCTGCTGGTTTAAAACATCCAGGTAGAGGTTGCAGGTTTTAAAACATTTCCTGTGGCATTCAAGTCAGACAGATGACAGGCCGTAGATCAGTGCAAAGAGCTGAAGGGGAAAAGAGTTTGCACGGATTATGTGCTGGTAGCTGATACACCATACTTCTTTTTGCTTGTGTCAGCATAGAATTGGATTTTCTGGTTATTTCCAAACAGTAAAATATTTCAGTATTTCAATATTACTTAATATTTATTAGATGAATGGTTGGAAGAACATTAACAGTGATATGAATACAATACCTGCATATTTCTCTGACATGGTTGTCAAATCAGCCTCACCTTTTACTTGGCTTTGATGAGTAATCGTCTTTTTATATGTAAACAAAGGTCGGGGGAATTTCATATTCTTAGAATCCTTTAGTTGCAATTCTGCTTGTTAATCTGTATGATCCATAAATGGGAATCTTACTAGGGTGTTTGCCAGGTTTCACTTCAACACAGGGTTTCTCAACACAATAATTACAAGATAGTGAAGAAATGCAATTTCTTTGGAAAATGAGTCTTAAATTTTGTCTGAAAAAAAAACAATCAGATAAGGTATGAAAAGTAATGTTGAAAGTAATGAAAGCTGATTAAAACAGATCGAGTATTCATGTCTGATTTCTTCAGGTGCTGAGATTTGTGTGAATATCTCCTTAACATATACCTTATGGTATGTAATGGGACAACTGACATGAAGCGAGATGAGATCTAGAATAAATAAAAGAAAAAGTGGAAGAAGCTCTCAACTGCAAAAAACATTGCTAGTCTGGATATATGGCTAAAAATAGTGAATTCCTATGTATGTGTGTAAGCAAGACACATTTTTACAAGTCCATTAATCAAACTGAGCACAGAAAAAAAAACATTGTCTGTTCATAGCTTTGTAACTTTCTGTATTCCACATTCAATTACCTCCCAAGCAAAATAAACTTGTACAGACAGGATTTCTCCCAGTAGCATGGATCAAAAACTCTCATGAAGGTCAGGGTCACATGGTTTCACCGTTATTCGAGAAATGAAAGACATCAAAGATATTTTATTGTGTAAACGGTTTAAAATGAGGCTTTGTGGTTTCATGCCAGCTCAGTCTTTTCATTCACATCACGTATTTATTCATAACGGAGCTTTCGTGGTCTATTGTGAGACTGGGTAACAGCTGTGGAAGATTTATCTTCCATGTCTATTTGAACTCAGTCGTACATTCATTAAAATGACTTTTAATTATAACTTTAAGAATTTTCCTGCCAACAATCTTTCTACAACGTTCTGTTGTCAATGATCCGTGCTTTTGATGACAAGAGGGAGACATAATGAGCCAATTATTACAACACGTGACAACATGTTCGTTAATCATTTGTTTTTGTTTTTTAGTCTAGTTCCCTGCTGTGGAACAACTTATCTTAATTTAAGACACTTTTATTACAGTTTTGGTTTATAACAGTGAATTTATAAGAAGTGTATACATTCAGCATACAATTGATGAAGAGCTTACTATAAACACTTCCTTTTTGTTTGTGTGTTTGCAAACAATTACTTGAGGCAAATAACTCTAATACAGAGCTGGCCTAAACTCTTAAGGGGCCCAAAGCAGATTTGGATTTAGGTGCCCCCATCGCCAATGATTTTAATGATGGCTTATACTTGATCATTCAAACTTCAATTAGTGTAATAGTGAAAGCTAAACAAAGTTTGTTGCATGTGTCTTTTACGTGCAATGGTATTTCAATCAGATATGCCAGAGAATTCAGAAACAATTAATGATTTATTATATTGAGTCTATTAGGAAGTCTTTGGAGCTCAGACTCTTCAGGGAGATTGTCACAACCATGGCTGTGCCCCAGCAGATTCCCCAGTGTCTCATGTGTCTCCCTCTGCCTTGTGTCTCCAGAGCTCCCCCTGCCTGTCTCTCTGTCTGTCTGTCTGCGTCTGTGTTTGTGTGGGCATGTCCTAATCACCACAGATCACCAGCTCTGCCTGGCCAGGCTCCAAACCTGTCTTCCATCAAGTTCATCAGCCCTCCTGTATATCAACACCGGCGTTCCTCCCACTCATCAGGTCGTTGCATCTACTATTGTGGTCGGCTACTTACTAGCCTGCGTCACGTTTGGATTATCTTGTGTTTTCATTGTATATTGCTAACTTGGATTTACTCTCTTCGTATCCCGTGCTACAGGATCCCAGCCAGCCTGTCCCACTGCCTGCCTGCCTGCCTGTCTGCCTGCCTGCCTGTCTGCCCATCTGTCTACTGCTTCTCCCTCACTACCTCCATCAGCCACGCCGCCTCCTCACAATCCCATCTACCTGGTTATACATTTAATAAACCTGCTAAAACTTCTTCAATCTCCCTTTCTATGTTCCGCACTTGGGTCCTCTAAAAAACTACATCCCGACAGAGATAGAGATCGAAGGGGGGGCGGCCCTAAGCAGTGGCATGGAATATCCCCCCTTTTGAGTCTGGATACTGGTGGTGGCTGACGACTGCTGAGGCTGCAGAATGACGATGCTGACGGATTCACCAAGAAAAAAAAACCCCTGAAGTTATTGAATGCTTTGAAAAGAACTGAATGTTGAACTCCATCCTCTTATCTGCCGACAGAGTCATACCGAGGTAAACAATGTCTCTGAGGTCTGTATACTTCCCCATCTATCCCAGACATCGTGACTCAGGTGCTATGGCATATCTCTTTCAAACGCTAAGCCTTTTCAACACCACCTAAAACTGAATCCAACCCCAAAATGACGTGGGTCAAGCAGGGGCATTTTTGTGGCGAGCTTAATATGTCTGCCGACATTAAAGCCGGCATATAGGGTAGCAGCTGTTTAAAGAACGAGGGTGGGGTGATCATACTGGATATCTACCTGGTTGCATGTGTTTCCACAGAAATTTCTTTACAACAGCTCAAATGTAATTCATCTTAAGATCAACTTTCCTGAACAATAGTAACTGTTAAATCAGCAATATCTCAGCAACAAACATAAACCATCAGTCACGACACAGCCGGATGAATCTTTGCTCAGTTCATCAGTTTTACAATCTCTTGAGCACCCTCTTGCTCCAGTGAGACTCAGGATCCAACTTCCGTCGCACAAACAAAGACGCTGGTTAAATCAAGACTTGAAAGGGATTTGGGATCAGATACTTCTAGTAATCCCGTTCCTCCCCTCTTTGAGCGAGCTGAATACAAATACTGCAAGCTGAAAGACAGTCAGAATACTGATCTCAGTTGCTTCAATATTGTTTTCCAATACTCCCGTTCATAAAGTGGCAATAATCCTTCGATGAGCTGGGTGCTGATCGCAAAAAAGCGCCAAGAAGAATAATAGGATGAAAAGGGCCCGCGCAGAAGTGACTTTTCGTTCATCTAAATGTCCAACAATGCCGGAAAGGTTTTCCGAAAGGACTTAGACCACACCCTTGCAAAGGAATGACATCTCTTTTGGACAGGGGTGTTTACAGGCAGCATTTTCTTTCCGATCAGCCGTGTTTTCGGAGTCGAGCTGTCCATTTAAACTCACCTTCTGTCCGGTTTGCAGCTATGCAGTCCATTTTGCAACAACCTTTACTGAGTGATCTAACACCTTTCTATCTGAACCAGCTAGGGCTTCCTCAGAAATTTGTACTATGGTAGCTCTTTTGTGGGATCTTTTGTGGGATCAGTCAACATGGGCGACTTCGCTTCCCACCTACACCAATTACCTTAGGTGCCCATGACCTCGTTGCTAGTTCATCTGTTGTCTTTTCTTAGACCACTTTGTTAGCTGCTAACCACCACAAACTAGGAACACCTACTAGACCCGCTGCTTAGAGGATCGTCTGACCATGTTGTCTTGCCATCACAATTTGACACTGGTCAAAGTTGCTCAGATCCTTACACTTACCCATCCGTACTGCAACCAATGTAACAACTTTGATGACAAAACGTTCACTTGCTGCATAATCTAACTACCCACTGACAGGCCCCATTGTAATTAACACACACTTAAAATGTATTTTTAGTGTGTGTTTTTGGTTTGATAGTGTGTTTGTGTGTGGAAGTGGGGGTCACCTTGGTCCTTTGCCAAGGTCCCAACAGAGACTAAAAGGATCTGGGCCTGGGGCTAAGAGATGGACTGCTGATTTTAGTGCTTTTGTGGTATTTGTTGTCCACATGGCCAAAAACCAGCCACATATATCTAAGAAAGACAACTGAGACTCCTGGAGTTAATTCCTTTCCTCCAAATGATAAGAACACAAGGTTTCCCTTCATCAGAACTGCTCTTAGTTATTCTTTTCACCTCTCAGCGGTTATATTGTGACGGCTAATAGGTTGCATTTTTACATGATGAGATGTTTCAGTGAGCAAAAAAATCTGCAGTATATCAATCAAAATACAATTCAAGCCAGGAAGATGCCCGCAAACATTGTGAAATAAGAAGAACAAGAAACTGGAGATAAAGGAGGTTAGTAGAGTAATTCCGATAAATACACGTCAGATATAATTTATCACCCTTCTTCATTGTTCTTGTTATGTAGGAAGTAAAAAACAAACAATGAAGGACTGTGATATGCGCATCAATGCAGCAGAATATGGCACAATAAATGTACATAGAGGGGAAGGTGGATCATTGTGAGTAAACTTGTTGTTCTCTGCCTCTATATGGAGGCAGATCGCCGGTGCTTCATGTCCCACCAGTAACAAAAGAGGAACTAACCAACTATCACCGCCTCAGGAAAGTAAATGTATGTGGGACATTGTCTGCCTCTGGGTCTGGCTGGAAAAACCACACCCTCAAGACCTTTCCACAATGTTTTCCACTGCCAACTTCATCCCCTAAAACACACACACAAACACACAGACATATACTGTAGACACATAAATGCTGTGAATTATATCTACAGCGTCTTCAGCTGTGTGTGTGGCAGCCTGACCACACGACAATGCAAGGAGCTGTGAGGTGGGCGTCATTCTGTGGTAGATTAGAAGTAATGTTAAAGACAGATTATTTTAGTCTCTGATTATGTGTGTACCAAATGATGGCTTAGCCCAAAAAGCAGTGACTCTGCCCAAGTGTCCTTTCTTTGATTACACAGAAGAGGTTCGGATGGTAGATATTATAATAAAGAAAGTCAAACAAAATGATAACAAAAAAAGGGGGAAGCAATTACTCCTAGCATAATGTGTCTCCCCAGGATAACGCTTAGGATTGCAGGCAAAGCTGGATCCCTTTTCTGTTGAAGGCTTTACACATATAAAAATAAATTAGAACACCTCTGCATCATGTACTCAGACAAGGAAAAGGGTGGAGGCTGAACTACACCCTCTTCACAAGCCTCACTAAATGTCTCCCTCTCATAAAAACACATGCACGCACATGCACTCTGTCTCCGCTACACAGCTACACCGTACCATTTTGGGAAAGCCAAATGAGGGTTTTGCTTACCTTTGGTGAACCCATACCACAGAGCTGGTGGGAAACATTGCTATCGCAATAGCTGAATAGAAACTATGACTGATTATGTTAGTCACTGACAGTGGAAAGTGGACACTGAAGATAAAAATGTAACTAAACCTGAAATTACCAAAAATAGGACATCTACCCTCACATGTGCACCACGAGTATTTGGTCTGGTGGAGAACAGGGTAAAAAAAAAACATCTCACCAGAGGAAATGTGTAAGAGTGAGAGCAAAAGCAGACATAAAACACACTCATCATGGCTTTATGGAGGTCAAACAAGCTCTGACCCGTCACATTGTTGATCATCAGTGAGAGAAAATGACCCACAACATTCTTTCCTGGGTATGTAGGCCATGTTCTCACCCATGCAATGAAACACATAACTTTTTCATACAAACTAATGAAACTAACACATTTATTATTTGATACTGGTAAAAAAAAAGTTTTGGGACTTAAATCAGTTTTTACATGTTTACAATTAAAAGTGTTAACATGATTGCTTGGTGTTTCATTGTGTTGAGCGCGACAGAGCGTTAGCGATATAAAAGCGGAACCTGCCGAGTCAGGGTCAAAGGGATTTGTGGCAGTTAAGTTAAAAGAAACATTCTGTTAAGGTGCGTTCACGTCAAACAGTGGATAGGAGTAGTAAAAACATGAGTAAGTGCAAATTCACACTGGGCAACACAAATGGTTGGTGTTTATTTTGCTTGCATCAGTGTCACTGAAGGGTCGTTTTAGAGAGTCAGTTATAGGAGTCACATGAATATTACTGATAATGTTTATTTTTCCGTTAAATACTATAATAATAATAATATTAATGATATAATTATAATTATTGTAATCATGACAGAATGTGCCGTATTTTAGAAATATTTGCAGAGGAAAAAAGGCAGTCCTAGAAATCTGTTTTATGTGGGACTCAAAGGACATATCCTGATCAAAGATAACTCTCAGGCTCCTCACAGTGGTGCTGGACGAAAAGGGAATGCCATCCAGAGTAGTTATCTTATCAGGTAAATAATTCCTAAGGTGCTTGGGTCCTGTCATAATAACTTCAGTTTTATCTGAATTTAGTAATAAAAAGTTACTTAATGTCTCTTACACATGCGTCTGAATTGAAAAAGTGATTAGATTCACGTGGTTTCCCCCCTTAAGGGACAGATATCAGACATCCCAAAAATGTCCAAATGTGCAAAGAACTTAACAAAAGCAGAGTGGGAGAAGGGGTCTGGAGGTACGGGGTTCGGACCATCAGACCAATATGTTCAATGGACGACCTGAAGGCAGGGCAGGAGCCAGGCAGCACACAGTGACCACTCTGTGTGTTGAGGAGGGGGCCACCTGTGAAGGCAAACCCAGTCATGAGATGCCAGTGACCGGACCTTGTCATGAGGCCTCCCCTCGGGGGAATGTCGGCGAAGAAGAGATCCGTCTGGGGAATGGCAAAGAGAAAGGAAAACTGGCGACCCGAGGGTCTGAGTCAGGGAAACTGCGGACCAGGGAGTCAGGATCTAGGGAACTGGGGACCAGAGAGTCGGGGCCAGGATCTGGTACTGGAGCACTGGGGAGCACAGAACCAATGTCAGGGTCACTGGGGAGCACAAAGCCAGATTTGGGGTCACTGGGGAAAACAGAGCTAGAGTCCTTAGGAGGCAAAGGTTCAAATTAATATATTACTAAACATTAAGGTTTGCAACCTGTGGAGGGTCGAGGGACGAATTCACAGGAGGACCAGACACCAGAGTCACAGGGGGGCCGGACACCACAATCCATGGGGGCCGGACAGGGGGTCAACCACGGCACTGGGCAACGTGACTTCCACGGAGTGGGTGGCGGCGAGGATGGAGAGTTGGATGCCAAAAACATCAGGATTAATTTGGAACCATTCCATCTAAAACTGACTTTATTCACTCCCTTTCCAAATTCAAGTCCCACTAATTTAGGCTTGCTGCTTCAGACAGACATTCAGATTAATTAAACGTGACTTGAGCTGTTGTCCTGCTGAGGAGGAATGCCCCTCTCAACTCTCTTGGTGCTTGAGAGTCATTTGTACTGATTACCGCCTCTTAGTATGTGTACTCACTGGTTACTGATGAGGAAGGGCTCAAAACTCACAGACAATCACAAACACCACACACTTTGTTGCCTCCAAAAACAAAATCCTCATTGTGCAAACATGCAGATACACAAAGTTTTTCCTATGATCTGCTCCACCACACACCTGTAGAGGAGGAATCTTGTTTCTTTGAGCATCTGTGCCTCGTTTAGACTTTCCAGTTCGGCTTTCTCACACCCTCTGACTTTTTCTTGATAGGTGGTGCATGAATGGTCAAAAAAACCCTGTCTGTCCGACAACACACATAACACGCATTCCTCCGAGGCATGTTCAGACATGTTAGAAAATACTATCCAAGGACACACACACACACACATTCTCACCGATTTAGATGTTTGGAGAAGGGTATGTGAGTTTGGTGCATGCAAACAGTGGAGGTTATTTTGATTTCTTATCGAGACAACAATTCAAGACACCGCTTTGCCGAGTTCAAAAGTAGGGCAGCAACAGCCAAGATTGTAAAAAAGAGCCCGGATTATCCGTCTATCATTAGAGACACTGTCAAAGCAGAAGAGAAAAACACAAGTGTGGCGCTGCCCTGAAATGAAAGCTTCCAGAATAGATCTTATCAGGAAGGCTCCTGTTGCTAGACAAAAAGACTGGTGAAAGAAAACTCTGTACTGTCTATTTATGCACAGACATGCATGAGCACACACAGACACACTCACACACGGCTCAAGGCCCAATGCAGCATCCGCAAAGGCTCCTTTTGTCTATGTATATATCAGCAGTGTGGAAACCCGACTCAGAGAAGACAAACGCCCTCTACATCCACCACCACTTTTCTTTCTCACCCCTCAGCTGCCAGGGAGGGGCAGGTCTGTAACCTGCAAGATGCGGCTGTCTGATTTACACCCTGCAGGTGTCTGACATGTTCATGTGAGTGCATCCATAAGTGCATGCACGTGTAACGCCGTAACAAATCGGCCCCTTCGGTGTGTTGTGCTCTGTGGTTGAGGTAGTAAAGACAAACGCTAAGATGAATGCTCCACACTTTTAGCCATGCTCCATTAAATCTACATTATAAAACGTAGCCTCTAAGAACCAATCCCTGGTCTGCAATTTCAAATTCAGTGTTCACTTTATAGCCACTCCAGAAAGCACATTATAGATATATTTTATATAGATATATATCTTTAAAGTCTAAACGTCAATGGACATCAACTTTTATTGACACTTGATGTTTTCTATAAAAAGGGAAGAAGTAAATGAAGCTGGAGACACCTGAAAATTTTATTAACATATAGAATGTTAAGGCTGGAATGAAACCACCGGATTAATTGGGGAGCAATAGCTCTACCCAGTGAGGTATAGCTGACTTGAACAAGATATTTGACCAACTACATGTTTCTCTCAATATCAAAAAAACCATAAAAAACCATAAAAAGGCCAAAGAAAATGAGTAGATACTCAGAACAGGTAAATAAGGTAAATATAAATGACCAAGTTAATCAATGAGCCACATGGTGACATGTTTTGTCATTAGCCTGGCCACTAGTGCTGTAGTATATATTGCGCTGATCTCGGATACTAAAAATGTATTTTTAATGTGTGTTTTTGGTTTTATAGCGTGTTTGTGTGTGGGGGTGGGGGTCACCTTGGTCCTTTACCATGGTCCCACCAGAGGCTATAGGATCTGGGCCTGGGGCTAAGAGATGGACTGCTGATTTTAGTGTTTTCGTGGCATTTGCTGTCCACATGGCCTAAAACCAGCCTGGGTGCAAAGGCTTCTCTATGAGTCCTTTCTTCTGAAAGTAAATGACAGATATTAAGGAAGCGACGTACCTGTTTGCTTGCATGTGTGTGAAGTTCTCAGCGAGCACTGATTGTTGCGCACACGCACACAAAGATGAATACAAATAGAGATGTAAGCAAACCATATGGCTTCTGTTTGGATGCTGCTGAAAAAGTGATGACAGAGAACTAAAACCAGGAAAAGGAACTTGTTTTAAGACGTGGTTGTGTAACATTTTCAACAATGCTTTGTATCACAACACAGTCCTCTCTTTGTATCGCCGCCTCGGTTCCTGCTTGGATCGGCCCCTCCCTCCCATAAATACCACCGCAAAGTCTGCCACTTCTTTCGTGTTCTCAGATGTACAGTCCTGACAAAGAGAAAACTCCTTAGAGAAGATGGTGGGGAAAGTGATATGATGTTAGGGGTGTGTGTGTGTGCTGAATCAGCTCTTCCTAACCCCCATCAAATGATCTATTCCAGAGTTTCCCCAGGGAACAGCTATGTTCTCAAGGCTCCGAGCTCTATATAACAGCAACATTCATAGAACAGACAGCACTTGCAACAGGGATCGCATTACGGGAATAGGAAGCCCAGCTTAAGACAAGTCCATGTGATTTTATATATAAATTGTGAACACCAGAGGGATGACATACACAAATGGCAGTGTGATATCTGGGGGATCTACATGTGAGTGTAGGGCAGGCTGGTGGGATGTTGTTTTAGCTATGCAACAGTGCTGTGCTATTTCTACCTCACCCAGAAAGACAATGTGGAGTCAAACAGACTTAAATATAATTTATTTCCACATCTGTCAAAATAATACTGTTTGTCCAAGACTCTTATCTTCCCCAAGCTGCCCCACATCCAGCCTACTGAGTGCATCTGGACATTCAGACAATAGAGGGAATCCTGGAGAAGGTCAAGGCAGTCAAAGATATCACTTAAAAGCCAGCTAAGCTGACCCAAACCACCAAGAATCTGATACTCACACGACTTTCCCATTGGCTTACAGGAAGGAAGCCGGTGAATTCCAGGAAGTGAGGTTCATTGAAAAGACCTTAACGTCTGCAGAGGACTTGGTTGCTAACGGCATGTGGCAAACAAAATCTTGGGTCTGCAGTTACTTAGCAACTGTGATTAAGTTTATCCACTGAGTGACCTTTATCTGCTTATTACTGCAGATTGTGTCCTGCTCATCAGAGAGGTTCTCCGACTAGTGTGTGTGAAGTCATGATGTTCTGCACGATGATGTGTATCTTGGTATCACCGCATCACTTAATTATTGTTCTTATCAGATATGCAGGGGAGTATTTCCTGAAAGTTCATTTGAATTCAAAGATTTTTTTTTATTTCAAAAAGACAAACCAATTAGAACAGGACTCTCGGCTACTTTAACCGTTTAATGTTCCGCTCAACTGTTAGGATGAGCAGGGGAAATTTTGAGTCACTATTTCTTCTTAATGTGCTCCACTTGACTGAGCCTGTTTATAATATGACCCAACGGCAGCAGGCATATGCCTGGTAGACGGGTCCGTTCTTAGGACTTACTAAACAGAATTCTGTAAAATGATTCAACAAAAATGTCTAGTAAGGCTCAAATAGTTTTCTAAAAACCTGCTTTACCAAAATGGTTAAGCGATTTCACTTTATAATTAGGTTGTAGCTGTTTGCCTATCTAATGAAAACTATTTTCCATGAAATACAAAAAGGCATCATGAAATAATTTCGTAAGTAAGAATTTTTTTTTTTACTCTTTAAAAACATGCTAGGATAAATAATTTGTCTTTTTTTATTGTAAATTTTAGTGTTTCCAAGATATTGACTTAATAAATGTAATTTAAAAAAAATCGGTAAGGAGATTCAAAGATTAAGGGTCATATTGATAGCACTGCATCAACTATTTGGAAAAGTGTCACTGATAGAGCCTGTTCTCTTTCTCTCTGGCTCTCCAGTGTCTCCGTCTGACTGGCTGTAATATGAGAATCCTGTGAAAGAGTACTTAAATGTTCACTTCAAAAAGCTGCAGGCTAAAGTCAGCAGCCACAGCTAGATGATCTTGAAGACTATAAATGTTCAAGATTTATGGTTTGAACCTCGCTTGGTCTTGGCACAAGAGCTCACACAGTAGTATCAGATATACAGTCGTGTGCTTCATGAAGTGCGAATCCCATCCCTACCCCTACCTTTGAGCTACTTGAACTCTTTCTAACTTGTAATTAGATGGAATTTCACACGGTAGATTGAATGGAATGGAATGGAATTTTGGAACAAGGGGGGGGGGGGGGGGGCGATTGAGCAGGACACTTGAACACTAATTACATTTTGGAGTTTTCACTTTGTTTTTTGTTGAGAGAACACATTTTGATGACTTTAAGGGATCGCTGTGACTGAAGACCGTGATGGCTCAGTATCGGTATCTTTGGGAGAGGTGACCTTCCTTTTTTCCTCTCACACTCTGCCTTTATCTACATATTTGATTCGCTCCTATCCACTGTTCATATCTCGTTTATTTTTCCTTGCCTTTCGTTGAACTCCTCACCTTTCTCCCTTAATCTGACTCTCCATCCTTATATGGAAACGACAGTTAAAATCATTTCCTGCAAGGATCTCTGACCCTACAAGGCAGAGAGACAGGCGAGAGCGTCTCCTTGAGACCATGTATCATTTATTATGGGTTTGAGATATGATCCTTTCATATTCTTGCGTTAGACCTTCCTCGTTATTAAAAGTACAAAAAGGAAATAAGGTGAATGAAGGTGGAAGTCGATTGATTATGTAATTCAGATTAAGTTAAATAGTTTTCTCAACCTTCATTATTGGGTAAGTAACAAAGTACAAATACTTCACTCCTACTACATAAGGTTAATATTTAATATTTACTCCATACATGTTAATATGAATGGATGTACATTCTACTCCCTATGTTTAAAAAAAAAGGCTGAATAATAGTAGACTATTACGATTTTGCTTAATTACTTTCTTTTGTCACTAGGGAAGGGACCATAACCCGTAGAAACACAGATTCCTTGGTGTATCCATTGGTGCATAAAGCACAGGAGAAATAGTTTTTAAAATGACAATCATAAAGCAGTTATGAAGGGAAAACTGACACCTCTTGTTTGTCGTAATGATTATTCATGTAGAAATAATTCTCAGTCTGTAAATGAGTGTAACTGAAGTTAAAACAAAGTTCTTAATCCCTGTAACCTTACATAATATTGATGTTTCAATCAAGAGAGACAGAAAATTAAGTGAATATGAATTATTTATCACAACAGTCTTTGTGTGCTTGCTAAGACTCTTCAGGGAGATCGTGATGGAAGGGTCCCTACCCTAATAAGCAGCTCGAGGTATATTCCCCCTTTGGAGTCAGGCACTGGTGGTGTTGGCTGATGACTCTGCTGAAACTGATGAATGATGAGGCTGGATCAGAAAGGACCAGGTGGAGATGGAAATGGTTACAGCAAGCAGGAGAGCAGTCTGGCTGGATGAGCACAACGGATATCAACTGATGGTCGAGATAGGTAAGCGGATCATTTTCACGAGCAAGACTGAAAGGTGAAAATAATAAAGTAGTCTGAGCAGTAACTGTGGTCTGAGTGTGCAAGGGGATAGTCTTCCTGACTGAACAAGAGGTCTTTGTGATCTTCATGTGGTTCCCTGTTCCCCAGTTGCCCTTCTACGTTAGTAAATAATCTTCCTCATTTGCCTGTTCCTTTTAGATCGGTTTCCATCCTCCCCTGGGTCTCCCTCTGTGACACCAACCAACCGCATGTCCTCGTAGACCACATCAGGAATCCTCCTCTTTGGTCGCCCCCTTTTTCTCCTACCTTGCAACTCCATCTCCAGCATCCTCCGACCAATAGATCCACTATGCCTCCTTAGCACATCTCCAAACCATCTCAATCTGGTCTCTCTTGTCTAACCCGGGCAGTTCCTCTAATCTTGTCCATTCTCGTCACTCCTTAAGAATATCACAACATTTTCAGCTCTGCCACCTCCAGCTCTGCCTCCTGTCTTTTGGTCAGTGCCATTGTTAGGGAAATGAAAATATTCCCTTTGTCCCACTTGTTTCTGGCGTCTCTCCAAATATCATGTCTGGCGGATGGTGTGGCCACTGTTCTGTCTGAAGGACAAGATGGCCTGACCTGGTAGATTGGCTGATACCATCAGCAAGATTCTGGGATGAGACTCGACAGCTGAGCGTGCCGACATCGTCTCTGTTAAAACGGATCCGCCTGTAATAAACCCATAGAGACTCCACGAGTTCTCTAAGATTTTTCTTCATCAGCAATCATCTTTTTTAAAAACAGTAGAGCTGATCTCATGAACATCTTGTAAACCTTTCCCTTCACTCTTGCTGCTACTCACCTGTCACAGATAACTTTTGACACTAGAAAATTATAGTCCATATAGGTTCTTCACTTACTACGGGAGTAAAGAATGTCAGTTATGAATTTTCCAATCATAACTGATTGGACATTTTTTAAACACATTCTGCATCTTATACTGTCTGGGTCTCAATTGACTAATGCATCATCTTCTTTTTCCTACATTTTATATTTGCCATCAAACCCATTGCTTTAAGACTACAGATCATAATATTGAGAAAGAGCATTCCTCAAGTCTCACTGCAGCCCCGCTTTTTGAGCCAGCTGGATTTCCTGTCTGTCTTAACAAACAATATGACACTCAAAGGCATACGGTTTATAAACATAGCTTCACAGGATCAAAACAGACAGCTAACAAAACCACTGCAGTTATTAATCAAACTGCTGATGAGAGGAGACAGATTGCAGGAAGGATGTGTCTCACACAGCTGTGGCTGTCAAACTTGCTTGACATAGACCGTCCCAGGTGTTGCCTCCTGGCTTTCAATGAGGGAGGCACAGTGGGCTCTAGATTTTTCTGTGGGAGTTTTTTCTGTGGGGATGTGTTTGACGGTATGCGTGCCTGTCTGAGGGGAAAACCAGCGCTTTCATGAGTTTGTGTTTTTCTACACTCAGGTTTCGGCGCGAGTGTAAACGCGTACGTGTCATGTCACGCCTTTGTCAAAGCGAGTGTTTGCAGTAAATCTCCTGCCGTGCTTCGAGCAGTTGACATGTAGAGAGACAAAAAGGCTTTGCTTTAAGCTGGAGCAGCTCCCACGTGTGCATTCCAATCATACCAAAGGTCAGCCAACACCAAGACTAAACAACAAAAAGGAATCGTTTGCTTTAATGTATGTTTATTCAGGAAGTCCCGCTGTGACCACGTCAGGGGAAACATTTAAATAGGTAAATTGATAAGAGGAGGGGGACCTTTTAGAAACCTGTATATGAATATAAAAAGCAGGCCCATATCTTTGTCCGCAGTCATCGTTGGGAAATTTGCTGATTTTGACTGCAGCTGAAGTTCTTTATGGATTCAAATATGTGTGGGGTGGAATATATTCATATAATTCATGCATTATCCCTTCGCCCAAAAACTTTCTTTCAATGTAACCAAAATGCAACTAAAGATTTGAGTAGATACATATATTGCTGCGATCATCAGACCTGAAAACAACTTTGACATGTAAAAGTGTTCAAGTTCTTCTCGCATCTAAAAAGGTTGATGTAATTTGCAAATCCATATCATCATTATTTGTTATCTCATAGTAGCAAATGTTATATATTCTGGAGGATTAACATTGAATTATTACTTCCATCCAATCTTTTTTTCAAATCATGTAACCTTTATTGATCACAATCTGTTATACAGGGTACATGGTGTTAAATCATTTCATCTACTTTTGACACATCCCTGAACATCGTCTCATAGAGAGAACTCCCGAAATGTATAAGCAAGCAAGAAAAAAAGACCTGGATCTGTCCCTTTAACAAAAATGTTATGGAGCCTTTATAGACATATGCTTTATAACCCTTCACTTTTCTTGAAAATACATCAATCACTTTAATTTCATTGTGAAAAGAGGCAGGAAGCACAACCGTATGCTGGTATGAACAAGATTGATGGAGGCAACATTGTGTTTACATTGAAAAACCACATAACCACATATTCCCAAGGAATGATGTAACGTTATTTCCAAATGGAATTGTTGTATTTAGAAACAAATATAAGAAAGAAAAATATTTCAATAAGTATCTAAAATGCGAATTTGCAGTCATCTAATGTTGAATAGTCATACATGTAACCCATGAGATACATGGAAACACCTTAACACCGGATATGAATCATTTCAGACACAGCTGGCCATCAAAACGTGTTTGTGAGTTTTATGTCTTTGTGGCTACTCATCATCCTTTCTTGTGTTCTTGTTATCGTCATCACATTCTGATGCTGCGTTGATCACGGGCACACATGTATCATGCATCGTGAGAGGAAGTGTGTGTGCAGAGAACAATAGGATTTGACACCAGATTCTGAGTTCCTATGGGTATGAGCAAACTGGTGCTTGAAGAAAGGGAACCGTCACCTTCTTATATCTCACAGACAAGAAGCAGATCACTCAATGATCTTGTTTCAGCTGGCATGTCAGTTAAAACGGCAGGAAGTCGGACTGATAAGGCGGAGCGTCCACAGATGAGCAGGAGAGAACTAAACGAAGAGAAACACTCTTGCATGCAGGTTTACACAACGTCCCTAACAAACCTGGGATTGGAATTGTGGGTTTGAAAAAGTGATTTATGGCCACAGAAATGCTTGCGCGGTTTTCTTTTGTGTGCAGTTCCCTAAATGAGCTTTATTGTTCCCCTATCAGCAGAAACAACACACTCTGCAGATTCCCCACTATGACCAAAATGTATCACATTCCCCAAAAAATGTTTTCTCATCAAAAAAACTTTTAGTTCTACTTCTAGCAGAAGTTTAATCTTTGCTTGCTGTTGAAAAAACTTTCAGCTGAACTGTGATGTCCCTGTGTAGAAATAATAATGCATACTTGCATACTTATGGTCAGTTGCGGGATTAATTAGGAGGAAGCCCTGCTAGAGCGGCTAACGGGATGCAGCAGGCTGCTCTTTGTGTATTTTAAACAGAGGGAGACTCTTGTTGTCTTTCTGTTGACTCCAGAGATGTAGGTTCCTGTCTCAGAGGATCTGCATAACCCATTTCAGGATTTCCTGCTAGTAGCGATCCTTCCGAAAGGAAGGAGATGATGGGTCAGCATGTGACGGTATATTTGAGCACCGGAAATGGGAAGTCGGTATCATGTGTGCGCTTATTTGTGTATATATGGATACCTAAACATACATGAAACAATGGGTGCGATATGTCGACGTCCATATTCGGAGGTATAAAGTATAATCAGAGGTGCACTCTGGCACTTATTTCAAAAGTATATCTTTTCAGGCCATTAATATGCTGTTTTGGTGTGAATTAAATGTTAATCCGCAACAAAGAGTTACCATTCTATGTGAAAAGCATTGTCCTTTAAATAACCGCTGCCATCAGAGATACTAACTACAGCAGTAACTGAATATGACTTTGAATAAGCATGTAATTAACTCAAAACTTAATTTCTGAGGTCAAACAAACTGGGTGAGAACAACTTTCTGTTCTGATGCGATCACAAGTGTTTGTTTTGCAAATAAAGACATCTTTGAGTAAAAACGCTAAACAGAACATGTTTGGGTCAGAGCAATGATTTGACCTGCTTTAAAATGCAATTATTAGCATGTCAAGCTAACTACTGATTTGCGCTGGCCGAGTGCTGCTTCCCAAACCAAGAAACACATAATAAACTATCAACCTTGGTTTGTGAATTGAAGAAAAGAAATCATGACTTTTCCCTTTGTGCTGTAGGAATGCTGTGTGAGACACTGTTGCGTACACATCATCGTCAATTTTAACCTAAGGAATGCAACAACAAATTATTTTGGTGCCAAAACTACCTTTCAAAGGAGGTAACAGGCAATGATGTTTCTGTGAAACACACATTGTATCAGCTGAGAGGCTGTGTTGTGTTAATGCTAATATATCTACTGGTAAATACACAAAGTTTATTATGCTTCACCTCTTTCTACTGATCAACCAGTCGTTGTAGATGTGATTACTCAAAAAGGAGTTCCTGGATCATTTTCCAACTTTATACTCACATACACATTGGTGCAGGTAGAACTGGCGTGTTCTGGGGAAAGTTTGGTTGTACGTTTTCAACACTAGGGTGAGCTTTTTCTCCAAATGGAGAAAACGCCGGCCATGATTCCTCAACCGTTGCCCCAATTTAGTGCAACTTTGGTGTATATTATTCGACTCGATCATATTTCACTCTAAAAGTTTGAATTTTATTCACTAGGAGGAGCTTTTTTATGAGAAAGAAAACTGATTTCCAGACATACCTTAAAAACTATTTCATGGATCATTTTCAAACTTTATACCCACATTGACTTTGGTGCGAGGAACAACTGGATTGATCTGGGGAAAAGGTTGGTTTGATATTTTTGATACTAGAGGAGCTACACCTCCTTAATCTTTAATTTATCAACCATCGGTCTGATTTTGTCCAAATTTAGTGCATATGAATCAATTCGGAGATATCTTTCTTATTTATATCATGTTTTATGCAGCTTTTAATCTAATAGTCAATATTTGCCTCACTATTGGGAGTTGTTTTTATTTAACCAAAAATACTGTGAAATAACTTGTTTATTTTGAGGAGCCAATCAGGGCGATTGCCTGTGCAAGGAAAGGGATTGGGGACTTTTCGGTGATATACCTTTGTATATAAAGGTTCAGCTCAAATTCAAATTCCGGTGCTGCTCCTTATAATGATGTAAATATTAAAAGCAAATAGTGCTTCTGATGAAAAGAGACCGCAATGTGTTGGTCCAGCTAATGAAGCTAATCTACCAGTGACAGTTCAGCAAATGGCAAAATGGGTTGAAGCCTGCTCTTGATAGTCTGCAACACATCTAAAAAGTAAGAATTTGACAAATAAATATCAATAATATACAGTATGTTAGAATTTGCAAATACCCCCAAAACAAATGCATCTTGGTTATGAACAACGATTTGCCTGAAAACACAAACACTTTAAGTCTTTGCTGTGAAACGTCAACATCCTTCATCTGTCTGTACGTTTTTTTGGACAATGCATGAGCCTTGCAAATAAACAAAAAACCTTGAAAAGTTTTCCCAAAATGCTTTGCTCAAAGCTTTTCATATGAATGCTTGAATAAGTGAGTGTGCACAAAGCCGGCTTAAAATGAATTCCACAAATTCAAGGATTGACCCAAATAGTTCTGCAGTCCAAACCCAAATGAAGCCTCTATGACAAGTCCAATGAATAATCTAGTGGTCATCCCTTAATTCTCTCTCTTTCTCTCTCTCTCTCTCTCTCTCTCTCTTTCCCTCACTCTCTCTCACATAGACACACATATACGCTCCCCTCACCAAATCCAACAAACAGAGCATAGCCAATTAAGTAAGATGGGCAGTGAGGCTTGGGGTTACTGGAAGCCCACAAAAGGCTTTTGTTGACCTGCCCAAAACTGACAATGGTTGAATGTATGGGAAAAGATTAACAATGCAAAGACACAAATTTTGCCTTCTCCCTCGTTGTTACACTGAATTACCGCTAAGACCAATTGTTTGGAGAACTGTTAAAATATTTGCCCCCACAAAAGCAAATCACAGAAAAATAATGAAGAGGAGAAGAGCGTCTTTAACACTCTGAATTCCTACACATCCATGGAGAATAAATATGTTATTCTGTAGTGAGGTGAGAACACAGAGGAGATGGGGGAGAGAGGAATCGGTTGGACAAAAACTGACCCCTTGCACAGCCAAAAAAAAAAGACATCATTGTTCAAGCAGGAAATAATAATTATTAAATGAAACTAAGAAGTTGAAAAGGAAAGGGAAACAGAAAGAAAGAAGAGATAGACACCGGAGTGAGCCGGGTTCAAAATTCTGATGGGCTAGTGGAAGAAACTATTGCAGTCTGGTGGATCTTGCACGGATGCTCCGGAGCCTCTTACCAGATGGCAGGAGTGCAAAGAGGGGGCAGTCATTAGGGTTTTTTTTACCTTTCTAACGCAACGGCCAGTGTATATGTCATCTATGGAAGGGAGAGAGACACACCTGTGATCTTTTCTCATGCTTTCACTATTTTCTGCAGGGACTTGTGGTCATCAGCTGTACAGTTCCTGTACCAGACGGTGAGGCAGTGTGTTCGGACCCTCTCGATGGTTAATTGGTAGAATGTTCTCATGATGGATGAGGGGGAATTCACTTTTCTCAGTCTCCGCAGGAAATGGAAGCTTGCTTGGCTTTCTTGTTAAGCGCTGTGGTGTTGGTGCACCAGTTCATATCATTAGCCATGTGCACCCCCAGGAACTTGGTGCTGTCGACTCTTTCAACAGCAGTACCGTTGATGATCATCGGGGCTTGCACACTGCGACCTTTCCTGAAATTAACAACCATCTCCTTAGATTGCTGCACGTTTAAGGATAGGTTGTTGTTACTACACCATGTGGACATGTTCTCCATCTCCTCTCTGTACTGTCTTTTTTAAATCATTGGTGACAAGGCCCACCACTGTTGTGTCGTCAGCAAATTTGATGTTGTGGTTGGAGCTGGACCTGGTAGAGCAGTCGTGAGTTCGCAGGTTGAACAGGAGAAGTCTTAACACACAACCCTGAGGGGAGCCGGTGCTCAGGGTGGTGGTGCTTGACATTTTGTCCCCCTATTCCGCCTGCAGTCAGATCTGTGGGGACGTATTTCAGCTGTTCTGCTAAGTCTCTGAGTACCCCTCCGGGTATGTTGTCCGATAGTGCTGCCTTGCGGTGGTCAATCCGAGAAGGCACTCTTATCACACTGGTTGGGATGAGACACAGGGTCTCTTTGCCAGGTAGCGGCAAGACTTTCAGTGCAAATGTGTTGTTTGTGGCCTCAAAACGTGTATAGAAGTTGTTCAGCCGGTGAGGGAGGGATGGGTCCCTGTCACAGACTTTTGGGGGAGTTTGATAATCCATGCCTTGCGTCTCTGTTGTCGGTAGGTGAGATCTACATGGACAGCCTAAATCCGAATCGATTGTGAACGAAACAAACAATCGATTTTGGCTCCCAATAATTTTAATTTAGAAATGCCAATAGTTTTTAATGGGAGCAATGATTAATTACTTAATTTATTAATCAGTCAAGGTGTAATTAGCTAACAATTTTCTCCTATTTGGTCATTTTCGGTATTAAAGATCATACATTTTGATTTAGTTGGTTGGTTGGAAAAAAGTAGATACTTGGAGAATTCACAAATCTGGTCTAGGAAACTGAATTCATTATTTACATTTTTTTTTTTTTTTTTTTTCCATGAATAATGAATACATAATTGTGAAGTGCTATAGTGAAAACGTTTAGTGGCGGACCCTCACGGGCTATTTTTTCCTTTTTCCTGGGAGCCTCTCAGTTCATGTAATGCATATATATAAAATAGAGACATGCATCATGCAAATGTAAACAGATGCTGACGCGCATCGAATGGAGACATTTTTTGATGTCTTCATTCCTCCCATCTGATATCATGTTCCAACCTGCACAGGGCTGTATGGTACTGAATAATTCAGTAGCAAGGAGGGTTCCTTTTCTCTATCTTCACACACACACACACACACACACGCCCACCCAGTTAGTGTATGCAGTCCATGTCTTCATGCAGTCTTCAAGGGCAAAACCATCTCTGTTTGATGAAGACTTCAATAGATTTGAGATCAAAAGACTGAACAGCATCACAGCTGAAACAAAACTTGCTGACTTTTTCAGAAAAGTAATTCTTTTTTGTATTAACTGACCAATCAAGTGAGAATCATCAAGTTCAACCCAAACTATATGAATGGAAACTTTCACATTCTGGTAAATACTTGAAATGTATTCTGTCATTATTTCTGTACGCTATATATGACGCTATAATGAGCAAATGGTTAAATTTAGCATAACAATTGGAAATGGGATTAAAGAGCTCACCCTCACTGTTAAGTTATTCTTTTTTGTTTTGACCATATTTGCATGACTATTGCACAGTGAGTAAAACACACTTCTGCAATTTATGGCATTCGATATTTAAAAGATTTCTGTACATGCACAAAAACATCAAATGTAATATCAAGTAGTTATAACATATTTATTGGTCTTGGTGTGTCAACACCCTTTCCATGTGTATCCGTTTGAGCAGCAGGTGTGTTCTCTCCTGCCCTGAGGTTCGGAACCAGATGTATCAAGGAATCCCCGTTCCATGAGTCTTTCTAATTTACTCTTCTCCTGCATTTTAAATATTAAAAGAGGGTTTCAGTGTGGTTGTAAAAGGATGGCTTTCGGTTTTAATGATTTACCACATACTGCTCTTTGAAATTGTCTCAAAGGACTAACAGTTGATGTCTAACTCGTGTATGATGCTCATCGAGGAAAGACTGTTGGAAAATGTAGTCCCTGTCACGCTCTTTTTGCTGTATTTCATAATTAAATAGACATAAACTGTGGATTTCAAGATGTTGTACATGTGATTCTCAGTACTACTTGTACGGTATTTAAATGAAGATCATTTACAGCATGCAGCAGTTTGTATCGGTACTGTTTTCTACCGTTCAGGGGTGCTCTTGTGAGAGATTTTGATCTCCATTACAGTTTTCCTGGTTAAATTAAGATGAAATAAATGAATGAATCAAAAATGATTATAGAAGTTTTCTTTTATATATATACTGAAACTGAATTCAATCCATTTGGAGGTATCTGATATAATTAAAACCTCCATTTGTGAAATACTGTGCTCCTTGATTGTATCTACTCCCCTGGCTCTCACAAGGCCACTGCCTGATGCCTCAGCTAGAAGATGACGTACCTACATTGAATTGTGTATATCTTTTATCTTGATTATATATAAACGTAACACTTGTGAGAATTATAGAGAGTTGTAAACATCAGTTTAGATGTAACTGTGATAGAAAAAAAAATTGAAGATGGAACCGAGCATAAATTAAAGATTTAATTTGCGCCTAATATGATTTTACGCTTTTAAAATGAAAACGTAATTGCGGCAGAAACTGATTATCTTGTACCCATTACAGCTACTGATACTTCCTGAATAAAACCACAATTAGTGAAATAGTGTTTTTCTTGAACTATGAAAATAATGATGATCCAATGTGATTCCAGTTTCTAGCGAGATGTTTTAATGAGAAGGAGTAACATAATGAATTTGAAACTATCATGGGACTATTTGCTTTAGATGAAAAGACATAATGGGGAAACTGAGATACATTAGGTGTTTACAATCTGCGGGTGATTTCTAGTTTTGTGTGTAAACTGGGGGCAGTAAACAGCAGGGACTGAAGGGGGATGGTGCTAAACAGTAAATAAAGCATTTTTTGAGATGTTGACAACCTATTTGAGCTGAACACTATCAGCTTTATTACTTCTAATACATCAAAATGTTCATGGTGTTGATAAAGCAGCTCTAAGATCAGGCTTTAAAGCGATAAAGACACACTCAGCTCCTCAAGCATCATATAATGTATTTTATACGTGTACTAAATTAAAGCTTTGACAGCATTCACGCGTTATAAAAACAGGCTATACATCACTTATATGGAAGCAAACCATCATTTTGAAATGCAATGACGAAATATTTCATGTTTTTGTTGTGGTTGTTTTTACAAGCCTATTGCAGGTTTCAGTTTTGGTCAAAACCAATGCCAACGTTTACTCTACCATGTCCAGGACAAATTACAGAAACCAGAAGGCACACAGGGTGTAAACATCCCTGCCAAGTAAATGTATGAATTTTTGGGGCGGGGTTACTGAGTGGGTAGAGAGGTCGTCCCTCAAACTGGGAGAAAAGGGTTTGAGCCCAGCCCCCGAAGAAACATGCCACGGGTTCTAGAGCAAGACCCTGAAACCTAAGCTCTACAGACGCTGGGTTATATGATTATTATTATTATTGTTTTTTTTATTCCATGACCTGCCAAGCACAGCCTCTGACTGGCTTGGCGTGACAATGACATTTCTCTCGTCGGCACCCAAAGGAAGAAGTTCAATTGTTTGAGAAATATCATCGTCAAACCAAGTGGAAAAAGGGGAATAGTGTGGGTCACGGCTTCTCCATTATGGGATTTATTTTGATTTAAAAGCCTTAAATCCATCCCATTTTCTGGATAAGCTTTAAAATCGTATCACCCGTTTCCCCAGTGGAACCTTATTCTCGAGAAAAGTTCATTGAAATCTATTCAAAACTAAACAAAACACACACACGCACACACTGACACATTCACACAGGAAATTAAATAACACTAATCACATGGCCAAATAAATTACATTTATTTCAAAACCTGGCAAGAGAAAGAAATAAAGGATATGTGAATCAGTTGCTTATCTGCCAGTTGTAATAAGAATTATGGAGTGAACTTTCTCTTCTTCCAATGGCAGAATCGGACCCTCTGTGTTTGGATCATGTATTATTGCTTGAGGCCGGTGGCTACTTGTCCCGTTATCTGATTCAGCAAATCCACCGAGTTGGAAAAGCAATCAAGATGGTCCCACAGCGACCCGGTTTATTGCTCCACTCGTTCAGTTTTATATTGAAATACGTGAAATGAAACACAGAACCTTCTTCTCTTATACTCTAAGGTAAGTTCAGGAAGTTTCTCTCTTTCTTGTCCGGGCATTCTCTTTCTGTCCCTGTGTGATGAACACTCCATCTAGAGGAGGCATCCTTGCAACTTTGTTTTACACAACAGACACATCTTTTATATCGTCTGTTCCCATTTTTTCCATTGTCTTCCTTTTGAGCCTCTTGCTCGTCTTTTTCCTCTCTGCTCTTTTTGCTTTTTTTGTTTCTTGTACTCCAGGGGAGGAGTGATTCATTTTAAAAAGACTCAAAATAGATGCAGACTTAAAATTAGACTCATTTGGTAAAGTGATGCTAAACGTCATAGCAGTAACACTCTCTTTTCTAAGACTTGAAATGTCTGCAGTTAAGCACAAAGATTTTACCACACACATCACAATTGCTGCCATTTGGACCACTGGCACCACACCCCCGACAATCAGGGCTTTCAAAGACTACGCCCCAATTACAAACCGGACTCCGCCGAGCAGCAGATGTATCAAAAGAGTTTCTGTAGCTGACAAGTCTATACACAAAGCTGGCAGGCAGATCATATAAATGTCTGAGAGAGAAAGAAATTAGTAGCAGAAAATCTGTACTTAATAGCAGAATATTAAGACTGAATGGAGACAAATAGTTCCCACTGTTTAGTACAACAACCTATTCTTCCTCATAAGTCTTATCTCAGTTCTCTTTGCTGGACTATCTGTTTTGGGTTTGAAGGTGGGTGTTATTTGTAAAGCACCGCGGACGACTTCGAGAAACTGATGTTGTGTTTATTTACCTGAGTGCAAAAGTGTAAATATATAAACACAAGCTTTCAGGGTTCTCCTATTCCTGATTAGTATTCCACTCGGTCTCAGGCTCCTACTGCCTATACCTCTGCAGATAATGGAAAGAACAGTCCACTCATGACACGATCGCTGGGATAATTAATTGATTAAAGCTGCTGTAGATTCTTCCTTCTGCAATTTCACCACATACTAGTGTAGTGTGATTAAATCCTAAGACCCAATAACAGTGACTGAAAGAGAGCTTGAAGCAATTCGACTTCAGGGAGCATGTTCAAACCCAAAAAAAACAAGAAAATTAAAAAATGTTTAACAATTTAGCAACACGCTTGAATTTTTGGAATAACTTCTCCTCTGTGTCCGGGGGAAGGACAACACTGAAGACATTGCAAGGGGGACACAAAGACTCAACTGTAGACGTTTCCCTCCGAATGGACCATGACTGAAAGTGAGCACACTCCAAAATGAGCTATAAAGGCAGAAAAGTCTGCACCTGTGGTTTTTCTGTCAACAGCTGACAAGCAATCAGTGATCTTCGCTGTAATAGGGCCCACCAGTCACAGAATAAAAACACCAGACATGTGCTTATTAAGACAGCAAAGCCCTTCTCTTCGTCTTCTTCTTCTTCTTCTCTGCCCTGCTCGGCTGAGGTCATGAGACTGAATATCAGGGCGAAAGCAAGATAGCGAAAGGGAGGGAATATTTCTCTCAGACCACCCACTAGAATCCCAAAGATCTCTTTTCCTCTTCCCCCTGAAGAAAAATCAGAGCAGTTGCCAGATTCTCTCACCAGCCACCCATTTGCCAAGTATTTCCATTGCAAACTATTTTCAGTTCTGTTTGGCGTAAATAAGCGTTTAAAGGTTTTTTTATATTTACTAAATGAACAGATAAGTCTGGGGCTTTGTCGAGTCTCAATGTTTCCTGGGAAGCTGCGTTGGAATTCCCAACAGATGGAAGGAAATCCATCTAACTCATATCGACTTTGAAACAAGCTTAGTGGATCCAGAAACATTTTGTTCTGTCTTGTTCTGACGTCCTTTTAGATGAAGTAGCTGCATTAGCATTATTTTTCCTCTTAAAACTTTTATTGCTTCTCATAACAAAGGTAATCCGTTTGCCATTCTCCGTGATAATAACTCAAGAAAATCTTCTGTTCTGCTTACTTCAGCGCTCTGAAGCAACTCCGCTTTTAATATTATGCTACTGTTGTGGCTTTCCTCGCCCTGCTGTTAGTCTGGGTGCTGTTTGATATGGGAAACCAAGTTGCCTTGGGGTTCTTGTGGTGGTAATGGGTGGAGAATGGTATGCTCTTCATGAATCAAGCACCATTGGGAACAGGGACACAACTTTCTCAGCGCAAACGGGATGGGTTCGGTTGTGATTCACTGTGTATTTTATTGGGTTTTTCTATGCTGATGCAAGAACAATGAATTTAGCTGTGAAGCAACTGCACAATATTGTTTTTTTTACGTGCTGCATATGTTTAACACTACCCTCTCTGCCCTTTAACAGCACAGAATAAACTGTTGTATGGTTATAATAACATATTAAATCCTTGTTTGGGCATGCCCCAATGCATGTGTATAGATCCAGAAAACCAGTACAGCCATATATGAACAAGAATGTAATTGATGCTAACTGCTAGTTGATGGAAAAAGGAGGATGGATCAGGAAATGTAATTTGTGGAGATATTTATTTGGAAGAATATTCTTTTATTGTCCTCTCTCCCTTTTAGACATTGTGTTCCAAATTTGAACACTGGTCAAATATCTATTGTGTTGAAAATGTAATTTCACGTTTTGTTTTTTGTTTTGTTTTGATCAAGAGAACACATAACCAAAATCATACATGCATACAAATACATAAACAACATTAATATAAAAGAAGAAAGTGGGTCTAAGCCAGCCAACAAGCTTTGTTATTTGTCCAGGGTTGGTGTGTGTAGATGTGTGGGTACCCTGTTACTCTCTATAACTCAAAAGATTCTGACTCAACTTTGTGAGTTTTCAATGAAATAGGGCTGAAGTTTCCAGTTTGAAGACGTGGTATTGGGTCTGGTGGGGGCAAAATTATGTGAATAAATATGTTCCAAAGATTCTGACTTTAACAAAAACTGTCCACTTCAAGTGAAACTAGAGCACTAAACTCCCATTAATACACAGAATATTCAAAGTTCCATCCATCTCCAAGTCTTTTATAGCTTTAGTTTCTCCCTATGATCAGACATTGTGACGTTTTCCTCTCCCAAGCATCTCTATCAGAGAAGATCTGTTTCCTCACCACAGCTTATTTCTCTAGTTGAAATCACATTTGGAATTCTGTGTGGCAATTGGCAATCTGCCAAAAAAAAGACAAGCAACTCTTCAGTTGAGATTTTGTGGTTGACTCTATTCCATATCCTCCGCTGTTCCCATGCCCGTCTTTATGAGTGCATAAACACAGAACAGGACATTCTGGACATGACAGAGTGGAAAAGAGACGGAACACCTTAAATAAAAATAAACCAAATAAGACAAGACAATAACAATACAAATAATAATAGTTTTAATGAACACATTTGCTTAAAGAAGATAAAGTGTTCCAGTGTGTTTGTGAGTTTAGGTGTAAGCATAAACTGTGTGTGTGTGTGTGTGTGTGTGTGTGTGTGTGTGTGTGTGTGTGTGTGTGTGTGTGTGTGTGTGTGTGTGTGTGTGTGTGTGTGTGTGTGTGTGTGTGTGTGCATTTACAGGGTGCAGTGTCTCCACAACAGCTAAACACAGGGCCAGTCCTTGTGGCCTTTGGTGAAACTGAAACACAAATTGCAAATGTGTTGTGAACATTTCAAGAGGATGCTCTTAAAACATAAAAAAATGTGTATCTGCAAACAATATTCCATTTACATGACACCTATGTCATTTTAAGCCTGCGTTAGTTTAATTACTCATGTCATTTTACAAGTTAATACAATAGAGAAATTTGCTGACTAAGTAAAAAACTTGATTTCATTATATTCTCAGTGCCCTGGGTTTACCTGGCCTCTAGCCCAATACCAGCTGGGATAGGTTCCAGCCCTCCGACGACCAAGATGGATGGAATTCTGGAATGGATAATTGATGGACTGCTGCTTTAACTGGCAGTATTGAGCTGAAGCAACAAGGGATCAAAAGTGAATCTACTATAACAACTTAAAATACAATGTATAGACAACTAGTAGATCAGATGCATCAATTTGAGCTTAGAATTGAAACAAAGGTCTTTCGGTTCAGTTACCTCAGACAGTATTTTTTACATTTAAACGTAGATCCAGTTTTAAATGTCTTATAGTGTACCATTCTCATGTGTGTTGAAGGTGAATCTCCAGTGAGAGTACACAAAGAGGTAAGAATAGCTGTTAAATTACATAGAGTCTAACGAGATGATTTCATGGGGAGTCAAAGAGCAGCTTGGAGTCTGTAACAGCAGGATTCCAGGCTAGTTGTTTCCTTTTTCTTCAGGTATGTGCACTTATTCAAGCTAATCGACTGCAGGCTGTATCTTCCACAGTACTTAACCTGCCAGCAGTGGCGTGTTCGTCAAAGGTGCTTATTAGAATGGTGGAATAGCTTCAGAAAGCCTGCCTCCACACACTTACGGCACTTCAGCATTCTGTATAAACACTGCAAATGGCATAATAGGGGAGTCGTTGTTCCTCTGAGTCAGCAAAGGTATTGAAAGCGCTGAATCAAGGCTTGTACAAGGGGTGCAAACGGCGAGGTAGAAGGACGGCAGGACCTAAGGCCATGTTTTTATGGCAATGGTTTTTCTAAAAAATGTGTCCTCATGCACACGATAAAAAAAAAACTATAAAAAAAACCCCATTTATGACGCATGCAAGGCCAGTAGTTCGTAGTGTAACTTCAAAATCAAGACCATGCTTCTAAATACGACCAAGCAGGCCGTCACGGATTTCTGCTGTTGTTTCGTCTGCTTGTGGCCGTCAGGTCAAAAATGATAATAAAAAAAACAGTTTTCACTGTAACAAAAATGGTTATTGTTTTTTCTTTTCTGTCCTGTAAATGATCCCTTAAAAAACAGCTACTAGCAATTAACGAATAACTATAGAAGATAATCCATCAAAATGTCCGATAGAGCAGGGTCGGGATGCTCCCGTGTCCAAGCGGGGCAGGAGATAGACCGCCATGTGACGGGGAAAGCATCTTATATTTTTGTTGGTTATCGCACATCACACTAAATGCTGCTGCCACTAGATCCCGCCTCTTCAACCCAGCCCTCAGAATAACGAGGCGAGGCATTCATCCTCTTCTCATGAGCATAAATCCAACAAGAGTTCTCAAAATGTCCAACCACTCCTTTAAACGGTCAATTTTTCTCACACCTTAAAATTAAAAAGTACATCCAATAGAACAAAATACCAGGTATAGCTTTTCCCCACAGATTTCTTACTGTTCATAATCATAATTATTATAATTATGTACTGGTAGAAGTAGGTGGAGCTGTGGTTTTTATTATTATTATTTTTATACCCCCATTCCAGTCTGAGAATTCTCCCGTTTCAGCTTAATCTGACACCGTCGTCCCTTTAACCCTAAAAACGTGTAATTATCAATCAGTCCTTTTTAATTCAACATCATAAACGTTGGCCTCGTGTGTGTTTCTGATAGGAACGAGAGCCGCTACTCTCATCATCCTAATGCACTGGCTGATAATGCCATCCCCCTCGGGTAGACGGGTTCGACGTGAGCAGGTTACCGTGAGTCTTGGTCTTCAAATCCCATGAGGCAAAAATCATCCTCATTTGAATTATTAAAATGGACAGGAGGCTGAAGGGGTTT
The DNA here is from genome assembly GCA_037951165.1 of Lophius americanus. Lineage (NCBI taxonomy): Eukaryota > Metazoa > Chordata > Actinopteri > Lophiiformes > Lophiidae > Lophius > Lophius americanus. Next base: position 1,633,685 of record JBBDHG010000057.1, read on the forward strand.
TATCAGCAGGTTTGTTTTTTCTCACAGTAACATTTTTCTTCCTTGTCAGTGAGAAGAACATTTTCCCCCACAGAAGTCATATTCCCCCAAGGTCAACACGAGCGACGTACTGCATTAATCCACAAACCTATGCTGAATAACTGCTCCATCTCCGGCTTTCCTCTTTTCTACCTGGAAGAAAATACAGAGACAGAGGTGGAAAAATTGTGCAAGTTGGTGAGCTTGGACGACGATCAGCAGTATGATGGCACAAAGTGGCAGCTGTGTCCCTCTTACATTATAGATGACAGCGGCAAACATGAAGTCTGCTTGAGGGTTCCACAACAATGTCCCTTCTTTGTCTGGAAGGTCTGGTGCAGAGGGGGATGATTTTAATGCATTTTATACGTTTTTTTAATTTGCTGATGCTTTGTAGTGGTTGTAAAATCTGTTTTACAATGTTCAGGAAGATGTGTGCTTTTTGTTAAGGCCCAGATGAATCACAAATGAATTTATGCATTTGAGTACATCTTACTTCATATGTCGCCCAAATTGATTAATATTTCATCAATGGGGATTTGGGGATTTGTTTATAGACGGACAGGTTAATAAGAAAGCTTAGTGACTGACTTTTTAGAGTGAGGCTGTCAAACACATTATGAGGTGCAGCTGTTGAATCCTGAGTCAAGCGTATGCTGCACACGGCTTCTATTTTCATCTATGAAGACACACCACTAACAGTACAGTTGAGTAACAGTGGCATTTGTGACAAGAGGCGATGAGATGTGCTGTAGATGTGTGCGGTATCAGACTAAATTCATAAGAATCAATCCTTTTTTTCCCCTCTATTCTATCTCTTCATCTGTTCTCCTCACCTTTCTTTTTCTAAATTTGGGGGCAGGTCTTTGGGTGCAGCAGAGATAATGCTTCATTCTCCTTTGTCCACCGCCCTGTTTCATGCCATTAAAAACCAATCTTGATTAATGCACACACACAAAGACACACTTATACCTTATCTCTCAACTGCTATAAAGCTTTTGGAATGTATTACATTTAGAATATTATTTCATTTTATTTCACTGATAATGTAATATTTCATAACATCGGAATTTTGCTCCGTTTATGAGATATAATTTCTACAATTGAACTCCGCAGTATTCCAAACAACAGAACACAAGTCCAGCTGCTCTACTCTTCCCTCAGGTGCTCCTCCGTCAGTGGACCCTACAAGTTTAGTTCAACAAAGCACGTCTTATAAACATTTAAAATTTGACACAGCTGAACCCTTTGGTAATATAAACAGTTGATAGGGGATAATTACTTCCTGGATGATGAATCTGGAGTCACCGCAGTAATTGGGTTTAAAACTTCCCACAACTGCATTTGGTCACTCCATTCGTCCATTTTTTTCCTCCTATCCACAGTTGGGTCCCAGTGGCATTAGGGTAAAAAGGGGATTCCAAACATCCCCATTGCGAGCAACACCCACCAGATCCTCCTGTGGGATCCCGAGGCACTCCCAGGCCAGATGAGATATATGGCCCCTCCAACTAGTTCTGGTTCCAGCCCGGGGTCTCCTCCCAATTGGACTTGGAAAGCCCCTAAAGAGAGGCATCTTTATCAGATGCCCAAACCTCCTCACCTGGCTCCTTTCAATGCCAAGGAGCATCAGCTCCACTCGGAGCTCCCTCTGGATGTCCGAATTCCTTACCTTATCTCTGAGGCTGGGGCCAGCCAATCAGCTTCCTATAAAGGAAGCTGATTTCAGCTGCTTGTATCCTCAACCTCATTCTTTTGGTCACTACCCAGAGTTCATGAACAGAGGTGAGGGGTTGAGCTGTAGATGTAAACTGAGAGCTTTGTCTTCAAACTCAGCTCTCTCTTCAGAACAACGGAACCATACAACACCCCCATTACTGCTGATGCTCCATCAAACCACCTGTGACACGCCTCGGAGATTAGAATTTCATCTCTACTGTTTTCAGATGATGGGGTTCTGTTGGCTTCATCAGTCCATGGTTTGCAAGTGAGAGTGAAGTGACTGGTAGGAGAGTCGGAAGCTCCAAATCTGAGACCACGGTTGTCTGCCGGGAAACGCCGGACTGTCCCCTTTGGTTTGGGGGAGAGCTGCTGCCTCAAGTTACGGAGTTTAAGTATCTCGGAGCCTCTGGTACCTAAACTGTAAAAAAAATAATAAAGTAAAATATTTCCAGCTGTTTTCTTATTAGAAATTTACATCACATTATTTTCTTTACATTAATAAACCAAATATTTTTTTGATGTATCGCCAAAGATGACAAATTACTTTTTTTCTCATGTTTTAAAAGCCATTTTATATTTTTCATATTCATATTGTATATTTTTGTCTCTCTGAAATCACATACACATTAATGTAATTTTGATAAAATGAATTAAACTTAGTTTATAACATAAAAAAAGTGTGTCCATGCTAATAATTTTAACATATTTCTTTGAAATTCTCTGGTAAATCTTATTAGTTTTATGAATAATAACCGTGATGAAAATCAATGCCAAGACTTTCATACAGAATCTGCTGATAAGCAATAAGAGAGAAGATTCGAAAGCTGATATAAACAGAGATGAGAGACTCTCTTTCCTACTTTACCAAATCGAAAAAACAACCAATATACAGATTATTTTCCTCTGACACTTCATCAACTGTTTGTTAAGGTTTGCACTGTAAACATATTCTTTTTGATTTCTGCCTGGTTAAGCATAAACTTATGCACTGTAATAAACCTCACATATTGATTTCCTTTGAATTCAGCTAATATTAATGCTACTGGTGCCGTGCTTCTCGCTCACGGGCAGCTATTGCACACTGCAGAGGGATTTTGCAATATTGCAATATTTTGTACTCAGATGCATGAGTTTGGCCTTAACTTAATGGACATTGAATGTTATTCCAGTCTTTAATGCTTAAGATCTTGCTAAATGCATCTCATCTAGCCGACTCCACCTGCTTTATTGCAGCACCTTTGTCCTGAATTAGAGGCCTACATGAAAGAATGCATTCATGCACGACTGAACTCAGCTCCCGTGTCTCTGGCTTTGGGCTCAGCTCACAAATGTAAGCGAGTAAGGAATCCCTGGACTGGCAAGTTCCTTTCAACTCGACCTGACTTTGACCAACCTATGTGGAATTTCAAGGTTTAGTGATAAGGTTGCACTCCAGAGGCTGACAAGCTATGAAATGTCACACATTCCTCAGAGTGATCTCTGAAGTAGAGCAAAGAGTATACAAGATATAAGTATGGGCAGTGAATAAATCAATAATTGGATGAGTAAGAAATTCCGTCGGTTAATCCAAGATAAACCAGAAGTCACTGTTTTTTGGCGACAGAGAAAGACGATCGCAACAAGCTCCAGTTAAAGATAACAAACCAGGCCGGAAATGTCAAATCGGTAATGGACTCGGACGTGAACCTGAACAGCCACTCTCAGTCACTCAGTCAGCCAACTATCACCTTCAGAACAATTCAAGGATTAAAGGACTGATTTCTCAGATTGAGTCAGAAAAACGTGTCCTTTTTTTTAATTGTTAGTCAACTTGTCATTTGCAAAGGCATGTTTGCAGGTCTCCTCAAAAGATCAATCAAACAGCTGCAGCTTATTTAAAATGTTGCAGAGACCTCTTTAAGACCAGGAATCTGGAACATGATTTCACAGTACCTGTAGGAAAAAAATATTTGGTTGCCAGTGACAGCATCTGTGGGAGCTACTGTTTCAGGCGTGGGGGGGAAAAAGAAAGAAAGAGAAAAAAGTTTTTTTTATGCAGGCTAAACATCCGACAGATACACAAGGAACAAATCACATTTTTTTACTGACGTTTTGCTACACCGTTACAGTTTTTAATTGTGTTACTTGTGCAGTATAATTTTTGTCAAGTTGCAGGTTCTCAGGGTTAATATATTATTTCATATCTGAATGAAAATTTGTAATAATAATTTACTCAGTTAAGTACAGTTTTCAGGAATTGGCACTTGATAGAGGTATTTATTCTACCGTCATGTTTTTACTTTTTTTTGTTTCTACTTTAACAAAAGTCATGCTTCTGCTATAGGAGTGGATTTGCGTACTGTTGCTACCCAGGAAAGTCAGGTAGTCGGGGGGGGATGGGGCATGTTTCATTTCTTGGGTTCATTATATTTTGTTTATTTTTATGTTTTATTTGATTTGTTTATGTCATTGCATTTCTTATTTATTTATTTGCTTATTTATTACTAAAACATAGTATTTTGTATTTATTGAAACAGTTATTTATCTTTATTATCTATAATAACTTAAATTGTCATTTTATGTACACATAATTTGGAGGACGATTTTGCATCTCTCTATTTACATATGCTCCAAATTCACTAAACCTTAAGTTTAATATAATATGCTGCTCAAAGAAGCACATGCTGATTTTAACGGCAACTTTTTGCCGCAATTAGCTCCAAACAATGTTTAAATAGCAGTGTCAAAATTGAAAGTAACTTTTTTTAGCACATTAACAGCAATATTCATGAACTTATTCATATTTATCTTCCTAGGAGAAAATGTGTGTTAAATAAAATGTTTAAATATTAATGTTAAATATAAATGTCTGAATGTTAAATCTAATTCAAATGTAAATATTAAATCTAAACGCATGTTACATCTAAATAAATATCTAAATCTTAATGTTGACCCTAAATGTTTAGCAGAAAACTAGATATTTAGCTAAAATGCAAATGTACATTTACGTTAGGGGAAGTACCAAACAAATTTATTTGATGAATAAAACCACTTTTTCAAAAATGAGAATTCACGCATTTAAGGATGCACAAATCGCAGTAAAATAATCCACTGTTTTTTGTTGCACTCATGAGGAAAAAGGAAAGTTTTTCTTTTGTTGAAGCACTCAAGTCTTTAGTTTGGCATAATATAACGGATCATTGACCTCTAGGAGGTCATCAGCGGGTGTAGAGCTGGGGAAAGAGGAGGGGGAGGAGAATCTGGAGTAAACAGGCGTCTGGGAACCAAGTGTGATTCAGTCACTACTCAGCACTATACAGACCTGTTCCATACAGAGCCTCAGGCTCTCTGCTGAGAAGAGGGTTTTGTGATGAGAGTAAGAAAAGACCTCCTGTAAATCAACAACAACCCATTTTGTTTTCTCCTGACTAATCACGGGGTCTATAGTTTATTCATTTACTCTTTCATCAAACCCAAAACAACCCGCAGAAAGAAACAAGTAGAAGACAAATTAATTTGTCAGTGAAAAAATCACTCAGCACAGGAGTGAGATTCCAGTTCTGCTTATGACACAGAAGCTCGGTTTCATATCCAGCGCACATGTGGAAAGTTGTTCACTTATGTTTCATTATGCTGTACATGTGCCGGTCAGTGAATGAATAACAAGCTGAAGAGGGTTGTTACCATCCACCAGGAGCTCAGGAAAGCTCCGCCCCAGTGCTTTTGTTGAGGACCTGAGAGTGACAACAGAGTGCTCAGAAAAGTCACAAGTGCATACCGACCACATCATTCACACCTTCAAGCCTTTTTAATGACTGCCGATCTGTCAGAAGACATGTTGCATACTTAAGCCAAAGTCCTGTCATTCACTCCTCTCATGCATGTTTAGTCTTAAACTGCTGCTGTCATCATCTGGGAGACACTTTCCAATCTTCACAGATTCACTAACTTCTTCAGCCTCAGCAGCCTCATCAACCACCACCACCACCAGTAATGCTCTCTACGTAACACTTTTCCCCTGTCACCTAACAGATTCACGAAGAACAAATTGAACAATAACAATATGGATCACAGTCATGTGACATTTGATTGTGCTACTAATACTATAAAGATGTCGTTGTCCGTTTCTAGGAGCAACTCATCACATCCTATCTGATAGGATAACTGATTTTTAACTGCAACGTTCTGTCAGAAAAGCTATGTCTTTGAATTCACTCAGGTCATGCATGTTCAGTCGTACATTACTGCTGTCATCATCTGAGAGATTCCATCCAATCATTGCAGATTCACCAACTTCATCAGGTTGAGTAGCATCATCAGCAACCACCACCACTACCAGTGGACTTCATGGGGGGACTTATCTTGCTGCTGCTCAGAATAGAGACCCTTCAATCAAAATCTCCCAGAGAACTCTAATCTCCAAAGTATTTCAGATCCGATTTTCATATTTCCTTTGATAATAAATTGTGTTGTACTAATTAAGTTGGTTCTCTTGATTCAAGTAATGATCTAAGATCTAATTGTTTATGGGGTTTTTTCTGTCCTTTGCCCTTGTTTCATCCAGAAAGGTTTGAATGAATTTGTCATAAAACGGAGCAAGTAGTGGGTAAAACACAATAACTTAAAGGTTAATGACTCTGAGAATTTGTGCTGAGAATTTCTGTTTTCAGATGAGAATCTCAAAGACAAAGTGATTGAAGCCTCGGCTTTCATCATCTAACTGGTCATGCAGGTTAGAGATCAGTTAGCTGATTTTTTAATCATATGCGTGTTGATTGACCAGAGGGAGTTTGGTCAATTCTTCATTCCAAGACAAAATATGCATCTATTTGAAGGAATGTCATGGACTTCCCTACTACGACAGCACCGAGGATGATCGATCGTGTGAGAAACCTTTGGGGCAAAGAGGAGGAGAGTGCAAGGTCACACCACGCTGCAATGTTTCTGATATTTAGAAATTAGAGTGGGGGTTGAAAATTCCACTGGCACATACTTCATAGCAGACCCGTTAAAAGTTATTGTGGAGCAGGGGGAGCGACTTTATTTGTCCTTGTGGTGGAAACGGTTTGCTTTAAAATTATGGGTTGTGGAGTGGATAAATAAACACGGTTGACTCACTGAGGGGACTGTGTTCACACTGAACACTGACATGCTTGACTCACTTATGTCCACATTCTATGAGCAATTGTTTTGTTCTGATAAACCATATCAAAACAAAACAACCATCAACCACAGAGATTGTCTCAGCACTCCAACGGAGTAACCATCCCACTACCAAAAATATGTGACTTGTGTTTTCCGTATGTTTCCATCTTTTCACACAGGGTGTTGTATTCCAATGATTTTGATTCTATTTTAGTGGCTTTTAGTTGTAGAATTGAAGCGGATTTAACCTGATCATAATGTCCCCACGATGGATGAATGGGTTTATCCCTCCCTCTGTGAGGGCCACAGAAAAGGTTCTGAAGATTCTGAAATACAGTTTTCGGTGCTACTTGGACACGTCTTCAGTGAAGAACTTTGGGTCACAGGGTGTTCTGGGTCACTGATCATCAGACACCCTCACCGAGGAGACACAGCCTGGGGTGATCAGATCACACCAGATCCCCCATACAAATCCACAGCCACTGTGGGCCTTCTCAGGAGCCTCCAGTATTTTGTGGGTGGACTGCACAGCATTTGCACCAAGGAGTGTGAACTTCCGCACAAATGAGCAGCCAGAAGGGTCCAGCACCCGACATCAGCGGGCTCTCAAGCTGCTGCCCTCTGTGACCAGTTCTGATTCTTTGGCCCTTTTTGTGCTCACTGGCTTGTTCAGTGCGTTCTTCCCAGGGTACAATCAATTCCAGTAGGACCACTTACTTTGTTGACTACGATGTTAATACCGCATCTGGGCGGAGCAATTTGGTCACAATATAAAAATAATCCCAGAAAAAAGGCAAAAAGTCATTAAGTCTGTTTGTTTTCCATTACTTCATTTTTTTTAAATAGGAGATATATGGTAGTCTTGAACCAGTTGTTTATTTGAGACAACAAAAATATAAATGGGCACACAAATTTTAATTTGTGTGCATTGGGACTAGACACCAGAATGTTTCTCTTCATGGAGATCCAGATTCAAACAGGAACCTGTCAGTGTGGTTGTACATTCACTTTTTCACTTCTTTCTGTGAATCGATGTTTTTGGCCTCCATCCCCCAGTGTTTAACTTGGCTTCTGCTTTTGCTGATGCATTCTGGGTAAGGCTTCAGCATCTCTGTCACAAGGGAAAGCCATATTTAGTTTCTAGCTACATGAAGAGTAGGGGGGAAATTTAGGGTCTCTGCCCACATTTAAGGATTCATACATGTTTGTATATGAAATAATTAATCTTAATTTGAGTGACTTGAGGTCTACACTATAATTAGAGGTAAATTATGATTAGATGTCTTCGTGGAAGCTCGCATAAAAGCATATATCGGGTTTTAACACTAAACAATCTAGCCTCATAATAAGAGAGAGATAGACAGAAAGAGAGAGAGAGCATGTATTTAGTAGACTTGTCTGGGCCCCTCATGAACCCATAGACTCACACACTCCCAGTGCCATGCTATAATAGCTGAGCCTTGGTCTGACCCGGCATTCTGCAGACTACTAATGTTTCTGGCAGATGTTAGTGTGCAGGCGTGTTTTTGTGTTAGTGTGTGTGTGTTGGCATGTCTGTGCATCTGTGAAAAGATTCATGTTCGTGTTTATGTGTGTTAAGTGTTCAAGTAGAGTTGTAACACAATCCCAGGTCGATTGTGTGTAATAGGTATTAGGTCGTATTAGCAGTCAGTGTGTGTGTGTGTGTGTGTGTGTGTGTGTGTGCCAAATTAATGGCCAATCTCAGATTGACCAGCTTTTGGCCCTGAGACATTTCTGCCTGATAGCAAAAATCGTACTTGACCCTGAAGACTACAATGAGATTTCTCCTTTCAACTGGATATTTTCACAGGAGAAGATTAGAAATGTTCAATGTCATCATACCAGGGATCTTTATAATGGTGAAAAAAATCAGCATGGAAGGAAGTGGTATTCGAAAGGTTGGTGGTTCGATCCCCTTCTCTTGCTCAATCCTTCAGCAAGATAACAAACCCTAATTTGCTCCCACAGGCTTTTTGCACTGACTGATTAACCCTTCTGATGAGCTTTTGTAGCCTCTGCCACCACTGTATGAATGCACGTGAAGGGGTGAACAATAGTTTGTGTTGTAAAGGCAGTCTCTGTCTAGTAGGCCTATGCCTCCATTGTAATGAAGAGGATTCACCGGCAGCTATTATTATTTTAGTTTGTTTGTCTTTGCTGATGTTGAAGTGCTATGTTTCCAACTACTGTCATGGCTTACATACAGCAGCGTTTTCAATAATATATGCACATCTATGTGATCGTTGTCTTATGAATGTAGAGTTTATTCAAAGTGCAACGGGAAAACCTTTCCATTTTTAGCAAAACAAATGAACCATAAACAGGGCTTAAAGGTGCTGGATCTACTATCAGGTTTCAAAGACAGTGATTTAAATAAGCCAATATAATTTGTTTGCGATTTAGATAGAAAAGGACCTATTCCCCTCTGTAGTATTTTAAGGATAAAAGTTAAAGCCAGTTGCTGATTAGCTTACGTTACAGGTTAGCATTAAGACCGTAGGAGGAAATAGCTAGGCTTGCTTTGTCCAAATTCAGTGATTTGCTTAGTAACACCTGTAAACTCAGTGTAAAACAGTCCACACATGATCTGATTCGTTCAAAAATTGAGCTGCCATAGGTTGACTAGAGGTTCTCTATTGTTTAGCTCAACTTGACAAACTAACTCTGCATGTCAGCTGTTTGAAAAGCAAAGCTATTACTATTATACTTTAGCTCCATACGTAACAAACCAGCCCTCTTTACACAGATTTCACTTAAAAATGTTGAAACATGGACAGATCTCTGTTCTCATTTACACAATAAACCGAGAGCACCATGGTGCTGCTCCAATGTGTGCTCCAATCTAAGTAGTGCAAAGTTCCCTCTGACATGAGTGTGGGGTAGATCTTCTCATCTACATCTATAATGGGGTACTTAAATCAATTTGCCCATATAAATCCAAAGAAAGATGACCTTTCTTTGGATTTATACTTGATTTTCACTCTCAAACGTTTAGATACACAGACTTTCGCCTTTGACTCCATGTGAAAAAATAGTCCTCTCCTAAAACAGTTGTTCATCTCTTTGCCTTCAATGTCTTTAAGGGTGATTGTGGTTCTCTGACAAACTCTGTAGATAGTAATATCGAAAAATTACAAAAGTCCTCCCACCTCAAACAGCATTTAAGCTTAAGCATCATCTGTTCACACGCTGGCCCTTGCTAATGGGGATGACTTAATGCAGAATTACATTACTCCCTAATTTTCTATAAACAAGTGATGTGTCCCATTGATGGTGCAATGAGATTCTGTGTGTGTCATAGTCTCAGGTTAAACCTGCAGGGACAGGTAAAGGAATGCAGGGATGGAGGTAAGGGAGAAATATCGTCATCAGGGACTGTGTATGTGATAGAAGGTACCTAGGGTGGGTTTATGTATTGTATGTGTGTGTGTGTATGTGTGCATATGTATGTGTGTGTGTGTGTGTGTGTTTGTGTCTGTGTGTGTGTCTTCATGAGGTGCGGCTCTGCCTTGTGTTATCTTTGCATTCCTGACCACACTAACTCCTCTACAGGAGTGCCATGGAAACCCAGAAGGGAAAAGCCACAAAATCTGACACCAACTTCTCCTTGACACACACACATACACACACACACACACACACACACACACACACACACACACACACACACACACACACACACACACACACACAGGCACACACAAACACACAGACACATTTACTGGGGCATACAGTTATGCAGTTACACCAAGTTTTACTTGAATGTTGAGGCTTTAAGAGGGACGACCTGTGGTGAAGAAAATGTCCTGGGGGAGCTGGTTTTTATTTATCCCCTCTCGTTATTTTTAATGATTCCGGAGAGCAGTAAACTGCCTTTTAAAGTGTATTCCTCCTTTCATCATTCATTTCAAACACTGGTTGAAAATGTCCAAATTTTACAACAACAGCAAGTTCAGCCCTTTTTTCTATTTTCAGAGGACTAGAAGCATTGGGTTTCAAATGGGAAGTGTAATGTTTCCAGAGGCTGACTAAAGACTTTTCTTCCCATGCAGGCCAAATGCAAACAAAGGCCTTTTGGTGCTGTGACAGGATATCTTTTAGGGGGCCTCCTGTGGTAATGGGAAGTGGCACAGAGAGAAACAGACAGAAACCAGAGTGAGGAGCCTCATACCTGCTTTGTCAATTAGTCCAAACAAACAGCAAAACTCAAAGTTCTCTCTCTGGTCAGGAGCTTGTCTAATGTGAAGAGCTTTCAAATAGACACAGGAAAAGTTTACATGTCTATATCAAAGCTCAAACTAAATATCACAACCATGGGAAAGAAACGAAGTGTAAGAATTCTTCCAAGTGAATTGTTTTTTGACTGAAGGTAAAGCATTTCTTTCTAGGAGAACTAAAACATATTATTTTATAGCACATAGGATAACATCAGACAACTTCATTTTCACCGAGTCAGCTACCACATAGTCCTTGTCCAATGCTTGAAACAATGTAATGTTTTACAGTATAACAGGTCATGTGTCTGGTCCTCCAATTTTCTCCTCATTTGGGGGACAAGGTCCCTGGATTTTTTCCAGCGATGGTATGGTGAATACCGGATGAACAAATGAAGAAGTCCATTCGTGTTCATTTGGCTGACTAAAGGGTATCAGGGAACTGGAGTCAGAATAAAACCTGAACGATAGAGGACGGAGATGCCACACACAACTGAACCCAAAGCTAGGACAATTTTAAGGGATTAACTAAGGGGCAACCAAGTTGCCAAATGGCTAAGAGATGTGACTATGTAATAACTTCTCTTATTATTAACTTTTTAATTTCTTACTCTCCTTTTCGGCGAGCAAGGTTGTTAGCTGTATAAAAAAGGCAAAAAAGAAACCCATCAAACTAGACCTACGCTGTCGTCCCCATTAACAAGGGCCAGAGTGGATCAACTGTTTCCATCTTGCCCTGTCACGCCAACCAACTGCATGTCCTCCCTCATAAAATCCAGAAACCTCCTCTTTGGTCTTTCCCCTTTTCTCCTGCCTGGCATCTCCATCTCCAGCATCCTTCTATCAATCTACCTACTATCCCTCTTTTCCACGTGTCCAAACCATCTCGATCTGGTCTCTCTTATTTTGTGTCCAGGACGTCTAACCTGGGCTGTCCCTCTGGTGTGCTTGTTTCTTATCCTGTCCATCCTCGACACTCCCAAAGACAATCTTAACATATTCACCTCTGCCACGCCAGCTCTGCCTCCTGTCTTTTGGTCAGAGCCGCCATCTTTAAACCATATAGCAGAACTGATCTCACTACGTACTTGAAAACCTTTTGTGTCTTGTTTGAGTAAATTATGAACTATTATAGTGAAATAATATATGCACAAGATAGATATTCTTGTGTAGATTCATATGCACCAAATCTGGCCTAAATCGGACCAACCAGTTAACAAATTATGGCCTGAAAACTTTTGGAAATGAAGCTCCTTTTAATGGCAGAAATATCCAGCTGACCTTTTTCCGAAATCAATCCAGTTCTTCCTTGCACTAAGGTCTATGTGGATATAAAATATAAAAATTATCAATGAAATAGTTTGAGTTATCGAGTAAACACAAAGATTCTGCGATGGACGCCACAATGATGATTCCATAAGATTCCCTACTTTTCACGGGAATAAATATAAAATAGGACTTAAGATAAAGGATTGTCATTATTTATTTATTTTCGAAGTAAAGGATAATAAAGAATCCCCCCTGTCCATTTTTCTATTATGATTGTTCCCACAATATAACTCAAATATGAAGACAACAACATAATATTACATAACAATTGTTTGGCTTGGTTTCTTTTCCAGGCCTGATCTCAACTGTAAAATATTTTTGAAATTCTAATATCACAACTTCCTATACACAACGTTGAATTATGGAAGTTTATCTGATGCTCATTCTCTGAACTTTTTCTTAGATATGCCCTTAAATAAAAAAATGTTAAAAAAGGTAATATTTTCAGTATAAATGTCTGTGATGTGTTTCAAGCCTGTTTAGTCAATATGTAATTATTAAGATCCTATATGAACTGGGTTAGTGAGAAATTTTTTTAGATGATCTCACAACTTTATCTTGACATTTTACCCAACATCTGTTAAATCAGTTCAATAAACATGAACCAAGCCAAGTAAATGTCCAAAGCCCTTCACCTTTCATCGATCCATCCTTTAGCTCTCTGTGCTCAACAGGGTCATGGATGAATGCCTTCAATCACAAGAAGCCTATGTTTTTATTAGTTTTGCATTAAAATCCACTTCTGTTTTTGTTGACTTTCACCACAAATATTGTCCATTTAATAATTCAACAATGCTAACTAGAAAGAGAGCAGGTTCAGCAGCTAACATACAGTGAACATTTGGATGTTTGTCCACAAACATCCAAATGTTCAGTAAATCCAACTGGACCAATCTGGGGATTCATAAACATTAAATATCAATTTTTCCATTTACTTCTTCTGCATGTGATTCCAGTCGTGCTTTAGAACTGCAGAACGAGGAGGAGCCAGGCAAACAGCATGCATCATGTAGAATTGTCCTGCAGCTGCACATATTTTTAGCATTCAGATGTCGTATCTGCAGCGGCAGTTTATGATTGGCTTTTCTTCAGCGGCCTCTTTGTGTTGCAGCGTACGGGGAAGTTTCCTCTCTCTCTTCCTCACTTATAAACTCGCAGGACTCTCTAACCGGACACGTAAACTGCTGATTCATCTATGTGCTCGGAATGGCCGGCCAGGTTAGCATTAAGCAACTCTGATTCCTAGGTCATATATATCCATATTCATTTAAGGGAGCATTATTAATGATGAGCAACTTTGATGGGACACACTGTGGATTCGAGTCAGCACAGCAAGTACAGCACAAGTGTGTGTTTATGTGTGGCGTGCAATACTAGCAGAAATAAAAAATAAATAAAGTATCTATTATTAATCTATAATAACTTATAGATACTGCATGGTGGGTTGTTTGATGGGAATCAAGGAAGATTCAGGCCCCAAAAAAATGGTATTTTCCAGCATTTATATAAGTACAGAGACGTATAGACCTGTTGAATGATCATATATAAAATTAGGGGGGAGTTCTAAATGAACATATTTTATGTATTGAATTATATTAATAATCCAACAACTAAAAATAAGTCCATACATACATACATACATTGGTACTGTATTAAAGTTTTATTCATCTCTCTTCTGTTATTCTTCAAACTCAACTAATTTAATTCATATACATTGACTCAACATGATAGAAAGACGTAACAAAAAATCGGACACTTTGACCTGAAATTATGCAATAGAATAAGATGGAAATTTTTATATCTAATCAAAATATGTACATTCATTGTTTAAAATGTTCCTTTTTTTAATTTACTGTTGATATTGATATCATGGTGTTCTATTCCAGTGTATAAACCCCCACCCCAACCCCCCAACACACACACATATTCTTTTCATTCCGCAGTAACTCTTGCTCTCCAGAATTATTGGCACCCTTTTGAAAAAAATGATGCAAGGAATGTCGTAACATTTAACATTACAATCCTAAAATGAAGTATTTTTCCATAAAAAATGTGGTTCATAATTATTGTCTCCTTGCATTTAACATTTAGTATAGCCCCCTTTTGCCAGAATAACTGCCCTGAGTCTCCCTCTGTAGTGTGTGATGAGATTTGAGAACAGATGGAGAAAATCTGAGACCATTTCTCCGTACAGATATCCTACGACTCCTTCAGTACCTTGTGTTGGTGTCTGTGCCGTCCAATGGTGGTAAGGTAGACTTTCTGACTCCAAGATTGACCTGACCCCTGCAGTTCTCTAGTTGTCGTCCTCAGACAGTCTTTTGTCAGTTGAACCATCCTCCTCACGCTGTGTGGGGTCAGTTTACACACATGTCCTCTCGTCATCTGATTTTTATAGGGAGTCATTGTCCACAACTTCAGCGTTTCAACAGGTGAACCTGAAAATATGAAATGATCATTTGAATTTCAATTAAAGATTATGGGTATAGACAATAAAGATATATATTGCATCTCATTTTACTAATTTTTTTAAAGGTTCCCAAGGCACTCTACATACCACTATTTTATCATTCTACCCATTTGCACATTACGCTGCACTTTACGGCTTTTTCTGTTTCTGGTTAAATGCTTAATTACAGTTGGTTGTCTCAGTACTTCTATTTATGTATGTGTCTATGTAGGAGACACATACATAGAACTATTTCACATGGCAGTCCTACATGTTTGCGTGCGGAGTTAAACCGGATATAAGGTTATTTGCATAAATCTACATGATTGCCAGAACAAGGATGCCACACCGTGCATGATTTCATGAAAGATCAATAGAATCATTTGCAAACCGCATTGTTACTGAACAGACAGGCCAAGCAGAAATAGAAGAATGTGTCAAACAAAAATATTGTAGAAGTGTAAAACTCTTAATTCTCTTGAGAATGGTAACTTTTTCCAAATTCAACAGGTGGCCTTGTAAAAGACACCACTTTTCTCTGATCTCAACCCAGATGTGTCCCTTAAGTTGATTATCTCAGCTCTGCCATGAATCCTCTTGTGAGGTTCAGGAAACTGGTGGGTTGCATGTCCAATCAATTCCTATGCATAGGTGTACTGTCACAGGAGGGAGCGGAGGGATGGGTCGCTCTTTTTTGAGTTCTTTTTAGATCTTGCCCCATGTTTTTTCCATTCTTCAGGGATATATAACTATTTGTCTCTTCAGGTATACCTTTTTGCCCTTCTCATGATCGACTAACGTAAGAAACTAAAACAGGGTGTATCCTGTATCTGTTTCCGATACTTCGGTTGAAAAGAGTTGTCAGATAAAACCTTGTTCCGGTGTTATTACTCACCAAGACCTAAGATCTGCTCAGTGAAAAGATTAATCTCTCTGAATGACTGCATTGCTCCAAACACCCCGTCTGCATTTATCACTCTGTGAGATGTGCTTCTCCTTTTGCTGCCTGTGATGTAAACCAGCAGGGGTCCAACATGTTTCAGCAACGGCAGCAGTGTTTTTCTATCAAACTGTCAAGCCAGCCATGATGAACAGTAGCAGCAGCAGTCTATGGAGTAACCGGGGGGAAAAGGCCCACTAAAACCACACTCAAACAATAACTCTCTGAATAAACTTGAACAAAGTCGTAAGATGTATTTCCTCATGTTTTAAATGGTTTTCCTTCAGTCTTAAGCAATGAAGTTGGCCTAACTTAATACACTTGAGTTGGGCTAATATAATTTATTTGGATCAACTCAACTGAGTTATTTAGATAAGATCCCACATAATTAATTAGATTAGTTATTAAAGATAGTTACTTGGATTAGATACAACTCAATTTATTAGAGTTCAACTTAGTTACTTGAAATTGGTCGGACTTTATGTAATAGGGTTGGTCAAACTGATTTTACATTAGTATAATTACCCTTTTAGAAGGATTCTATCTAACTCAAAAAAAAATTAAGTTGGCCCGGCCGAGTTTCTTAATTCTGAAAGAAGCCCATTCCGTCATTTGGAATTACTTTCCATGATTTAATTTAAATGAAATCTATTCCTTCCACCTCCCGATTGAATCTTGTAGAAGTTTTATCTAATTTCATGCATGTGTGCCTGTGTCAAAAAAAATACAAATGCATTCTACAATATAAAACATGACATTTACTTGACTTGGTTATGTCAGTCGATCCCACAAGTAAATTGAATGATTGGTTAAAAAAAAAAGTTAGAAATCAATATTAATGAAATACTTGAAAGCAAATGTCACTAGACATGCTACATCACACAATTACGATTAATTAAATTTTTTTTTTTTAAGTAATTTTTCATTGAGTGAGCTCAATTACTTTGCACGTATGGAACACAGACATGTTGAATTTACTCAATACAATTATGTAATCCCAAAACCATTTACAATAAAAATTAGGGCAACGATACTCCCTCGCTTTAATTGTCCAAAATGCAACTATGTAGTTCATTCAACAGAAGAAGAAAAAAAAAGGTAATCTACATTCCACCTCGGAGAGTAGTGGACCCCAGCCCTAATGAGAACCTGTCATGAGGCTACTGACGTGACTGCGCGCTGGGTTAGAAGCTCCTCCCACCTCCTCCCACTGCTCCCCCCGCAAACCCCCGCCCCCTCGCGCTGCTGCTGCAGAGGAGCCGCCGCTCCACCTCTGCACAGTGCAACAGTAGCTTGTACAGGAGCGGGAGCGGAGCATCAGGGCACCTTCTCCCGCTGCATTAACCTGTCGCGTGTGTGGAATTAAGTGAAGACTGAAGATTTACTTCTTCGTTTGTGGGAATTGGCTGTGTTATTTATTTGTGGAGTTTCTTTGTGTCGCCCGGGAAGAGTAAAGTCTGAGCAGGTAAGACATTAGAGAGATAACCTCGGTTATTACAGATGCGTTCATTTCAGCTGCAGCCTGTATAACCGGATACCTGGTGTACTGGTCCACAGGTTCGGCCTAGTTATCATTGAATCCCTATTAATTCAGACCGATAATGATATAGCCATTTTCCTCGGCGCGCGAGGACACAACCTAGTGGATACCTCATCCTCCAATAACGCAAACTTGGTTACAGTGTCTGGTTAAATGACATGTGTAACGTCCATAACCGGGGGCTGAAACCGAAACACATGGATTGTATCCAATACGCGTCGGTGTATGTGCTTGTAAACCCCGCAGATGGAACGTCTAAAGCTGGGAGTTGGAGATATTACACAAAAGTTCGCAAGTTTTTGGCGGAAATCCTGCAGCAGGAACAGGTTGTGCGCCTCAGAATGAATTAGCTGCGAGTGAGGAAGGCGTGACGAATACTGCCGGTATTCACAGTGACTGACTACACCGACTTGGTGATAACACCGTTATACACACTATAGAATAATTGTTTGGATTACTAATAATTACACTTTTTTTATTTTAAGTGTATACGCTTTGGTTTTTTGTTTTTTTTCGATTGACAAAAAAAATTAATAGATAATGTGGTTCATTACCGTTTTATTAAAAAGTAATGTTACTATTCTCAGAGTAATAATACCAATCAGATGACCTGCATTTTATACACACTGCATAGGCATTGTGTTGTATTCAGGGGGTGGACCTGCTTGTTGCAGGAGAAGCAGTTTCACCAGCTGTTGACTGTTGATAAGCCCTTTAACCTTCACCGTAATTACTCCTCCAGGTCACGTTATCTGTTAACTAATCCAACTGCTGCCATTCTTTCCCCAGGTTGCATTCTTAAATGCATTACAGCCCGTTAGAAAATATGCACTGTTGTGTTTTTGAGACGAAAGTGAATTTGAATGTTGGGCTTCTATAAGTACTTAGAGAACTTGAGTTTTTTTTTTTTATTTCACTAGTCAATAAAAATATTTGTTTTAGACACATTTTGGCTAAGTGGCTTTTGTGTGATGTGCCTTGCAGTGGGGCACAATGTCAAGAGAGGCAAATCATTATAGTCCAATGATACTTTTTACTTGAATGTAGTATGTAACCGGCCTAAAACAATTTC
Source organism: Lophius americanus (assembly GCA_037951165.1). NCBI lineage: Eukaryota > Metazoa > Chordata > Actinopteri > Lophiiformes > Lophiidae > Lophius > Lophius americanus. Next base: position 1,652,114 of record JBBDHG010000057.1, read on the forward strand.
TTGTTTTCAAGCTAAACATTACATCATGTAGGACTTCTATGAAAGTCACATACTTAACTTTTTCGATTCAATAAAGTCGGCATGAACAGATACGGTTTAGCTTCCATGTTTGTTTTTTGGGTCCACCCTTGAATCAGAATGTACGGAAACTTATATTTCTGTTTATGTAATGTCCGTGACATTTATATGAGATGGTATGCTGAGGAGTCAACAGCACATGAAGCACAATAAACATATTTACCTGACTGACTTGACTGAGTACAATGTTATGTTGGCGGTGGGTGATGGCCCTCTTTACCTGTGGCCCCTGAAGAGTAGGATTGTCAGTGTCTAGAGTTAATGGGGACATGTTGAATGGTAATGTCAGGGTTCCTAATATATTCATTAATTGACCCCAAACATCAAATTCCATATCTAGACTGTTATACACACTGGTAATATTTTTCTTACCAGTGTTTTATATTAAGGGAATGGCTTGAATATTGTCACATGGTTGAACTTTAGGCGTGTGTGGGTGTGGTGTGTGATTTTTACAATTGGGAAATGTTGGACATTGAGCTTGAGAAGGTGTGGGGAATGTAGACAGCCGGGTTGATCCCTGTTCAAACGAGCTACATCTAAAAAGAGCTATAATATGCCACACCAGAGCCACCGTTTGAAATATATTTTTCTTTAATCATTTAAAATACTCTTAGAGTAGTATATATAATATTTCAGATGAAAATCATACATTAAACAGTTTCAGTATAATCTACTAAGCATACTTGGACAGCATGCTATTCATTGTTATTGTGTTGTCGTCGTGTGTCCCCCCCCTCAGGGCTTTGATCTTGACTTGTAGCCAGTCTGCTCTCTTACGCTGCACACCTACTAGTCTGATGATGGATTTCTCCATTCAGTCATCACTTCTTGTGAGTCATGCACATTGCCATAAGATGTTAGGCAAGGGTGCTTTCCTCTGTTGTCACAGTAACGGTTAAACAAACAGGGAGCTAGCGTGTGCTTTCCTGCCCAAACTGAGTCAGACAGAACAAAGAATAATGCAAACATGCATTATAACCCTCTACCCAAAGGGAAACCTTTCATTGTATAGAAAATAATCCATGCATGGTTTTCATTCTGGAGCCATAAATTACGATTATGATTACAACTAACAAGTTTCCGTTTATCTTTTAATGGAATTTATTCAACAAATCTTGAATTTTTGGATCGTATCATGAATTAGAATAGCATGAATGCTTAATAATGCTTTTGGGAATATTTAGGCTATGAAAGTGCATATACAAGCCCATCTTTATTGTATTAGGTGACTAATTGGTCTTTTTCTCACTTCCTCTCTTCTTCCCCATATAATGAGCCTAGATGGTGAGCTAATGCTGCTGTGTGTCAATGCATCGCCTTGTTGAGAGGCAATTAAACCTGTGTAAAGGACATGAAACGGGTCACCCAGATGCGAAGAAACCAATGATCTCTCGGAAATGTTGTTGATCCTCTCACTGTCAGTCCAGTTAAACAGGACACACTGGAGGGAGGGGAAGGAGTTTGTTTTTTTGAGAAAGGGGGAAAGATGTGTAATGGGTGGTTTGTGTCTATGTGGAAGGGGGGAAGGGTGGTTGTTGTGGGTGAGATTCACCCTGGTGAGACTTGCGCCTTTAGACATTCCTGACATTCCGACCTCTGGGATGTTTGAGACTTCTTCATCTTTTTTTTGCATGTTGGGGGCTGTAGAGGACTCTGGGAGGCTTTTATGTCTCAAGGCTCACACCGACAGGCTGTTTGGTCTAACAGAAACCACATACCCTCTAATTTAGGAGGCCATGGGAACAAGTAGCACAGCAGACTGCATGTCTTCTTAAGTTACAACCTCGGAGGTCTTCTTTGAGGCACTTTTCATTCCGGACACCCATATCACTTTCTTAACAGTTTGGTTTAGGTGTTTGATCTTTTTTCAACTCATTTTCTGCTTTTTGGTTAAATGTTCAGGCACCTTGTTTCAGAGAATCAAAGATGTCGGACGAAAATGTCAAACTTTCTCTAAAATATTCAATTCAGAGTGTTGATTTCAGATCCAATATCCATGCTGTTTCTATCCCAATTGTAGAATTTGCCTACATTAGTGCATAGAACGCAATTAGATCATTTCATGTACGGAAGCACCGGGCCAGGGACCGGAGACCTTTCACAACTGAATGGTCATTGGAATTCTAAATATAATATTACCAAAGAAACTGTATTTCCTATGTTATGTCTAAGGGGTTTGAAGAGGAAATGATTAAACAAATGGTACCCTATGTAATAGAAACACCTAACGATGAACTCAGGAACATGTGGTATTATAATTAACATATACATACAAATACAAACCTAGCATAGCAGAGTTCATTCTTTCAACAATGCAATTCATTCTTCTTTCTTTCTCCTCTCCTTGCCTTGTGATCTACATCTTGTGACGTGGAAATCATCGTTGGGCCAGCCATGAAAATTCATCCACTATCCGTGAGATCCCCCAACAGCCATCTCTGACCAATCGCAATCCAGCAAAGCGAAGATGTCAGCGTGCAGCGACTTTGCAGAACACGTGTGGAAACCTGGATCTTGTAAGAACTGCTTCCACCCACTTAGTGAACACCGCAAGACTGTTCGTGGCTTGAGCGGCAGCGAGCCCATCGCCTGTATGAAGAGCAGCTTGGGGGGTGAGGAAGAAGCTGGAGTAACAGCAACATCGCCCTACAGTAAGCCAACCATCGCTGTCAAGCCCACTATGATGAGCCTTGACACCAACGAGTCAATGACTGATGTCAACTTGAACATAGAGCAGGTGATTTTTCTCAGTCTTTTTACTGTAAAGTACTTTTAGATTATTTTGTTGTAAAGGATGTTATATCTCTTTTCTAATGTGTCCTCATGTTTATGTGTGACAGGAGACCACAAAGAGCCCAGTTGAGCGTTTGGGTCTGAAGAAACTCTTGGACCTGTCATCTCTCTACATTGATAGCAACGGTTGCAACAAGGCTCACAGAGAGGCAGTTCTCCAGAGTCCTGAAACCAAGACGGAGTACAACAACTCCTTCTCGCTGGCTTCCTTATCCCCCAACATCCTGCCTAAAGAGTCCATGATCATCAGTAATATCTTCATCACCCAGGAGGAGGGTAGAGGTTCTCAGAGTTTAAAGAAAAATGTCAATGGAGACACTGGTACACAACAGGACACAACCAACACAAGAACCAGGAGCACTTATAATGGAACTGGTGTGTTGACCAGGTCAAATAGAACGAGAGTCCATCATGCATCTGGAGATCAAGCTTTTTCTGTGAACATTGTTCACTCAAGTTCTGCCACAGGTCATAGCAATGGCATTAGCATTGGGAGTACTGGTAATGTTACAACTAGGGCATCCAGCACTTCTCCCACTATAGTGTCAAATATGGACACCTCTAGCCACAACCCCATACCTTCTCTGCACTCTCCTCCTATGTCTAAACAGACCAGCCTGTCGGATTCTTCTTGTTCTTATCATAGTAGTACCGATTCTCTTCCTGGGGATGAACTGGTGGGAGAAACACAAGTTAGGTCAAGGAACCTTCAAAGTCCATCGGTTATTGGGAGCTCAATATTAGCTCCAATCTCTCCCAATGGCCAGCCACATTCAGAACCCATTTATGCAGAGAGCACGAAGAAAAAGAGCAGACTGCAAGGAAATGCGTTACAAACCCAACCCGACTGTCAAAACAAAAACAAAAACTCACCCCAGTGTTCTGAGCTTCAGCATTCAGGAGAGAGTCAACGGGCCACCATCACTGTAATGGCCACTCACTCAGAGGAGAATAACAAGACTTTTTACCTGAGCAGTCCAGACTCAGCCATCAGCACCCAGATACACTTCAGTCCCACAGCACGTAAAGACCCCAGTAGCCCTGCTTTCCGCTGGCCCAGTCACAGCAAACCCTCTTTGCCTACTGAACCTAGCCTTGCCCAACCTCTCCACCCCAAACCTCAGTCCAGCCCACCTGTTCCCCCAAAAAGGACCAATCGTTCGCCTAAACTGGGCACCTCTAGCCTCTCACCATCCATGTGTTCTCCTGTCCCTCTTCCTGATCTCCCCAAACTAGGGGCCTCAGGCCTCTCACCATCCATCCCATCTCCCATCCCTCTCCCTGAACTCCCCATGCTTTTCCTTGTGCCCGCTAGAGAGGGCAACTTCAAAGTCCATACAGAAAACCACAGCGCAACAACATCCGATCGCTGGAACAAGCCCCACCAACACAGTTCTGGCTGGAATTGTCGCATCGAGGAAGAAGAGGAGGAGGAAGAGAGAGAGCGAAAAGTAGGGGAGAAAAAGAAAGTGACCTCCAACTCAAGTTTGACAAGCCTGGTCAATGGTGCTTCTGTCTGGAAGGAGACGAGAGACTGGAAGGCCAACAGTAGACCCCCTCCAATGACCGAGCCAGGCACGCCCCCCCCGGCTGCCCCCAACAATGGAGCCTGTCAGGGAGAGACCAAGAGCTCTGGTGCACAGGAGGAGGGCAAGCATAATGGGAGCATGCCAGCCGGGCAAACGTTGCATGGCGGTTCATCAGAGCTGCTGGCAGCGGGGAAGGGAGCTGCCAGCAATGAACCCAATCCACCTCCTCCCCCACCTAAGAAACTGCACAGGTAAGAAGGAAAAAGCTCTTTTTATTTGACAGGTACACATTATTTTACAAACAAAAATGAAAAAAGAAAAAGAAAAAGCTTTGTATTGTATCCGATCATGAAAAGGTTTGAAAACTGTTATTCATTAATATTTTTTAGTTATCTGTGATGTCAGCAAAATGTCAGAAGTAATATTAAAAGGAGGTCATAACATGGTGATGAGAAGCTATGACAAACACATAATTTAGAAAATCAGTCTGGATGCTTGAGTGATGGTTTACAGGTAAGGGGAAGGGTGGGTCTTAAATATTGTTTGGGGCAATGTGGGAAAAGAAAGTCTAATAGAGGTGTTATTACACAGTTGCATACTATACATTGCTGTAGGATGAATGCTATGCGTTTATCAAACTTCAGCAGCCCATTATAACTCATATGTGCATGCCTGGGTCTGCATTAGAATTACTGCGACTGTAATTCAGCCGGTGAGACTGTGGAGTCATTACATTCCATAATTTAACACTTTGCACAATTTTAGACTAAGTCTAAATGCATAAATGTATTCTACAATCATATCTCTCCCTTCATGTATAATAAGCTTAAGTCATCGAATAGATATACATTACTTAAAGTTCAACCTATTGTATTTGTATTTGCAAACATTCAGAGAGTTTATTTTAGTGTTCAAATTCCAGCCATATAAAAAAAAAAGACCTGATAACGATGGTATTATTGTAGTGCCTCATTCCGCAGCAGCAGAGGGACTTTTCTGTGCACAGACAAATATTTTCTTGCCAGAACATCAATTTTATTTTGAAGAGGAATATCCTGTATGTATCCTCGAACAAGGTATGAATTAACCTCAGCAGACAGAAAATAGTCTGTTCTAAACAAAAAATCAATTTCCATGTTTGTTACTGTAACATACACCCTCAATAACTATCGCTCAGTTTTAGTCACCTGCTATCTCACAGATCTCTTCCGTGCACTGACACAAACCTTTGCACTCATTCTCTGTTTCTCTTTGCCTCACCCATATCTGAACATTCGCTCAAACATTGCAATATATAAGAAAACAGGACCCTTTTATTAACATTTTCACATCTGCATCCTTCTTCAAAGAGTGGTTAATCTTGTTTTTCGATGGCTAAATATTTAACACGACACATTATTATTGCAACTTTAATACATTACCAGTAAATTTGTTATCTATCTGAACCTCATTGTGACTTTTCCTTGCATGGTGCCATTATTCAGCCTTGTATCAGCCTTCATTCTGTCGCCTTCTAATCACTCAAACTATCTCAGCACATTGCTCAATGCCTGCCTTGTTCTATTCATGCTAGCAGTGAGACTTTTCCATTCTAATTAACACAAAATGGGTTTTTAAATAGTTCCCTGTTGTGTATCTCTGTTTGAGATTTGTTTTTGCTGCAGAACAAAAGAGAACTGTTAAAAATGGCCTTGTTCCATTGATGTTTTCATACAGGGACAAACCTTTCACCAGCGGGGGCTGAGATGCATCTTTGTAGACACATTTATACTCATGATTGTGCATCAGATACTTGATGGTAGATCACAATATAGGACCCAGGTCCTGTAATGTGCTCTAGACCAGCCTCAGAGCCGACATAGCAACAACATGAAAAACACGCTTAAACCTGAATGTGCGTAAGGCTAAGAATAAACTTTGCTGTATCTCAAAGCAGAAACACTTTAGAGGCCTTGTGATGCAGTTAAAAGTGCATCAAATGATCTAAAAAACAATTATTCTTCATTGTTTGGCACGGCAAGATGAGGTGTTACTTCCTCAAAACAAACAGATGTTTCACCAGCCTGTCGAAAACACAGATTACTGATTGCCCATATCAAAGTGTATGTTGGGGTATGTTTGGTGTTAATTCTAGGAAGGAACCATCTCTACTGTTGTGACATTGAAGACCTTCTGCCATGATAAAAACACACCATTGAGACACGTGTGGGAACATGCCTTGATTCAACAATAGACTGTTGTTGCTTCCTGGTGCTCCAACTTTATCAGCAGGGTTCGTAGTTTTTAGTTAATAAACAAATATCACCAGGTCACCAGGTGTCTACTGGAAACTCAAATACGAAGGGCTGCTGGCAATCATACCTTCGAGGGCGACTCGGTGATGCAGTGGTTAGCACCACAAATCCCATCAAGAAAGTCTTGGGTTCAAACCCCAGTCAGTCCCAGGTCCTTCCTGTGTTGAGTTTGCATGTTTTCTCCAGGCTTGTATGGGTTTCCTCCAGTTTCCTCAAACCATCAAAAACATGTGTGCCATGAATTGGGTCAGGTTGGCCCGTAGTGGCAGCACGCTCAGAGGGTCAGGACTGACCCACCCTTTGACCATCATAATTTTGTTTTACTTTCACAAGAATAAAGATCTTATCTTATGAAAAGATTTATTATTGACAGGAAAAGGAAACTATTTTGGGGGGTTGCACTTTATATCATACAAAACATGATTTCAGCATTGGTATTTGCGATATGCAAATGTCAAATAGACACAATAATTGTGATGTCCAGTGTCAGGTAGGGCCAAGGCAATTATCTGAAACAGTCTGATTAACGGGGCTACTTTTGAATTTTTTTTATTATTATAAAAACATGGTACAAAATGTTCCTCATTAGAACTATTCAAGACATTTGTGAAAATTGTAAGGATTTTATTGTCTTGCAGAAAAGAAAAAAAACTGCATCATCGCCATTTTCTTTCTTTTTGAATGGTGTAGTCCTATTTGAATGAAAAGCACATACAGTGCAACCTGTGATGCAGCATTTTGCTGTTGATTTTACATTTTTATTCATTTCAACAAGCGAAGCTCATATCATGTGGTGGCCCGTCTGTGTGTGTGTCTGTGTGTTTGGCTAGGGGGAGTGTTTAATGTCATGCATGAGTTTGAGAATAAGTACCCTTCTACAGGGAATGGCGCGTCAAATGGTCAGTTGCCAAAGGGAGGAGTTTCAATGAACAGATTGCTGCCCCCGGCAACTCCCAAACTGGCCGCAGTCAGTTGCTACCAATAGATGCAGAATTTATAGATCGGCAGTATGGATTTAAGTCCACTGACTTAGTTGGGTTTGAATCGCCTTTTCATCTATAAACTATCATTCCAAGATGTTCTGCCCCTCCCTCACAGATTCAGCCTGGTGGCTTCTGTGCAGCAGATCTGATAGCATCTAGTTGCTGCCTGTCAGACCCAAAGCTGCTGCCAGGTCAATGAGTGGATGTTGCATATGAGACAACGTTGCTTTCATTTTGCGCTGTTGCTCTTCCTGCTGAGAGAAACTCTAAATACATCTCTGACTTGTGCGGTGCCAGGGTTGTGTTACTAAACATGTCTGGGTTTTCTGGAGCCACCATTCTGATCCAAGGGGCATTAGCACCCAGCGGCACAACAAGGACGTCTGTCTCTCCAGCATGAGGTAGGCACCTGAAGGCATCTTTCTCTCGTACCTGTCCTCAGGAGGATGATAGATGTGACTTCTGAAGGGAAGTGGTGTTGTACTTATATAATAAAGCACAAAGGCTTCAGAGATAAGCACAGGCTTCCGTCAGGAGTTTGGTCAGACGGGGTTTGAGTGAGTGTGGGGGATTGCTAATGATCACCTATTTGCTCCTTCTTAAAGTTGTTTCCCGTTTGTCAAATCCTTTTGCTCTTCTTGTACATTACTCCAATCTCTTTCTGCTTGGATCATCATTATTCTTTCATTTGACGCCATCATCTTGGTAAGTTTAACCAGTAATAAGAGGAAGAGGATGAGAGGTGAAATTAAAGGGGGTGTTCTCAATGGGACTGGGTGAACAAATGAAAATCGGTTGAAATGTAATTAGGGATAGAGGTATCTAACAAGGCTGGGCCGGAGGTAACATAGATAGGAGGTAACAAATGCTGTTGTCAAACGTGTAGATCTTTATTTTGTATTGCTATGTAGCTGCAATCATGGGGAAAGAAACTGGTTGCACTGGATTCGTCTCTGCACTATATTAGAACATAAAGTGCTGGCTCAATAACAAAAATACATGCACAATATAATCTAGCATAACAGCAAGACAGTAAATACTTTATAACTCGCTGAGATACCGTGTCATAAACTTTGCATTAGAGCCTATTGACCGTCGTGTTTATTGCAGTGCAACAAACCACCTACCTCTACCTACCTCCCCCTTATTGAAATAAAACCCTGAACTATCTTTCACCGGTTACAGTATTTAATTTCATGACTCCTAATAGTGTAAAAGCAGCTAAGAGACTACTGCCCCGTCATCAAACAGCTGTGAAAAGTGATTGCACATGTGTTTATTTATATGTGAGTAGGGTAACAAACAGGCAATGGTTAAAATGGGCTGTCAAATCAGCATATTATCGTACCATTTAAAAATAAGGTTCAACATTCAATATTTAGATTTCAAACATATTTTCACAAGACATGGAAATATAGCCAAACTCATAACCAGTTCTGCAAATTTCCTTTAAAAGCAGCAACTTTTGCACTTTGTTTGGAGCCAAATGCTGATCTTAGCATGCACCTCTTCAAAATCAAAACCTTTGCTTCTCCTATTTCATCATTTCATAAATATATACAGGCAGAGACGGTCTTAAATAAGAGTAACTGGAACTAGTTGTGAGAAAGCTGATCTACAACAACACTGCAGCCAAGCTGTGCTCTCATCTCACAGGGCATATCTGGAACTAGGTAGCTGTAACAACCGAGCTGATCCTTCTTTTAAAAACCAGCTCCTCTCTCATGGCTTTATTAATAACACAAACATGTCAGGGTAGTTTGGATGTCAACGGTTCCACTGTGGCTTGATTGTTTCCCCTTTAAATGTAGGCTGCTGTCATTGTGGGGTTGATTGCGCAAACAGGAACACAAGTCATGATATCTCATGTACACATTTTGAAGAGGATGCCACTAGATCCTCTCTGAGGAAATAAGCAATTCAAGTGTTTATTAATAGATGTTTAGTCTTTTGTTTAGGCGTTTTTGGTTTCTAAAACAGCAAGTTCTATATTGAGTGATGTGGAGTTAAAGACCGTTACTTTGGGGTCTTCATGAGGACCTAAGACTTATGATAGTGCATTTATTATTCAAGACAAGACATTTTTAGCCACTGACTGGATTAGTTGTAACTATTAAAGCAAAAACGCATAATGTTAAAATGTACTGCCACCAAAATAATACTTTGGGGGTATGAACTGCTTTTGTGATAACAAAATCAACTTTTCAGACTTTCTTTTGAACAATTCATTACAAAATAATTCCTAGCATTCATCAGTGAATGTAAATACTTCTCCTATGCAGCTTATCAGTGCATTTTTGTCTAATCGCAGTCAAGGTCTTTCCTGACTGCCCTTGCCCTGGGAACTCATCCATCCATGAACGTCCTTCATACCAGGACAGCAGCAACGGCGTTCTTTCACCACAAAAATCTGATGTTTTGGATACAAATCTCAGTGAGACATGCAGAGGCGCTCACATGCACATAGACTCATATTCTCTACACCCATTACTATTTCCCCACTGCCTCAGCATTTCCTCTGCCTTTTATCGCTGGTCCTTTGTCTATAAAACAAAAGTGGATCCTTTGGCTAAAAGCTCAGAGAATCCCTAAGCTTTTGCCTCTTCATGTGTTTGCTCCGCTGTTTTATGTTGGAATTGAAATCAGGGGTCAGGAGATAAATGCATAGAAGAGTCATTATGTGATGCAAGAGGGGAGAGAGATGGGTTTGGACCCTCGCTTTCCCCGAGCCATTAGTGGGTATAATGAGACAGGAGACTGGCTGTCACTCAGTCTAATTGGTCACCTTGATTAGGAAGTCTGCTCATGTTTAGTTTGGTCAGGAATGACTTCAGTTATCATTCTGGATGTCAAGAAGAATGAAGAAGGAGAATGCATAGCTTTCTATGATTCAATGAAATGAAATAATCTCAAAATCAGACTCTGTGAAATACAAAATTTTTCAGAAATACTTTTCAGAAAAACTTTGCTCTGATGAATATGCTTCCATGAAGTCGTGGCGGATATGTTAGAAGACTGTGGCGCCTCACTCTATACTATAGCGTGAGTTATTGTTCCATGTCCCACACTCCACTTTCTATAGAAAGGTTCCCTTATTAATTTAAAGGAATACGTCACCATTGCCATATAACACTGTAGGAAAAATCTAAATCAATACAGCAAAATCACAGATTTTTGTATTTCTGTATATTACCTTCAATGCAGCAGAGTGGAGACTGTTAGGTTGGAGAATTTAGGTGTATTATGCTAGTAGCTGCTACTGCAGTACAAGGCCAGTTTTAAGTACAGAGGTTTGTTACCTCACTTTTTTCAAACTCCACATACCCAGATTTTGAAACTTGTAGTCTTACCAAATGATGATTCCTCAATTGATGCTACTTGAGACACTTTATCTGACTCAACACATCTCCGCTGGGATTAAATTCTTTATAGCGGTTATGCATATGGTATCAGAGTAAGTGGAGGTCAGTGAGGCTACAACCGCTGAGTGGTAGAAAGCTTTCACTGGTGTCAGCGTTACCAATGCAGCCCACACACATAAATATGTTGAATATTGTTAACTCTGGCTCTACGGTTTACTCTGGTGTCTTATCAAATGATTTTGATAAGACACCAGAGCTATTTTAAACAGACTGTCAAAGAATTGAACTGTATTAAAGATAGTTTTAAGCATTTTATCATGGCAACAAATCCCAGTCTTTATGGCTTACCAATGCCTTCATTCTTTGTCTTTCTTTTGTCCAGCATGTTGTTCATTTTCTGTAAATCCTGAAATTAATGTACCCTCCGTCCTCCTTATTTGTGCGTACTGATGTTACAAATTGCAAACTTTGTGTTATCGGTTTACTTGTGAGATGACTTTAGCCAGAGTAGCTCATGCTTGGTGTGCGTTGACTGCACATGTCTCCACAGATGAATGACACATTTAAAAAAGGACTTAAAACTTTCCTTTTAAGCATAACCTATAACTGTAATTAACATTAATGCTTTTGGTCATGTTTTTATATAGTTATTATTTTATTTTTTATTGATGATTTTATCTGCTTTTGCTTTGTAGCACTTTGAGATTTGATCCAAATGTAAAGTGCATTATAAATTAAATGTATTATTATTATTATTATTATTATTATAATGTGTCGTAGTTGATAATGGACAAAGGAGCTTTGATTTTATGCGTTCATCATACAGCAGTTTGTGGTGTGTTTTCAAGTGGTTGAACAAGTTCGTTGTCTTGCTTTGCAGCACACACACGCGTCAATTTATTTATACTTCCGGGGACAAGATCTTCTTCTTCAGACATTTAATCTTATTGTTCCCATCTATCTTTAGTAGATTAATGACACTCTTTTATTTTTTTCATTACTCACCTGGGTGCATGGTGCTGCAGAGGCAAAACCATGCGAGGAAGTGCTGTGATTGGTCAGGTAGTGGTTTTAGGTGTGCTTGATTTGCTTTGCAACCGCTATGTATAGGTGGTGATGTTATAAAAATCAATATCGCTGGATCATGTTTATTTAAATGTGCGAAAACCAAAATACTGATGAAGACTGAAATTCAATGAAGAACTTGAGATAGTGAACTTTCAAGAAAGAAATTAGCAAAACTGTCACGTACTATATGTTTCAGACCGGCTTGCTTGTTGCAGTCATAAACCAGCAGTGAATCTAGAAGTGTTTTTCTCCCTGGAACTACCAGTGGGAGTATGCGTTTTCATTTCATTTAAGGTTTTTTTTCTTAGTCATATGACCAATGGGAGGCTATCAAGGGGAAGTGGATTGGTTCCACATTTAGGAACTTATGAACAAAAACAAAATTTCTGCACGTAGCTTACAGACTTACTACCGGGCTTGGCTGAGGTCAGACATGTTAATTAAATCACAAATTATGTTCTGACAATAGGTGTGTTAATATCTTGTCTGTGTCATTAATTCAACAAACAACATCTCTGTTGTTTTCTCTGTTACAGAGTGTCCAGTAAAAATAGTGGCAGCAACATGGAGTTGGACTGCTGCAGTCAACAAGGGTCAACTGAGAGCCCTAATTCATCTTTACGGGGTCTGGGAAGTGTCAGCCTATCCACTGCCTCCACTGACAACCTGACAGCTGACAGTGGTAAGAACCACTGACACTAATGTTATAGCCTAATGGGAGTCATTTAAATGCCTGGATGCTGCAGGTTTAGTTTTTTCAATTCAAAGTAGTCCAACAAGGAATGTGTCATTTTTGGAGCTTTTTTCTTTTTTTACATTATTTACAGCTATGTAAATATGGGGCACATTGTTGATTTAACTTTGCCCCTGTGTTCTTTTTCTTGGTCTTCCAACATAACTCACACTGCAGATTTCATAGGAACAAACTGTCACCTCTGTCAGCACCTCTCTTCTTCTTCAGTCAAGTACAACTATACCGTTCTGAGTTTGAGATTTATGCAGTCATCAAACCTGAGACGTGGCTCGCAATGAGTGGCATGTGTCCTTGGTTTTGTGATTATTTTCATCCTTCACATTTCAGCTTTAAACCGCTGTGGCGCTCAGACACTTGTAATTGCTTTAACTTCCTGTGTAATGTCGTTTGAAGAGATAATTGTGGACTGTGATTATGAGGGAAAAAGGGCTAGGCTACATCCTACAGTGTAATTTTTTCCTTTACTGCCTGAACCCTCTGAAAGCAGTTACTCACGGGTGCATAGCCACAAGGAACTCACTATCTCTTTTCTCTAGTGTCGTGTCTAGAGGAAGTCCCAAATTTAAGTCTTTAATTGAAAAATGAATCTTAAATGGATGAAAGATGATTTTAGTGTCAGCATCAACCCTGGACTTTGGAAATGTAAAGCTCCTTTGAAGCAAAGGGGTTTGTGTGTGTGCTGAATTTTAGCAGCAGGCGGTGACAGAGGGAGTATAGTAAATAAATCACATTCACAGCTGTCACACAGGAATATGCAAATCTGTTTTATACATCAGTTCAGAGTCAAGTTCCAGCTAGAAGAAAGACTGGGGGACAAAAGATGAAAAGAATACTCCTATTTACACCCCTAAACTCAATAATCAGTATTATTAGATTTAGTAAGTTTTATTAAGCTGAAAAAACAGTGGTGATTCTATTACCTTCAAATAGAGCTGGAGGAGAAGCTTCCTTCTGTTGCATTGATTGAAGGAGGCCAAACCTCACAACTTACTGGACTTTAGGGATCTGCTGCTGATGCCAGATACCTGAGCACTGATGCCCAGACATGTCAGCTGTTTTGGTAGCAATAGCCGGACCTACACAACATTAGCTCATAAGAACTCAGCCCATTTTCTCCTTAAATCAAAATTATTTGATAAGAGACAAAAAAACAGATGAAGAAAAATCAATGGATTAAATGGACTACATAGATCACATTCTAAAATACTTTCTGAGATGCTACCCTTTTAATCGGATCTTTAATGTTAAATCTTGCTTTTCGGGTCAACTTATGATCACAAGATAAGCCAAAATCATAGCTTTACCGATTAAGCTTTACACTCAAAAACTAAAACTAGATGTTTCATAGGAAATATGTGATTCAAACTGATTTGATTGATTTTATGGCATGTTATTAAAGCATTGGGGTTGTTGAACGGACTGAGACGTACGGTCAGTAACAGAAACAAGCCAGACATTTGGATAAAGGTTAAAGCTGTGTAAGGAACTTTTCAAACCATTTGAAGGGTTTGTGACCCTCATGTCAGTATGGTTTCCTGTCGGTAGGTTTCCTGTCGGTGAGGCAGGGCGTTATAATGTAGTCACTGTACAGATATCTTCTGAAATAATCTGAAACATCATTTAATTGTTTCAGCACTCCTGCCTTATTCAGTCTGTCCTTGAATGAAAGCTCAACCATGCTGTAAAGCTTACTTTGATTTTCTGTAAATGATTTAAGGATCTCCTCATGTGATTGATTTTCTGATAGGTTCTCGGGATGCTACAAGGATGTTTTGTTCCACTCCATGTACCAGAAGTCCAGTGCCTTCGACTCCAGGGTCTCCTCTCCCACCCTCCTTGAGCAGTTTAAGTAATCAACCACCTCCACTCCCCGAGAAAAAAATGGTCAACCGCACAGTATCGGCTCCCGATACTGCAAATGGGAAACCTTTTAACCAGAGCTACCCTCACCTCCCTTTCACTGGCTCAGAGACTAACGTATGCCAAACTGCCAACGGCAGTTTCCGATCCAGTTTACCATCCAGCCCTGTAGAACTACGACCCATTTTCTCCTCCAACGAGTCTCTGGAGCGTTGTCATGCTTTGCTCGGCCGAACTTCGAGATCACGGACGCTGGATGAACCACTGAAGACTCAAGGCCGTCTTGGTGTCCATTGCCGAAGTAGTGTCACTTGCTCCTCCTCCCCACAACTCAACGCGCCCTTCTCAAACTCAGAACCAGGTCTGGCACCAAATTTGGGCTCCAGCCTGCAGCTCCATACCCTTCTGAGCAACATAGACAGCAGGGAGGGAGTTTACTCCAAACTGGGAGGTCTGTACGCTGAGTCTCTGCGACGCTTGGCTCTAAAATGTGAAGATCACTTCAATCGCTCCCAGAAGAACCCACTGAGGTTTGAGGAGAGCAACTGGTCTCTGTTCAGGTTGACGTCTAACAAGCCGAGCTGCAATGCAGGAGATGCTTTGTACTACTCTGCTGCCTGTGCCTCCGACCCCAGCAACTCCTACGCCGTAAAGGTACAAAGTACTAATACTGTAAATACTTATTATAAATACTTAAGTATTTTATGGCTTGAATTTGCTTCATGTGTTTTTTATATTATATAAATAATTTCAATCTCTTACACATCTTAATTGATAAAAAATTATTTGAGTATTTCAGTCATAACATAATTGGTTCATTGGTGGTACATGGTGCCTCACATGAACACGGAGAAAGATTTACTGCTCCACTTTTGTTCAGTGCAGCAAATTCATTAAATTAAACTATTAATTATTTAAAGAATATAAGACTAATATAAGTAAATACAAAGAGGAAACAGTTGGTCCACACAGTGGTATAGGTTACAAGCACCTGACGGTCTTTAATCTTAACAGCTCATTATGCTCTTATTGATCCTTTACCCTAAACTATTTAGAATTGTCCCACTGTCCAGTGTTCCCACATGCGTTTATAAAGTTTGATCATCTGAATTTTAACAGTTTAAATAGGTTGATATATTCCACACAAGGTCTTGAATATGTTTAAATTTCAATTTATTTTACCGTTTGTAATAATGTAAATATTTCCATCATGCTTTAAAGCTGATTTGAAGTCGGCTGCAAAGAATAATCAGCGTAATCGAAAAAATTGTTACGAAATTAGCTGTCGACAAATTTAGCAGTCGATCAGTCAGTGACGTCATTGGACACTGCCTCCGACACCACTTAATAGGAAGGAAGTAAACATTAGCGCCATGGCAACATCACTGTGACCAAAAATGTTGTAAACTACAAAATTTGCAAAGCTTACCTGTCCTGGCGTGGAGCATATCAGTGATACTGGAGCATTTGAAGCTCCATTTGGGCCCCTTAAATGTGAAGCTTTAGTAATAGGAAACCGCTCTGATGCATGCATTTGTCAGACAAGTGATTAGTAAACAGTGAGGTGGATTTGAATTCCGTAGAGATTAAAAGAAAATTACGCAGCAGAAATTCATGTGTAGTTTTTTTGTTGAATCCCTCGTTCTTGCGTGAGCAGGCAATTAAAATAACATGGATGACTGGTGAACCCCGCTGCTGACAAGAAAACAAATACATTGAAAGGTAGTTTTGTAAATATAAACACATTAATGGCCACTTCTGAAAGAGGCAGACTATAAAAAATACCGAAAAACAACATTTAGTCAGTTTTACATTGTTAACACTTACTGTCACAGATATTTTAAATGTACTTTGAATGATCTTTTGGAGTTGCGGATTTTTTGTAACTGGTGGTCCTGAGTGAAGACACTGAGTAAAGGGATGGTAAACAAGTCTGAGTTCTGTGTTTGACTACCGACTGCCGAGTTTATGTTAGGGATAGATTGTGTTTTGTCACCACTCCAGAGGATTAGACTGCTGCTTAAAGAACACTTTGCACAGTAGCTGTTGTAAATTGTTTTTTTTTTTAAAGCTAGGATATGACAGTTTGACGATAGAACAAGGGGATTAAATTAGGGAAGAGGTTTTTGTTTTTTTCATCGGCTACAGATGGGATGGACCCCACAGCAGCACAAACCTTCAGGGCAACAAGTGTAATCCAGGAAGGAGGGTGTGGATTCAGTCTCGCTGACCTTTGTCTCAACGTCATTAGTGCCGCACAAAGCAGCGGCTGTTTGTACACTATGTGTTGTGGCACGGCGTGGGTGCCCACAGTCTTGCTTCATATCTCCAGCACCAATTAATCTTAACATTCCAGGCAGGATTCAGTAAGAGAAACCCATGTTGTCAAGGCCACACACATAGTCCAACACACATCACGTAGAATGAGAGTATCAGCGAAACATTTCATGGATTTGTAAATTGGATGTAATGCCAGCACGAGTAACCCACTGAAAGTAGATTATGGTAGTATTAAGACATAATAGATTCCGTTTTTAAATCTTACCCTAACACACAATAAGAACAGGCTGAAATTTCATGAGAGACATTACATGTTTGATTCAGTCTCGTGTAAGTTATCACAGGTTTAATGGTCAGTCTTGGCCAGAGTTGAACTTTATGAATTCTATTTCTGCTTATTGATTGAAAATATTCCATGTTTCCAAAATGGTGAAAAGAAGGTCAGATGTTTAGATGATAAAAATACCGTATCTTTATTATTTTAAGCATCACCTGAACATTTATAAATGTAATATTATTTATGGACAAGTATTTAATAAATGCATAGAATAAAAATGCTTAATCAACAGACAAAGATATTGAATAATAGTTCAAAGTTAATCTAGTTGAATTAATTTAACAGATTTCTTGTTCTAGAGAAAATCGCAGTGCCCTTGTAGCAAACACATGCAAATTTACCTGTTTTGTATTTTGGTGTAATATACCCATTATCAACAAATTAATTCCTCATCCAAAGCTAGTTTTGAGTGTCAAAACAAGAAACTTTTACTTTTGAATCAAAACATCTCAAGAGGAAGATAATGCTCCAGAAAACATGTAAAGAAAAGAATGTTGGCCAAGAACCATTCAATCAAATTATATTAAGTCGGGAATCCACTCTGGCAAGAATTGCTTTAGAATGAATATCAGCACTTATTGAGCCAAAGGTGAATTAACGTTACTGTGTGTCATGTCACTTGAGATGTTAGCTAGGAGGTACTTGCGTTAACTGATGACACACCCGGCCTCCGAGACTGAAAGGCGTCAAACACTGTACAGTCTTTAAAATCTTGGCTGTTAAGTTGATTTCATGTGCCTTCCCACATTTACAATCAGATAAGCTGGTCCTGGCAGATACATCTATTACAATCCTTGCAGATATGTACCCTTTGTTTACAATAATAAAAGGTTATTTGTGTATGATGGATAACCAGATGTAAAAATCAATTTGTTTTGGATTCTGTTCATCTGGAGTATCGGTTCCCAACCCTAACGGTAGCTTGAGACCTCTCTAAGAAACATTTAGTGGTGAGATTGGGCTTAAATATGCATCCAAAAAATATATATTGGACTTTAACGAGAGCTGGGACTAAATTGGCATTGGCCTTGAAACCGCCCTAACAAGAATTCCTTTCTCCTGTTTCTTGGCTGCACTCCCTTCCTATCTCTCTGTGTGTGATACTTCTCTCCCCCATCTTTCCCTTTCATCTGGCTTCATTCTTTCCTCCCACTGTTCTTTCTGTTAAAACCTCCAGATCTGCAAGAGTCCGTCCATGGAGGTCAAACAGGGGCATCTGTACGGTCTGACGGTGCAGCAGAGTATACCTCCCCATTTCAACCTCCAGCAGGACTGTGGTCACTTTCTCGCCTGTGTCCCTCAAAGCATGTTACCTTCTGAGGAAATCTCCCTGCCCGCCACGCATGACTCCATGCAGCCTCAGGCCTCCACATCTGCACCTGGACAGCAGGTAGACCGTGAGCGAGTGGTAGTCATCACCTCTGAGACCCCGCAGCAGACGACCGCAGACTTTGTTCAGGAATGGGAAGCATTCCATAAAACTCAGCCGGAAGTCTATGAGCGCCGCGTCTGTTTCCTCCTCCTGCAGCTCTGCAATGGTCTGGAGCACCTGAAGGAACACGGTGTTACGCATCGTGACCTCTGCCTCGAAAATCTTCTGTTGGTGCCTCATTACCGCAGGCACTCCCAGTTCCCCCAACAGAACACTACTGACAGCAGCACCGGTAATGGTTCAAGTGGTGCGGACAATCAGCGTCACCTTCCTCGACTTCTCATCAGCAACTTTAGCAAGGCCAAGCGTCGCTCCTCGGAGGACGCTGCTTCGACCGCTGCGGACCCTCGCATCAAGCGTGACCACGCCAGACTGGCGCCAGAAATTGTCTCAGCCGCGCAGTACCGTAAATTTGACGAGTTCCAAACAGGTATATTGATCTATGAGCTCCTCCACCAACCCAACCCGTTTGAAGTAAGTCCAGCTCTGAAGGAGCAAGACTACCGGTGTGAGGACTTGCCTCCAATCCCCTCCATCTCCCTTTACTCAGCCGGGCTCCAGAGGTTGGCCCAGCTGCTCCTCCAACCTGACCCCATCAAGCGCATCCACATTCAAGAGGCCAAGCGAATTCTGCAGAGCCTGCTCTGGGGCCCTAGGAAGGACCTAATGGAGCAGCAATTGGAAAGACATGGACAGGGGGGAGGCTTTGGCGGCGGGTCTCGTCATGAGGGGCTCCTCAACTGGCTGGATGTGAAACGGGCCCTGTTGATGATGAAATTTGCCGAGCGTTCACTGGAGCCCGAGAAGAACGCCGAGCTGGAGGACTGGTTGTGCTGTCAGTACTTTTCCTCGGCCCACCCTCTGTCTCTCTGCCACACCGCTGAGCTATTGTACTCACTGAAGTGATCGCTCACCTAAGAGGTAGAACTGGAGTGATGAGAAAGTCCAATTATCTTAATGTCTAGACACTATGGAAGAGTCCAGACTGTGTGATCCTGTGGAGATACTGTGAACTACCCAACTATTTGTGCTACTGCTGTACGCATGAGAGCGAAACAAAGACCTAGCTGTCCACAGACTGTCAACAAGGCAAATACATAACTTGTGAAAATCAAAAATCACTCAAACGACTGGAATCCCATCGTTCCTGTGATCCTGCTTAAGAAAGGAAGACATTTACAGTATATTACAGAGTTCATAATCACTCACTTACCAAAGTACCATGTGTATTTGTCTAGTATCAACCCACTTAAAACAGGCTAATGATCCATGACCTCCTCCTGCGTCCATCATCTCTGTAAAGCAACGCTTTGTTATATCAGTGTAAATGTGCGGATAACTTTTATTTGACTAAAGATATGAGGTCAATAGCATACTCACCTTGTGCACCTTTTTCTGTCGTGTTGATTCACAGGCACATAGTGCTGCACTGTAAACTGTGTACCATAACAGCTTCTCTTTAAAGAAACAGGAAGTTGCAGAATAATGCCTACTTCTCAGTGGCCAGGTGCGTCATAGTTAAAAAGAACAGGGCAGGCTTCCGTTCTGTGACAGTATCGCTTACACAGCGTTATATGATGAAGACTACGTGCAGATTACTTATGAGCCCTACTGTCTTAACACATCACAAAAGTCATCGGATTTGACAAAGCAACTGGCAACTTGAGCAACTGATTCCAATAAATGAGTACAAGCTTTTCCCTTAAGCGTACTTTTAGCTCATATTTATGTTTTGACATTTGTCTCAGTGCCTATTGTTCTTTGTGGATGTTGCAGTGACTCATGAGCCAAATGTAAATATTGCTGATCATTCGTCCTTTGTGAAACTGGCCTTTCACAGAATGTTCCAGAATCTACTTTGTACAGTAATTTGTAGATGAGCCCGAGCAGGTCTTTAAAGTCCATGAGCAGCAGTTACAAATTATTTATGATACAATGCGTGATCCTGTAGTAATCACTGGAATTTCTTATTTCCATTTGTGAAGTCAGCTTTAACGGCACAGCACTGGGTGGACCTGTCTTTTTTTTGTTTTCTTCATGTGTCCTAGAAGGCTGCAGAGAAATTGTCCAAAATATGTGTGTTGCAACAAATTCCAGCAAAGAATTTTTTAATTATGTCCACAGTAGCAAGCTTTTAACAGACTGCCAACATTTTATGTCCAAGACTGACTGATGTTTTTTGACTTTGTAACAACTCACAACTTTTGATTTGAAATATTTTGTCCATGCCTCACCTATTTGCATCTATCAATAAACCGTGCATATATTTTTCTCACAGTACTGTCTGGTGTTTTCATCCTTTTTTTTTGGATGAATTCCCTATTTGGATCAATTATCAGCTGCCTGTACTGTAAAATGAATAAACTGGTGGAAAGTCACTTTTAGAAATGCAGTCCTTTAATGTGTGTATAGATCAAACTCAGACATATTTTTGTGTCGGAGTTTGTTTTACTTAATCTTTAATTAAGACCCTTCAACAAGTTCAAGAGGAAGTGAATGATAGGAAATCCGAGACAGTGACGGAGGAGGTGTTATTTTGATATATAGAACATGAGCATGACTGAATACAAAGTAAACTAGTCTTGACTATATTGTCATTTTCTATATTTGCAGAAAGAAAATACTACTGTAACAACTATTAAAATCCATGAAATCAAAATAACAACTGAATACATTCTTCATTAGTATTTCTTCTACAGAAAAGAATGTATATAAACTATTTAAATCTTTGTGCAGAGACTGAAGTCTTTGATACCATTGTCAAATAGAGACAATAACTAGCAGGACAAACAACAAAACACCAGAGCTGAAAAACAGCAGTCAGCTGAAGGAGAAGCCGAAACAGGGAGTGCATTTCCAGGATCAGCACAACAGTTTGTACGTGAAGTGCAATCTAAATTTTAGTTTGGACCCTCTGGCCAAAACAGACCCTAATCCCTCCTTAAGCGCTGTCCTCCCTCCTAACTCGCCATATGCAGCTTTCTGCTTCACATAGCTCCTTCAGTATCATGGACTGCACCCCTGTCATAGGTGGAACAATGTTGCTATGGTGTTTTGACCAATGGAATGGAGTTTCCAGGAACGAAGCCCGCCTCCCTCTCTCTTTCATACACACACAAACACACAGACACACACACAAAACTCCAAGTGAGATCGCCTGTTGAGCAGGAATCCAAATAACCCCCTTGTAATAACATGGTTCCCTTCTTTGTCTAGTGAACACCGGTGCCAGGAGGGTGCATACTTTACTTGAGCAAATATGCATCCCAGCAGACCGCCTTCAAACATGACACTTAAACCTCTCACAACTTCAGTGTGAATATGTGCAGAACAACCAAAGTGAGTAACATTAATATCGACCAAGACCCTCGACTTAAATTCTGAAATAGACAGTAATAACATAGTAATAATTAGAATAATAATTACAGATAATAGTAATAATTATATTATTACTATTATTATTTATAGAACATTTTACAAAACTTTGTTAAAAAGTGGTTAACAAGGGCAGGAATAGATTAAAATGATATGACAAGTTAATAAATAAAATATAGGTAAAAAGAAAAAACAAACCAGTATGTATTATACAAAAGAAGATTACTTTCATGAAGCAGCTATAGCTCAGGAGGTGGAGTGATCGTCACACAATCGGATGGTTGATGGTTTGATCCCTGGACTGACCCTGCGGTTTACATGTCACAAGCTCTTCGAACCAGATCCTGACCCTCAATTTGTTCCTGGTGCTTCCCACTGCTCCACAGGGATTGGTCAAATGGAGATAACTAGTTTCACTATGTTGTACTGTGTCTAATTTGTGTTCTATGACTAAAAAACTTCATAAAATAAAGTAGAAATTATTATTTTTTGTTTGTGTTGTCCAACCATGTGTCCAAACAACAAAAGTAATAAACACCCATGAAAATGGTTGTTAAGGAGAAGCAGTGAAAAAGCAAGAAATGTTTCCATGAAAAACAGCTTCACAAATTACTACAGTTGGGTCACTGCTCATTGAAAAAGTATTTCACGAGTTCATTTTCGTATCCGCTTCTTCTTTCGGCTTCTTTCAGCTCCATCTCCAGCATCCTTCTAGCAATATATCCACTATCCCTCCTCTTCACGTGTCCAAACCATCTCGATCTGTCCTCGCTTACTTTGTCTCCAAGACGTCTAACCTGGGCTGTCCCTCCGATGTTTTGTTTCTAATCCTGTCCTGTCTGTCCCCTCCCGCCCTGCCGACTGTCTGCGCTCAGAGTTGGTTGCTGGTTCAGCCTTAAAAAAGCGATATGGAAAAGTTCCTAGGCATAATATAGATGTTGGGCGGCCAGGATGTTTCCGGTCTGTGTCCTTGCGCCATGTTTCCACCTCATGGCCTGTGGGTTTTTGTTCACAACCGGTCTAACTACTTTTCCACACATATAAAGTACTTACTACTGCTGCAGCAACCCTACCCGATCCTGAAGACATGGATCTGCTCTTTAAACTTTTTTCTCAAGACAATTTGACGTCATAGTTGGAAGGACAGGTGCAATTAATAAATCAGTGTTGCTTAATTCAATGTATCTGATTCAGGCTTCTGTACAGTACATGCTGGCCCGCCATCACACTGTCCTGGCTCTCTGTGTCCTTTGAAAGTGCACTGCCATATTTAATGTTATAAGTAAAACCTCTGTCAATATTTCTGCTGCAAAGAGCCGTGCGCAAAAAGAGTTTGCTTTCTGCAAATTAGAGTTATTAGAGACAACTCTTGTAACCTTGTCCCTCACATCGTGCCGTCAGAGCCACCATGGAGAGCTGTAGTTCTGTTGCCTGCAGTATTTTTTGGTTTCTCTCTCAAATAATGACTAAATTGATTGACAGGTTTGCCCGAGGTAACACAAGGTCTTATCTCATTAAACCAGAGGTTTAACCGTAGGGGATGATCGACGGTACGCAGGACAGAGAGCTGTTTACCATTCCTGTCTCTGTACTGGTCTTACCTGAGATGCACAATATCTTACATAAACCCTACCAGAGAGCAGCGAAAGCTGAATCGCACAAGAGGTGGCAACAGGCTATTTCCCTTCCCCATATGTAGGCCATTGAACAGAGCCTTGCTAATGATCTTAAAGACAGCTCCTCTCCTGCTTCTCAACACTCCGACATCATTGTTTCTGTAACAATAAGGTCAAACAATCCTTGAACAGAAGGCCTTACCACTGACAAAATAAAACAATCTGTAACATGTGGCAGGAAGAGCAACAACATAGAGCAATGTAACACACTGCATAACAAAGCTACTTAAACCTTCATCAAGTTCAGTCGCTCTGTCCGAGGCTTTTACATTTAAAGCTATGGTTCCCAAACTTTTACAGCTTTTATATCAGTGGTTCCAAAACTTTAATATTTTCTATCTCAGTGATTATCAAACCGGAATATTCTACAGTGGTGGCTAAACTTTCATGTCCTGTATGTAAGTGGTTCCCAAACATTAATGGCCTGTATGTAAGTGGTTCCCAAACTTTAATGGCCTGTATGTAAGTGGTTCCCAAACATTAATGGCCTGTATGTAAGTGGTTCCCAAACTTTAATGGCCTGTATGTAAGTGGTTCCCAAACATTAATGGCCTGTATGTAAGTGGTTCCCAAACTTTAATGGCCTGTATGTAAGTGGTTCCCAAACTTTAATGGCCTGTATGTAAGTGGTTCCCAAACGTTAATGGCCTGTATGCAAGTGGTTCCCAAACTTTAATGGCCTGTATGTAAATGGTTCCCAAACTTTAATGTCCTGTGTGTAAGTGGTTCCTATACTTTAATGTCCTGTACATAAGTGGTTCCCAAACTTTAATGGCCTGTATGTAAGTGGTTCCCAAACTTTAATGAACTGTATGTTAATGGTCTCAAACGTTAATGTCCTCTCTTAAATGGTTCCCAAACTTTAATGGCCTGTATGTAAGTGGTTCCCAAACTTTAATGGCCTGTATGTTAATGGTCTCAAACGTTAATGTCCTCTCTTAAATGGTTCCCAAACTTTAAATCCATCTATATCAGTAGTTCTCAAACTTTAATATACTCTATTTCCATGGTTCTCAAAACTTTAATGTCATCTATGTTAGTGGTTCCAAAATTGAATATTTTTTTGTCAGTGATTAGCAAACGTTAATAATCTTCATAGGTTCCCAAACTTAAACATCTTGTATGTCAGTGGTTCTCAAACTTTACGTCCATTATCAACTGACTGAATTGAGGTCACCCAAGTCTACTTAACTGATCAGTGACTAAAACGAAAGAAATGGCCTCACGCTCTCATCTGAAGATCAGTAGTGGGATTTGAATCAAGTGACTGGAGGGACATTTAATACACTGATCAAGAACTGGGAGACATTTTTGTGTCAACTGAAATCTTTGGAGATAAACTCAGTGAGTATAACAGCAGAAATATGATGAAGATATCCGTGACTACAAAGAGGCAAAAACCTACAACTGGCAAAACCAAAGACAACAGACCACTCCAAGTCACAGATACGCTCTCACCAGAGGATCGCAGCCATGGTACCTTCCAATCAGACCTCAAACCAGGCTTAGAACGCATGTTTTTATGACAAGGCCAAAATAAATTGATGTAATAGAGTTGAGTCAACTTGCACTGGAATTTTGTTTGGGCTCCCTTTTGGGTTCCTCGTATTTTGATTATATATTTGGGGTTGAAGCACAACAATAAACTTGGAAGGCGCGTCGACTCCATGACTTTACTAGACTATATGTCTAATGGTTTAAAGTGGTCTAAAAGTGTTTTTCAAACTTTAGTATTTTTTTAACTGTGGTGTTCCAATTTGTCTATCTTCTATGTCAGTGGTTACCAAACCTTATTATCCTTCAATGGTTCCCAAACTTAAATATACTCTATGTCATTACTTACCAAACTTAAGTACCCTCTTTGTCAGTAGTTACGAAACTTTAATAAGATTATGTCAGTGGTTCCCAAACTTTAATATGATTATGTCAGTTGTTCCCAAACTTAAAAATGCTCTATATAAATGGCTCCCAAACTAAAATCTGATTATGCCAGTGGTTCCCAATACTCAATTTGATTATGTCAGTGGTTCCCAAACTTAAATATGATTGTCAGTGGTTTCCCAAACATAAATATGATTATGTCAGTGGTTCCCAAACTTAAATTTGATTATGTTAGTGGTTCCCAAACTTAATTATGATTATGTCAGTGGTTCCCAAAGGTGTTCTCACACCTTAATATTACTCAAGTGTTGAGTATGTAAAAGTTTGGGAATTACTGCCAGAAGATACAAAAGTTATGGAGACACTGACTTAAAGGATAAAACATTTTTAAAACATTTATAACTACCACTCAGTCTTAAGACTTGGTTCAGTTGCAAGAGTCCAAATGAAATACAGTCCATCCAGAAAACATTCAGACCCCTCCCCTCTCTTCACATTTTAATCTGACAAATGTTTACAAAATCTATCAAAAAAGAAAAGTATTCATAATCTCTTTTCTTTCCTTAGTTGAAGCACCTTTGGCAGCAATTACTATCTCCAGTCTTCTAAGGTATGAAGTCAAGCTCTAAATACACATGGATTTGGGGCTTTCCTGCCATTCCTCTCTACAGTTCCGCTCAAGCTCTGTCAGGTTGGATTTGGATTCCGATAGTGGACGGCATTTCTCTCGAAATGTTGGACTGGGTTCAAGTCAGGCCTCTGGCTGGGTCACTCAAGGACATCCACTAAGCTGTGTGCTAAGGGTGACTGTTGGATGGAAGGTGAACCTTGAGCCCAGTCTGAGGTCCTGAGTTCTCTGGACCAGGTTTTCAATCAGGATATCTCTATACTTTTCTCAGTTAAGCTCCTCCTCAACCCTGAAGAAGGTACGGGTTTAGGGTTGCCATCGCCATGCTCCACCATTGGGCGTATTGAGCAGGTGATCATACATGCGGGCTTTCCTGGGTCTTTAACTGAGAAGAGGCCAGTCACTCTGCCATAAAACCAAGATCGCTGGAGTGTTGCAGCGATAGTTGACTCTTGCAAGTTTCTCCCATCCCCACACAGGATCTCTGGGGTGATAGTGGTGACCATCAGGTTCTTGGCGTTGATCCGAATTGATAACCAGCTCTAGGAAGAGTTATGGTTGTTTGAAACTTCTTCCATGTAAGAACAAGTGCCAAAACCTACGTCTGAACGTACCTTGCTTCTTGCTCTCTCATTCTCGTCATGTGTTCCGCACCTTGTTTTAATCTCTGCTTCACACTCCTAGAATTTGAGACGACAAATGTATTGCATCATTTCCTGTGCCTCCCCTGGATAAACAATCGAAGGAACAAGGCACAACACTGCCCAAAGTTTCGGGAAAACCTGCATATTTCTCCATTAATGTTTTTTATTGCCGGTTTCTAAATGTACTGACAACTCCAACAAACTCTGAGTACATATCAAATACTTTGTAGTTTCTATTTCAGCCTGTTTAGCCCACTGACCCCCCAGCTCCACCCCCAAAGGAGCATCAAAGGCATCGATAATGGTCTCAGTTTCAAGAGAGCACCTCGCCACATTGTAAACTCACTCCAATACTCCAAACACCTTAGTATTCTATTTTATTTTATATTAAATGCTGTGAAAAACATGCCAAGACTCACCTCTGGATACAATTGCATGCAAATTCATGCGTATGTTTTTCCTCAATCATGCTAACAGACATATAAAGAGATGCTGGGTGGTGAAAACATAAAGCTAATGACGGCGGCCACAATGCTCTTGGGAACCTCGATGAGGGTGAAATTGATTTGTAGTCTTCCCAGGTCTGTGTCTCCACGAACTCCTGTCACTGAACTCCACAGGCAGTTTAATCGACCACAGGGGTTAGAGGTTGTGTGACTTTATATAGATTTTAGATTAACACAGGGGGACAATCAAGGTAAGGAAACATCTCAAAGATGATCCAGAGAAATGGGAGGAACCTGAGATAAAATTCAAGTGTCATAGTAAAGGGACTGAATATTTATGTCAGTTTGTTTTCGTTTTTATTAAAGCTTTTCAAACATTTCCAAAATTTAATTTTAGCTTGAATAGTATGAGGTGTAGGGGATAAAAAAAATTATATTAGCTTACGGCTACAATATAATAAAATGTGAATCTACGCATCTTTAAAAAATATTTTGGGGTAAGATCCAGTGCTTTAATTTTTTTTTTACCATTTATGTATTTGGGTAAATGTAAATAAAGGAGGCCTTTTAACATGAAGAAGTCCCATCAGCTTGATCAATTCTCTCGTTTCATGCTTTTACATAGCAGTCCCAACATATTCCTGAAAGGATTACGACATCTAGGGGCTGAACTATACTATTACCATCTAGTCGGTGCAGCATTTTCTTCTCCCAACTCCCTGTGGTCAAATGTAACTTTGATTGGAAACATAAACCTTTCTTCAGATCGATGTCATAGGAAAGCAACTTCAACTACAACTTCTCATGCTCTGCATTTTTTCACTCCACTGTACTACATGGTTGTTTTTTATTTTTATTTTTAAAGACCATTACTGTGGTTTCTTGGTAGTTCCTTCTCTATAGATACATCACTGTAGGCTATACCAATATCCTGCCCAATTTATTTGGTCACAAGTTGATAA
Organism: Lophius americanus; assembly: GCA_037951165.1. Lineage (NCBI taxonomy): Eukaryota > Metazoa > Chordata > Actinopteri > Lophiiformes > Lophiidae > Lophius > Lophius americanus. The sequence goes on from JBBDHG010000057.1 coordinate 1,680,499, forward strand.
ATTATACTTGTTATTCTAAATTTGGAGATCAGTATTCTTATTTTTACAACTATCAATTGTCTCCCTCGTTTCCAATACTAAGACAATACGTTTGTCAGGAGTGCCAACGCTTTACAAAAAAGTAAACTAACTTTTTTAAAAAACCATTCAATCCCCAATTCCAAACCAAAGGTTCAGATACTTAAAGACTCACAGATAAGCCAGACTTTGTTTTGAAGACACCTCTAGGAAGATATAAGAGGTTTTATTATGAAATCCTCTGCTATTTGGCTACAGAAGAACACTGAGAACATCATTGTCTGCCAAACTTTATTTTAAGATTAAAACAAAGCACGGCATCAGAACATTTCAACGGTGTGATGACATTCACCCACTGTCTTAAGTGTGTGAAAAAAAGGATGCAATCAATCACTTTTGGCCTACCATCATGGTCGGCGTTAATGTTAGTTGTCGTAACCAAACGCACTAGTTTGATTTATTTACCGTTTATGATTTTACATCACAATCAAAAAGTTGAATTATTCCAGAGCCTTAGTAGATGTCAATGACAAAAGATAGATAGACCGTAGGAGTTTTCAATGCTGAGAAGTGGTTCAATCATTCATTTGACTGATTTATGTAATCAAAGGACCTTTTGTCTGATGAATTGTCAGTATGCAGCTTGTGATGCAATGTAGCACCTGGTCCTCAGGCAGGACACAGGTGAGATCAGCCCAGGTAGGGATGGGGATAGGATAAAGAGGAGGAGCTTTTGAGGGTAAGGATAGGGAAGGAGTTCAGGTTTCAGTAACTGGGAAAGTCGGGACCAGGGGGGGCTGATTTCGAGGCTTTGTGTTCATTTCGTCTTGGGATTTGGATCCATGGGTTGGCCAATATCCCTCCCACGCAGTTTCAACCCTGTACATCACAAGGAGAGGAAAATATGGGTTAGATTTCTTGCAAATAAAACATACAGCCGTAAGACAATGGATCCATTTCAGGAGTTGATTCTTACCAATAGCTCTCTCTATCTTGCCCATGACCTGGTTGTTGGGAATTGCCTTCCCACACTCGTAGTCAGCAATGATTTGAGGCTTCTCATTAATTTTCTGAAGAAAAGATTTGGAAGAAATAATTTATTAAAACGTGGTCCTATTCCAGCAGAACTATGTGAGAGTTCAAAAATTAATAACAGGGACGCATTTTTCACATAATTGCAGAAAACATCAGTAACATATTCTAAATGAAAACCAGGGTCAAATAAACCAGAAGAGTCTCAAACCAACACATTGTTTATTGCATAATGGTCCGGGTATGTTTTGGTATTTATGTTTTCTTTTCTGAGAAAAATATTGATAAACAAAAATTGAAAAATAAGGCGTTTTTCCATTTCAAGATCTATTAGGGATGGGAAAAAAATTTGAAAAACACAAACCAAATAAGGGTGATTTCTTTTGTTAAATCACAGCCAACAGAAAATACATTGGCAGTTCCTGCAACTGATTAAACCAAATACCACAGTAAAATCTTCTGTCTCTTGACTAACCTCACCTTTAATTTGTTTATGAAAAATTTTAATCACGAGGAGATGATAGGAAATAAGGTCCTGTTTATTTATTTCATGAAACTATATGTGGTTGTTTACAGGGGAATGAGAGAGCAAAACATTTGAGCACCGCCATTCATCATTTTATACCTCAACAGTAGAGGTTTATTTCTCTTAATATGAATTATGACAGCAGCCTTGAAATCTTGGAAATCAGAGTATAACCGCTGACACTGCTGACCCACAATAATATCACCAGTTATTGGTTCTAATGTCGTTGCGGTTTATCTTATATTCTAAACAGATAGAATGAAAACATCATTCTGCAAACGGTTTCAAAAAATGGCTGTAGTCTCTCATATCAGAATGACGATATATACTCTGGTCTATCAAGCAGATTGACAGCAGCTACTAGGCTACATGATTTATCCTGTAGTTAGGCATCAGTACCACCGATTTATGGTTATAAAAGATCCCAGGTGGAGTGGACTCCAGACTGCACATTTCTCATGCTGGCATATGGTGTAATGGACCCCCGTACAATGGGATGCTGCGATTGGTCAAAACATCCCACATTATAGTAGCAATAGTTATACCATCCAGTTTTTCCCAGGGGGTTTAGAGAAACCGTGGTAGGTGAACCTCAGAATTTAGGGTGGTAATGTTGTGGCTGATCAGTGTGCGTATTCGCCCGTATAATCAAGAGCAACTCCATTTGAGAGCTGCTAATGTATTTCCTATTTTCTGCGCTCATTCAAGAGCACCATCCTCATTGGTGCGCTTCTTTAATGACTACATCCAGTGCCAGAAAAAAACAACAAAAACAAAACACCCTGATTTATTTTTTTCATAATTAAATTAGAAAATGAAAATAAAACCATATTTCAGATATCTCTCATCCCAAATTGATTTTGAAAAAGAAAAAATGCCTTGTTGTTCATTGTTTGATTCTTGCATCACAAAGAAAAACAAGTTTCAACTCAAAATGAAAACAAAAATATAAATACCAAAACCATACATGGACCAATAATGTTTCCATTTATTGTATGTCCCACACTTATCAAATATCGTTTGTGACCATTTGTGTACAGATTTGTATACAGCGGCTGATTGATTCAGCTTCAAAACAGTTTAAAGCTATATTCCATACATGTACAGGTCTGTCTCTATAACCACATTACATGGACATATTGTATCAAGAATAACCAAGCTCAAAGATAAACTCATGTATATGAGTTATCACATAATAAAGTAATACAAGTACTCTATATAAAAAGTGGTAATAGTTCCATTCTTGCATATATGCAGACACTGGAATGTCAGATAAATATCAAAATATCCTAAATAAGCAAAGCTTCAATAAAATTAAACCATACAACCAATGAAATAAATAAAGTGGACTACTGGCGCTGAAAAAAAATTATTTACGGCACAGAAAATCTATGAAATCATTTGCATACACAGAAAAGATCATAAGATATGTGAGTTAAGTTCCGTGGTTAATCTCTATGCATCACTCCATTAGAAAAAAAAGTCCACACAGATCTTCATACTTACAGTAGCCAGGTCTTTCTGGGTCATGCCTTTCCCTTGTCTGCCTTGTTGAATGACCTTACCCACCTCAAGGGAAACCCTGTGATGGTGCAGCTCCTCAGTCTCCCGGTCCAGTTTGGCTGTGTTCTTTGTCACAACATGCTGTTTGTTTTGCCCCGCAGACCCTGTGTGACAAACAGTGGATCAGTGCAAGATTGAGGCACAATACATGAAAATTTGAAATAAAAAGAATAATGGTCAAGCTTCGCTGGATTAATGCCTCGAAATAATTTTATTCAGAAACTTGACTAAATTAGTGAAGAAAGCATTTACATTTCTTGCTTGTTTCAACGTCCTCTCCACGTCTTTGAGCTGTAGCGATAGCCTAGAAAAAAAATTGACATACAAATCTTCAATAAGAAAACATTTACTAACAGAAGACGGCATTATGCCCAAGCTCACAGTATCCCAACTCATCTCAAGACTCGTTTAATTCAAAGGGTTGTTGATTGTATTTAAGGAATTACACAACCACCCTCCATGTTACATTTAAAACCTTTTGGTTACCAACTCATTCCATCTTTTGATGGCTCTTTCTTCAAATGTTGGACTGTTATATATTCCCTGTGATTCTCTGTATGAGTTTTAGAACCGGTGTATGTGTATAATAAGTATTATCAATGTGTCTTTGTGTATTTATCCCAGAAGAAAATCTTCTTGGAAGGAAAAGTATGTGGAATATAAAATTTACCAAAAGAACCACGTGGAAAATATTTCAGAGATAACATTTGAAACGTTTATGATTCATCTGTAAAATCAGTCTCCAATGTTACTACCTCAGTCCGATTTATGATTATGTTTCCATGTTTGAAAAGAATCAATCCTGACATGTTTCGTTTTGCTGAGGAACACATTTTTTCCTTTTTTCCAATTCTACAACAGACATCAGCATCATAACTTTGCTGATTTAAAAAAAACGAAACCAAAATTGTAATGAAAATGCAAATTTATTTTCTTAACATGTTTTGGAATGGGTTGTCAGTACATGCTAAAAGGAACACGTGCGAGCAAAGAATTGGGAGTTGTTTAAATGGACTGACATATCTTCAGTGACAAAGACTTAATTGTTCATAGATCGTTGATAAAGCTTCCCAATTCATTTAAATTGTTTGTGTCACCATGATTTCCTATGTATTAAATCTTTACCTTGTTTCTTTATGCGCTTGTTCGTGCTTACAGCTATTTGTAACTGAGGAAGTGCTATTACATTTGTGTAATACTTCTTTATGACAATCATGAAGTTGATGATTAGTGAATCTGCATATGAAAAAAAGCATGTCCACAATATTCGGTTATTTTTGTTAACTCGAAAGCATAAAAGGGATGGCTATGACGAGCTAGCTGTGGTCATGATCTCCCTATAAGGATGCATGATGCTAGCTAGCTAGCTAGCATGGACGGTCAATATTTAAAGAACGATAACGTTACATACAACAGAAACTGGTTCCTAATTTCTAATTAAGGCTTAGGGTACTGAATATATTATAACTTGTCAATATGCAGGCTAAGCAAGGTCAGTTATTGAGAGACCTAGTAAGAGCTGAACATCAACTTAAACTTTACCTATAGTTGCTTTAGCAACACTACAGTTAATTATAACTGATCTAGAACTTAGATACTAATAGTACAATAATTAGTAATAATAACGCTAGCCTATCCATCTAGTTTACGACCATATGACCGTTTAAAAGGGAATATAAACAGTTGTATTTGCTGTTAATATGAAAGCGAACCAAGTCACATGGTCCATGTTTGATCGTAACCAAGCACAGAATAGAATTTCTGACAAAACGTGATACAATAAATTCGTTTTTCTACACTGTTGTTTGTCCAAAAGCACAAACCGGAAGTTGTCTTATTCTCGCTAGCAGTATATAGTCTGAGCCATGACGAATAAATACAGACCAAATGAAGCGATCATGCAAACCTGCTTGGATTTGGCCTGAGCAGCACTCGGCCCCTTCTTCCTCAATACTGTCACGGTATCCCAGTCACTTTCTGCCATGTTTTCGGGGGTCAATCGGTTTTAACGTAGATAGACAAAAAAAAAAAGTTCCGCTGAGTTTGTCCAAAGTAAACCCTTAAAATAGAGTAATTCAGGTAGTCACTCGCTTTCTTCCAGAAGTCTCACCCACGCATCTGCCAAAGCTTTATTTGTAACAGAGTGGTGAACAGTGACATCATGGAGGAGGAGGAGCCTATGCAGCGACAACTGCTGGCGGAGCACACGCATATTAACAGGTCCAGGTCTCACCTGTGGAACAGCAGGATGGTCAAAGGCCCTTTCGACACAAACATTGCATCAGACACTGAGACACAGACTGCAACTATGTGGTTATTACAGAATATGCGCTTACTGTAAATACGGGCTGTATTTAAGAAACAAGTGCATAATGATTCTAAATAGGTTTAATGAAATAAAAAAGCGTCAGTTAAGACATTATTCTGAAAAATGCATGGTGGAGTAAAATAATAGAAATAATGTTTATATTACGCGTGAAATATATTTTAAGACATTTTTAACAGTAGATTGAAATTGACAAATTGTTCACAAAGGCATCTTACCATAGATTTTTATTAAAAACCTAGCTTGCTAAACAACACAACGATCTAGTACATAGAAATATTAAGTATTATACTACATCTTAAACTTAAATGTGCAGTGTGAAGATTATCTCATATCTTGGCAAAACACAAAATAGTTAGCCTATTAATTATATTCCTCTTCCTTTTTAGTGTATAGGTGTGAAGCGGTTCTCTCCCTTCCTGCACTTCAGCCGGAAATCGTGAAGAATCAGGGACTAGTTTGGCTACTGAGGGAAACATGGAATTGTAATGAAATGAATAATATTGCACAAGGTTTTGCCCACAAAATATTGTAGTCAATTCAATTAGATCACTTTATTTAGGTTACTTTCACGGAGATTCCTCCATTCATTTATGAGTTATTTCCAGCCTCTAAATCCAGACACATGTAAGATCACCAAAATTTAATCACCTGTAGAAGAGTAAATTTTCATGCAAATCCATCCTTTAGTTTTTACTAAATATTGCTCACAAACACACTAAATAAACACACAGAGGTATAAAAAATTAAAAAAACATAGTTACGAATATTTTTTTTTTCATTTAATCAAAGATATACAATAAAATCACACACACAGCACCTTTGAAAATGTACCAATGCAAAAACAATGTGCAAAGAGATTAGTTTTCAGTCATCAGTTTTGGGTGAAATGAGCTGTACAATACTTTGATGACATTGCAACCTCAGTAGATGTATTGACTACAGCCTGCCAAGTCACCAGTTACATGACATTTCAGATGCAGCATCACTGTTTCGTCGTGTGCGCATTGGGGACCAGCCTAATTCCAACTGAGCATCATCAGCCTGGTGGAGACGTCCCATTCGGTAGCCGGGTTTAGAACCCTGCTTCCCTGCCCATGCGCGTGGTTTGGGATTCATCTGGAAACAGATGAAGAAGAAATTAGTAAAGAAACCATACACTGTTGTAATATCCAAATTAAACAGCTGATGGCTCTTGTTAATTTCAGATTTTGAATGGATGATTATTTCACAATAAAATGCAAAGTACTGTTTGTCTTTACTCTGCTCATGTATTGTTTGTTGAAGGAAATCCAAAACTTTGCCCACATAACAATTTTCTCAAAGCATGTACATCTTATCATCTCCTTATAGTTCTCAATGGGAGAGCGTATGCAGTGAAATGCAGCCATCTGGAGAAATAGTGTTGCACCAAATGCCTTTGTGCAAGAGTGCTCCACCTTTCTCGTGGGACTGCTCCCTGCATATAAAGTTTAAAATATGTGGACTTTTTAGACAGGTCCTGTGGTCATTACCATCAGCTCATTTTCAAGCAACCAATAATAGTGTGTTATAAGTAGTGGGCCTGGAAAAGCTGGTCAAGCTTTTTTGGGAAGTGCCAGGCTGTCCCGAACTTTATCTAACAGAGACACAAATTTCAATTTCAGAGAGAAGATAGGATGGACATTTATTGTTACCATTGAGCAGAACTTATTGAAATGATGTATACCTTTCCATCATTACAGAGCACAATTAACAAGTAATGCTATAGAAAAAACACCAGTCCTGAAATGTTTTTAGAAACATGGCATTACACACCATAATAATGATAATGGTTTCAAACAATGAAGGTCCTTACTGCCAACATTTGCATGTGGATTAACATGATCCTATCAGAGACCCTATTTTTTCTCACCTGCACTAAAACAGTTGTGTTCATGTGAAGGGTCTCCACTCGGTCTGACAAATGATCCAACCATTCCAGATGGTCAGCGATTGACTGTGTTAGATCACTATTATCCTATATCAGAAGAAAATAATGTCAAAACAGATGACTTCTCATGGAATATTAATTTTTGATGAAACAGCTTTCTTAAGCCTGGCAATGTATTGTTTAATGCTTGCGTATGTACCCCAGACAAGTTCTCCTTAAGTTCCACGGCAGCAAGGCGCACGTGCTCCAGTTTGTCAATCTGCTCTTTCAACCGGTCGTCAAGCTCCTGCATCATCATCAGGCCCTCGCCAGGTCTGACGCCAACCTTTGTGGTCATCCTAAATCAAAGAAACACGGCTGTTATTCAAAGTATAAAAAGTGAGACATACTTGCTTATGACATGGCTATTAGAATCCACGGTTGTAGATCAAGCTCATTTTGAATTATCAGTGTGTTTCCTCTCTAAAAAAAAAGTCATGGATAAATGCGATTGATCGGTAGTTCCAAGTTTGTAAATATATATATATATATAAATATATATATACACACACACACACACACACACACACACACTGCTCACAAAAATTAATGGAACACTTACATCACAGTCTGGATCTCAATTAAAGAAACATTCAAGTTGAAAGTCATTATTGATATACATTGTGTAATTTGTTTAGAACTAAATTATGGAAGAACGATCAATGAAAATGAAAATCATTAAACCATTAAGGGCTGTGGTCTAAATTAGAACAAAGATCAAATTGAAAAACTGAAATCACAGACTGATCCAACTCCAGTGAATTTCATCACAACCTGGGCATGCTCCTCATGAGATGGAGGATGGTGTCCTGGGGGATCTCCTCCCAGACCTGGTTCAGGACTCGTGAACAGTCTGTGGTCAGTGATGGTGGCGTCTGATGCAGCGATACAGAACGTCTCCGAGGTTCTCAGGTGGATTCAGGTTCGGGGAACAAGAGGACCAGCCAATGGCATCAACACCTTCATCCTCCAGGAACTGCCTACACACTCTGATCCCAAGAGGCCTGACATTGTCCGGGACCAGGAGGAAACCAAGGTCCAGTGGACCAGTGTAAGGTCTGATAGTGGGTATGAGTTTCATCCTGGTACCTAACAGCAGTCAGGGTACTAGCCCTTGGAGGTCTGTGAGACCATCCAATGATTTGTCTCCACAGACCATCACTGACCCACCACCAAACCGGTCCTGCTGGATGATGATGCAGCAGCATCACGTTCTCCACAGCGTCTCCAGACTTTGTCACGCCTGCCACATGACCTCAGTTTGAACCTGCTCTCATCTGTGAAGAGAACGGGGCACCAATGGAGAACCTGCCAATTCTGCTGTTCTCTGGTGAACTCCAATTGACCTCCACAAACTGGTTTGTGAGCTCAGGTCCCAGTAGAGGTAGTCGGGCCCTCATGCCACCTTTATGCAGTCTGTTGCTGACAGTTTTTCAGAAACATCACACCAGTAGCCAACTGGAGGTCTTTCTGTAGGGATCTGGCAGTGCTCCTCCTGTTCCTCCTCACACTGAGGAGCAGATACTAGTCTGGCTGCTGGGTTGTTGTCCTTCTACAAACCTGTCCAGCTCTCCTCATGTAACAGCCACTCTCCTGGCATCTCCTCAATGCTCTTGAGACTGTGATGGGAGAAGCAGCATACCATCTTGTAACTGCACGCAGGTATAAGCCATCCTGGAGGAACTGGACTACCTGTGCAGCGTCAGTGGGTGCAGGTTCTGCCTCATGTCACAAGTAGTGACAAAGACACCAACAAAACACAAAACTAAAGAAGAGTCAGTCAGGAAAGATAAGTAGAGAGAAATTGATTGTCGCCACCACCTGCAGAACCATTCCCTTTTTTGTTGGGGTTGTCATGTTTTTGCATCTCCATTGCACCTGTTTTCACAATTTGCACCAAAACAGATCTTTAAACAAATCATAGCTACCAACACAAGGATGTCATTAACTGCAACCCCACATGCTTCTTTTACCACCTGTCTTCTCCTTGTGGATGTTCTTATGTAGGACACGTAGAGCGCAGACTGAAAGGCCACATCAGTGGACGTAAACACGCCATTAAAACGAACAATATTCTTTAATCCATTGCAAAACACTTTATGGATCATCACGGCAGTATGGCAATGAAACATATCAAACCAACATTAAAAGGTAGCGACCGTCTCAAAAAACTCCTCCAAGGGATGGATACCTTCTGGAATTTTAAGCTGGATGCCAAGGTTTTCCCATGGATTGAATTAAGAGATAGACAATAAACCCTTCTTGTAAAAACCATCAAGCTTTTAGAAAGATGGACATTGTTTCTATAAATTTCAACATTCCACACCAAATTCACCACAAGAGGGAGTTTTTCTCCCACTTGATGATTAATCTATATAGCTATAGATTAATCATCAATTGTGTCTGTTTCGTATCAGAAGTAGGGTCTAGCTATGTAGAAATACATGATTCTGGACTCTGTCTGAAAAATGTGACAGAGCATTTCAATTCAACTTATAAGGATTTATTAACCATATGATAATCGATTAAGAATTACTAGATTCACAAACATAAAATACTTGGAATACCATGGTACAGTTGAATTTCATTGAAGAAAGACAGACAGAAACTGTTCTTGATGATTGCAATTTTGAGAGAAGTTACATTTACAAAATATTTAATTAAAGTTGAATAAATGCCTAAAGACCCTTACTTTCAAAAGGCACACCCACAGGACTTTGGAAAAACATTGAAGAGTTTGTTCACTTATAACACGGAAAACCTCACTTACCACAAATTCTATCCACAAAATGAGTTTAATTGAAATTTTCCATTGTGACATTTTTAATAGAAATATTGAATTGCCAGAAAATAGGATGATGGAAAATCCTAAATAGTGAAATGAACTTATTACTGTGAAAGTTAAGAAGTTATGTGAGGGCCTCTTCCTCCCTTTAATCGTTGGATTTAAAGACCAAGGTGGAGATTCTTGAATACTCTGCACATAAACTTTTAACAATATGTTGTGACACCCACATTGCCGGCAAGGTGAAAGGTGGTCTGTGTGAAGTAGAGAGCAGAAAACGACCGACTTAGTTTATCCTCCAGGATCTACTAGATCAATTTAATGTATTTCAATGTGATTCTTTTTTCCAAGCTGATCTGATTTTGACCAAAACACAGTAAATGATGTTCAAATGGAGGATATTCTCCTTAACCAATCAACAACCGGAATACAATTTTTTTTAAAAAGCAAAATACTGGCGTGCTCAATTTGTATTGAGTCTAAATTTGTTTACAGGGTGCTCTATTGAATGGGGATAATTTAGAAAAACAAAAAGCCGAATATTGAAAACTCCTTACCAATGGTGTGATCTGGTCTGGAATCAGCTGAGTTCAAAGCTCTCTTGTTGTAGAAGTGACAAATGGAAACAGAGGGAGAGAGAGAAAGAGAGAGATATTTCGCCAACGCGTTTCGGCACAGTGGTCTTCGTCAGGGCGTCATAGAGTTGGCAGTACTGGTTTATGATGGTAAAATGAGTCTTTGCTTTCTGTGTTGTCACATGGTCACGGGACAGTCACATATTTTCTTCTTTTTTTTTTTTTACAAATGTTGAAAAATGTGAAAGAATCCAAAATAAAGATAAAAATTAAAAAATTAAAAATTGGTGGTGAAAATATTTGCAAAAGTGGTTTGAAATTTTTCTTATTTCTTTGCTCTGGCCATGAAAAATTAATTCTCAATACAAACGTGTTAGTCTCTCATGGTGAGTTTTTGATCCCCATTATATATTTATAAAACCTATGCAATATCAATACATGGAAACCAAAACTGATATCCAAAATGGATCTGTTGGGGATTAACAACAACCACCACCAGCATTGTTAACCAGCAGGGTGGTAATGGAAAATATGCAACTATTGGTTTAAGATAAAGAGGATTGAGAAGGGGGAAAATGCGCCGGCAGACAGCGAGAGATAAGGAAGGCGGGAGTGTGGGGGTGAGAGTAGGAACTATAAATTTTGGCATGACGACAGGTAAAAGAAGGGTGCTACAAGTAAAGGGTGAGTGCTAGCTGACATATTGGAGATAAAGAGGGTAGTTATATTGTGCGTCAGTGTTTAGAGGTATTGAAGAAACTGCTAGGTGTGGATGGGAGGAGAAATATGGTACGGGGATCCTTAAGGAGGAGTATGTGAAGAGTGTTCTGGAGGAGAAGAGAGTTTTGAAAAGAGTGATGGGTATGAGGACTGGAATTGGAGGAGTGATTAACGTTGTTTCCCACAAGTTGGTTGCCAGTTAGAAGAGAAAAGAGAATTTCTGGAGTGAGTTAGATGAAGTGATGGAGAGTATTTCCTGAGGTGAGAGAGTGTTGGTTGTAGACTTCAATGGGCATGTTGGTGAAGGGAACAGAGGAGATGCGGAGGTGCTGGGCAGGTATGGTGTTAAAGACAGGAACTGGGAAGGAAATAATGGTGTCCAATTTTGCATCGGAAGGAAATGGCTCTGGTGAATACGGACTTCAAGAAGAAGTAGGAACACACAGGTTGATTACATCCAGGGGCGGTTATATGTTGTGTGGCGCCCTGGGCGAACCTTCCCTTTGTATGCAATGTAGCTTATTAATGCAATAGCTTATTACTGTTTTAATGGATAGATGGATAATTTAGTAATCTCCAAAGGACATAGTGATCAATAAGACACCTTATAGACATGCTTTAAAATATATATATATATATATATATATATATATATATATATACAAACATTCATACACAGGATAGAAAATTAAGAAATAGAAAATAAACATGTAAATTAAATTTAAGGGAATAAAGTGCAGGCAAAGAAAAGGGAAAGAGTCTGATCTCAAATGGCAAAAGTAAAGGTTAACAAAAAAGAAATGGGATAGCAAGAGAGTTTAAGAAAGAAGGCAAGAATACAAGAAGATGAGGTCTAGGATGAAAAGTGAGTTAGAAAAGAGGCCTGTGACGAGTTTTATGAGAAGCTTGACACCAAGGAAGGAGAAACAGACTTGTAGCGATCGGCAAGGCAGAAGGATTGAGATGGGATGGATTTGCAGCAGGTTAGGACGATCAAAGACAAATATGGGCATGTACTTACAAGTGATTAGAAGATGAGGGCAAGATGCAAGGAGTACTTTGTTCAACGGATGTATGACGAAAATGAAATAGAGATGGCCGGAAGATTTGAGATTTGTGAATCAGGAGGTTCAGTGGATAAGTACGGGAGAATGAGAACAGCTTTGAAGAGGGTGAATGACAGGAAGGCAGTTGGCCCTTATGAAGTACAGATTTAGTTAGGGGGTTGTTTAAGAGAGAGGGCGGAGAGGAATTTAGCAAGATTGTTCAACGATGATCTTGGAAAGTGAGAGGTTGCCTGAAGAATGGAGACAAAGTGGTGCCAGTTTCCAACAACAGGAAGTGCAGAGCTGTAGCAACTACAGAGGTATAAAGCTGAGGAGCCACACAATGAAGTTCTTGAATAGAGTAGTGGAAGCTAGTTTACAAAAAGAGGAGTCAATTGTTGAGCAGCAGTATGGTTTCATGCCAAGAAAGAGCACAACAGATGTGATATTTGCTTTGAGAATGCTGATGGAGAAGTATAGATAAGGCCTGGAGGAGTTGAGTTGTATCTTTGTGGATTTAGAGAAAGAGTACGACAGAGTGTCGAGGGGGGAATTGTGGGATTGCGTGAGGAAGTCTGACGGAGAAGTATGTTAGAGTAGTCCAGGATGTTGGGAAGTACCATGACTGCAGTGATGTGAGCAGAAGGAGTGACAGATGGGTTCAAGGTGGAGTCTGGTTCTGCACCGAGAATCATGCAGATTTTGAGCATTAGCTAATTCCAATCACAATCACATTTTTTGTGGTAAATAAATTATCAGAAGTTACTGACATTTTTAGAGATATACTATTGACTGTAAATTTGCTCTTAGAAAACATGAGTTATAGACTACCTAAATAAACAATAAAGGTTAAAAAAGGGGACTTTTTCTTCTGTGGCATGGAGATTTTTAGGTAGTAGCCTATTTCATTAATCCATCAATAGTTAATCATTATTATACCAGAAGTTTATTGAATTTTTCCAACACACCAAAAGAAAGTAAACAAAAGTAAAGTAACGCCCAGATCCAGTTTTTACTGACATAAAACAGACACAATCAACGATCACTATTACAATTAAGCAGTGACGTAATGTTAAAATTGATTTCAATGGCTCATCCGTCACGTCCATTAATCAGTTATATACAACTAAATAGCTCAACCGATGAAGAATAGCCGTTCGTTTCCCTCCGAGACATGGAGTTTTCGACCATTACCTGAACTCGAGGACATTCTGTAACATTCTTTTGAAGATAAATGTTAGAGCTAAAGGCTAACACGACCAAACCCAGATGTTTGTAGCAAACATTACCAAACTCATTCCACCAGTTTACTGTGTGGCTAAGTCATACACAAAGCCCAAAAGTACCAGTTTCATCTAAGGAGGCTAACGGCTAATAGAATGTAACTTAAAAAATAAGCATCTCTAAAGTGATCAGTCTTACTCTTAGGGCCGAGGCAACAATGAGTGGAAGAAGTTGATGAATTACCTCGTTAATCTGCCGTGTGAAACGCACAAAATGCTCCGACGAAAATGAATCTTGAGGTAAGGAGTGTTGCAAGTCTTCTTCACTCTGTGGCCTCAAAGGGGAAAACTTTCTCCGACCAGACAAGCCTCTTTGTGCCCAAAACATCTCTGGAATTTCCACATCTCTGACGTCATGCAGTGCGATTGTCGCAGGTGCATTATTGTTTGTGGTATTAAGGTAATGGTTAGTATTAATCAGATAGTGGCGAATAATCGAGAATTATCACACCAAGTTCGTTTTTTCACCCGTAAGAACTTATGGGCGCACAAGTGTCGCAAACTGCAAACAGAATATTCTTATGCAACTTTTATTATTGATTCTAACTCAAAGAACTAAGTTTGCTCATTTTCAACATGCTTTTTGTTATTAAGTTAAGAGTTTCAAAGCATTTAACAGTTCTAAGGCTTTAATAACATATCATGTGTTACATGTATCTTGCTCTTAACATATTATCCAGTCAGGAAAATATTTGTTGTGTACATACTATTAAAATCACTAAAGTTATAATTTTGATGTACATTTTGTGGGACAGCAAATGCTCTTAATCATAGCTGATTTATTTTTTTGGATTAGGAAATAAAATGACAACCATGATGCTCAATGGACATATATAACATCACAAGTCTGTGACAATGGGCTATTATTTCTAAAACTTTAAGAAATGCGTTCCATGTTCTAGCTGATTTGATGTATTTTATCGCTCCCATCAGTTGAGGAGAAATGGTCCTGGACTTTGGTCTCCGTTAATGTGAGTACATTGAAAATGTACCAATACGAGTGATTACTGTATTTAGACTTGACTTGCAAGTTTAATGGCAGATATTTGACCCATCCATTATTTGGTCATGAGAGTTTTTCCAGAGCAGAAAAGGGCTGATGGCACTGACAGTGCGTCTGGACCAGTGTTACACTATATGACCCCTTTGGTAGTCTAAAAATGCCCTTTTCCCCTTATAATATAAATCCCCTTGGAATTATCTTGGAACTCCTCTAGAACCCCCACCCACTGAACTATAAACCCAAGCTTATTGTTGGGTGGATAGAAGAAATGCTAATGTTTGGCTTCAAGATGAATAACAGCAGGGAACGATAAAGAAAGTCAGAAATTGTGCTGAACACATTCCGAAGTTAATTAGCTTCTATTTACATTTTTAAACATGATTTTAATATGACTAATGAGAATACAGAATTGACAGTACATTTAAGAAATCACAACTGCTTTATTTTTTTTTCTTTCAATAAGCTCTCTTTTTTAAACAAGGGAGAGTAATGACCAAATATCTGAAAGGATAAAGATCAGGAAAGGATAAATAGAATGTTGGATCAGCAGTAGAAAGCACTGGTCCTCTGACAGAATTATATATGCATCTTAAAAGTACAAAAAAAAAAAGTAAGGGCAAAAATTTTGGTGCAGGTACGACAGTTAGAAGCATCAAGATCTTTTGCAGGAAAAGATAAGAGGCAAAACACTCCAAGCCCGATAACCCTATCAACAAGTGAAAGCAGTCCATTCTTAGAACAGTGAACTTCTCAAAGTTAAATCCTTTATAGTGCCACAATATCTAAAAACAAATATGGTTTAAGCCTCCCCTCTCTGGCAGGCAAGACTGCACATTTAAGTATGCATGTACATATAAACCAGTGAAACATTGTCATCAAGAGAAATTATAACTTTTTTTTAGTGTCATGGAACGCCATTGTAATACGTAACATTTAACCAGTTATGACATTGGCATGATGAGTTTCAAAATGAGTGTCCATTACAAAAATAATAAATGATTCCAACCCCTTTACATTTTCAAATAGAACATTTAAAAAAGTTCTCAGTAGTCCGCTGGAACTGCAGTGCGAACGAACAAAGCTTAAGCAAAGAGCATAAAGCATATTTTTAAATCCTACAAGCAATGCTGAATGCACATTGATTGGGATCATTAGCTTCCAACATAAGTAGAAGTTATGAGGGCCCTGAACGTTTTTATAGTTGGGCTGCAGTTATTGCTAGTGCCACCTACGAGACCAGATGCAGAATAATCAAATTGGGATGGGTGAGATTCTACAGAATCACCCAAAAAAACTGTGAAATGAGGTTTTAACAGGATTGGAGAGAAGTCTTTCAAAAGCCTTAAAACGAAGAAAAAAAAGCCACGTGACGCAAGCTGTCGGAATTGTAAAAATCACTTACATCACATGGTCAATAACAGACAATTTGAGTAATTAAAGCCCAAAGACGTGAGAAGAATGCAAACATTCCAATCAGCTTTTTTTGGGGGCATGAAGCTCCTTTATAGTGATTTGCATTCACAGCCCTGGCCACTCATAACTTTACAGGGCCATGTTGAAAGCTTAGTTGATCAGAATCCAGTCAATGGCAGCATGACTAATGCTTGGTTCAGGTACAGTCTTTGTGAAATGGTTCTAGGTTTGAGGGGTCCTGAGACTTTAGACACTTTCAGCAGATCATGCACACGCTGTATCAATGCCAGTGAAGTTCTCATGGAAGCAACCTGATTTTGGAAAAATGTCCACTTTTAGGTTTCAATTTACAGACGGAAGAGAGCAAGCGACAGAATGTGAAAGCAAATAATAGAGTTTTAAGAGAAGAAATCCTGTCTACCAATCTATGAGGTTTAGCCACAGTTTCCAGGCTGGTGGTAAGTACCACACAAGAAACACTTCAAAGGGTGATGCACTTGACTTTTGCCATGTTGGCATGCAGGTTTGTTCACAATTCAAAGGATTTTTTTCAGGGTTAATAAAAGAGTCTTCTGCCAAGAGGAGGAAGGGGTGGTGATGAATTGTACATTTTATTTACCAGCAAAAATTCCAATGAAATATGACAGAGTGCCCTGCTGCATTTCTAATTGGATTAAAATAAAAAGTTTAACAGGCTTTGCGTCTCATAGTGAGTTATAACAAAGTGTCTGTCTGGTTTTAAGGGCTACAGTCTATAATAAACAGGGAGTAAATACAGTTTGGCAAAATGGTATGAAAAGTTATCTGTATGAGTTGGCCACTTTCCTTTTTCTCGCCAAAACAAACATAGAAAAAACAGAGATATCTTTTCTCTTCATCAATCTACCCTTAAAATTGACTAATAATAAATTAAAGAGGACCTTGAAGAGATTTGTTTAAAAGACTGTTTATGTCTATGTATATATTTATATTTATTTATATATCTCTATATGTGGTGTGAAATAATAATTCTGACAGTTCAAGAGTAGTAATTCATTGGGATGGATGCCCCTCGCCTTGGTGCCATGAGATACGGTGGGTCCCAGAAAGCTCAGAGATTGGTCAAGGGGCTTGTGTAGGCAGGCTGGGTGGCGATGAAAATTTTAAGGTCCATTGTTAGGCCTTGCCCTCCTCTACTTTGACAGTCTGGGGTTTGATGGCTCCAGTGCGTGCTGGTTTGGCTTGCCCTGTGGAGGGAAGAGGCTCCTGGAGTTTGCTGGTCATGCCCCCAGAAGATGCCTTGCCCTCGCCCACTGCCTTGCGCACTTCTCGCATGGATTTATTCTGCACAGGGAAGTGGAAGAGTTACAAAGACCTCCAGCATTTCCTGCAAAACCACACATGTAATGCAATAACTATTGTCAGGCTATTCCAAGGCTTTTGCTAAGCCATCAGTGTTCATAAACTTTTTTTTGTTGGTCTGCAGTTTCTGGCAAACATCAGTTACTGAACTGAGTCATGCAAATAAACAATTCTGTTTTTGCTGCCTTTAGAGTTTACAGATAAATATATTTTCCACTATATTGTGGTATTTGGTGTATACTTGCGATTTATAAAGTTACCCAACATCAAACTTATACCTTAACTACCATTAATGAATGATTTGCCCTTACCACAAGCAAAATATTTTTAACTGAAACATTTTCCCATGAAACTTGATTACCAGCCCCACACTATCCAAAAAAACATCAAGTGTTAATCAAATTTGGAGTACAAGTAATTACTGTTAGCTTGTGGCAAACAATGCTCTGATTAATACATCAAGCAACTCAATATTTGTGAAACATTTTTGTAAAAGTACAGGTAACTCAAAAAATGCCTTATTCCTAACATTATATTACTATTCCTACATTTTAGAATTACAAAATCTCAGGTAACTCTAAAAGCCCTAAATTTGTGACAAAACAAGCCTTCTCTAGATACATCTACACATTAAGTCATATAAACACACTAACAACTAGAAAAAATATTGCAAATAGAGAAAAAGAAAAGGGATTAAATTATATTACCTATATTTACAGTGGGTGGCTCACCTTCATGCCATCCTCTGGCCCCTTGATATGGGGTTCGGGAGCAGAGGGAGGGATGGAGTGGCAAGGGTCGCGGCCAGGATTGGGGTATGGGGGAGAGCGAATAATTACAGGCTTGTTAACCTGCATGACTGGTCTCTGGATGGGATTAGGGAAAGGGCCTGTGGGGGGGGGGCGCATGTGCATCACCATGTTACCTTGAGCAGGTGGGACCTGTTGGTCATGGGGAAGCAGGACAGACAAAGTAGATGAGATGGCAGGAATTAAACACTATTGATTGGCATAGCACTGGTGAATGTCTTTGGCTATTTTCATGACATTATCCAAATATTCAAGCTCAATCATAGGATTCTTTCGTTACAAAAAGTTTTCCAACTGCTGAGATGAGTAAGGGAGCACAATCTGACTGAAGCTTTCACACTTTGACAGACACATACAAATATAGTGAAACTGTTTATCCCAGAGGCCCAATAATAAAATGCCCTGATAAAGCTCTGAAGTAAACACATTTCAACAAATAAATAAATAATATATACATATACCTGTTGGGCAAAATGTGTAGGCAGTGGGCCTATTGGCCCCCCGGGACCAGAGGGCTTCCCACTGGGGCTGGCAGACCCAGGCCTGATGGGGAGAGGGGAGGAAATACAGATAATCCATTACCTAATATGTACATTTGTGTTACATGAAACCTCAAATACGTTATGAGTGTTTTGGACAAGAAACTTCCATAATTTTCACTCACCTATAGGAGCCTCCAGATATACCTTGGGAGTGACTGGACTTGTCAGAAAACTGATAGCCCTTCATTTCCATCTGTGAAACCATAGAATAAGTTGATGGGAAAGATATGTTGTATATGTCAATACACACAGTCGTGTAACGCTTATTTATAGACAAAAATTGAACAGCATACCATGAGTTTGTCTCTATTGTTTGTTACGTGATAAAAAGTATTTTAAATCCTATTATGAATGTCTGAATGGAGCATTTGTTTGTTGATCAATAATCACACCTCTCTGCTGCCAGTCATGACAGCAGGCTGGGAGCCAGGTGGCAACATTCGGCGTGGAGCACCGACTGACAAGTTCTGTCCCTGCTGCAACTGGATGGACTGCGGGAGGATGAGATGTTGCTGAGCTGAACCATAGCGCAGCTGAGACCCAGGTAGGGGCATGGTAACCTGGTGAAAACAAGGGACTTGTACTTACTGTGCTATTAATAAATTCCTCTGGTCTCTGACCAGCATCAAGATGAACAGTGTTTTGAGCTGTCATAAGTTCTCACCTGGATGAGCTGAGAATCCATAAGCTGTGAAGAACCCATACCAGGCCCTTGGTTCATCTGGCTGTCATAGACAAGCTGCTGGCTGCCATTCATAGGCTGATAATGTGAGCCTGACTGCTGCTTGACCATATCTGAGGGCTGCATGCCAGGGAAAGCAGAGTAAGGCCCCTTGAGAGGAGCTCCGCCCGATAGCACCATAGGGTTGGGCTGTGACAAGTTGGGGTGCATGTAAACCTGGGATCTGAAGGAAGGGTAAAATAGAGTAAGAGTGCAGAATGAGGGAAAAGAAAACTATATAGTTGAGCCAAAGATGTGACAGATAATATGAGCAAGTGAAGCAAACCAATGCTACTAATTTTAGGTGCAAATTCCAGGAGGTATTACCTGAAGGGGGGAATAGAGTTAAACATCTCTTGGGACTGGGAAACTGGTAGACCTCCACGAAGCCCCAGCTGAGCCTGAGCCTGAAGAGAGGTGTGTAAAGAGATGGGAATCTGCTGGGCTGCAGCTGCCTGAATGGATGAACACATGAACATAACGTCAATGACGCTGAAAGATAAACAAGCCAGTCTGTTTCTGTTCGTTTCACTCTACCTGTTGGTAGGTCTGCTGCTGGGTCATGGTGGGAGGTACGAGGCGTGGCTGGCTAGGGAAGACATGCCCATCCAGATATAATGGAGCAATATGATTACCTACATAAGACAGGAAACAACAGGCATTTGGTTTTGATGTCTACTTGATTAAGTCCTAATCAAGAAGTCAAAATAAAATTAGATTCTACCTTGCATGGACATGGAGGGCGCTACTGATGCCACAGGCATCGGAGGCATGGAAACTCCCCCAAAAGAACTATAACTGACACCACTGGAGGAGCCGACACTGCAGGGAGGCTGAGTACCTGAAGCAACCCCACAAGGAGATCCCTGCTCAGGGAGAGATTGAGAGTTCTCCCATGCCTTACGAGCCGATTCCATCTGGAAAAAAAAAGAATAATAATGTACAGATGTTGGAGTAACGCATCCTTTTATTGTTTCCCTACACAAGAAAAGATTTAATACGGAGACACCAAGCACTTTCTTTATTGGCTGCCTGACCTATGCTCAAAATATCAGCAGAGACCATTCCAACCCCAACCATGGACTGCTCTCGACTTCCATGGTCTCTGCACCGTCCTCAAACTACGAAAGAGGTTCCATAGTTTTCCATAACTTCTTTCCACAAGCCATAAGACTGACTCTAAATAAATTCCATCATCCCTCCCTTACACATACATAAACGCCCTTACACACTATACAGGACTGCTCAATTAAGACTGTTTACAATACACATGTGCAATAATAGTATTTGATTTGAAGGACAAATAAAGTCTGTTTATGTCTATGTCTACACTGGTACATGGGTTTGTAAATAAAATACCTTGAGAGTGAGATCAGTACTTGGGAAGGAGATAGGATTGAGGTTAATGCCAGGTTGCAGGTGATTGGAACGCAGCATGGGAATACTTTGATTGAGAGACGTCTGTTATGAAATGAGGAAAAGTTTAGGTTCAGTGAATGAATGCAAGTAAATATCTAAAGTTTGTAAACAGAAATTATCGTGTCCAAAGACAAATGTTACTAGGAAAACAGGACAACACCCTCTATCACGGTCACACATGTGAGCAGAATAATAAGCATATTGAGGCTAATGAGACGTACACCTCAACAACAAGGCTATTGTGTAATTAAATATAATTCTATACAGTAAATTCTATAATATTTGGAGTATAAAAATGTTGAGGAACTCTACTACTGAATTAACAGTCACCATGTTGGATTCCTTTAAAATGTCAAAATACTAAAATGATTGCTCACATTGGTAATGAGTGCATCCTGGAGCTTGCTGACAGGGTTCGAGACAGGCACTGGAGTTGAACCTGGTGGTAGGCTGAAATCAGAGTCTTTGGCACTGACACCAAACTCAATAGGGGGGACAGGCAGCACACTGTCCACATGAAGGTCCACACCATTGACTGGTGTGATGGGGCCACCTTCAAGCCTATCAACACCTTCTGAGCCTTTGCGGTGCTTTAGGGAACGTTCATTTCCAATGGGCCCTGGTTTGTGCTGCTCTTTATTTCGCTCCGGGCCAGCATCAGAGTCCTGGCGAAGAGGAAGAGTAGACTCATTTGTACATATTTCTCAAAGTAATCCAATACCATTGCAGCTGATTTGATATTTTACGATACTAAGACTGACAAGAAGAAAACATCATCTTTAATGCCGACCAAATCATGTGGACACAGAATGTAAACAGTGAAGGTTTCAATGAGTATTACCTCTGAGTTGGGTTCGCTTCCAGTGTAGGATACTTGTTTAGACCATGAATCTCCCCCAGAAGACTGCACGGAAAGAGCTTAAAGAAAGAAAAAAAAGATGTTGGCAATGCGTTTCCTTCACACATCCCATGCCTTATGAGATTTGTTTATATGTACCCCGGAGTAGCATGGAAGAGTAACTAAGCTTTAGCCTGCATAAGCTATGCGTTAACTTGGATTTAGCGCTAACTGTGAAGTCAACTGAGCAATCGGAGAACTAACATCCTGTAGCACAATAAGAAACAAGAGTGTTATGTTATAATCATTTGTAAACTAATTTTTCATGTCATCTCTCTCAGTTTAGCACTTTATTTGCGCTAGAAAACCGGCTAAATAGTAGTTGCCGTTGTTTTACCATGGCTACTACTATTTTACTGGTAACTACATGGAGGCCGTGCACACAGCTGATGTCCGACAGGTCCCATCAAAACCTAAGTGGGCCGAGCTGGGTTTGGACTCGATCAATAGTCTCACGAACTTGCTCCAGTTTGGGATAACTATTTACAAATGTTTTGGTTGTTCAAGTCAGGCTCTCTCACGTCAGGGATTGTCGAGGTCCAGTTTGGTCATGATAGCCAATATAGGATGATGCTTTAAAGAAATCGTAGTGAAAAGCAAGTGTGACAATCTTAGGGCTGCAATAATCGATAACTCTGCAATTTTTGTGATTAAATCACTTGCTTTGGTCAGAACCAATAGTAATATACATAACAGAAAAAGGGACAGGTCTGTTGAATGATCAACTAACTTTTCCCCTTTAAAAAAAACATGTTTATTGCTTGAATCGCAATTATATCCGTCTCTGCAGTGAGCAAAAACAGTTATAACAAATGAGATTTGTTATTGTGGAATGTATCCTTCGAATCTGCAATGTTTTCCAGCACTTTTTAATTTGTTCTCAACATCACTCTATCACTGCCCCTGGCGGTTTTTCTTGTATGTGTTTCTATAGTATAGTATATATTTCTTCTTATTAGGCATTTCCTCCGATTTTATTGGGAATAAGGGGGCTTACATGGCTTACATCTAAAGTTTATGGCAGTGCAGAATGCAAGGAATTACAGATCAAACACCCTATCACCAACCCATAGAGTCACTATCTGTCCGCCAGTCGTTGACTTTTTAACCTCCCCAAATTTGAAGCAGAGTGAGCATCTGGTCGCACTCAAAGATTGTTGATCCCCTTTGTTCACCTCCCTTCACCAGGTGAGAAGAGTTTCCTGGAAGACTCCAGTTCAGTGGATGACAAGAGGCTGAGGTGAATAACACATGCACACTGGCACTTTCGTACTTGCATCTATCCATCTGTGCTACACATGGACACCGCACGGTGCTTTTAAATTTCTCTTGTTCATAAGAAAGTGAAATATGATGTAAAGGTAATGCCAAGATCGCGTGGAGAATCACAACCTCAATTTGAAGCAAAACTATTGGTGTTTCTCATTGCAGCCAAAATCACCGAGCCGTACCTTGGGTTTTAAAAACATTTTTCTCTTACTGGTTCTATTAATCTCAAAGTAGGCCTTTTACTATAATATGGGAATGAATATATTTAGAAAACCACAAATGGATTATAAATGATATATTAAATCTCTTTTTAGAATATTTGTTCTACACTACTCAAAAAAATTAAGGGATCCCTTAAATCACCCATCTCAGAGCTGGATGAATGAAATATTCCAATTTGAAATCTTAATTGATTCCTTAGTGTAAAACAAAATAACTAAAGGACGATTAATGGAAATCAAAAGAATTAACCCACTGAGGACAGGATGCAGAATCATACTCAAAATCAAAGTGGAAACATGAGATCCCAGAATGATCCAACTTTTGTAAATTTCCTCAAAACAACACATTATGTGGCCATAGTGTGTATGGCCTCCATGCGGCTGTATGCACTCCCTACAACGTTTGGACATACTCCTGAAGAGACAAGGGATGGTCTCCTGGGGGATCGCCCCCAGACTTGGATCAGGGCATCAGTCAGCCCCTTCGACAGTCTGTGGTGGCGGTGGATGCAATGATACATGATGTCCCAGAGGTGCTCGATTGGATTCAGATCTGGGGAACCAGTCAATAGCATCGATGCTTTCATCATCCAGGAACGGCTGACACACTCCAGTCACATGAGGGAGGGCATTGTCATGCACCAGAAGGAACTCAGGGCCCACTGCACAAGCATACGGTCTGACAGTGGGCCTGAGGCTCTCATCCTGGTACCGAACAGCGTACCGCTTGCTAGTACGTGGTGGTCTGTGTGGCCCCCCAAGGATATGCCTCCCAAGATCATCACCAACCCTAGGCCGAACCGGTCATGCTGGAGGAACATTCTCAAGTGTCTCCAGACTCTCTTAAGTCTGTCACATGTGCTCAGTGTGTCCCTGCTCTCAACTGTGAACAGAATAGGGCGATAATGGCAAACCTGCCAATTCTGGTGTTCTACGGTAAATGCCAATCGGGCTGCACGGTGTCGGGCTGTGAGCATAGTCCCCACGTGAACTGCTAGGGTTGCTGGCAGGAGAATTTCTCTAAAAACAGCACATTTACTTACTAAAAACAACCATATACCCAGTAAAAGGGCACAAAACGTGTTTTTACAGCTGAACAGGTGAGAGACAGAGCTAAAGAAAGCCTTAGCCATTTGTATGATGTGAGTCATGCAGCCTACTATAAGGAGTGTGTCAAATAATAGAGTCAAGTGACAGGGGTTACCCCTCAAGGTTTGACCAACCCCACCCACATTTAAAAGTACTCTCGAAAATGGAAATGCAAAACAGATTTAGGTATATTTATCATAGATTAGGTTTAGCTGCCAAGGATATTATAACCCTGACACTTGGTGGAAATGTGGCTAACATTATCAGGTTTTGTTGCAAGAATAAAAGCATTGAGAAAAAAGCAATGGCACAACATTGGGGGTTGTACCTGAGCTGTTGGTCTCCCAAATTTCAGTTCCCAAGTTGTTAGAGGAAAGCGTATCATCAGGTTGTTCAATACCCATGCTTCCCTGCTTTTTGGCAAAACGTGGTGGAATCTTGGATGTAATAGTCCTGCTCTTCACCGGGACCTATCAAAACAGTAAGAGACAGCTAAGCAAACTTCACACTTTTATTGTTGAAATGTGAGATGGCTACTGCGCATCTGTAAACATACAGTGGCTCTCTGTTCCTTCCTCCTCCTCTCATCTTCCTGGGGACGTCTTTGTTTTTTGGACAAGGCATCCTGGTATCCATCTTGATTTGTCACGGGTACCCCTGTGTCTCCCTCAACTAAAAAACAGGCATGTGGTCAGTGCTGAACATTGCCTATATACATTCAGAAATCCATATAAACATTGATAGGGAAATATTCAATGCTAAAACTAGGTGTACGCCGTCGTCCCCGACAAGAAGTGTATATTCTCGAAAAGCCCTAGATCTTCTGCGTTGTACAAGCAATTCTCCTGATTGAATTCCTCAAATTAAATGTAACTGGGTCCATATGGCTCAAATTTCTGCGAAGCTACCAATATACTTTAAAATAAGATAGTGACTCAATATTGAAAATAAATATAATTAAATAAAACTTTTTTTCCTAAGCTCAGTGGTCTAACAAGGAATGCTAATATAAAAAACAAGAAATAAGAAAGGTCTCTTGAATGAATTGTTCCCCATTTAAAAAAAAACATGTTTTTTTCAATGATATATGTTTCTGCAGTACGATGTAAAACAGTTAAAATAATGAGTTTTGTTGTTTATCATTAGAATCTGCAATGTTTTTCAGCGCTTTTTACTTTGTTCAGAGCGTTGGTATATCACGGCTGATGATGATTCTTCTTGGACGTGTTGGTAGAGTTCATTATTTCTTACTTACTTTTTGAGAGTTTGTATTAAAAATATACTAAAACATTTTTTTGTTTCTTATTAGCCATGTGAACCCACCTAATTTGTCAGTTTTCCGGCTTGCTAAATCCATGGATTCATAGCTTGAACACCCATTCACCAACCCCCAGAGTCACTATGTCAGTGTGTCAGTCTTAGTCTGCCTTTTTTTAACCTCCCCAAATTTTAGGCAGAGTGTGCATCTGTTGGCACTCATAGATAGGTTATCCCTCTCGTTTACCCCCCTGCATCCTGGGAGATGCTGGTCCGGTGGGTGACAAGAGACAGAAGTGAGAGGAAAAGTGGTGACTTATAATAACTTAGATTTATAAAGCGCCTTGTAGAGTGTTGATCCAGTTTGCAACTAGTAGCTTACAAAACACAGAGTGCAACGCGATGCAAGGGGTTAGCAGGCTACCGGCGGATAGTATGGTACGATCTACGTACGATCTAGGCTACTTCCTTGTTGAATGTCGCCCCATTGTGAGTATCTGTTTCAATATGTAACAGACAGCCATTCATTGTTTGAGGTGTGTGGGAGTGTGTACTTGACCTAACAGTTAAGTAATGGCGCAGCACACCAAAACATAGTGTGTTCTCTGTATTTGAATGAAACCTTGAGGATTTTTAGTAATAGGTACCCAAATTATTTGAGGAATCCTTTCACGCCTACTCGATAGATCTCCTTAAATAGAATCATATGAGCCAATATGGACATAATCCGACACTCCCTTAGTAAGTAACGGATGAATAGTTTAAAAATAAAACCATTGGTTTTCATAAAAAAGCCATCCCTAGTGAGAAAAATATCTAAAAAAAAAGCAGTATTTCCTTGAGTTGATTCATATGCACCAATTTTGGTCTTAATCAGACCAATGGTTGAAAAATTATGACTTGAAAACTTTTGTAGGTATAGCTAGCCCGAATGGTGGAAATATGCAACTGACCTTTGCCAAAAACAACCCAGCTCTTCCTGGTACTAAGGTCTATGGGGGTTTAGAATTTGAAAATGATCCTCAAAATAGCTGAGTTAGCACGTTAACATAGAGGATCTACGGGGTGCGGCCGGAATAGCAATGCCAACTCCAAAAGATCCCCGACTTTTTGGGAATATAATTACTTATTTAATTTCTAAGAATGTGGAGAACAAAATAACTTAAAAAGACTTACTTGGGAAACTGCTGAGGTCATACTGGGAAAGAGGTTCTACTATGTCTGCCTTGACAGGTCCTTGCTTCAGCTCTTTGTCCAATTTCTTTCCAGAGGACTCACTTGACTCCCTCTCATCAACCTGCTCGATGCTGTACTCATCTGGTCCCCTGCTGAAAGCATAACAATGAGAGACAAAATTATTTTAATTGGGTACTCTAAGCAAAACTAACACATTAAATATAAAATGTTGACTTTGCAAAATAAAAATCCTATTGGGGATTCTTCTCTAAAATGAAAATTTCTGTGAGCCAATTAACTCAATCAAGGAAAACAACAAAGAAAACAAATGAACAGTTAGTTCAAGTTTGGAAGGAACACAACCATGAAAATTCAACTAAATCGGAATTAACAGTGCGTATTAAAAAAAAGAAAGAAGCAATGTATCTTATTTAACAATTAAAATTTTGAGTAAGTATTTGTTTTCATTCATCTGAAAAACAGAACAGGGTGTTTCCCCTAGTAAGAAGAGAAACCCAAGTATCACTGGTGATTCCCGAGCGTAAGCTTTAAATCAGAGAATATTTAAAACATTTTAAGACGGCGTGTTTCAACTCACCCTTTAATAGACGTCCCTCCATTCTGCCAACTGTCATTCCTATTGGAAGAAGAGTTGGGGGGATTATCCGGCGTACGTGTCATCTTGTTCACTTCTAGCAATGATGGCTCGCCTTTCCTGTTCTGACGCTCTACCACTGGTCTTTGGCTGGAGAAGCTTCTCTTGCAAAGTTCCCTCTTCTCAACTGCGCCTGGTTCACTATGACAAGAGTCTGAAGGAATATCACCATGTCCCTGTACAGTCAAGCCTTCACTCCCACTTCGCTTCTCTCTCCAGTCACCAAAGTCACTGTTGTCTGATCCGGTCTCCCACTCCTCTGCCTGACCATGTTGGCTGGAGCGCCCACCAGTGTAGTGACCACTGGGCCAGCTGTCTTCCCCACTGCCTTTGTAAACCACTGGCCTAACCGCTCCAAAGTCTCCATTTACGTACTCCTCACTTGTCCACTGGTTCGAGCCAGGTTCACGTTCTTGTTGTAGACGACGGAAGCGGGGGGGCTTGTCTTGACGGGGTGGACGCCGTCTCCTTAACATCTGCCTGTCAGGGTTGTCATTGTCAAAGAAGTACTCTCCGTCACGGTCCTCAGTGCCATTTTCATTAAAGGAGACAGTAAATTTAGGAGGGTACTTGAGAGTCTCACGTTCAACAGGGGGTCTGCGAGAGTAAGTAGTCTCAGCTGCAGGACCATAACCATTTTCTTGCATTGAGCCTTCACTGCTACTGCACTGGGGCCCACGGCCCCTCCACATAGAAATATCCCTGGATCCCC
This sequence comes from Lophius americanus, assembly GCA_037951165.1. Classification (NCBI taxonomy): domain Eukaryota; kingdom Metazoa; phylum Chordata; class Actinopteri; order Lophiiformes; family Lophiidae; genus Lophius; species Lophius americanus. The sequence goes on from JBBDHG010000057.1 coordinate 1,708,849, forward strand.
CGAAACCTCTACTGTAACTTCCAGTTGTGTTCAGTCTGGGAGGCAGCGTGCGACCTCCAAATCCCTTGTTGGTTTTGACCCTGTCTCTGGAATCTAGGGCAATCTGGTCATCTGTGTACACCTTGTTGGATCTCCAAGAGTCTCTATCAGCTTTACGGACTTCAGACTCTATGTAACCTTCTCCATTTTCAGATCCTTTCTGGCGTCGCCTCTTGGGGAGTTCCTCATACTCAGACGCTTCACTCAAGGTCTCACTGACATTGCGCCTCCGGGGCTTGCCCCTCTGGAACTCCTCCACTTTTACAAGGTCCCTTGGTGGTGCTCGGGCTCTGCGCTGAGCACCACTACTGTTGTTATTGCCATTATAAGCTCCTCGGAGATTGTCACCACCTCGTCCACCACGAGTTCCACCTCTAGAGCTGAATTCCCTAAAGCCTCGACCACGGCCTCTACCGGATCCTCTGACAGCACCAAAGGCCTGCTCTTCATCAATAAAAATCCAATTGCTGCGCCGAGGGGCGTAGGGCTCCCTGTTTTCCTGGTTATCTCTAGATGACTGGCTCTTGCCACTATCCCAGGTGCTCTCCTTGAGAGAGTCGTCACTGTGGGTGCACAAAGTTTTCTCTGTTTTGGTAGGGGCTGGTGACTGCCGCTGCCTCTCTTCAGGCTGTTTCTCAACAATAGGTGAGGCTGAACGCCTGTTGCTAGGAGGCTGGTTATCTTTCTTCAAGTCGTAAACATTAGTAAGGACTTCTTTCTCTAAGCGGTAGGGAACAACCTTCTCCTCAGGCTCAGGTTTAGGCTTCTCATTCTCCTTATCCTCTACTTTGAGAGCTTTAAGAACTGGTTTCTTGATGGGCCCAGTTCTGCGAGTCAAGGGGCGGCCAATGGTCTCAGATGGCTGACTGACACCACTACTGGAACAGGAATGTGTATCAGACCACTGGCTCTGAGCACTGTTGGTTCCAAAATCTTGCTTCTGGCCTCCATCGCTTTTCCAATTGTCATTTGACCCATCCAGGGTCTCATTGTGAGATTCTGGGCCAGCTTTAAGATGCTTATCTCTCGAGTCAGGTATGGGATAATCTCTATCTGCATGATTCTGAGACTGGTTCTGAGCAGTGCTAAGCAAGCCTGGGTCATTATGTTGGCGTTCTCGGTCTGAGCCACGGCCCTGGAAAGAATTATGGTGGCGATCATCTTGGGAGTGGCTCAAGCACTCATTGGCCCTCTCTTCATAAGAGTCCTGTTGGGAACAGGGTCGTTCTCTTCTGTCAGAGAGATACATAAAGATTGAAAAAACAGAGGCCAATCAAGGGGAGCCTATGTCACTAAGAACGGTTTATAATGTTTTGAAAAAGCTTGTTCCAGATAGTTTCATCAAAAGAAGAAAATCAAAATTCAAATTCAAAATAGACAGGGTTTAATATTGTGCAAAATAACTTACCTGTCATCTGATTGGCTGCTGTCCAAACCTTCATGCTGTCTCTGATAAGGAGGAGTGAAGCTGCGCAAGGGGTAGCCATCTTGGTTCCACATAGGGTAAGGCTCGGTGGAGGGGGGTCTTCGCTCCTGATGCAAGTTGGGATGACATCCTTCATCAGAACTAGGGCTGTGCAAGTGGTCTTGAAGCATCATGGGTTTCATCATTCCTGTTGAAAGTATAGATTCAAAATCTGGTTTGTTTTTTTAATGATAGAAAGAAAATAAGCACACATTTTCTTGGATTAGTGCTCACCGGAAGAGTGGACATTACCAGGGTAGTAGTCAAGAGAAGAACGTCCTTGGGCCATACGAGGATCCATAAATGGAGGCATCATCATCCAGCGAGGATCAAACCCAAGGACATGAGGGGGATAAAAGCTGCGCTGCGAGTGGCTGGAGCTGGATTGGGGAGGATGTCCTGACTGCTGCCAATGCTGCATCTTGTATACTTGTTCCTAAAGAATGCACACAACAAAAATACACTTGTACAGGATGTTGGAAAAAATCCATGGGCCTCGTTAGTGTAAAAAGTACATTGAAGTCCAACTGAAGTTGTTGAGAATTGAGTTAGCCACGGATAATTTTATTTCTCCTCTTAATTTAAAATGTCTCAATTGCTGGACATACAGGTATGAGGTATTTAACAGACTTGTGCACCTTTCCCTATTTATGACTTTACAATTGAACAAAACGATTGCTCCTTCTGTGAATTCTTCTAATTTCTATTTCTATTAAAGTCACCACTAGTACATCAATGCATTAATCTCTGATTTGGACTTTAAGGCTAGAGAGGGCATCAAATGTTACTCACCTGCTGTTGCTGCTGTTGTTGTTGTTGCTGCTGCTGCTGCTGCTGCTGTTGCTGCTGCTGCTGCTGCTGCTGCTGTTGTTGTTGTTGTTGTTGTTGTTGCTGCTGCTGCTGCTGCTGGTGATGCTGCTGCTGCTGCTGCTGCTGCTGCTGCTGCTGCTGCTGCTGCTGCTGCTGCTGGTGGGGCTGGTGCGGTTGTTGTTGTGACTGCCTTAGGAAGCGAGTTTGGACATGTTTGGAGGAATGATGTCCACTGATTTCCCCTGAGGGAGAGGAAGGCTCTTGACCATCATCATCGCTGCCACGGAACTTAGATAAGCCAGGTTCTTCTTGGTAACTATTGCCAGTCGAGTTACTAGGAGGGCACTCACTTGCATCTGGAAATCATTTGGTTGCAAAACATTTATAATTACCTTTTTCTGCCATAATCTTTATATTTGACATACAACATGGGGACCTGAATGTACAATTCATTTTTTACCTTTTGTGCCATGTTGCCAGTTCTCATGGTGGCCTTTACTCTGTTCCCTTTTTGGGGAAAGTGGAACTTCTTTGCCCTCTCCATCTTTCTGGCCATCCTCTGTCTTCAATGTCTGCTTTTCAGGCTTTCCAAACTTCTCATCTAGCTTTTTGAGTTTTTCTGCACAGGCAGCCAGTCGTTCCTCACGGGCACGCCTCTCTTCCTCTTCCCTCCGTCTGCGGGCCCTCTCAACTGCCTCCGAAACCTCAGGGGTCACATATTTTGCCCTAGCTGGTCCTTGAGATTGGCGCTGAAGATCTTCCTGGTCAGCCCATGGCTCACCTTGGTTTTTCTGCTGGGCCTATAGGAAGAACAGAGGTAGTTAATGGAGGAGTGTTCAAATTATGTTGTCATGAATGCATGTCTGTTTGACCTATTATGCACCCTCAGAAATATATGAAATTAAAGGTGCACCGGCAGAGCGAACGGTGCTGGGAGGCCTAGTTTGATGTGATTGGCAATCGGCCGAGCAGCCTCTCGCAAACCGATTTGGTGCCAGTTACATTCATGCGCTGTACATGATCACCAAGTGTAAGCTATCATGGCTACAAACATCAAGCAAGTAAACCAAAAAACACCACAAAACAAAAAAGCTTGCAATTTGTAACACTGGTAAGGACAAAATATCTGTAGTGGAACAACCCCCGAAACTGTTGGATACATCGAACTTAACCACAAACTTCAAATTTAATCACCCCAAGGAACATAGCAAGTTACAACAAGCTAATGTAAGCAGAGTGGCTAAAGCTAGTGGAAGCTCAGAGCCAACAACGAGCCATGAAGTCCCTTAAACAAAGCCTAAATGTAATATATGATGAACTGAACAAGGCTTACAAAGTATTATTGTCAGTTCGAAATGTCATGTAATAGTTTTACGAAACGCACTAGGAGAGGAACTGAGCCCACATTAATTTACAATACTCATTACAGTTTTAAAACTGTGAAGAAAAAAACCCAAATCGACCGAGATCGGTAGAGGCCATACAGACTTTATAAAAGATAATTGCAATCGTTGCCCCTCTATATAAAAGTTATTTTTAACATGTCCTTTGAGGACACAAGAAATGGTAGTACAATTCACAGTCAGATGCAGGTAAGAGTAACACTCAAAAAAATAACTTTTTGTTTGGACATTTTGAAAAATTGGGCCTAATTTAAGGGATTCAACTTTAACCCTCTTATCCCTATCCTGTTTCCGCTGACAGGATTTGGCATGCGTATAAGTATGCATTACCATAACTCTTAGGCCGTTTGAGATATCTAGAAAATTCAAAAACTACCAGAGAGCAGAGAAATAGAGATTTGCTCCAATATACTAGTCATTACGGTGGCCCCCAGGACCTAGGCAGTACGACCGCCTTATCAAAGACAAGATTCACCAGCGTGTCACACATTTGTAACACGAGTTTCTCAGCACCGTAACTCCTGAACGGTTTGCGCTATTCAAAAATTTTGAAAGTTAAGAACAAGAGCCCTCCGATGGTGTATGGCTTGATACACTAGACATTACGGTAAGGATATGCTGCGCGAGGGAAGATCGACTTGCAGTTTCGAATACTGTGAGAGGGAGCGAAGGACAAACTGCTGCAGGGACTACCACAGCAGATAAAAAACGTCTGGACATCTGTTATAAAAATATATAGATTTTCTTCTGCCTGTTCTTATATGTGTAAAGTACTTCGAAGTTCAAATTGTTCATGTGAAATTTTTTGTTCTTGTAATTTCAGAGTTCTTCTCCTGTTATAAATTAGAAAAATCCAAATTCATTATTTGTCTTCTTTCCCTATAAACTGTCAAAAACACAGTAATATTGAATAATTGCCAGATATTGAAAGTTGAAGTTATCTTGGGAAAAGGGGCAGAAGCACTCACTCATTGCACATTTTATGACAACTCTTCAGCAATGAAATCAAAGTAACTATAGGCGTCCTGAATATAATTATTGTCATTAGAGGGTTGAAATGTCTAATGTCTAATGTTCTTACTATAATTAGAATGTATTTTATGTCCATGTCCATGGCACAAATATTTCACATTGAAACTGGCTGACAGTAGAAAATCTAAAATTTCAGTTTGCCTGATATATCTTTTTACCTTGCCAAGTGAAAAGTGATTAGACATCTCTATGGTTACAGCAAGGTCATCACACGCAAATTCAGAGTTTCACTTGAATACAGGGAAAGGCGCACTACTAGTCCTATGCTCAGTACGTTATGTATTGCTTTATCCTCTACCGTAAGAAGGGAATATAGAAAAAGCGAGTTTGTAATTGAGCATATCATAATATGTTAATCTTAGATACAAGATCTCAAAAGGGAAGGATGAAAGAGAAAAAACAGTGTAAAATGTGTAATTACCGAGGCGTCAACAGAGACATATCTGCCATTTGTGTTCCTGGGAGGGTCAAGATGGTGATGTTGGTAGGAATAACTCTCCTCAGGGCCCTCCTGGGGATAAGACGCTTCACCCGAACCCAAGGAGGATGGGCAGTCACGCTGAATTTCTCTCTCCCGTTCCCTCTCCCATCCAGTCCTAAAAGTATTAGATCAAAATAAATAGAGAGCCTGATAAATGATGAAAAACAAAACTGTTGGTCTTTTAATGGCACCAATGAGCAGGAATACTCAGATCTCACCACATCTTGTTTTTATCAAGGTGCTCTTCTTCATCATCACTGAATTTCAGCTTCTCACCATAATCAACTTCCTCGTGCAGGCCTGAAAAAAACAATTAAAAGAAAAAATCCAACAGGGACCATGAGCGTTATGGTAAGTGGCGGAGAGCTTTGGAACAGGCCCAGATATCTGTCGGCATAATGTTCAGCAGATTTAAACTTTACTTAAATAGGCACACTTTTTTTTTTTTTGTCCAAGTATTAAACTGTGTTGGATATAAGTGAAACATAGAAGACAGGCATCCTGCATAAGCACAAAATACAAGTTTGAGATGATAATCATATCTCTCCAACAAAAAGTTGGCCCCAAAACCAAATTAGCCAGCGAGAATTTTTTACCACATTTTACATTTACTGAAGTTGCCTTTGAGGTTAAATTTTGTCTGAAGATCCAACACAGCTTGGAGTGTGATACACACAAATATAGAAAATATTCAAAAGGCTGTCAATTAATGTTTTACAATACAGTGGCAGATGTAACATTACACAGCTGAGAGAAATCGTTTGCTATGCCTGACAGTATAAAAAGGCTAGAAATACTCTAACAAGGCTAAGAACTACTGACCTGCCCATCCATCCTCACAGTCATTGTCAAGGTCATCCAGATCCTTCAAGTCCTCTGGATTAATGATGGCTGGGCGTGGCAGTCTGTCACCTGGCCTCCGGATGGGCTGAGATGTGAGTCGAGGAGGAACACGGACAAAGCGGCTCTCTCTTTTCACATCACCACTGCAATCAGGGATGATAAAAAGGACACATTATAGACGTCCATATGGTTACAAACAGCTTAATAAATGGATGAATGTCTTAACAATTTCAGTTTACTTACTTAGCAAGTTCAGGTTTGACATAGGTCTGCCGAAAGGCAGGCTTGCTTTCAAATCGGGCTGGACCTACAGTGGAAGCAGGAATGACGTCTGCACCTGGGGCTTCGCGTGTCTCTTTAGAGCACATCTGAAAACAGCCGGACCAAACAATGTATTCACAACTGGAAATAAAATGCACTACCAAAATGATACTACTACATTCATTCACTTAAGACATTAGAAGTATAACTTTGAATCACCCAACACCAAATTATCCGAAGAAGCATTGTACTTACAAATGCAGGCAGCATGTCATGGTAGACAGCGGTCGAAGTATTGTGAAGCTGGTACTGCAGGGCTGTAGGGACGGTTGATCTACGGACAGGCTGGGCGGGTCGCAGGAAAGGCTCCTTGAGGTCAAGGACTGGTGACTGAGCCGTAACTACGCTACAAGCACTTGCCCCAGTGACAGAGGATGGGTGAGATGATGCTGGAGGAGTGCCAGTCTCACCCGGGGCAGTCTTACCCTCAGGATCTACTGGGAGGCCTAGGGTCAGGGTCGAGGTTTGAAGGTTCCTGCCACCACCTTCCCTCCAACTCGTCACATCTTCAAGTTTGAGAAGAAAAAAGAAAAGGAAAAAAGGGAATACCAAATTTTGAAATTAAAAAAAAAAAAGCAATTCCAAGTTATTTTCCATCTACACTTATCTTATCTCCATTTACATGATATTTTCTGGTGCGAAATTTATCAACTGTCCAAGTATCAATGAAGCAGCTATGAATCTCAAAGAATCTACAGTACAATAAACAGTTGTTTTTATATATCAGGAGTATTTAATGTGGTAAAGGACAATATCTATGCACTTCAGCATTTAATCAGTTATTAAATTAACACTTATGGAATGATTTGTGTTGATCCCCAGCAGCTGAATAGCACTGTTATCTAACAAATTTTTATCCATTGCTGTATACCACTTTCAACCATACATCAACTGATTACAGAAGAACAGGCAAATATCGCCAGTGTAACAACAAAATGGAACATTTATCACTTTATCCACTGTATTACAATACAGTAAATTTCAACCACTGTATAATTAAATGTCTTGAATCACTAGATTCTAGGCGTAATTTCATTAGCATCATTAGCTCCCAGAGTAGAAGTTCTTGCCTCCAAATTAATCATTATTTTCAAACATCACGTTTTAATATCTAATCTACGAGCCTGGCAGTTAATTCAACAAAGTTGACACTTACTCTGGGGGCGGAGGCTTGGTCCGGGCCCATACGACGGATCGAAGCCGCTTCTTTCCTTGCCAGCCCTGTCCTGTTCTCCAGCTGCCTTCAGTGTGGGAAATTCCTCGTGAGAGAAGGGCTGCAGTCGGTTTGAGGCCCTTGAACCTGATTTTGTCATTAAATTATTAATTACAATCCACTATTAGAATATCATCTGTTATTTAACACTCCAATATTATTGATTAAACCAGACAACTCACCATCTTGCTCTACTGCCTTTCCATTTAGCTGGGCCCATTGCTTTGGTCCACCTGTGTTTGTGTTCTGTGGAAAGCAGGAAATCCAAGGACACAGCTTAAAAACTGCATAAAAGCTCTGCATTTCAACAATTTCAAATTGTAGGGGTTTTTTTTCTTTAATTTTTACGTAAAAGTAATCCAACCTACATTAGATCTGCCAATGTTTTTAAGGGACACTTCTCTTCATGAAGGTAGAAAATCCGGACAAAACGTCCCTCACTCGAACATAACTAGAGCTTACACATACATACCTCCTGGCTGACTACTGGTGAGGGCTTCTGAAGATTGGAGACAGATTTCTGTAAAGCCAGCTGTGGCTGCAACTCCGGCAGCTGTGGTATTGATGCAATAGAACTACAAAGAAGAAAATAAAACCTTCAGCCAACCTGCTAAGTTTTCATCCAATGCAAGATTGCACCTTTATGCAGGTCTAACATTTGCTTTACAACTTTATAAAAGCTCAAAACTTTATGTTACTTCTTACTGATGCTTCCCCAAAAAATGATAAAAATACATTTAAAGTTGATGCCGGTCTCCAAAAATACAACTCTCCATTGCATCCAGTCTATTAAACTTCTTTCAATGCTTAACCTATATCATTAACAATGGAAACTTAACAGTGAGATACACAAGAATTACAGCAGAGCAGAGAAGTGCTACCCCATCTTTCATTATTAAATTAGAGTAGGTCACAGTTTGTTTCTTTTTCTACCTCTTTTGATCGGGTTGTTCCTGCTTGTTCGCCCATCCTGTACCGTCTTTAGGCACAATAATAATGTTGGGATCGTTTCCTTTGTTTTCAGACTTCAAGCTCGGCAAGTGAGCAGGTGGGGGCATGCGCCGGGCTGTGGCAACTTTGCCAAGACTCTGCAAGCCATGTCGTGGGACTACTATAAGAAAAGACATAGGTACATAAAGATGGGTGGGAAAATTAACATTGGTTTGACATTCAAACATGCTAGGAAAGTACTATGTTTGAGAAACAAAAAACATTACCTGAGTTTTTCTGAGTTTCTATTGATTTTCCCTTGTACTTGTCAAATAGGCTGAGTGAGGAATACTTGCTTTTCCCATCCTTGGACTTGGTTATTTGCCCCAAACGATCGGACATTGCGATGTAATGTCATCGAGTAAGAAAATTTTTCTTTGCGCCTCTTTCCAGTGCCTTCTAATCCTACAAAGAGAAGCAAAATTCACATCATAAGTACTGACTTCACAGCAAGAAAAAATATGCTCATTTGATACCTCGTGATTATTCCTTTTATTTTACATCATTGTCATATTATTCTATAAAGAAAATAAACCACGTTTTATTTAACTGTATGTTTTGTTTCATATATTTTAGTTATGGAAAAGAGAAACCTAAATATACTATTCACATTTTCAGATGGTTTTCCATAGACAGAATTAACAAATGAGGTACAAAAACAAATAACTGACAGGGGAGGTGAGTCAAGGAACATCACCTGCTTTTTCAAACAAGCTTAATGTAAGAGACAAAAGTTGACTTCTTTTTCTCTGTTTTAATATCCTTGACCAAAGCGATTCCCATACATCACTATGCACAAATTTAGAATTTAATAATAATAATACATTTTATAATTAACCTAAAATCCACAAATATTAAAAAAAAAATCTAAAACTTTTGTTGAATTTGTGTGTTAACACAACAACAGATCTTATCTTCAATAATGTACATTGGTAAAATATTATACTGAAACTAGATTTATATCCTCATTATGCCTGTAACCCTCATATTTCTGCCACGACTTTCGACCAGATGGGAACCAATTTTGTCTTCTTGAGCGATTCCGATTTCTTTCCTTTAAAGTTTTAAAATCATAATCAGTAGTGTATTTCAACTGCTCTTAATTTGAAGTATTACAGTGGAAGCAAGGCGGGTTGTCATTAGGTGGATTTACATGGACAGCCTAATTCCGATTAGATTTGGAAAAGATGTCTAATCGAGGAGAAAATGCTGCACGTAAACACTCATTTCCAAATGGAAAAAATCTTTCCGAATGATATTTCATTCCTTTGCAAGGAGGTAGTATCAGTCCTTTTGGTAAACCTTTCCGATAGCCAGTCGCTACATGTAAACACTGTATCGGAAAGCTTTCTGTTTGTGTTTATCTGCGCATGCCTAGCGGCGTGACTTTATTCTCCGGCTGAGTATTTTCAGCGCTGCGAAGCATTTCAAATATGGCGTCTTCAAAACAGTACCGGTCTGCACCGGAGATTGATTTATTCATTGCATCTTTGAAAGAGTTTAACATATTTGGACGATTAGATAGGCGAAAAGTCACAATGGATCAGAAAAGATCACAAGCCATGTAAAATGGCGAGCAACATCGCTATTCGGAAAGGTTTAATTTGGGAGAAAAGTGTCCCATGTGAACCCACCTATTGTGTATGAATTCTGATCTGTTGAAATTAATGTACCCTCCATACTGCCCACGGTTGCGTTTTTTAAACCAATTCTATGACATTTCATAATTAAAATCAAACTTTTAAGACTTCAGTCCATTATACGGTATATGTTGCCTTTGTTAAGGAACTTCAGGGCTCATGCTAGATTTATCCACTCTGCCAAAGTAAGCTTGATGACACTTGCTTTGTTCCTCTGGGCTAATTGATCAACAAATGATTAATTTTAAAATGTTTAATTACGTTTGCGGTGTCGAATGCTTTCGGGGTTGTTCTGCCGCATCTTCTTTTGTCCTTACGTCTAAAAGCCATTAATGACAGCAAAGCTTGATACAAACAGCAGGCTCGTGGCTAGCCGCGATCTCCCGCGAGCTTTAGCCGCCCTGCCAACATTAGCTTCCTGTAGCATGATATTTTCCTCGAGGACATTCAGTTTAAAGTGTGTGATTAACTTCATTGTGCCAGATGTTTTCGGGGTAGTTCCTCCACAGCTTATTTTGTCTTTACTGGTGTTAAAGATTACAAGCTTTGTGTTTTCTGATTTACTTACAAGATTTTTGGAGCCATGGTAGCCCATGCTTGATGTTTTTTTGTATGGCACATAGATGTAACCAGCACTCAATTGGCCTCAAGTACGGCTGCTCGGCCGATTGCACCAAAATTGGCCTACCAGCACCAATCGATTGGTAAGCCTTTACATTTATATACTTTGGAGGGTGTATAATACGTCAAACTACAGGCATTCACCTCTACTTTCGACCAAAGAAATATTCCCAAAGAATGCTGTCGACAACTATCTCTGAATTATTCTGAAAAGCCAGGACTGACAGTTTGACAAACTGCTGTAAAATGTCAAAACATGCGTCTTGTCAAATAAAAGAAAACAAAGTTTTTGTGGAGCACTCAATACCAACTGTTTCCCTTAAACTTTAACTGAGCATTTTGCAACAAAATCAGTCAAAGACGATTATCATTGCTACAAGTACAACGAAAGATTCGGTTTGGATTCGTTTTTAAAAATAATTTTGGGCGATGGGATAACAAGCAGTCAGCGAGACACATTTACGCTTAAACTTGTGTCTATCAAGCATCTCCGAATGTGTCCAGTAGGCCTCGTGTAGTAATTATGCAACCCCTAGTAGTTAGTGAGACGTATCAGTCACCACAACTCCAAAAACATTCACCACAACACTTGATCACACTTCAAAATGAATCACACCGAAGATGGGGTTCAAGAAGCTAACGTCGGCAGAGCGGCTAAAGATAGCGCAGCACAAAGCCAGTCACAAGCCCTCAAGTCCCAGAACAAAGCTAACCTATAACATAAGATGGATATACAAAAAAACAAAATTTCACAAATGGTATACAATTGGTTTATGAACCGCACCGCGCAGAGAACGGAGCGAATATTAATTTACATAAGTCAGAACACAAAAACAATGCCGATAAGCTTTCCTTTTACTTAATTCTTCAAATAAGAGTACCCAAACTGCATTACCTATTATGGTTTTAGAACTTTAAAGAAATAAAATTGGAATTTTTAAGATTTGTAAAAGCCAGTCAGACTTACCCTAACCTGTCATCGGCTAAGAAATTTTTTGTCACACACAGACAGCGCATTGCACTTTTTCTTTTCTCATTTACATAACAAAGTCCGATATGACCTAACTTGAATGGAAGATTGTGAAAAGAATCGCAGTCTCAATTCCAAACAAAAACTTTGCAATACTCATTTTAGCTAAGTTCGCCTGGCCCTACTAGACAACTAAATCGGAGCATCTCAAAAACTGCAGATCCTCGCGTAAAGAGGTGAGTACCTACCAATGTGGTTCAGGAGTAATAACCACTGAACCAGTGACAACCCACAAAAGCTAATTAGTGCAAGGGCAAAGGCTTGCACGTTTTGTTTCAACCACAGAACAGCTATTTTAGCATCGTTCTCTGTAAAGCTAATCTTGATTCTGATTTAAAGGTGTCAGAACAGAGCTGTAAGGGGAGCTATGCAATAACAGTCAGGTCTTAATGATATGGCTGATCATTATATGGGTTAAGATGTTTATTTGAAGTTACACAAGAATCCCAGTCTTAACTAAAATAATATATTTGACATTAAGATACTCTTTTATATTAATATAATGGGTTTATCAACACTGAAACCCATCACTGTTGATTGGTTAAATGCACAGCCTAGTAAATGGTCTCTGTTAAATGATGCTTAATGATTGCTAAATGCAATTAGCAAAACGATATAGGTGATGAGATTTGGAGAATATCACTTTGCATTTTTTATGTGTGTTCTTGAATTTTTTTTATTATCTAATACATAAACCAGTGAGTTAAATCAAAATATGTGACAATCCTCTACGTATCAGAGGTCGCAAGGGCGTAATAGCAGGAATAGAAAAATGTCAGACCATCAAGATGGATCTACACAATTATTAAAATGATCCTCTTACATCAGTCTCAGAAAAAACTTCCACTTTCTATGACAACCAAATTACGATACATGCTTTAGTTCGAAGTGGACGCCAAGGCCTTGACAGCTAACATCAACATGACTTTGTTTACATTATAAATATCTACTTCCAACATAAGACAATAGCTAGCACAATATTAAAAACAATGTGCTTATGGGAAGAACATATTATCCCAGAAGTAAACGTCTAAGCACTTTAAAGCTGATGTAAGTTGAAATGTTAACATGGCTGTTGTTGCCTCACCAAAAGCTAATGCTAAACCCAGCACATGAAACTGACACTAACAAGCCCGCTGCACGAAAACACAATACAAACTCAAAACGATGTCAAACACGAGTAAAATATTGTCGGATCAAGATGTTTATAAATTACACTTTTACATACAAACCCTTAAATTATTATCAAACAAACAAAAACGCTAATGAGGATCCTAGCTGTTGCTGCTAGCCAGCGATGTTAAATATACTGCCTGGTAGCTAAGGAAAAGTGGCTATGTAAACATTAATTACTGGAGGAAATTAGTTAGTCAATGTTTTAAAAACATATCAGAATGTGAAAATATCGAATTAATGGGAATACTTACTTAATTTAGTAGCACAAGAATAATAAAACACAACCGATCCCTGTCACTTAGCACCATCTAGCTTCGAGAGTCGCAGCTAGATTCAAACTAGCTGAGCGACAGTAACGCTAACCTCTATTCTTGACTTCAAAAACAACCATGACCGGATTTTCACGGCCTTATTGTTTGCCAATATCAAGCACAACAAGTTATGGGGAATATACAGAACAGTTATAGAACGTGAAAACATTTTATTGGCTACCCTGGCGGCCAGACAGCAGGGATGGGAATGTAGGACAAGGCGATTAAAAATGGCTGCTGCACTGAACAAAGCAACAATAAAAATAGGCATCGGAGAGGACGAGAAAAACTGGAGATTTTGAACAACCATCCGCTTCCATAACTCACCGATTCAACGACTTTATATACCTGGTGATCAGTCCCAGTTATATATTTCCACAAAAGGTTGCTTAGTCAAAGGATGGATAGCGATTGTGGATATCAAGCTTCCTCGGTTGGACCGATCGCAGTTTTTCTACAGGGGATCCTACCCGGCCTGGAAATGAGCAGGTTTGTGTGGAGGCTGGCTCTGACCGACTGCGAGCTTCATACGTCACCAAAACAAGGTAGCCGGGAAACACAAGGAGCGCCCCCTAGTGGCGGATGTCAACATATACAGAAATACCCTGCTGATCGTAATCTTGAGCAACGCTCCTTTTCTTTGGAGGACGAAAGATGACATGAAATAGGTACAATTTGCTAATTATCGATAAATATTTATTTATTCAATTTTTCATATATTCGTTACTATTTTTATTAATGTATTTATTTTTGGTAGTTCTTCATTTTAAAGTTGTGAAAATAATTAATTAATCCTGATTGATTAATTATAGACATAGAACGCATGTGCAGATATGTGTTTGCGCTCAGAGATACGATCTATGAAAACAAATGAAACAGGGTCGATCTTTGTTTGCTCAGGTAAAGTATTTCTTTGCTCAATAATATTTTCTCTTCAGAATTGGATTCATGTTCAAAGAATACTTGTCTGTGTATAGAATGTGTGCTCAAAACTCCAAAACACCCAAACCTCTCAATCGGTCCTCTCTTACTTTGTCTCCAAGATGTCTAAACTGGGCTGTTCCTCTGATATACTTGTTTCCAATCCTGTCCATCCTCCTCACTCCCACAGAAAATGTTAACATCTTCAAATCTGCCGCCTTCAGCTTGGCCTCTTTTGGTTAAGAGCTGCTGTCTCTAAACCATACAGTAGAGCTGTTCTGACCTCTCCAGGTTCTCTTCCAACTGCTCACTGCTCTCACAGCAGCTCACTCGCCATCCGTAAACATCATAGCCTATGGACACTCCGGCCTGATCTGTCAGTCAGTCCAACAACACCAAGTCTCCTTGGTGTTTATTCGTCGTCCTTGGTGTTATTCGTCTTTCAACATGACACACCAAGCACATTCCTACCTGTCTCTCTTATTGCTTCTTCCCTCGTTTCCCAGTCATTTGGCAGTTCCTCTCGACAGATCCTAAATTAATTTCACATAGCATCCGTCCTTCCTTAGTTTCCACCATTTGATCCTCTGCTCCACATTAGACTTTTCCTCTTTTGTACCACCAGAGTCATCCTACAAGCCACCATTCTATGCTGCCTGGTTACAATCTTGGGGAGGCTGTAGCTTAATGGGTAGAGCGGCTGTCTCCCTAACGGAAGATCCCTCTCTATCTTTACCTGTCATCAACCAACATTTAAGGTTCCTTATCTCCGCTGCCTTTCCTCATCTCTATATTTTTATGGACACATTAAACCCTCTCAATTTTATTTTTCTTTGACCAACATTAGCATAGTTTCCTGACACAACCATCCCCATTTATCCTAGCTAGTGACTGGCAATAGAAAATTGCCGTTCTCATTTTATGTCTCAAAATGAGACACAATAATAACAACATAGTTATTATACCCAGAGGTTAGTCGTGGCATATCCTCGACATGATTCCATATTGATGACATTACCTCATGACCCCACGAGGTGACCATATAATAATATTGATATATGCAATTCATTTTTTATTAATTAATGGCAAACCATGTAATTAATGACATTAACTATTTTAATCATCGGACAGCCCTAATTCATTTATGTATTTATTTCTATATTTTTACAAATATTTGTATTTCTACATGCATTCATTCATTTTCAAATGTATTTATTTATTTATAAATGTATGTATTTATTTCTACATTTCCTAATTTCTGTATGTATGCATTTATTTATTTCCATGTATCTGTGTCTGTATGTTGAGTAATTAAATACACTTGTTTTCCATGAAGTTCACATTTTTGTGTACAACTTTTACATTTGACAAAATGATTAAAAAAAAAGTGTTATTATTATTTATTTTTCATTGCCGGCCTCTAAATCTACCGACAACTCAATTATGATTGACAAACTATGATTATCGATCCATATAGAATCATAAAAGGGTTGGTTGTCTCCTTATGATGCCAGTTGGGTAGTTTCCTGTTCCTCTCCAGTAAACAGACATTGTTGCATCATTTCCTGTTCTCCTGTAAACCTTAAACGGCTTATTATTTTATGTTATCTCATTTTCTATTCGTCACATAACATCCATTTCAACACATAATATCACCAAAATTTTAAGTAATGAGCTGTTTGAAGTAGTTAGGTCGGAATTTGGCTATTGCTTCCTTTGTTCCTTCGAGTCCTTTGATGTGTGTTTGGGGCTGGAGCTGGGGGCTCAGTGGGCTGATAAGAGATGCTGAAGTGGGAGACGCAGGAGACGATCGGCCTTCAGATTATTTTAGAGGTACTGAGAGAGGTTTTTTTGAGTTGTTGGTAGATTTAGAGGCTGGCAATAACTCAGACATTAATGCAACAATCCTCATTATTTTTTCCTAAACCTAGGGTACTGTTGTGCCTTTGCAGATGTTTGCGGTCTCTGAGTGCTTTTCCTAGTTTTTAGGATAATATCAGAATGAGCAAATCAGTCAGTTTCTGTCTCTATGCATAAGAATATGTTAGAAAATACAAAAAACAAATTTAAACAAATGGAATGTCATATTTCTTATTTATTTATTTATAAAAGGGACAGTGCATATTAATGAACATATACATGTAAATATGCAAGATTATAGCCAGAGCTAATTCGTATCTTCAGTCCCGTGGCAGGCCAATGCCAGACCGATAAAACAACACAATACAATACAACAATAACAAATCGCAGCAGAAGGAGATTAAAGTGCACAATAATAAAGAAAATGTTAGAAAAACAAATATTGTTGATCTCAGACCAGAAAAATATTCACAACCATCAGGATGGTCCGGCCCCCACAAAATTTTTAAGTGCTTTTTGAATTGCACGATGCTCTATTGTATTTGTTCAGCACAAACATAGGTGTGTGTGCCAATAATATTGCACCAGGTTTGCATGCAAGGTTGAACCCATGTACTAAATTAGCATAAATTTGCACATACATTCATAGAAAATTCACATGTATGCACATTATACATACACATATATATATTCATATATATATATATACATATATATATTCATATATATATATATACATATATATATTCATATATATATATATACATATATATATTCATATATATATATACATATATATATACATATATATATTCATATATATATATACATATATATATTTATATGTATATATATATATATCTACATACATATACATACACATACATACTCACGCACACACATGTTCACGGGCGAGTCAAGAATCTGGTCTGTCTTCAACAAATTGATAAACACACAATGATAAAAACAAGAGAAAAACCAGGTGAGTTTATGTCAGATTGTGTGAGCAGTTTTGACTGTCCTGCAACCATGATTTAAGATGTTTAGTAATTTAGCTGAGGTTGGGCAGATCACGTATAACAGTGGGTATTATATTCCAAGTTTGAGAGGCAAGACATGAAAACACTGTCTGTACAAAGGTGCTTCTTCTAAATGGAAATAGACGGTCACCTCTGGAACTTGACCTGGTTGACCTGTTTTGATTTTCTTTTTTGTTATATTATATGAGAATTTTAGAAGTTTTTTCTGCATTTTTTTATGTAGTGTTTTTTTTTTTTAATTCACAGTATGTTATGGTAAATAGGGTTGAATTGTAATGTTTTCACTTTAGATCCTGTTTCTGGAGGTAAATAAATAAATGGTGATTATTGACGGTGGTCAAAAGATACCTTTTCCGGAACTGCTGATGGTTGTCAGAGAATCCTCTAGAGGGAGTACTTGTCTTACTTTTCTTTGCCTTTTTGCCCCAAATCGCTGCAAATGAAGTATTTACTGCTAATACACCATCAATGAAATCACCTAACGTATGGTAATGGGAGTTTAAAAAATCACAAGCAACATAGTACAGATTTAGACAATGAACCAATAGTAAAAACACATTTCCTTAATAAAAATGTAAGCACAGCATTAACAGTGAGACTATAAATTGCATGTTTCTAGTGTGTAACTACAATAACTTACAAACAGGCAGAACTCACTGGCTTTTATTATTCTATAGATATTCTATATTGTTTATGTATATGCATATAGAATGACCAGAACACCAGTGTGTGATAATAACGTGATCAGAGCTGCATACTTGCTGCATGCCCAGAAATGACTTGCACCTGGAGGATTATGGTCTAATCTACTATCTATCAACTCAGCGCATGACACAAACACAGCATAAAGATACAACAGCAACACATGTGGTGTCTGTTGAGTCCGTGCATGAGCAGAAATAGACATGCAAGAACTTACTCACAGGGATATTTTGGGTACATGCTAAGCAGAGCTGTACTGACCTGGAATTTGTTCAAGAAAACTGGGACAAGCTTTAATTTGGATATCTTGCTCATGTTTTAATATATCAATTACACTTTTATTAAACCTTGAGATACCTCATATGCTGTGGTGTCTATAAAGGCCACTGCAGCTTAACACCTTCCACTTCCTCTTTAAGTAAATCATCTGCCTGCCAACTCCCAGTATCTCAGATATGAACCTCAGAGCTGTCACACGCCCAGCACTTACAATACCAATTGACACTGATCACCCCCTCAATCCTCACTTCACATTACTTCCATCTCGTCGGAGATACAGGACTCTCAAATGGAGAAGAGCTCGTTTCAGCAGGAGTTTTGTCCCCTCTGCAACGACAGCCCAGAACAAACTGCCTCACTGACACTGTTGTGAGCCAGGATGATGAATGCATTCTTTGAGATTCTGTGTTCTGACTATATTTGTATGTGGCTATGTGTGTATCTATATGTTGCTATATGTTGCTGTGTGTACTGACTTTGGAAACAAATATCCCTCTGGGACAATAAATCTAAATCTGAAGTAAATTACACTCGATATATTTTAGTTCTTTCCTACTGCTGTAGATTGTCCTTTAGGTTGCAATGAACAATGTCTTCAGGGAAACACACATCTCTCGAGGTAAATTCATTCAAAGTTGTCCATACAGTCTCAAAGCAGTAGGCCTACCTTTCCTCCACCTATGTTGTGTTGCATGATATATAATGCACTCTATTAATGCATTCTGAAGTTCTAGAAGAGCTGAACAATCACATATGTACTGGGTACAGTAGCAGTAGCACAAATGTCTAAACTTTGAGCATGTACAGGGCTCTTATGAAGCACATATGTCTGTGTTGTCTGAAGTCTCGGCAGTTTCTGTCAGGCAACATATAAGACTGTGAACTCTCGGTCTCACTGTTGAAATGTTTTTTAAGCAGTTTCTGTTCCTGCCACTGCACTGGTGTTGTTTCCTATCAGAAACATCTGCGGTAAAAGCTCAGGAAACTGCTGTCAGTGAAGACACACAGGCTTAATGTCAGTCAGAAAATAAGTATTATTATCGTATATTGTATTATACTAAATTATATTATAATGTATTATATTATATTATATTATATTATATTATATTATATTATATTATATTATATTATATTATATTATATTATATTAAATTATATTATATTATGTCAACGGGGTCCATGGAATTGGATGAAAAATAGTTACAAGAGTAAATATTAAGTCAAGTCATGAACTTTATTGGTGAAAGACATTTCTATTGAATAAATATGAGCATTTTAAGTAAATGAAAAGCAACATGAAGTGTACAACCTGCAGTTCTTTTTTTTTTTTGGTGCGCTACAATGTAAATCCCCTATTTAAATATGCTGCATACCCGCTGACGTCAGGATAGAAAAAAATGAGGGGAAAATGTGTGACACATTTATGTAATTTATGTGAAACATTGAGAGGTATTTCAGAAGAATGTGAAAAGTCAGACATCAGATGGATTCCTGCCTTTAATTTGGAACATGGAAAACTTTCTTCCTCTAGCTTTTTTCGATGTCAAACAGAGCATCAGGATCATGTTGCCGTTTCAGCTTTCAACAGAGCGTACTTCATGTTGTCAACAATGTTGTGCAACATGTGATGCTTTATAGTCCACGTGATGTTTGAAGCAATCACCTAAAGTGAGCCCTTCTACACATCAGTGCTCTGTACCAGCGCCCAGAGGGCATCAGGGTGATGTGGTGATTGAACGGGTGTGTGTTGTCCTGAGCTATTGAGGCAGCAATTTGTGGTATGGCTTTATTATTTGAATGGTAATGTTTGGGGACACCAATTATCTCAGCAGCAGTGTTCGTTATGTGTGTGAGTTTTGTCCGGTTTGTGGCAGATTACAAATTCCAAGACAGGGTGGAACAGTAGAATATAATGGACTGAATAATGCTCTGGTTCAGCAGTAGGAAGAGATTGGGGATCATGCAGAGTCCTTTGAGCTGATGCTCAAAGCTCTGGTGCCTCCTTTTTTGGGTGTCAGTTGCATGCTGTTCCAAAAATGTTTTATTATAATGGGGTGCTGAGTTGACCATTGATCATTTCTTTAGTTTTACTGAAATTGAGGTTGAGATGGTTATCATCACACCAGTGGCTAAAGTGTATGAACGTGAGGTGGTAATCCAGGGCAGATAGATAGATAGATAGATAGATAGATAGCCTTTATTAGTCCCACAATGGGGAAATTGCAATATTACAGCAGCAGAGCATGTTACAGAGTAAGAATGACACAGAGTAAGAATAACACAGACTAAGAATAACATCGTGTTATGTGCAATTAAAATAAATTAAAATAAATTAAATTAAAATTAAACGTTATGTGCAATTAAAATAAATTAAAAGGTAGATGTGTGTGTAAGTGTGTGTGTAGTTGTGTAGGTGTGTGTGTTGCTAACAGTGCTGGTTGTGGAGTCTGACTGCTGCAGGAAGGAACGATCGGCGATATCGCTCCTTCACACACTTGGGGTGAAGGAGTCTGTCGCTGAAGGAGCTCTCCAGTGCAGAGATGGTTTCCTGCATGGGGTGGGAGACGTTGTCCCGGAGAGATGACAGCTTGGCCATCATTCTCCGGTCTCCCACCTCCTGCACCGAGTCAAGAGGACATCCCAGGACCGAACTGGCCTTCCTGATCAGTTTGTCCAGTTTCCTCCTGTCAGCAGCTGAGATGCTGCTGCCCCAGCAGACCACTCCATAAAAGATGGCCGAGGCGACTGCAGAGTCAAAGAAGGTCTTCAGGAGCGCCCTCTGCACTCCAAAAGACCTCAGTCTCCTCAGCAGATACAGTCGGCTCTGACCCCTTTTAAAGAGTGCCGTTGAGTTGTGGGTCCAGTCCAGTTTGTTGTTCAGGTGAACACCAAGGTACTTGTAGGACGTGACCATCTCAACGTCCATTCCCTGGATGTTCACCGGTGTGTGGGGGGGTGTTTGCCTTCGGAAGTCCACCACCAGTTCCTTGGTTTTACCCGCGTTGATCTGGAGGTGGTTCCACTGGCACCAGTGCGTGAAGTCCTGCGTCAGTCCTCTGTACTCCTTGTCGTCCCCGTCTGTGATGAGACCGACGATTGCAGAGTCATCAGAGAACTTCTGCAGGTGACACGTGGGTGTGTTGTAGGAGAAGTCTGCAGTGTAGAGGGTGAAGAGGAACGGAGCCAGGACCGTTCCCTGTGGGGCCCCCGTACTGCAGACAACCACGTCCGACACACAGTCCCGAGTCCTCACATACTGGGGACGGTTGGTCAGGTAGTCCAGGATCCAGGATGCGAGGTGCTCATCCACTCCGGTCAGTTCCAGTTTGTCCCTCAGAAGCGTGGGCTGGATGGTGTTGAAAGCACTGGAGAAATCAAAGAATGTGATCCTCACGGTGCTTCCAGGCTTCTCCAGGTGAGAGAGAGCTCGGTGAAGAAGGAAGATGATGGCGTCGTCCACCCCGGTCTTAGACTGGTAGGCGAACTGAAGGGGGTCCATCGACTGAAGGGGGTCCATCGACAGGCTGACCACCGGGCGGAGATGACCAAGGACCAGTCGCAGTCCAGAGAGGTGGACTGTGCGTACCTGGGGGAATGTGGCGGTGGGTGACGGACTGGTACAGTCATTCATGTCAAGTACGTACAGGAATGGGCTTAGCACACATGCCGGAAAAGCTCCGGAGTTGGTGGTGAGTGCAGGTGATGGAGTCTTGCCTACCCACACAGCTTGCTTTCTGTTGCTGAGGAGGCTGTTGATGAGGTGGTGGCGTTGGGAGTGTTGACATTGTGTATTTTCTGGATCATCACATGCCTTTGGACGGTATTAAAAGTGGAGCTTAAGTCCACAAGGAGTCTCCTGGACAGCAGTGCGATCATACTTTTCCAGTATATACTCAAAATCATATATGAAGATGTATACGGGAAAAGTTTTGTGTAGTATAAGCAATTTTTACCTTTTTTTTTTAACGGTTTTGTCATCTTTATGTTCATACTACAAATAATAAAACACGTTCATCGTGCAGTGACAGCCCAGCTCATTTTATTATTGAGAGAATAAGACATAATAAACAGTTCCATGTACAGTTTAAAGCACACTAACATACACAAAACTGTATTTACACACAAAGCCAATGCACTGAAATATTCTGCCAAAATTCAAAATACAGCAGGTTTCATCTGAAGGTTTACAAAAAACAGTCAGAACTGATATCAAAAAGCAATTTTTTCTCGGCAGACATACACACACACACACACACACACACATGCCTACGCGGTCGCTATTTTGTGGGGCATAAGCAACTGTTGGTTGATGTGTGCAAGACTGCAGCAGCAGGAGATAAATATCTCTTAAAGCATTAACGGCACATATAAGGAAATCAATTTGGATTCCATGAGAAAAATACTTCATTCAGCAGCATCAAAAAATAACTTCATATTTGACAAACTCACATTAAAAAGAACTACCTCCCATTAGAAATATACAAACACATCATTCCTGCCAATTGTGAACAATGTGGAATATCCAAACAACAACCATCTTATTTAAAGATCTTCAGAGTAGCATCAGATTTTACAGCCTAATAACATTTTCTATTCAGTTTTTTAAGATAGTTTAAGCATTTCCCTTTCCCCATACTAAAATTACAAATGGTTAGAAAACCTTTGAGAAAAGAGGAAGATTTAACAGTGAAGGAGGAAGTAGCACAAATTAGTATGTTGAAGAGATAGAGGCACACGGAATCCAAACAGAATTGCTTCAATAGTACGTGTTTCAGTTGTGGGTCATTTGTACCAGTGAACATGCTGTACGAGAATCAAAACTCCAAAGAAAGAAACGTTTCTGTAAAATCTATATGCTTACACAAACTGTACATTTCAATAAAACCAATCCTTTTATTCAAAGAACTTAACTGACATTAAGGAGCGGAAGAGGTGTGTGTTAGTAAATTTGACGGATTTGGGAAGCACAATGATGTTCTTGTGAGGTCTTACAACCTCCCTGTCTTCGATATTACATGCAAACCATCATCTGGTTCCATATATTAATGTTTTTCTGTTCAAACCCTGAGATGAGAACTTCACAACACCCTGATATCACAACATTAGCGTACCAAATAAGCCGTGTACGCTAACCTGGCCCTATCGCAGAAGCTCAGAAAAATGGGTTCCAGCTGAGTGTGCTTATGGAAATGAGAGTCTGACAGGTGCTTGACGAGAGCCACACCGTCTCCATCAGGCTGAAGTGGAGCATGCCCAGTGCAAAGCCACACACCATATCGGTTAGGTGGTGTTTCCCCAGCAGCACCCGTGACATGCCCACCAGCAAGGCCCACAGCACCAGCAGGATGCGGAGAGGAACAGCAAGGACCAGGTGGGACAGCAGGAACTTGGAGACCATGGCAGCTCGGCTGGCATGAGCAGCAGGGAAGGAGTAAATATCCATGGCGATGTAGTCCATTAAAGCTGGGGTCATCTCCCAGGGTCCTTTGCGCTTCACCAGTCTCTGTACTCCAGCAACAGTCATGACATCGACAAGGAGGGCTGTAACATAAAAGGAAAGATCACCTTAACTTACTGTACAAATAATAATCATCACAGACATATCAACATAGAATCTGAAATGTACAGATTCTTACTATATAGACAAAATTAACCCTGAGTGAGATGGATTTCTGTATAAGACATTATTACTTAGTTAATACTGATAATAATCCCACTGTACCGACTGCTGGATAACCTGTTTGTAATTTAAATACATATAGTCTATATCTCAATGTCTGTGAGATTATTAAAGTGGTTGAAATGTTCTGCTGCACAAATTGTACATTGACTTTCCACAAACGTTTTTATTTATTTTGTGTGGTGAAATATTTGGTAGTGATACCAGTCTGAGTGCCTGACAAATATTCAAAGAATTTCAGAAGTTTGGTGGGGAGATTAATATTATCCATTAACAATTTATAGATATCTGAAACGTGACAATGTATTTGCTCTGTTTGTCATTTAAACTTAGAACCAACATTGGATTACATTATTATCCATCTGATCTCTTTCAGAAGTTTTTTTTTATTTAGCTATAATATTGGATTTGGTCTTGACATAGTCTTGAAAATGATGTTCCTCTAAAGGTTTAGTGACACTGTTGTTATTCTCTTTCTGAGCATATCTTTTGTTATTATCTATTACTTTCTTCTCCCTGCTTAGGGGGTCACCACATTGTCTCAAAGAGTCTGCATTTCGAGCTGGCATGGGTTTAACACTTTATTTCTCTCCATTTGTCCGGGCTTGGGACCAGCGTCATGACTACACCGAATAGAATGACTCCCATTGGCCGGATGTGGAGGCCCCATTTGGATTTGATTTGATATGAACATGTTAGCATGCCAACTTTTAGCATGTAGCCGGCTGGCAACTCAGAATGCTAACATGGCTGTCGACGCTGTAAATAAAACCAGTCAGGCCGTTGCTGGTAATAGTTATGGGATAAACATAATCCTCAGAGGGTACAAACATCCGTCAATGGAGCTGGGTGGGTTTATCTCGATTTTTACAGACTATTACGTAAAACAACTATGTAAACAAATGTCTTGGTGGCCATATAACACAGAGGGGGACTTGCCTTGATTCCACACTGTAGACATGTCAACCATTTATAGCTCCACAGCATTCCCAAAATATCCCTGACATTGCCATTCTTGACTTTATTTAAAGTCAGTCCTCTTCACAAGCACTTGTGGCTTGTTATACTGATCTACCTCTGATTCCATTCACTCACTTGCTATCCTAATGGGACCATTATTTTAAAAAATGTATTCCAGCAAGGTAGGGGATATCATTTTCATGATCAGTAGGGTGAAAATTTAGATGCCAAAAAAGATGAAGGTACCAATAGAGAGGTGGGTGGCGCGTGATCAGTGGAAACTGTTTCCACATTGTGATAAAGGTATACTGATAGCTGGAATAATGTGACCCAAGCAAGCAACC
Source organism: Lophius americanus (assembly GCA_037951165.1). NCBI lineage: Eukaryota > Metazoa > Chordata > Actinopteri > Lophiiformes > Lophiidae > Lophius > Lophius americanus. Next base: position 1,734,010 of record JBBDHG010000057.1, read on the forward strand.
CAGTTCCATTTAGGGACTGTGACATGAGAATATTTAGTGACCACAGGAATAATTGTGCAATATTGCTCATTGATTTATGTAAAAGCGCTTTTTTTAACTGAATATATGTATTCCTCTTCCCTGTCGGATTTTATTGCTCTTCAATATAGCTGTTGTTGTAGAGGACAGACAGCATCGCTGTAGTCAGCATGGTTTAACATGTCCAAGGTCAGCCCCCTGTCAGTCCGCACAGAGTTTTTGATTAAACAGAAATAGTTTTGAGGAGCCAAACACTCTCCACCAGTGATCCTGGGTGCTGAACTCAGATGTAGTCTTCACATGGTAACTGCTATATTAGGAATGGAAACCCTAAGATGTGCAACAGGTGTGGGGGCATATATGTTAAGCTGATCAATTTGCATTGTGAGGAAATCTGAAAATGCCAACTTTTCTCACATTAACATGATCTTCTTTCCATTTTCAATCATAATGCGGTCACTGGTTATAATTTTCTGTTTGCGTTTTTATCGGCCTAATCATATCTGTATGTTACTGTCACCAACTATACAGGCATCATACCGCAAGTTTAAATTTGCATATACCAGACTCTGCCTCTTCACCAGTTGGGTCTATTTTTCTGTGCCTTCTTTTCCTTTTCTAAAAAAGGCAATAGCATGACATGAAGCAAGCATGGGTTGAAATTAAGAAAGATTAAACCAGAAATCACTAGTGCAGAACTGCAATGCAGTTGATAAAGAGGGGAATATTCTCTGTACAGTAAACATTTATGGGGAATTTTCAGAAAGCACTGTACATAGACAAATAAAATAATCTTTCTAGGCCACTCTTTACTCATTATGCCACTGTGTGGTGAAATATCTGATTTTCAGTCAGCATAATATATCAACTCCCTTCCCACAGTTCAGCATGTTCATACACTTTCTCAACAGAGGCGTAATGATCCAGTTGCCAAATAATGAACATGCATTTTGGGCAAAACAATGTCCCAAACACAATACAACAGTGGCCCAAATCCCGAGATTTACTGCCTTCCAATCAGATTTCAAAGTAGCTGCAGCCAGGAGATTTGTACTGCTTTTTGATGGATAATCCCTGTTTGTCCAGACTGTGAGTGTGTATATATGTTCATTTGCAAGTGCACAAGAATATGCACAAACTCTAAACGTTTTGATGAAAATAAAAATCCTGAATAAATTTTACAACAACTATATATCTATGGAGTGTTTCTGATGACCATTATCCTCCTGGCATTGACTGGATTCTTTCCTGTTTCTAAACTAACCAAAAATGAGAAAAAGTCTGTTAGCGTAATGAACTGTCCAGAAGGTCACTGTCTTATAATTGCATTTTTTTTCACAATAGGCACTGACAGCTCAGATTCAGAAATTCCGAAACTAGAATTAGCTAAGTGACCCATAAACCGAGGTGTAACATCTCAACACATCTCTTACATAATGTCAAAGCTCAGGAGAAGATGGGGATAATTATTCCGCATATATCTTGGTATTTATTATGGGTCTGTCGATGATGCTAGCAAAAATGTCATTTTAAAAAATGAGTTAGAGATGATTTTGCCCTGTGGGCTCAGCACCTGCAGGGATGATCGTTTGGGTTGGGTTCAAAGCATTATGGGTAGCTGGCAAAGAGGACACCTAGGTGTGCCGACTCCTGGAATCGTCTACTTGTGCGTGGAATGTCACCGCTCTGGCAGGGAAAGAAGCACAACTTGTGAGGAAGATGGAGCGCTACCAGCTAGATTTAGTTGGGTTCGGCTCTATGCGTAGTGTTGGTTACAGAACCAAAATCCTAGGAGTTGTTGGACTTTATCCTTTTCCTAAATTGCTAAATGGGTGGCCGGGTGCGGGAATGAAGAATGATTTGCCCAATCTGAACCCGAGTGTTGCTTTGCTATTCGGCTTCTGTTCAAGGACCATCATGGACCACCCATAACAAAAACATGTTGGAGCATAATTTGGCCAGGCCACCTTAGGCCCAAGGTCTATGATCTAGTTTGTGGTCATGCCATCAGCTCTGCTGACATATGTTGAGGATACTGGTGTCACGAGAGGAGCCGTCCACTGATCACCACCTGGTGATGAGTTGGGTCAGATGTCCACTAAGACATGTAATACTGTCCACTATGGAGAATGTGGCAACAGGGTTCAGGTGCTCCTCAAAGCCTTCTTCCCAACATCCAGGCCACCTTATAAAATTATGTTCAGTAAATAAAATATAACTTTTTATCTCTTTGACAAAATAGTGCTCGGTAAACCAAATATAGATGTTTTTTACATTACATGATTTTTTTTCATTTATTCATAGCCTTCACTTCAGTAAAAGAATGTAAAACATACCATAAAAATATCTGTTAGAACTCTGTTTAAGTCCAGAATCAGAAATGTTGTATAGATTTAAGGATTATTCATGACTCATTTAAACTGATTCAGATTATTGGTTCAGATTATTCACCATTATGGAATATAAACAAGTAAATAAACTTTCCTTCTAACATTATGGATAATGGGGACAATACTTGAACAAATGGAACTAAATGGACTCCCCAAAAGCTGTGACACATATCAAAACAAGCCAATTCATTTTCTGTTAATCAATAATTGATATGTCAATTTATTGTTTTAGCTCAACTTGTAAGAACAGTTGCCTTGTTTGATTTATGGCGAAATGATTTTGTACTTTATAATCTGTTACAATGTTTAGTAAATTTTCAAAATTCTTAACTTGTAATGTCGAAAGTTTCACTTGGTTGTATGTTGTGACGTAAAACGGACAGTATTTCCCACTAAGTTATATGATGTGAGATGAAAAGAAAAGATTTCAAAGCAGCCAACAAAAACCTCAAAATTGTTCTGAAGTACAGTACTTGACCAAATGTACTTGAGTTATATTTCCAAATCTTCATCTCGCGAGCGTTCACTCCAGGTATCGCTGCATCTGTTACATCCGTTTTCACCCTGCGCTGTAATCTCCATCTTCGTCTGTCACAACAACTGCGTGTCCACTTGCACCAAATCCAGAAACCTCTTTTGTCTTCCCCTTTCTTTCCTGCCAGGCAGCTCCATCTCCAGCATCCTTCTGTAAGTAGAACTACTATCCCTTGTTTTCATGAGGGAGAGTATCCTGCTACTCTTCTGTCACAGATAACTCAGGACACCCTTCACCACCCACTCTACCAAGCCAGCACAAGCTTCTTTGCCTCTTTTCCACACTCCCACCCAAGTATTTGAAGTCCTGCACTTTTTTCACCTCTACTCCTTGCATCCTCACAGTCCCACCGTCCTCCCTTTCATTCTCTCAAGCACATAGCTCCACCAGCTTTTCTTACACCTGCTCCCTGCTCTCACTACAGATCACAATGTCATCTGTGAACATCATAAACCACAGAGAATACTCCACCTCATCTTTCAGCCAGTCCATTACCATAACAAATACGATTTGGCATCAAGCCGATCCTTGAGGCAGACCCACCTCCACGTTGAACTCATCCATAACTCCTAATGCACACCTCAATGCTGTCATAATGTCTCATACATATCCTGTACCACTCTAACATACTTCTTTTTCACTCCAGACTTCCATATGCACTACCACAACTCCTCCCTCGGCACTCTGTTGTATGCTTTTTGTCTCCAAAAATGCAAATGCAACTCTTTCCGGCCGTCTCGCTACTTTTCCATTTGCACTTTCAAAGCAAACATCTCATCTGTCGTGCCCTTTCTTGGCTTGAAATCAGCCAGCTGACCACAAATTGTCACCTCTTTTATTAACCTAGATTCTATAATTAGTAATTATAGTATTGTTTTATATAAAACTATATATACACAGCATATATATAAATATATATATATATATATATATATATATATATATATATATATATATATATATATGTGTGTCACTAGCTCATTTGAAATTTTAACTCAATGCTTGTGCACTTTTCTATATGCATTGGAAAGTTCGAGTACTTTTGGAATGAGAAAAGAATGGTGAATAGTACACACTCTTAGAAATGAAACACGGATGTTGTTTGCATTACTTGACTTTTTCAAGTTGAAATAACTAAATAGTTGCAATTTTTACCATTTGAACAAGGGGGATTTAATTGCAATAATGAAGTATTAAAATATTGTGGAATTTCAAAAATTATGTTTAATAAATAAAACATAACTTTCTAATATATGTGACATAATAGTGCTCGGTAAACCAAACATGGATGTTTTTTACATTACATGATTTTTTTTTTTGCCCTGTTGAATTAATTAAATTGTTGCGTTTTTGACAATTAAAAGAAAGGTTTAATTGCATTGTTGCAAAAGTAATTTCAATTGTTTTATTACATAACTGTTTGTAAACTCAATATAATGGGGTTCAGTAAATGAAACATAACTTTATTTATTAAATTCAGAAAAAAATCTATGATGTTGTAATTCACTAACATGTTGGTAACATTTGCTTAAAAGTATTTAGTAATAATTAGTCATAACGGGAATACATTTTTTTTCCCCCCAATTATTGAACGTCTTTTTGCCGGACATTATTAATCCAAAGCCAACTATTGAAAGTTTCGAAAAATTATGTAAAATGTAAATCAGGATTTAATGGTGGAGTAGATCAGTCCTGGCCCTGAAATGGTGAGTGTGCTGACATTTACCAAGCAGAAGGTTCACCAGGACCTCTTGGCCGGCCAGAGTGTTGCTCCGTGTGAGACACACTATGGTACCAATGATCCACGTGATGCCGTGGCCTGTGAGCGCCAGCAGGGTGAACATGGAGCGGCAGCCTCCCCAGGAGGAGTACGTGTAGGCGCACACACCCATGCGCTTGGACAGACAAATGTCTATGGCGAGGAGGGAGTTCTTGGCGATGCCTTTGAAGGAAGGGTTCAGCTGCATGCAGTCTTCTTCGGGCATTTTGCCGGACTCTTTCCGTTCCTTGCTGCCATTGTCGGTGGGCTCCTCCGGTGGGACTGACTGGCTCGTTTGGTTTTTGATTTGGCTGGATCGCCTCGCGCTGCCTCGGGCGTCCGTGGAGCCGCTAGCGGCGGCTCCGCGGAGGGGCTGGTGGTTCAGGGACATGAACTCGGGCCTGCTCAGGACGCTGTTCCTCTCCCTCACCCTGGACCTCACATTGTAACTCGAGGGCATGTTTAGATAAGTTCTCCTCTGTGGGCGCAGCAGCCGATTGTCAATCTCCAGAAGATAATTCAAGTGGTGCGAGATCCACGCCGCTGAAATGTCCCAGGATCAATCCCGTACACCAGTCCTCCCCCCTCCTGTGGCCTTAATAGATATATTTAGAGCAGCTGGAATGCGTGATGGCCATGCTGTTTATATCGCGAGCCATGCGCGCAAAGAGCGAGCAGAGGATGGCATCTCCCTCGGCCAATCCAGTGCAAGAAGATCTACAGCAAGGAGATAAAATAACACCATGAGCATCTTGTTACGCCACAATTACCCGACTAACAGGTGGATAACTGCGTGAAGCCATTACTGCTGTGAAAAACAGGCTCCGGTTAGAGAACGTACAATAGTAAATATGTTGTAATCTTACCAACAATGGGAAGATTGTGAAGCACAAACATGAGGAAAATCTGTTTTGCAGCCTCACTAACACTTCTGACTCTGTTGTATGATTTTTCTCCTGCCAGCGAGGGGATAAGGCTCTGGTTTAAAGCGAGAGTCAGACGATATGGTCAACAAAGGCTGAAGACATGGCAGCCGGTGCAGCATTTCGACTCTCAGGATTTGACGTAATTTAAGCATAAACGCGATTCAGCATCCTTGTTACGCTCTGCCGTGAAGCGGAGTTCTCCAAGGTGCTTAAACAGGAGGGAGCAGAACAGAGGAGGGCGCGATGCTCCTGTAGGCATAACAACTCAGCAATAAACTAAAAAGAAGGAATACAGTGAACGAAAAACAAATAAATAATACAAGAAAATAATAATAATGAAAATTTATGATTATATTTATTGTATTTCAGACTATCCGCCTTTTTTAAACAGAGCTTCTTTAACATCGAAGAAAAATAAAATAACATTATGCAGAACAATGATAAAGAAGCAGAAATATAAAAAGTAATCCAAACAACAGAGTGCAGTACTCACCATTCTTTCTCATTCCAAAAGTGCCCAAAACAAGCTCTGTAATCCAATGAACAATAAGCAGTAAGATTCGGAAAAGTCATAATATATAAAAATATTTTACTAAGACATTATGTGGCTCCATAACATATTATTTGACATATAGGAATAAGTAACACCTCATTAGCAGATATAATAGTATCTTGATTATTGGTTACTACTGCCATGGCCTGCAGTTCCTTCTCTTTCCTGAGAAACCTTTTATTCTATCAAACAAACGCTTTTTTGTCCTGAATTGTGTCATTAAATGTTTAATTTAAGTTTAATTTAAGTTACTCAAATTAATAAGCCCTCTCTTTAATATTTTATTTAAGGAAATTGAATAATATATAATTGCTATCTAATATCCTTTAATGTTATCGTTAATCTTTCTCCAATTTGAAAACGGTTTTGTCTGCTTTCCAGCAGAAATATCTCAGCCTACATTTCCCAGCATGCCTAAGGCTCAGAGCGGAAGTGTCTCAAGGATACTTAAAAAGCTGCTTCACAGGCAGCTGATACAGACCAGTGCGTCGCGGGGTGAACCTGCAGTGGCAGCCATGGCACGAGCGCGCAGAAATGACAGCTCGTGCACGAATTTAGGCTCAACTCCATCTCAGAAAAAACGGGACTGTAACTGACGCTCGGCCGAACTGTGGAACAGCCGGCGCGAGTCCTCCACAGACGCAGCTTTTATATTTGAAGCTGAGAATGGATGCAGTAAAATGGGTGCTAAAGTTGACCCGCGGGTGTCCTCTGGATGTTGGACTAAATGTCAGCCTTTGTGGAAATGCTACCTCTCGCCGTGGGACGGCGGAATAATTTGCGGCTCCTCAAGAAATAACGGAGGAGAAATTACCACTGTGACCGAAGAACTGTATGAGGTTCCATCCACTGTGTGTTTCTCCAGGATCTCGCCCCTCTGAAGACACTTTCCAGCGGATTGTTTTATAGGTAGACTTCTTTTTGCATGTCGTTGTCGCCTAAAAATAGACTGTGAATCATGCAATTGCTCTGCATGTTGCATGAAACTGCACATGTGTAAAAAATCCTCTCAATACAATGCACTTAAATCGTCAAATGACTCTACCTGCTCAGAGGAACTGAGGCTATTGCGCATTAAATGGACACCAGACTGCTCCAGAGTGTGAGCGTCGTCCTGCACAACATTTAAAAAAATTATGATTCATGTCACCAGATGAGCGTAGAGCTTTAGCCGCTGGATGGTCCATGGATTATCTGTTAATCACATAAAGAATCGGACAAAAGAGAACTTGACGCCATGATGTAACAGTAGTAGATTTTGTTAATTATTTAGCTCATTATTAAATTGAAGCTTTACGCGCACCTCTCCAATGGATGCATGTTGTCACAGGTCCAAACTCTTTTAGAGACGATGACTTGTACCTTGACTGCATCAAAACAACAGTGACATTGAACATAAAGAAGGAATACCAGGATAAAGAAGGAACCGGCGCTTGTTTGGTGAAGCTGTTTTTACGCACAAGAAAGCATGCGCTCTGCAAAAACACGAGTGATGCACAAGCCCTTCTACTGAAAATAGTTCTGGATCAAAGATGCATGTTTTTTCACGAAACACGCTACTATAAATAAACAAATTTTGAATCTCGTGAGATATCTGTTGGGATAGTTCATGATGTGGACCCAACTGAGGTGACTTTCTTGCTGTTTCCATGCGTCTGTCTTCTCCTCCAGACCTCCTCTGGACGTTGTTGCGGATTGTGTTGATATTTAATGCGATGGGCTGTATCCAGAGTATCAGGTGTAAGCCCAAGAGTTTCCGAGACAGTATCTTCGTCCTGGAGGTGAATAGTTCCATCGACCCCAACCCCACCAGCATCGACGAGTCATCCAGTGTCGTCCTGCGCTACCGGACACCGCACTTCAGAGCCTGTGCGCGCGTCCTGGTGCCACCTGTAGCCGGCAAAGAGACATGGACCATCGGCTGGATTCAGGCTTGTAACCACATGGAGTTCTACAATACATACGGAAACAAAGGGATGTGAGTACCGTGGGCTCCATTATTAGTGTGCTGTGAGGCTCATCAACGTAGTCACATGATTAACGCCTGAGATACTTAGAGTTTGGGAATATTTACTATTATATCCACATAGTGCTTTATGGTTGAAATGCTGATCACCAAAACTGCATTCTATAAGAGATAAAAAAAATCTGATTTACTTGAATAAGTTGTGTCAATTGGTCCCACAAAAGAAGATTGAATACATAGGATCAGTACTATAATTAAAAAATGAAATATATATATGAGAAACAAAAAAATAGGATAGTAAGGAAATGGCAAAACGTCTTCATTAAGTGCTATATCATGGGGTTATGATGGATTTAATAAACTTGGGAAGTGTCCGTCATTGACTAAACACAATGACATTGCAGTTATATTAAGTTTACTAAACACGATGATGTTATCCCAAAACCACTTACTGTAAAATTGATTATATTTTAGTCTTAAAGCAATTAATTTCATTTACATAAAAGTAATGTAAAGCAAAAGACAGCCATGTCTTGTTCGCTGGACATGACATGCTGCTCGTACTTAGTATAGCTATATTGACTTTACCAAACACTGAATAATGCAATTCCAGAATCTTTTAATATGTCGCTAATGTCACGGAGATGCCATTATATAGTTATTTGAACATGAAAATGTCATGGAATGCAAACCTCATCCATGTATCATTTTTAAGAATAAAAAATAAAGTCCAGTCTCTTGTTTTTCAGTATTTTTGAAGTATTTAGTTTACTATCATATGTGTCTGATAGCAAGAACTAACCCAGACATTTTAGAAGCTGTACCCCAAAAACAATGTGAGTTGTTTGATTCAATGAATGCAGGTCTTATAAGTTCACGAGGCGCAGAATAAACACATTTGTGTTATTTATGTGGCTCAGTTTAGTTAGGTTGACACTCATAATTGTTTCACGTTAAACAGATATCAGTGCTGTTACCCAATACAGTTCAGCTGGTTCCACACAGGTTACATCTTAATTATGGTATTAAATGAAATTGAACACAACTCAGTTTGGTGGAGATTTTTGGACATATCTGAATTAAGTAAATTCAAAAAGGACTTCCTGCGTGTGAAATCTGAGGTAGAATAGAATATTTTATTACATTTTTAAACTATGAGCTCATTTAAAACACTTTGAGTTGGGATGTGCTACCTCCGAAAAGAGAAGTTATGTTTGTTGTTTGAAATCTTAAGGTCAACAAATTAATCAATTTCCATCTATCTCAACCGACTTCACCTGAGATTAAAAAGCAACTCACACAGTAGCTCTTGAAATAAACAGAAAAGGGAAAAAAGAGAGAGCCGACGCCAAATTAAAGTGTGGGTGTATTCATACTGTATTATAACAAATAGTGAGAAAACCCTGGGAATATTTTCAAGGCATGAAATTGGTCACAAATACCTCAGTGTTGCCCAGCAGAGCAGCAGAAACTGACATTTGTATTCAGGAGAAGTAGTGATAATACTTCTAGAAAGTAAAATGATTCACTTAAGTGCAGTTTTGATATGCTGTCAGTTGCTCAGACATGTACAGTATATCCACGGGTCCGTGGCTGCATGCCTGGAGGCTAAAAAGTCCTTTAGAACCTGACAGATGTGAGGGAGGGGCATCAGGATGGAAACTCTGACCTTTCAGCTCCCTCCACTTGCCAACACAAGAGCAAATTTATCTTCATGAAAATATGTCACAGTGGGGCTCCCTTTCCGATTCTTTGTCTCTTTTTTATCTTCAGCATGAGAGAAGAAACGTCAGACAAACTTCACTCATCATACATCCTGCATCTGACAACCACATGCTGACGTATTCAGAACACACTTTATCTGTCGGTAGTCACTGCAGCCGAAGATGTTTAGTGCTGCATGTCTAAGATTAGAGAAAAGAATCCCCTCCCAAATACCTCCACCCCAGCATCGTCCTGTGTGTGTGTGTGTGCGTGTACGTGCGTGTGCGCGCGCGTGCGGACGTTTCATCATCAATACCTTTTGTAAACCGTTCTTAATTTCTATTCACAGTCATTTTGTCCGGGCTTTTTTGCAAATACTTCAGCTTTTAACTAGCTGAAGGCTAATTGGCTTCTTTGTCAGGCAAATTTGAAACATAATATAAACAGGAGAATCCCTTTTAAAGTCGCCTTTTTAAAAGCCCCCAAATTATTTTTGCAGCTCTTTCCAAGTTTACCTGATTCAACGGGGTTCAGAGAAAGGAATAAAAAAATCAACATTAACCCTTTTCTCTTTCTTTTTAAAGTCCCAAATGATTAATGATTATCCCCCATTGAGCTGCTTAATAGAATGGTCTTCAGTCAAAAGGGCTTTCGTTCTGATAATAACAATATATTCTTTTTGTAGCACATCAACTCAATGACCTCAGAATGACTTCTTCACTTTACATACTGTATTAAAATGCTCCAGCCAAAAAAACATGCCAGAGTGGGGTTCAGAATAGGGATCATGCCCACCTGACTGTAGCCTACAGAAGGTTAATGCAATATGAGACAGGTGTCAAAATTAATTAAAGTTCAGCTACTGAACGCATAAATTAAGAGATGACATTCATAGGAATAAGGTCAGCATATAACAAGGACAGACACACCACCATGACAAAGAGCCGTGATCACAAGCTAAGCTAAGCAAGATGAATGTAACTGATACAGACACACACAAACACACACATACTCACATGCTCATATGCACAAACACACTAATATAGCACTATATATAGGAGTGTTGGAATGCACCCACCAACCTTTGCAGCAGTGGAAAGGCAAGCCCTCCTTTTTTGTTTTTTTCTTAGCTCATACACCCAGAACATTTATATCTTTTGTAAAGATAACTTTTATTTTTACCATCACCTTTAGAAATAAATGCTTACAAAGCGCTTTTACAAACGGGCAAAAATAGGTAATATAAAAACAGAAATGCCAATCAACTGAAAGACAGAGACTGCTGTCAATGTATAGCAAGATGCACAACAGATGGTGTTGTGTCAATGTCAAGTCAATGTGTGAACAATATGAAATAAAAAAGGAGAACGCGATAAAAAGATGACACCATATCCCATGTTCTTTCATCATATTCTGAAATTAAACTGCTGAAAGAACCACAGCAAGGTCGCACATTCCTGGTGTTCATTTTTAAACGTGGCTGTTAGGATGCAGGAGGTGATTCTGCTCTCGCTGCTGAGATTTTCATACTAAGTAGTTTCTTTGATGGCAATGAGGCTTCAGCGTCCTGTAATTGGACAGAGCAAGCTAGGATGGTAATGAGGAGCATTTCTCTGTTGGCTTTTGATGATGTGTTTGAGATTCTGGACACATTCCTCATCTTTCCACCAGTCCGTGGTCCAAGTCTGCCAGAGTGTCAGGACGGTTTATTCTTAGTGTGTGTGTACAGGTCTGCGAACACACACACACACACACACACACACACACACACACACACACACACACAGACACACACACGCACACGCACGCACGCACGCACGCACGCACACACACACACACACACACACACACACACACACACACACACACACACATGTTTTGTGATTATATGAGTGATCTTGTGTTAACCTAAAAAAGATAAAGGTTGGTCTTAAGAGCTTGATAGTCATTTTTTAGTATGGCTATAACAACTCATTAAACCTACTGCTTTATACTGGAGGAGTGTTTTATTCCCACATATGTGCATTTTCTAATTTGTTAATTAATTGCATCTACACGCCATTTTGTCCAAACAATTTGCGAGCAACATATATTTATTATTTTATTATTAACCTCTATTGAGACAGGGAAATCAATTGAGACCTGGGTCTGATTTTCAATGGTGCCCTGTTTACATACAATCATTTAAAATCATGAGACAATTTAAAAACAATAGAATGAGGGGGAAAAGCTCTAAAAAAACATCGGCAATAAATAAATCTCTGGTTATAAAGATGGCATACTAATACTAAATTCCCTGTTTAATGTTACATTTCGTAATTCAATTGTTAATATTAATATTCCATTCAAATATTTGTAATTGACATTTTATGCAATAATTTGAATTTGAAATAAGAATATTTTTGAATATATTTAAAGTAAAATTTCTTCTTCTAATTGTTAATAATAATAATAATACATTTAATTTATTGTCATCTCAGTTTTAACTCCACTCAATCAATATGTTAATATTAGCTTAAACTGTATTTTGCCAATCATAATATTTTTATCTGATAGGCGCTTACTGTGCAGGAGTGCACGCAACATTAACAGTCACTGTCATGCTCAGGAATGGCGGATCTGCAGTTTTATTTCTGTTTGTTTGTGGTTTGTTGTTTTCTTGTTTGGTTTACAGTCTGTTCTTTTTAACATCCTGGTTGTGCTAGAAACATGTGTACTAGTTGCTGCAAAGAATTGGGTTGAGACAAAGTGGGCACTTTAGACACGAACAGGAAGTGAGTCATAGTTCTACACCAATTTCTACACACATCAAAGTTCCTCAATGGGTATGTGACTCCACAGTGTACCTGCGTGCAGACTCTAGCACGCACCCCCTACAAAATCACTGGTCTCCACAAATATTCTTGCTTTAATGTCATAATAAGGTCTCAATTTGTCTGTCAAACAAAAACCAAATGCAGGCAGTGTGCTACCTAGAATGCACCACCAGAAGGAGAATGCTACGACTAATATATATTATAATCACAGTTTGTTTGTAAGGCCATATTTTGTTCATAGTTTAGAAACCGGAGATTTGCATCAAGCCATGTGCACATAAATAAGCGAGAGAAGTTTTCCACTGACTCTTTTGTTGCAGGACAAAACCAAAATAGCGGCTGATAGTATTTAGATGTTCCAATTGAGAGGATCATGTGATCATTCAGAACAAAAATGTACACATCTAAACACAAGAGCACGCATTGACACAAACTCATTTTCACACACTTACACTCACATACGATAAGATATTATCATGCCTGGCATGCCAATCTCTCCCCCTGGGTGAGTACATAAATCACATTGTGAGGCCTGGCCAAGCAGGCACAAAGTCATGTGGCTGGTGATCACACTGGTATCTTGTCTGTCCTGCTGATCCACCGCTTCAGGGAATGGAAGGTAATCATTTTCCAAATCAATTGGCAGACACACCGGAGGTACCAGGTGACTTACGGCATTCTGTGTCACCTGCTGTGAGTCACAGTGTCTTGTTGTTATATTGCATTTTTCTGAAGAAGTTTGGGAGATCAAACGGTGACTTTTGAATTAAGGAACAAGAACCTTGAGGGAAACACACTGTTGAGATGCAGATTTTCAGCAACTTAAACAAATATGATTTAATAGCTAAGCTTTTTACACAGGGATTCATTTCATTTAATGCCCCAGAGATGAACTTAAGGGAAATTGGTGTTTAAATCAAATCTGGGTCTTATATTTCTAACTTTAGGCTATGACCTCATTTAGTAATAGAAATAATGTGGTCTATTGAAAATGAAGGACTAATAGTAAGATATGACCCAACCTGCCAGTTGTAATTGTCTATCACAGTTTAACCATGCTTTTATTTCCTATAGATTATTGTAATGCTCTTTTTAACCATCCTCTATAGCACACTATTGACAAGTTTCAATTTGTGCAGAAATGCGCCGCTAGACTTTTAACCAGAAAGGAGAAACAAGAAAGGGAACTCGTGATAGGCCTCCTCTCCCACAGCCTTTCAGAATCCAACTAATTATTTTAGTTGTTTAAGCTCCAAATGGTTTAGCACCGGCCTACAATACAGATTATTTGTCATATTATAACCCATCATGTGCTCTTACAGTGCCTTTTAAATGATACACAAAATTATACATCAAACAATATAAGCGGCACAGCTTTTTTGAGAATGGTCTACAAAACGAAGGAACGCCCTAGCTGGAGGCCTACGAGCTCTTTGAATATCTTTCTCTGAAAGACAAGGCAGATTTATTTATACAGCACATTTCAACAACAGGCTAATTCAAAGAGCTTTACACTAACAACCAAGAACATTGTGACAAAGTGCAAACAAACATTAAGGCATACTTTAAAACAGTTATAAAAACAAAAAAAAGCTAAAAGAAATGCAAATGCTTTATTTATAACATAACTTTTTATTTATTACCGTTCTCCTACCGCTTTCTTTTTTTTCCTTTACATTCTTTTGAATATTTTATCGGAAGAACGCACATATTTGTCTAATCTTTATTCCATCTCTATTGAACATCAAGTTTTACATCAGTAAAGAAACTCAAAGTAATAAAAACTGAATAAATTGTTATAATAACTGAGTCATAACCGTGTAAATAATTGTGACCAAACTATCGTCAAAGACCAGTGTAATAATTCTGTGATAAACTGAGTGTAATAAACTCAATGCAATAAGGTGAACCTTTCATTTCAACTGTTTGTGGGAGAATTCTCATCGTGATTCTTTTCAATTCCTAGGTCAAGTTGGGAGCTCCCTAACCTGCGTGATGGAAAGATCCAGGCCATCAGCGACTCAGATGGAGTGAACTACCCGTGGTACGGCAACACCACGGAGACCTGCACCGTCATAGGCCCCACCAAGAAGGACAGCAAGTTCACCATTAGCATGAATGACAATTTCTACCCCAGCGTGACCTGGGGTGTGCCGGTCAGTGACAGCAACGTGCCTCAACTTAGCAGCATCCGCCGTGACCAGAGCTTCACCACCTGGCTGGTGGCTATAAACCAGGAAACTTCAGAGACGCTCGTCCTGCAGACGATCCGCTGGAGGATGCGGCTTCATATCCAAGTGGACCCAGAGAAGCCACTGGGTCACAGGGCCGTTCTGAAAGAGCCCAAGGCACAAGAACAGCCCCAGATCCTGGGCAAGAATGAGCCCATTCCCATTAATGCCATGGTCAAGCCCAACGCCAATGACGCCCAGGTGCTGATGTGGCGGCCAAAGAACGGTGATCCTCTGATGGTCATCCCACCCAAATTCGGACCTGCTTAATTTACCACTCTGGCCTTGAATACCTTAATAGTATCATTTGTTATTTTGACGTTCATCAGAGGCTCCCATCGCTTTGGCCCTTTTCTTTTTGCCTCTATATTCTTCTCCCTTATATATTTATATTTAAAAAAACGAGAGAACAAAAGAGGGAGAAAAAGGCAGAGACAACTGAGTCCAGCTCCTAAAGCATACCGGCTGTTGCTTTAAGGTGGGGGCTTGAAAAAACTCGAGTGAATAACCTGCAACCATTCTACCTTCAAACTGGGTCGCACTGTGCTAAAGGTCATCATTGCATAAATGAAAAACTGGAGGAGTTGTTTTATTTTATTTCATTTTTTTTTTTACTTCAATTTTATATTTTGGCTGTTTGGACTGAGTGATATGAGGTTTTTGAGTGTGACTGGATTTAGGTATTGACATGTCCGTGCACATGCTCACTACATGGATATGCACAAATCTTGTGTATTGATACCAGTTGTGTTTTGTGTCACATGAAGAGTGACATTCTGGATCTTAGTACTTTTAAAAAACAACAACATGCAGGACATTCAATCCATGCTGCCTTATGTTTACATCGCTTTCCACTGCAAATAGTTCAGCCTTAAACGAAGTGCGATGCAGTATTTTGCTCATATGTTCCGACTCTTCCAAACTGTTGGTGCTGGCATGTGTGGGTTTAGGACAGGAGCGATACCACAGGACAAGATCCAAGGCGTGAACCTTTTTCATTTTTGGACGCATTTACCTTAATATGTCTCGTCTCATGAGTGTAACCAGTGTTGACTGTGATTCAAGTGCATTATGCAACAGACAAGATGATCTATGATGATCATTAATCAGAGAATATCAGCAAAGGCAAAGCTTGTTTATGGCCCTCAACTGAATAATGTGCAATAACTACTTGAGCAAAAAACACTCAAAAGCTCCCCCCTGTTAACCTTGTTTTATCAAAAAATCTCTTTTTTTTAATAGGCATTTGTAGGTCACATCAGAAAACAAGTTTTGCTTTTTCTGTATCAATCCATCTCAGGGCCCCTTGGTCACATACTTCGCTTTTTTATCCATCCTGTACGGAAAAGTCTATCTCGCCAAGTGTTTTTATTGCATCAATCTATACTTTTAGTAATACGTAGTCAAATACGGGGCGGATAACTTGTCATGACTGGATAATAAATGAAGCAGGTTCCTCTCATATACGCTGCATTTACAACTGTTCTGTAAACTATAGACCGCCCATTTTCTTTCTATAATAAAAAATGTCTAGCAAACCTGTTAGAAGACATTATCATCTGTAATCTCCATCTCCTCCCCCCATTTCCATTTTTCCATTGTCGAGGCTGAAAAGAGGTTTGATCTTGATCGAGCTTGTCTTCTTCTCCAGTTGTAGCTCTCACTGCAGAGATGTGAGGCTTGTCTGTTATTATTCCACCGTCAGAAATATGTACCTCACAAAAACATTTACAAGAAGGTCTGATCACCCGAACACCAATGTTAAATGAGATGAACTGAAAACCTGTTTTTCCAATGTTGAGAGAAAAGCAGAGTTTGGTGCTAGGGCTTTTTATTCCTTAACACAGGAAGCCAAAATACATGTTAAATGTCTTTTCCTGTCAATATATGTTCTTGTGCTCTTCGCCTCTGTCAGAGTTGGTTCTGTCAGCGCCAGTTATTCTCATTCAGATGATGAAACCATCTTGTAAGGTCCTTATGCCCACCAAGTCCCACGCAAGTCTGATACTCTTGAGTATTTCACACAATCAGTAAACTGCTCCCATCTCAGAAATAATCACCTACCCACCTACCTGCAGGCCCTGATTGTGTTTTTTAAGATAATCAGTGTTTTCTACCATCACATATTCTGTTGTATTGTAATTTTAGGTGTACACTGCTCAAAAAAATGTAAAACACTGTGTTCACTACATTTATTTCAGCCGTGTAATTTCACCTGTGTCTCGTTTTGTTTGTTTTCTACTGAAGAACTTGGGGGTAAGTTTGGTCAAGGGCCTGAACACTATGAAGTTCTGTAGTTCGGTGCAGATCTAACATGAAAATCCGGATCCAGCAGATTAATAACTGGCCTTAAATTATTAACTTTAAAGTATGGTGACAGGGTTCTAAGTCTGGTTTTGAATAAACTTTGACTTAATGAAATGGGGACTGTCCAGCATTCATGGTTATAAACACTCTGAACTTTCTGACATGACTGTAAAGGAGTATTTTGACGTTTCGGGATGTAGACCTAGAATCGAAATGAGAAGATTAATGCCAATCCTTGTACATCTGTGTACTTTGCAAAGTTGGAAATCTACCACCAACAGCTAACTAAGAGAAAACTCATATTGTTGGACTGTCCAAAAATAACAAGATACATTTACCAGCACCTCTTAAGCTCTCTTTCACCTGTACATAAAAAAAAAGGAAATCTGTGACTTTACAGTCCTTACGCTCACCGACATGTCTTCATTCTTTCATTCATTCATTCATTCATTCATTCATTCATTCATTCATTCATTCATTCATTCATTCATTCATTCATTATACGTGACCTCTTACCATGTTCAGGTTCTTTTACAATATATTTATAATTCAGATATGACATTTATATATTTTAATTGTTATTGTAATCTAATTCCCAGCAAGCCAAGTCTGCACTCAAACTGTGTTGAAGTGGTTTCAAGTGGAAATTCAATAATGTGAGAAGAACCCGACACTGTGAGGGGTTAGTATAAAGGTTCTGTAGAGCCCCATGTCGATTCATGTTATAAGGTCATGTAATAGTGTTGGAGCTGCCGCGTATGGTTGACATCAACAAGCATTTGTGGCGAAGGGAGAAGAAGTGATGTCATTGTAAGAAGACTATTGGGTGACTGCTGTCATACTTAGAACTACACATAAGCCTTTAGATGCCCGGATGGATCCAACGGTGCAGTTTCATGGTGTGCAACACAAGGGCTAAGAAATCACAGCTGATGTTTAAGTGAGGTCAAATAGCAAAGGTCGGGGTCAAAGAGCTTGTGAGAGGACGGGGAGCTGTCAGAGTACTAAAGTGTACAAGCAGACGGTTGAGTGAGGATGGAGGAATGAATATGATGGTAACGGTAATCTGAATCCATTTAGACAGAAGAGCCATCTCAAAATAAAGTTTGCCAAGCACAAGTAGGCCGTCGACCAGATGTTCTTACCATTTTGAAGCGGTACGTCGTGTTATAAGCAGCATGGGGGCCATCTTTACATCCTTTACTTCCTTGAAATGTCTAGCAATAACTTGTTGCTGATGGGGATGGTCCTCTCCACATGATGTCATCAAACCGGGAAATGCAGATTGGCTGAGGCCGCTACGTGTGTGTGTGTGTTTAATCCCATTGAGAGATTTAGGCAGGATGAGGAGTTCCACTGATGTGCTTTTGCTGTTGTTGAGTCATGAATCCCTCACACACAAACACACACACATGCACAAGCACGGAGAGTTTAGGGAAGGTACCGTCCTTGTCATAAAACGGGGACAGAGCTTGCCCTCAGAAACTGACACAAACACCCTCAGGAGAACGGAGAGGCCCTGCTGTGGTTTCTGATCTTGATTGTGAAGCCCCGTACGTGGAGCGCGGGAACACATGCACATGCCAACAAAGCCATATGTAAAATAAACACATGTTTACTTGTAAACAGGTAATAATATATGTATCTCCTGTGTGAATAAATAGTTTGAGTACATTCTAATAAGTGACAGAAATGGTAGTATTGAGTAGGTGTCTCCTACTCTATAAGGCGAAGAAGACTTATGTTTTTTTCTTGTGTGTGTGTGTGTGTGTGTGTGTGTGTTTGTGTGTGTGTGTGTGTGTGTGTGTGTGTGTGTGTGTGTGTGTCAGAATGTATTGAATATCTGTTACTGGTGTATATTATGTTCCAGCAACAGGAGATAGATCCTTCCTTAATTAAGCCAGAGAAAAACAACACATTGCTGGTTTTGCTGTAACAGAAGGCAAAAGATGCCAAATGTGGACAGAGCCAAAACTAAGCAGTGACTCATGAAACCTCTGAGGTTCTTAAAACAGCCTTGTTGTTTTAAATGCAGTTAGTATATTTGTATTTCCTCTGAAACATCACACACAGTATAGCCATGTGGAAGATTCTTTGTTGTCACGTTTTTTGCTCGCAGCGCTGTCTGCTAAGTGAAAGAAAGCCTGTCCTAAACCCACACCCTCCTGGTTCTTTTCAGGGCCGCCACTTTCGCTTCCAGCGAAAGTATTTTTTCTACTCCTCATAAGATGCCAGTGAATCATCAGCCCTTTATTTAAACAAATTACGCATCCCAAGATCACACTCAGGAGCACCAACCTTCATTTCCTAGCCTTTACATTTTTAATTCCCATGAAGAATCTGTGCGTTTCGCTTTTCTTCTTTTTTTAAAATACAAATGAAATTTGGTTTAGATAATTTAAATGCATCATACGTGTGTTTCTCATTTTGTTTGGTTGTTTTTTTCTCGAAATATAGCAATGAAGTAGTTAAAACTTTCTTTTGGCTTCACCGAAGAAGGTATTCCTCGTTGACACCAATTGTTGAAAATGGGTCAGTTCTGGCAAATATTCAAAACAGTAAAAATGCACAAGATTGGGGAAGTAGCACCTTTTTTTTCGAGGGGCTACTTCCCCAATCTTGTGCATTTTTACTGTTATATATATATTTTTATATATATAATATATATATATATATATATATATATATATATATATATATATATATATATATATATATATATATATATATGCTTTATATAAAACTTTTCAAAAATGAATAAAATGTAAAATTATCATCTGTTCTTTTTCCTATTCTTTCTAAATTAGAAGTCAACAATGTCTAAAAAAATAAAGCATTATGGAATGTTTTTTCTACGTTTCTGGTGACGTAGTGGTGAGCGGTTTCCCCACAGCAGTGAGGTTCTGGGATCAATCCCTCCCCTGGTTCCTGGGATTGTGTACCCTGCTATATGCCAAATGTCAGCTGGCATAGGCTCCAGCCCCTCCACATCTCTGTATAGTATACAGAATTATGGAAAATAAATACAAGAAATAAATGTTACTCCAAAAAAACAATAATTAAATGATTAAAACATCAATTTTTATCAATGAAGCACAAGACACTCCTCATTTTTAATCCCCAAATATGATTTTGGTGTTGTTTTTCAGGAAGGGATGAAAACTTATGATTGAATCACAATGATGTTTGAGATTGGAAATAGTAAATAAAATAAAAGTGAATCCATTGTTCCTTGGACTCTCTGCAGTTTACTGAGTGTTCAGGTTAAAAAGGTTCCTGCTATCACACCGCTGTGATCCCCAACTCTAACCCAACATGTTTTTGGCATGTGCATATGTTTTGGTTAATGGTAAAGTGAAGACATTACTGAAAGGCTTAAGAGTTGATGTTATGCTGCAAAAAACCCAAACAAGAAAATACACCAAACATTGGCATATTGAAAAATATTTAATGTGTTATTTAACAGTTTAGGGTTAGGGTCAGGGTTCACACCAAAAAGTGTTCTCAGACATCTGATTGTACCAGAATCAAGTATTTGCAGCAGTGGAGTAAATGTTTTATTCAGAAATGTTGAATGTAACAATACAGCAATCTTTTCTATAACTTGACCAAATACATTTGGCTGCAAGTCACACAGAGATATTTAAATAAGATGTTTGGTTTCAGCTGCAGTGTCCTGAGTGTGACCTACTGCTCAAACCCGACGTCCACTCATCCCGGATCTCATGCTGTGTAACCCATGTTGACTTGTGTTTTCTTCTCTTATTGTCTCATCTTGACAATCATACAGGTAGTTTACACCAGATTGATAAGGATTGAATGGAACTATATGTCTGGGTGAGACATAGTGAAAAAATGCTGAAACTAATGTAGCCAATTTACTGTATGTTGCTTTAGAAATATAAAGCTTTTTATCAATACCTAACCTTTCTGGTCTGAATTAAACACAAAACATCATGAGTTTCTGTCTAAAATCAGATATATACACTCCACAATCCCATCCTTCATGATAAATTATTACGCTCCATGGATAAACTACTCTCAATCCATACATGTCTCTCTTCAGGGTGCTTCCCTCCCCACGCATGTTGGCCATGTTCACCCACTGCACAGATTAAATAGCCAGATACCCCCTCAGCGAGCACAAAGATATACAGTCCCAAGCGTTGAACTGAAAAATCTTGAAAGCCTGCACGCATATGAAAAAAACCCCTGAGGAAAGGCATACATGGATGAGCACATGATGTACTGTGCGCTTCAGTCAGACAACAGCTTGCCATAGAAATGTAAGAGATGTTACTGTTCTATATATGTCTCCTTAAGCTGAGGACCATGACTAAAAGCATTTAAAAGGGATAGAAAATATGACAGTAGAGGTCCTCTAGACCCACACGGGTCTGGGTTGTGTGGACTTGAAATACAGAAATGTGAGAAATAAAGACAGTTCTTGTTCCTCATTGCAGATACAGCGCTCTTAAAACACATCAGACTTCTTTTGGGTGTATCTCATTCTAAACAGAGTCAGAGCTTAAAGCTTAAATCAAACACAAAAAGGAAGTTATCCTTAAATTATACATTTATTTGACAGGGCAAAAGTTTATCCAATACCCGAATCATAGCGTGTAAACATTGTGTTTAAGCTTTGCAGACTGATCATGCTCTCTGACCATAGGTATAATGTTCTTTTAGTGGAATCTGCTTTGGGTTTACACCAGATGCAACTGATCGCCTTTCTTTCAAAAAGTTCAACTTTCCACCATAAGTCTGTAGAACCCCAAAACTGATTAAAAAACTAAACTAACCCTAACCCTAACCTCTGATCAAATTTACTGTGGCAAATTTGGATTTTCGTCTGGTTTGGCAGTGGCTTTCCCCCTCACCGTTCTCCCATGAATGTCATTTTTGCCTCATGTGTTTGGAATACTGGAGCCATGAACTCTGATCTTTATTGAGGTTAGAGATGCCTGCAGGCCCTTAAATGTTTTCTTTGGATCCTTTATGACTTCATGAACGATCTTGGTGGAATTCTGGAAGGTCGGCCCCTTCTGGGAAGGTTCATTATTGTTCCAAGTCATTTGTAGATAATGCGTCTCATTGTGGATCTGTGGAGACCCCAAGCCTGAGAAAATGGTTTACAACGATTCCAGATGATGGATTTCAATCACATTCTTTCTAATCTCCTGGACTTTCCTTATATATTCTTATATATAATATTGTGCCACTGGTGAGAAATACGAGAAACTTCCTATTTATATGTTTTATCCTTGAGGGAGAGCATAAAACAGATAAAATGACACACTTAACTGAAGTTACATTACTTGAAATGCTGCAGCCAAAAGGTGCAAAAATGTAACCAAGGCAAAGAGATCCGGCTCTACCGAGACTCTGCTGTCTTGTAGGCCTCCTCAGCAGGCATCGATGTCGAGACAGGAAGGAAGTGGGACGCTGATGAGAAAGTTGAGCCAGCGGAGCCAAAGCTGCGGCACAGAATCCTGGTGGGCAAGGATGCAACTGGTCGGGCCGGCCTTGGAGGCAGTCCAAAACCCCGCTAGAAGAGAGTCCGTAAGAAAGAGAGCCACGAGCTTATACTGCAGGAGTTGCGCGTCGAGGAGGAGGAGTCTCGCTACTGCAGGATGGTAGGAATGGCAAGCAGGGGGCCTGGACCAAGTGCAGACAGCAGGCCGCCACATCTCCTGGACAGGGCTCTGAAAGCTCTTGGTACAGTTCATGTGTTACGTACTCCCGAGCCCGACTAACATGTACATTTGGGGCCTGGCCGACTCGCCCGCCTGCCAGCTCTGCCAGCAGAAGGACATGCTGGAGAAAATCCTGAGCAGATTTCTTTAAACGTTTGTATTTACTCAGGTTTGTCTCGTTGAGATTGTTTTATTTGTCCCCAGTGAGTGAAGATGGAAGCCGAGTGTAAGGATGAGACAACGCAAAGTAAATATCTTGCTAACATTTAAGCTAAGTGAGCTTAGTAACCTCGTAAAAGAGATGAACACTTTAGGAAACATGACCCAAAGAAGAGTCAACGCTTGGTGGTTCATTTCAGCTGCAGTTAAATACACATTTGGTTGATGTGGTATTCCCACAAAAAATAACCCAGAATAGCTAGAGTTCATTGTTATGAGATACAGCGTCACCCTCAATAAGTGAGTCTCAGTGATGTGTTTCAGAGAAAAATTGTGGTTTAGGGCACAGAGCATAATCTTTATTCAGCCACATGTGGTATAAAAAAAGTTCTTGCTTTGTTGTTTTTAGGGGATTTGATTAGAATCAGAAAAAAGTCTCCAGCTGAATTTAGTGTTCATGTGCACGCTCCCCTTTGGATTACTTGTATTCACGCACCCTCATTCATTTTTCTAACTAAATTTATAAGGTATCGAAATGCAACAAGATACAAACAACAATAATGTTTTCTTTCCCCAAAACGTCGACTTTGGATTTCAATTCAAAGTCTTTCAGGAGATTTAATGTAGCAAATTGTTACATTGGTTTCTCTCATTGTTAATTCATAACTTAGTTTATGTGTGTCTAGTTTATCTAGACATTACCACATCAAGTATGTTGGAATTTATCTCCTGGCGCGATTCTTTAACATTAAAAGCTTACAGAAGATTTGAATGACATTCATCAACACAATTGAAATGAACTACTGAAGGCTTATAAACTCTTTATGACAACTCAGCAGAGAAGACAGAGGGGCTCGTGGAGTACCACAAGCATATTTCTGGATCTAATAGTTGCTGCAGCAGCTTCACTATGCCCATATGCAGCCTCTGCTGTCCTCTACTGCCATCCTTATCACATTTCTGAGCCGCCTTCACAGCTATATTTACATTGCTCCCAGTCGGTGGCTATGTTATAGCTTCTCCTCTCATGCATCCACCTGTCCCTATTTGTAATGCCAAATAATTGCTGCGCTGCTGTATATTTAGGACAAGAAGCTTGTATTATTAGCTCTCCAAAGTTCTTTGTGATCTGCGGGATAATGCTGGGGCTTAAAAGTCACTTTTTTTTTTAACCAGGTGCGCCCTCTGATATTTTGGCGGCTTTAGCAGCCTGTAAGGAATTTGCATTCCTCAATTTCAAAACACATGCATGGTAGTCATAGTTTAGCTTTAAAATGGATAGTTATTTGTGACAGGAGACACAGATCTTCTTCATATGAAATAAAACTTACAGTAGATATTTATCTTGTCAAACTTGTCTCAACAAAATAAGGGGGGGGGGGAATTGGACCTGAGTAAAGAATTGGACCTCCGGCTAAAGTTGAATGTACACCGCATCCTAAATCTGTACACTGGTCTCTGCATACAATTAAAACTAATAATTTTGAGGACATAAATATCTAGATTTCCATTGGCTGGAAAGCTCCGACCATTTTTTAAAAGATTTAGAAGCACAGGAGTGAAGCTACTGATCCGTACACCTCCATTCTGAAATGATCAAGAAGTGACGAGGTCGTGTTCTGATGCCGACGGCTGTGGCATCCTGCTTTTTCGAGTGGATTCTAGAAAAAGCACAAATACACACAAACAAAACTCAATCACATGAGTGACCTGGTGATAATATCAGTCAAAGGGTTTCCACAGGAATCTGCACCATTTTAACGCCATGTAGAATTCAATCGCAAGGCCAAAAACATGATATAACTTCATATTATTGGACATTTGATTTGAGTATCCTGCAGACAAGACTATGTAATGTTTCATCTCAAGGTATAATATGTAGAATTTTGCCCCCCAAAAAATCTGACATTACAATATTATGTGAAAATCTTAAAATCTTCCTGTCAATTCTCCTCTGCTTATCCTGGAATCTGGCTGTGGAGGCAGTGGGCCGGATCTCATGGTCCAGGCATTCCTCTCCCCAGCAACAGTCTCAAGCTCCTCTTAGGGCATCCTGAAGTGGTGCCAGGATAAATGAGACATTTAATCCCTCCAGGGAGTTCAGGGTCTTTCTCAGGGTGTCCTGCCTCTAAGATGGATAGTGAACCTAGACGTCACAAGCAGATCCTTATGGAGAGCATCCAGATGTTTCCACCATTATAATTTGAAGTTAATCAAGTTAACCTCTTCTAACTGGTGCATGCTTTGTCTCTAATTGTGTTTTTAAGAAAATTTACACCTTTTATCAAACATATCATCAAGACTTAGTAGTTTTTTTTGTCAGTTGCTTGATTGTTATGCAAATTTAAGGAAATCATAAAAACTGAAATAAGCAGAGGGAGCAACATTTTGTAAGCAATCCCAACACAGGTTTTTTTTCCCCTCCAACTCGCATCATTTACAGATGGAGTAAGCCTTTGGGCTTTACCTAATATTTTAATTAATACCCTGAATCAATTAGGGTTTTTTTTGAGTATCAGTTAGACATCATTACAGAGCAGAGTGTCAGATTGTAAATAATCTCAGCATTTGGTGTTCATTCATTCCCCTTTGTGATCATTTAATTACTTAAATTAAGGATTTAAAGTTGGGCTCATCCAGATATAAATGTGGATTTGGGTTTTCTAATCTTCTGGAAGTCAGAAACAACACATCTGCCGCTGCCCTTTATTCTGAAGGTAACAAACCAACCAGTTAAAGGTTTGTTCCTCCAATGCAAATTGTGTCGATGTTTAAAAAGAGCACTTTTAAACATTTTGAACATTTAATACACGTAATAAGCTTACATCATGAGTAAATAATGAATTCAATGAATTCAATGAACCAATTAAACATTTTATTTATCTCATGTGTATACAGTTGCCGTAAACGTATTAACAGAATTTATACAGTAGCAGTAGTATAAATAATTTTCCCACAGTGTGTTACTGCGCTACGGCCTTTATAACTAAACCGGTACATTTGTTTGCTAGAAAAGTCATCATCAAAAATGTTTGAATGTAATAAATGTAAAAGGATAATGAATACACATTAGAATGGTTCCTATGCCAATCCTATTGGACTGGAAGAAAAGCTATTGGAGACAAGAAAGTTTGTCAAATACCTGCTTCAATAAACAAATTATAAAGGCAAAACAGGTTAATGAGAGATACGTCCAAACGGTTGATGCTTAATCATTTACAACGTCTCAACTGCACACTTAAAGATTGTAGTAATGATCAGAAAAACAGGACAAAAAACACATTTTGGTGTCTGATAAGGATTTATGTTTACCAAATAGGCATAAATAAGAATAAACAAACAAACAATTATCTGACACCAGAAAATATGTTGTACAATATCAATATGCAAGATACTTGTTTAATGGAAAGGGGAAACACAGATAGTTTCAGGGGAAAAAAGGTAAATTAAGAGCTCAAACTGAAAAGTACGGATTAACCAAGACAAAGTCTTCTGCTGAAATCATAGGACATGGCTTAAACAAACAACAGATATACCTGAGTCAATGATAAACTCAAACTGGATATCAGAGCAGTAGCAATGAGGAACGCTCACCTATAAAAACCTGATGGACTGTGCGAGTTTCTGGTGATGCTCAAATCCTTCCGCCCTGACATCTGTGATAATGCCGGACTTCCATGATCAGGTCTATTAGATAAGACTTTAAACCCACTCTCTGTAATCCAGTCACAGGCAAAGTAAAGTGTTGAAATTACATGCACCTGTTTGTCATGCCGTTGGAGAGGATTTCTTGTGCAGAGGCAGTGATCTGCTTCTGGACAAGTTGTGTTTCCCTAGGAGAGTAAATTGAGTAAGAAATGAAAGCTTTGGGTATTAACTCCTTTGGAGGCGGATATGTTAAAAAAATTAACTGCATAATCCCTAAGAGGCATCAAGACGGAGAGGGAAACAGAATGAGAGGAGGCAGGTAGGTAATTAAAGGTTGGGGGGATGGGATGGATTTGGTGGTGTTATTTATCATCCAGGGCAATGCTACAGTCCTGACGGCTGTGCTTGTCAAATATAACGCATGCACTAGGAGCAAATCCAGTAATACCAGGCTGTTGAAATAAATGTTAAATGTCTTCAGTCACACGGACACTTTAGCTAAATGCTAATGTGAGCACGCTCACAATGGCAATGCGTTTGTGCTGATGCTCAGCAGCTTTAATTTTTACTTAGTAACAATTCAAGTAAGTAATTAAGTATTACTAAGGCTGCTGGGAAGCACCAGGTTTGCAGGTAGCACTTTTATAGTTAGAGTGACCAGCAATAATTCACACACAGAGGCTGCCATGCAAGACAAGGCACCGCCTGCTCATCAGAACCGATAACCATCTACACAATCATTTACACCCCAATGAAAGACTACAGAATGTTCAAAACAGTGCTGCAAGGATCCTGATAAGAGTTCTTAAATACGAACACCCCCGTTCTTCATTCCCTTCATTGGCTTCCCATCTCCAGCAGGATTGATAATAAGATCTCTCTCCTCACTCACCAGTGCATCCATGGCAACGCACCCCCCTACCTAAAACAACTACTCACCCCACTGACCTCAACACGATCCCTCCGTTCTACCCGCTCATACCGCCTCCTCCTTCCCCGGACTAAGCTCAGCACCATGGGTGATCGGGCCTTCTGTTCTGCTAACGCTTGTCTGTGGAATGCCCTCCCTGACCATCTGAGGGCTCCACAGATGACTGAGACTTTAAAAAAAAGGACTTAACACATTCCTTCTTAGCAGAACCTCTAACTTTTAATTAACATTGCTGCTTTTTGTTCATATTTTTATATAATTATTACTATATTTTTTATAGATACTTTTATCTGATTTTACCTTGTCGCACTTTGAGATTGGGTCCAAATGTAAATTGCGTTATAAATTAAATGTATAATAATTATTATTGTTAATAAATGTACATCAGTTTTATCGTACAGGAAGAATCCGTCTGCAGTGCCCACTGATGAACAGACGGGGTGTGGTCTCCCTCGACTGTTAGTGGATTACTGAGTTTGGATTATCAGTGCAGATAAACTGCCCTAATGGATAATTTGGTATTTGCCAGAGGAACGGGTGCTTTTAACCCCCCGTTTAAAACCCACACAATAGTGAGATGTCCGGAAGGCACGAGTCCTCAGCATCAGAAGCAGCACAGAGTGGCATATGATGAACAACAGCTGAGGAAGGAGAGGATGTGCTCAAGAGCTACTAATAAACACTCACTTGGAGGGTGGGGAACAAACAGAATAATGATGGGGGGATGGGGGAGAGGGTGGTTTAGCTATTTTTATCTGGATTCCATGAACACAGCTGTCGTCCTCTCCAGTGTTGGTGAGACTCTGATGTGTGTTATATCACCAGGAAACATCAAACAAAAGGTGTGACTATTAAAGATTTCTGTTTAAACAAAATTGTAATAAAGAAACATGCCCCCAACATTAAATACCATCATTGTAGTTCACCATGATATACATTTCACATGCTGACATGGGAATCTTGAACGCTACTCTAAGCAGTAAGCTTGGGCAGTAAAGACATGACTTTGACCCAAGTGTCTCATGGGATCCGTGCGTAAATGAATTAAGTCCTAAAAGTTCTTCCTGGTCATGAAGTGAATCTTTCAGAAATATTTGCAACACAACGTAAGGCATAAATGGCGGCCAGTTGTGGAGTGGGCGCTGAATATCTCATAAGCTCATCCGCTTTAGCTGAAAACGTTGGACGTTGAGCTCAATAGCCGCCTGTGTGTCTCTAATCTGCCTCTGAGACATCAAATAGATCTGCTGCTGATCCCATCATAGAGAAGCATCAGTTCTGCAGACAGAAACACTCAACCAACTGAAAGTAATATAGTTGCTCCGATGTCAACATGACTGAGTACGATGTAAAGCCAATGGCTTTAGTTTCTAACTAGTAAGGTGATGTGGATTCTGACCAGTTCAGCAGGTGGATGGTCATATTTTATGACCCTGACATTCAAAGCTGCTTCAAAGTGACCATGAACTTTTGTCATCCGTTTAGTGGGACACTGACCGTGAGACCCTCACAGACATAGAAATAATTCCGTAGAAGACTGTACATCTACAACTCAAGACCCACAGGCCAAATCCGGACAGTGGTACAATTATAAACAGCCTGTTGCAAAATCCAGCACGGACAACCCTTTGCATAGCAACCCTTGTCCATATCCTTGGTTTATACTGAATTCTATAAGATGACCAGGACAGAGTTAAGTTATATTACTGTATAAATAATTCAGTCATAAAACTTCTGATTAAATCATGACCAATTTACTTTTCAATTGGCCCGCATTGTCAAAGTAACCCTGTTGATCGAGTTCCACATCCCTCCTGTAGACGGATCAAGGCTTTGACATAGGGCAAAGGTTCTCATCTGCATTCCACTTCGGCCCAATTTTAATTTGTATTCTTTACTAAACATGGATGTTTGAGCTGCAGATGTAGAGGGATTTGGGATTAATTTCATAGAAATGCAGCCATGATGATTCTTGACGCCATTTTAAATTAACCGCAGGTTTAATTAAACCAGCAGATCTTCTGATATAATTTATTTCAAGCATAAGTCCTGTCTTGATTATGTTTTAGAACAAATTTTGCTACATATTTGATGAAATGGTATAAAATTTAAAAAAAATAAAAAAAATAAATCTTCCCCCCTTATAAATATGAGAACAGGACTTAATGACAATAGCCGAGTAAGTTACATTATTGCTGCAGAGAAGGTTTTTTATGTTTTATGATTCTTAATCAACAGAAAATGACAATTCCATCAACAAAATATGACGTGTAGACCATATTTTTGGAGAGGATCCATTCATTACTCCTTTTCCATGTAAAAATATACATCGAGCAGGAGTTTACAACAAAAATGGTTGAAAATTACATTTTTATTTCTTAAACCCTAAACAACAATACTGTTATTATTAAAGTCCAATTAACTTTAAAAAAAAATTTTTTTTGGTACACTGTTTAACATTTGTTTAAGACTTTTATGCATTTCTCCGTTTGAAATTGCAGAAGCAAAACAATTGAAAAGCTCTTCTAGAAGAGGGATATGTTCATAAAATGACCAGTTTTATTTTTCTACTGTTCTCCAGGTACCTCACACACTATATGTCCCACCCTTGTAGGAATGTTGCTACTTCATTCTCCAGCATCCACCAGGAGCAGAAATAAAAACGATTGGTAGCGGAAGAGCTGCTCTGGATTGTTCAAAAAAGATTTTATTCATATAACTGTTTTCTTCAAAGACAATGCAGAGAAAAATCCAACCACTAATTCAAATATTTACACCATTGACCTAAATACAACACAACCTCAGTCATCTCCCAACAGTCGCTGTGTGTATGTTTCAGTCATTGTGTAGCTCGGGGGCTTGATTGCAGCAGATTGTGTAGTAGTGACATCCGGTTTAGAGGTGGTTTAATAAAACTTAACTTCTCCAGCTGGAAAATGTTGGAGGATCCGATCTGGAAGAAAAAATGACGGAAAGATCAGAGAGGGAGAAATTACTTTACAATGCTCAAAAAGACCTGAAAAAATTCCAATTTGATGGGACAAAGTCATTATTAATAAAATGCAGGCTTTCATATAGGATCATAAAAGGAAATTAGGAGATTTAAGTGGATCTTGAGGAGAAAGAAACAACCAACTTGAGCTCGCTAGCAACTCATCAAACGTCACTGTGAATGAAATGCAACACCACTTCGCACCAAGTAATCTTTCTCAGCCACTGAGTGTGTGACAGTTCCACATATCAAAGCGTTTAGAGGGCGAGGTTTTTAGTCTGTGTTTTTATATACACTGCTCAAAAAAAAATTAAGGGAACACTGAAATCCCAGTCTGGATCTCGAGGAAAGAAACATTCAGGTTGAAAATCTTTATTGATATACAGTGTGTAATTTGTTTGAAATACAATTATGCAAGAACGATCAATGAAAATCAAAATCATTAAACCATTGAGAGCTGGATTCAAAATTAAACCACAAATCAAAGTTAAAAACTGAAATCACAGACTGATCCAACTCCAGTGAATTTCATCACAACAACTCATGATGTGACCCAGGAGTGTGTTTGACCCCCACATGTCAAAGGGACCACATGAAAACATCTGGGCATGTCCCTGATGAGATGGAGGATCATGTCCTGGGGGAACTCCTGCCAGACCTGGATCAGGTCTCCTGGACAGTCTGTGGTCAGTGATGGTGGAGTCTGATGCAACGATACAGAACGTCTCAGAGGTTTGTTCAACCGCTTATCCTGTGCAGGGTCACGGGGGACTGGAGCCTATTCCAGCTGACACCAGGCGAGAGGTAGCCAGTTCATCGAAGGGACGAAACATAGAGAGACACAACCACGCACACTCACACCCACGGGCAATTCAGACTCTCCAATTCACCTAGTTTTTGGACTGTGGGAGGAAGCCGGAGTTCCCGAAGAGAACCCACGCAGACAAAGGGAGAACATGCAAACTCTGCACAGAAAGGCCGGCAGAGGTGGATTCGAACCCAGTACCCTCTTGCTGTGAGGCACATGCGCTAACCATTGTGCCGCCCAGCACACTTCTCAGAGGTTCTCAGGTGGATTCAGGTTCGGGGAACATGAGGACCAGTCAATGGCATCAACACCTTCATCCTCCAGGAACTGCCTACACACTCTGACCACGAGGCCTGACATTGTCCTGGACCAGGAGGAACCCAGTGTCCAGTGGATCAGTATGAGGTGATAGTGGGTCTGAGTTTCATCCTGGTACCTAACAGAAGTCAGGGTACCGTTGGCTAGCCAGTGGATGTCTTTGAGACCATCTAAGTGTCTGTCTCCTCAGACCATCACTGACCCACCACCTAACCGGTCTTGCTGGATGATTATGCAGCAGCATTATATTCTCCACAGCGTCTACAAAGTCTCTCACGCCTTCCATATGACATCAGTTTGAACCTGCTCTCATCTGTGAAGAGAGCGGGGCACAAATGGAGAACCTGCCAATTCTGCTGTTCTCTGGTGAACACCAATTGTGCTCCACAATGCTGGGCTGTGAGCACCGGTCCCAATAGAGTACGTCGGGCCCTATTGCCACCCTCATTCAGTCTGTTGCTGACAGTTTTGACAGAACCATCACACCAGTAGCCCACTGGGGGTCATTTTGTAGGGATCTGACAGTACTCCTCCTGTTCCTCCTCACACTGAGGCGCGGATACCAGTTGGCTACTGGGTTTTTGTCCTTCTATTGACATATCCAGCTCTCCTTGTGTAACGGCCTGTCTTCTGACATCTCCTCCACTTGAGACTGTGCTGGCAGTCACAGCATACCATCTTGTAACTGCACGCAGGTATAAGCCATCCTGGAGGAGCTAGACTACCTGTGCAGCGTCAGTGGGCTGGAGGTACTGCCTCATGTCACAAGTAGTGACAAAGACACCAACAAAACACAAAACTAGAGAAGAGTCATTCAGGAAAGATAAGTAGAGAGAAATGGATTGTGGCCACCACCTGCAGAACCATTCCCTTTTTTGTTGGGGTTGTAATGCTTTTGCCTCTCCATTGCAACTGTTGTCACTTTCATTTGCACCAAAACAGGAGAAACGGATTCACAATCACTTGTGGTTCCTACATGGACAGATAGATATTCCTGAAGTTTAATTGGCTTGGTGTCATACTGTGATGAATAAGTGTTCCCTTGAATTTTTTGGGCAGTGTATATACATTACTTTAGAAGGAAGAGAAAACATATTTGAAATAAAACAGAGACAAGGATTATTAAGAGCCTATAATAGTGTCTACTGGCTAAGCTAAGCTCAGTCTCTTCCTGCACACTTCAGGAGGAGTACATATAACTGGAACAAGGGCTGCCATGTAACATACAGCAGCAAACAGAAGTAGAAGCAGCCAAAGACAGGCTGATGCAAAGTAGGAATGAGGGATGAGGCAAAAAAGGATAGAAAGTTGGGATGAAAACAAATTGTTAAAGGTGTTACAGCAAAAAGACTTTCCATAAGAATTGAATATGTACCGCTGCAGTTTTATGGACTAATTCGTTTTTTAAACATGTTTTGGTTTATTATTCCTTCATTTGGATTTTTTTTCAAAGTTGTGACGAAAAATATTTTAGTACATTGAATCAACCATAAAGCTGAATGTAACTAAATAAATGAGGAAATAAAAGAAAAAAGCGCTACAAGTACAATCCATTGCTGCCATGGAGAAATGTGGGTCTGTCTTCACACACACACACACACCCACACCCACCCACACACACACAGCGGAGGTAAATGGGTAGACCACACTTACTGGTTTGCAGAGCCAAAGGTACTTCCAGAGAATCCTAAGGAAAGGGAAAAGAAGTGATTAATTAGGCGATTGTAGCAAAAACAAAAAAACTTTGCCGGGGGTCTGCCATCTCCTGTCCTTCATCATTGCCGTTACAGTCCACCCTGGTGGTTCACAATCTTCAGGGTTGGTTGTTGGGGTTGGGTTCAAAGCTGTACGGCCAGCAAGCAACAGAGTTTACCGGGCGCAAGCAGTGGCGCGCAAAGGGCATCTCCTGGCCGCCTCTTGCAGCTGCCTTTAGAGAGATCTTAGCTCGTAATTACTGTCCTTCCTCCAGATCCACAGTAGGTGGCTTTTTCTGCCTCCTCCCCTGCTTTTGTAAGTTTGCTTCTAGGAGCAGTTGGACAGCTCCTTTGCTGACAAAACCCCAGCATCCAGCCTCGACAGGGTAAGCTCTGGCTCTCCATCCAGCTTCTTTGCACTCCTAAGAGCTCTGATATTTCAGCTGTTTCCTTCATGAGCTGCTGCCATACCTTCTTCCCAAGAAACAGTGTGCTTAACAAGGCGGAACCTTTTTCCAGCGCCAACCACAGGACTATGTCTGTCCCAAGAGTGGTTGTGGTGATCTCTATTGGGAAGATAAGTTGCATTCTGAGGTCCACCAACATCTGCCACTCCTTGCCAGGTCTGAGCAAGATGTCTTGTCCCCTATCTTTTGGGGGGTAGCCATTGTTGTTTCTCTGGCGCAGTTTGCTGCTACCCTGAACTGCTCCAGGACTTCGGCCAGCTTCACCAAGATTTTTCTATGTCTCCGTCTGAACCGTCCCTGTATCAGTGCCACCTTGCATCCTGACAGCATATGCTGAAGGCTTGTCTTGGCTCTCCTCCGAACCACAGATTAGATTCCGGTGACATGAAGCCAAGTCTGCCTTGTGGTATCCTCCACATATCTGCACTGCTGATGGGTCTATTAACAGTCGCTTCCCATTGGGTCCAGACTCCTTGATGGCCTAGGACACTGCCTTGTGTTCAGGAGCACTGGAAAACGCTCTTGCTGAATTTTGGTAACTTCCTCCACCTCCATGTTCTTTTGTTGTTATTTTGTGGCCTTTGATCAGCAATGTTGTGGTGCGCCACCGCCCAAGCCAGTGCAACAGGTCTGGACTTACCCCATCAACTCCCTGTGTTGCAGGATAGCAACACCACACTTTGTGCTTCCCAGGCAGATAGTGTCATTCAATCTTTGCTAGACCCTCTGCGAGCTGTTGCTTTGCTAGTCTCCCCATCTGTCTGTCAGACAAGTCTGCGGTGTACTGCCTCCCCGAAAACAATGCTTTTCAGCGTTGTTTCTGCCAGCCGGGGAATAGGATCTCCTCTATCCACAATGATGGTCTGTCTTGTTAAACTCCTTTCCTTATTGATAGACTTCTTTATTTTTCAGCCTTGACCTTCATTCTTGCCCATGTGATGAGTTCATTGAGGCACTTGAGGAGCCTAGCCACGCATGGAGCCGTCTGAAGGACACCAGTGATGTCATGTGTCCATGTAGCCCCTCATGGTAGCTTGATACCTCCGACTACCTGCCTGGCCCCTTGGCGAATGATTTTGAAAGCTTTCAAAAATAGGATGGGGGAAATGGTGCATCCCATGGCAATGTCACATTGCAACTTTTGCCATCCTGCTGTGTAGCCTCCTAGAGCTAAACACATATGCAGGTTGCTAAAGTATTTTGAGATGGTCTTAATACAACCTAGGACATCAAAACTTCCAAGGCAAAGTTTATCAACTTGTGCGGCACGGAGCCGTACACATTGGCAAGTTCTAGCCACACGACATGCAAATCGCCTCGCTCTCCCCTGGGCAGTGGATTTGGTCCCAAATCAAAGGCGAGGGCTCAATTCACCCAGGGAAGACTTGGATTCAAGCCTTCTGGAAGCTTGTATCGATGTATCCATTTGCCACGAGTAAGTTGGTCGGCCACTTTTCCTAAATGGAGAAAAAAAAAAATTCAGCAAGGCAATGCTCCTTGCTGCCGTTATGGGAATTCAGCTCTTTAGGAATAATATACTGATTGCTTGCTGCTCAAATTCTGATGGAATTTGCTGTGTCCTCGATGCCGTGTTCATGCTGTCTCCATACAACTTTCACCACCTGGGGGAACGTCTTGTAGGGGAGCCCGTGGGCTGATGTGGATCTTGTCTTCTTGATAACCTCCTCCCCCCTTTGCAGTTTTGGTGGAGGGTTATGAAATGGCAAAATGGGAGTGGCACATATCTTGTGGAGCGAAGAAGTGTGACAAATATGGCTTTGCTGTACTTGCTTTAAATGTTTTGCTCCAGCTCCTCCTTGGTGAAGTCAGCCTTTCCACTCCTCTTCTCATCCAACAACTGTCGCGCATGCTTAAAATTATCTCTGATTATCTCCGTCTACCTCTTCCTCCACCTCCGTTTCATCCTCTCCACTCTACATAGTTCGGTAAGTCTGTACCTTACGTCGTGCCATAGCTCCTTGAAGCTTACTTTCTCGCAGGAGAAGCTTTCCTCCAGTTCAGGCGAACTGATGCCTGGCTCTCACAAGTTGTTCAATGTCCTTCTCCAATCTTACTTTCCTTGGGGCTGTAGACTGATCTTACCCGTAATTTTGAGCTTGTCCTAGACCCTTCCTTGCAATGACGGCAAACACCTGCTCAAGTCGGAGTCCAGTTTCGGCTGCCTTTTTTTGGCTCTTTGGGATATACTTCCTGATGTCTACATCTTCAATGGGTGAATTTTTCATTTCAGGGGTTCCACCTTCTGCTTCAGACATTCCAGCACCATTGGGTCCTGCGGCTCTGTGGTTTTAAACCTGGCCATGGGTCCCTGTTGTCTTACCTCCTTGGGCAGAGCGAGGTTGTTAGTCTGACTGCATTCCACACATCTTCAATCCCTGATCGACGTACTTTCTCCCACCTCTACTTCCGGAGTTTTTCTTCTTCTCATTTTCGTTATTTGTTTTCCGTCAATATTTCTTGATCCCGCATGTTAGGCCCATCTTCCATCAGGCCTCCCGGAGAAATTTCAGGCAGTCAGATTTTATTTTCGCTTTGTAGTCAATAAGGGATGCTTACTGATGTTTCCAAGTAGATGTCTAACCGCCAACTCCTTCTGCAGTCTTTCCCGCAGACAACCGATGTTTTGCCCCCTAAGCCACTACATCTCCCAGCAGGCGGGCACATGGTGCGTATAAGGACGTCTCCCTGCGACTCACTGCAGCGGTCGTTACTGGGGCGCTAGGCCCCAATTACTGTCCTTCCTCTGGAGCAACAGAAAGTAGCTGGCTGTGATCCATAAACACCATGTTCGAGCAAAAGATGGCTCCTGTGTACTTGGTACACAGGCCACCTTAGGCCAAAGATCTATGATAGACTTTGTGGTTGTATCATCAGATCTGGGGCCAGATCTGGGGCTCGAGAGGAGCAGAGCTGTCAACTGATTACCACCTGGTGATGAGTTGGATGGGATGGTGAAGGAGGCTGCAGGTCAGACCTGGTAAACCCAAACGAATAGTGAGGGTGAACCAGGAACATCTGGCGGAGGCCCCTGTCTCTCAAACCTTAAACTGGCACCTTCGGAGGGACCGTCAACATATTCCGGGGGAAGTCTGGGACAAGGAATCTGGGATGGCCATGTTGAAGTCCCCTATTGTGGAGGCAGCTACTAGCAGCTGTGGCCGGAAGGTTATTGTTGGCTGTCGTGGCGGCAACTCCCTGTGAGGTTTTTCAGACACGTCCAACTGGGAGGAGGCCATAAGGTAGACCCAGAATTCGCTGGAGGGACTATATATATATATATATATATCATTCGTTTTAGGAATCCAGGATCTCCCAAGATGAGCTTAGGAGTGTTACTGGAAATGGGGATGTCTGGAAATTTCTTCTTATTCCGCCGCAACCATGACCCAAACCCAATTAAGTGGAAGAAAAAGGATGGATTTATGGATGCAGTTACTGTTGTTAATATTGTTGGTCCTGCTGTTGTTGTGGCGGCCTCCCTTGTTCTCCATCCGCTTTATGTGTCTCCATTTCTTCTCACATTCTTTCGACCACACCCTCAAGCCCCCCTTTTTCAGGTCCAGTCACCTCATTGAATATAATAAATAAAAAAGTGGTTTACGCAACTGGACTATTCTTTCGCATAGTTAAATGCATTTGGCACTGTAAGGCAGTTAGATCTTCATTCTGCATCTGATAACTATACTTCAAAAAGAAGCTAACACTCATAGATTAATTCACATTTCCCAGCACATTTCTGTGCATTTACAAACAGACATGTCTGTGTGATGTGTGTGTGTGACATGACCCGACAGAAAACTTAGAGCAAAGAATGGATTTATGGGATAATTGGAGTATCAGATAAATACATTAAAATGCTGCAGAAGAGACAGCCAAAGAATAAAACT
Organism: Lophius americanus; assembly: GCA_037951165.1. NCBI lineage: Eukaryota > Metazoa > Chordata > Actinopteri > Lophiiformes > Lophiidae > Lophius > Lophius americanus. Next base: position 1,771,836 of record JBBDHG010000057.1, read on the forward strand.
GTAGAAAAAGAAAACGGTCAGATATAAGTTGGAGGTAGACAAGAGAGCTCATAGATGCAAAGACATGCCTATGAATCATAGCAGTCCCACATGAGGAATGACCATTTAATACCATGTCATCCTGCTAACGGCCGAATCTTGGCTATTAATATAATATTAGTACTGGTTAGAACTGGATGAGGATAAGTAACATTTTCTCTTTGTTTTTTTTTCTCTCTAAAACGCACCTTCGTAGGAAAAACGATGAATGAACATCTTTTGTAAACATTCATCATTTACAAATTTGATAATGAGAACCGAGAGCTATAATTACTGTACCAAAAGAGGTTGATATTTGATTTTTTAGAGGCGACTTCTGTTTCACAGTAATCATTTATTGTCTGAATAAAACAATAATGTGCACATATATTTGATAAACCAACTGATAGCTGTTTTGTTTGAAAAGCCACATCTGTTTTTAGAAAGTGACCATGCTGCTTGTGATGGTCAGACAAGTGCCGGTGAACAAGAGGGCATTTGAAAATTAGAAGTGAAGAGAAGAAAAAAAGGACAACTGAAGGATTCGTCTCACCCCCTGCCTGGGGTTGCTGACCAAAGCCTGAGAAGGTGGTGGGCTGACTCCCAAACCCGGAGCCCTGCTGGGCCAAGCCCCCGAATGATGGAGGGTTCTGATTGGCTAGAGCCCCGAAGGACGGGCCGCTTTGAGGTGAGGCAAACCTAAAAACAGAAGCACAGACAATTGATGTGATGTTGCACAGTCACATATAACAAACAACAAATATAACTATTCCAACATTAACTGTTATCCATTTAAAAGCTCTGCTTTAAACAAGCAGTTTATTTCTATAGACAAATGTCTTTATTTAATAGTGTATATTCTCTGTAAACATGCAAGCTAGGAAGGTGTCAGATGGTGTCTGTGAGGTTAGAGAGATGGGGGTTTAAGTCCTAATCCTTTCTAGAGGACCCGAGCCTATTCACTCCAAACAAAGAAAAAAATGGAGCATAAGCAAAAGAGAGAGAGCGATAAAGAGCAGGCCAGTTTAATCTGCTGGCAGCATTGGGATTATCTGTGGAATATAATCTACTCTTGAGCGTGGCGCCATAGGTTTACGCTTATAGTCAAAATCACAGTAACAAAGTACATGTTCAGTGATGACACTATGTATCTGACACCCTCCTGATTTCTTCTGTTTCTTATGGATGGGCATTTCAATGAAGCTCATTCAGGAAGACTTAAGAGCCAAGGAACTACAGGCCTCTCTCACTTCAAGGTCAGAGTTCATGGCTCGACAATTCCAAAGACAAAGGGCAAAAATGGCATCCGTGGGGAAGTGGTTGAGGCAAAAACCACTGAAAACCCATAAGAAGATAAAAGCTCATATGAATTTTGCCACACCCCTTAATGACCATCTGCGTTTTTGGGAGAATTTTATGAGTATCGCCGAGTAGAAAGTAGAACTATTGGAAAGACAGGAGCTTCGTTACAATTGGCGTAAACCGAATTCATGATTCTATAAATATTATACCCACGGTCAAGAATGGAGGTGGCAGTGTAATGTTGTTTGGGTGTTTTGATGCTTCAGGGTCAGGACTGCTTGCCATAACTGAGGGAGTCATGTATTCTACACCCTTCCAACAAAATTTGGGGGATAATGTCAGGTTACCAGTATGGGAAATAGAAGCCCCAGCTCAACTAGGTCATGCAGCAACAAATGTTCCCAAGCAAGTCCGCCTCTAAATGGTTTTGAATGGCCTTGACAAGGTCAAGACTTGAACCTAATTGAGCTACTACGGTGTGCCCTTTGCAGTTTATCCTCACAAACCATCCACTATGGCTGCACTAAATGTCTAAAACTGGCAACTAAGAACACTTAGTGTAACTTACTAATTAAGAAAAAAAAAAGTAGGCAGAGGATATCCTACCCAAATCCGCCCATGTTGGAAGCTGCTGTTCCCTCTCCAAACACTTTGCCAGTTGAGGAAACCATGTTGTTGTTGTTGTTGAATGAAGCACTTGAGCCAAATAATGCTCCACCACCAAATGCTGTGGGGCTACCAAAGGCAGGGGGACTCCCAAAGACTGGAGCACTGCCAAAACCACCTAAAAAGACATAAGATAGATATTATTTTCTCAAGGGAAGTTTCAGTGTTTTGGCAGAAATTCGCAAATCAAACGGCATGCACAAATGGATATGAGGCAGGTATAGTATGTTGCAGTTTGTGGAACAACCAAGTCTATAGGCTCCAGAGCAGGTTCCTGCTCAGAGGAGCAGGAAGGAGCAGGGCATTACTTATAAAACCCGACTGATTTCTTGGTGTAACCTGCTGTCCCAACTGATGACCAATGGCTGAAGAAGCCCTTCTAAATAACACTGAAACATCTAGCTGAGCACAAAGGACATGATTTTTCTCAAAATAGAAACTTTTTATATGAAGGAAACATTCAAATAAAAAAGGCCTATCAGGATGCTGTCTTTTGGATACGTGAAATATCTTTTTGTAACACAGGGGACACTTCAGCATGGACACCCTGTGTAAATATGATTATACATTCTACTTTTGGTCCAGGGCTGACATCAGCAGACTCTATCTTTATATCTTTTTAGCTCATACATTGTAGATAATTAGATTTCCAAAAAATTGAAGCAGCAGAGATACCCGAGCATTCTCACAAATAAGTATATCACAATGGTGAATACAGTTACTGCCTAGTGCACAATCAATATAATAGTATATAGTATGACAGACAGCGCAGTGAAAGAATGAAGCCTCAGAGGTGGGAGTAGCAAGGAGGAAGGGTATACTGAAATTACAGCCCAGCTACTAACATCCCCCAGTAAATAATTGAATGAGCCAATTCAACAAGATTACATTCCCTACATGGGCCAATGACGTGTGGTAAGTGGTGTTGATATCCCTTTGGTGCAAAGGATAGTTGGGGTGGGTGCAACAATTACTACCGTCATTACTAAGAAACCAATTTAAATAAATGAGCCCAGTTTAAATTTTGAAAACAAAGTTATATATTCATGGACGAACTCTGTTAATTCCTCATTCTTCACTTGCACTTGATCCATTCTAACTTGTAAATCTGCAGTGGAGCTCGGACGAACGTAAGGCAGTTTAGACCATGTAAAAGTTTGGATTTCACGATATCAGATTTTGGTATCACTATTATTCTCGAAGTAAGAAAATCCCGGTTTTCATGATTATTGACACTGCGGAAGGAATAGCTGAGCAAAGAGCACAAAGTAATAAAATGAATGGATGGATTAAATAATACTTGTATAAGCAGTGTAGTATAGAGCTGTGGTGACATGTCTCCTGGTTTCTTTAATTTTTGCAGTTACCAAATATAACAACGTGTCAGATTTCAAAAAGAGATGTAATCACCTGAGTAAACATAAGACACATACATATAATGGTAAGTTGTTCTAGTATTTATTTAATTTCAAGGTAACAGAGTACCAACTGGGCAAGGGTGTAAAATAATTTGCAATTTAAGAAACTGAATCTAAAAATAATCGAGCTACTATAGTGTAAAGGACAATAGTATATTAGGGAACCTACCCCTATAAAAGGGCTTGTTACTGTGCTGCCAGTTATTCAATCCTAAAGACGCACCTCTTCCTTGCTACGAATAAGCAAGGAGGAGAACAGAGTACCAGGGTTATGCATGTAACCCAAAGTTCTTTGATAGCATTCGTTTAGTGTCTCACATTGGGAAATACAGACTCCCAGATTGCTGGGCAGATGTCACTGAGTTTTAACAATCCTGAGACAAGCTTGACTAAGGCTTAGCCACACTAAGTACTGCATGAGACAAAGGTGAAGCCGTAACAACAATTCTATAGACCCCCACAAACGTGTGTTGGGAGGCCCACATTGATGCTGCAGAAATCTCCTGTATGGAGATCCTCCTGAAAAGGGCCTTTGAGGTGGCGAGACCCCTGGTAGAATGTGCACGCAGCCCCCATAGAGGTTGCAAACCCTTAGAGCTATACGCTGAAGCATTATTCCCTACAATCCATTGAGACAGTCTTTGACATGAAATTGGCTTGCCTAAGTTGTTCTATAACCAAGAACCTTGAATCTGACTCACCCATTTGGTAGAGGCTATACGACAGCAAAAAGCGGTATTCAAAGCCGCCATTTTCATATCTACCCGCTCCAGTGGTTCAAGAGAAGGGGTCGAAGAGAGAATCCAAAACAACGGGAAGATCCCACGATAGGGCTGATGATAAGGAACCTTGGAGCTCAGGACGAGCACCTCTCATGAAACGGCCGACTAAGGGATCCTTACCTATCGCCAGCCCATCAAACCCCATATAAGCGAAATCGCTACCCGGTACACTTTTCCTTCATCCACTAAATCTTGCAAAAATGCCAAGCCAAGATTAGAACCACCGAACATTGATACGAAGGCTCCTTTGCATCTGCGCACCATTTCTCAAAAATATTAACCATTTCCCCTCATTACGGGATCTGGTTGATGGAGCCCTTGTATTATGTGTGGTCTCAATTACCCCAAAAGGGAGTCCCACGAACCTTATATCAAACCACTCACAGGCCAGGCCCATAGGGGCAACCTCTCTGGGTGTGGGTGAAATATTTCTCCCTTTGCCTGAGACAGCAGGTCTCTGCATGTGGGCAGAGGCCAGGGCTTCTGGTAAAGGGATGAGAGTTATCATTTCAAGCCTCCTTCCCTTACCCTGGCTATGGTTAGTGAAATCGGAACGATTGGGGGAATAACATACAAAAGAGTAGGAGGCCACTGGTGTTGGTGCGTCCACCCCCAGAGATGCATCCTGATCATATAGGGATAAAAACAGAGAAGACAGAGTTCTCCCATGTTATAAAAAAGGTCCACTGATGGGTGTCCATAACGCTCCCAAACCAGGTTCACTCCATCTGGTTGGAACCGCCATTCTGTATAAAGAGGGTTTCACCTGGACAGGAGATCTTATCTGCCAGACACGGGTTTCCAAGAGTGATGGAAAATGTCTGCTGCTCCAGGTAGTGAATCGGTGTGCCAGTGTGTGTAACTGGAGGGATCGCAGGCCCCCCTGTCTGTTGATATATACCACTGAACTGGAACATTATATGCTTTGTATGCCATGGTCAACTGGAAATGGTCCGCTATGGACGGGAGTGCACCTGGGGATTACTGGGACGTCTTCAGGTGAAGGTGGACTGCAACCACGGGCTTAACTGGGGGTATGTTATGTAGACCGTGACTCCATACCCTCACAGTCCAGGAAGGAGCCGTCTGTCACCGGTTAATTTTCTTTGTATGGTTTCGTCTGCCAGGAAAAAGCAAGCTCATCCAGCAATACTGGGAATATAGGAAGAAGTTTTCCCGTCCTCTTCACCTTGGGCGACTTTTCCCATCGTAACGTGACCGTGGCCCCTCAGCCTGAGCTATAGTCCACTAGACTTCGAGCTTAGAGTCGGAGCGTTTGCAGACATCCTGCAAGCCCAAGTCCAGTGCAGGGGGCGGTGTGCGGTCATTGCCAGGAGTCGCCGTCAATTGTTGGGGTTTTGAAGGCCGACCTGAGCTTGTCAGGTCGACCTGAAGAGTCATCATCCTCATCAGTCACGACCCGCCATTGCGGACTTCACCGGGGCAGCCGGCACTTCCATGGAATTTGGGAAGCCATGCACGGCTAATTCTTGGGAGATTGGGTCAACTAAGTCGAGTTTTTCTCCCCAGCTCGGTCCACCTTCCGCCCCAGGAGATGTCATTTCTACGATTTTCATCAGCTCCATGGCCACTTAAGTGGACGGCATAATTGGGACAAGCCCCGCAGCTGTCAGCAGTAAGAATGTATTACTTCTTTGGTATTTCTTCCATAGAGCGTCGCCGCTTGCATACTTTATTTGTCAGGAGTATTGCTACTCCCTGCAGTTAGCAGCTCACGACCATTGTTTGGAGAAAGGCTAATTTGGGCTGTATCTCTCCCGCAACTTTGCCACCGAGATCGAAGCCCCCAGAGAGCAACTTTCCACTCATATCAGCGGACAGATAAACTAAGTTTTGGAAGACAGGCTGCCAGAGAGTATCAAAAAACTTCTGCTCATAACGAGAAAAGGGGTTTCTGAATGACTGGCCGCGCAGTGTCAAGCCCCTCTATAGGGGGAGGGTCCTCACCTTTCTTGACACTGACTTGCTTAATTCCAGCCAATCCTGATTGGTGCAATGTAATGAGAACTTCTGATGAGTTTCACTGTAATACGTCAAAGAATTCATAGATCAATGTCAAATATGTAAATGAAAAAGAAAAATCAATCTATAATCTGCCTGTTTATATGAATCTTCTCCAAAATTCGATGAGTTCTTCCTTGCTACATGAGCCACTGAATGGAAATACATTTTTGACATGGCACAGATAGTTCAGAAGGGCCGTGAGTTGATATTGCATCAAGATTATTCATGACACCACCTCTTACCCTCACATTAGTGAACTAGACCCTCGAAAATGTGAATAAACAGTGTAAACCATAAGAATATGAACCCTGTCAGGTCAATCTGGGTTAGCTTAGAATTACGAAATTCTCCAATTACCTAATGACTATCACAGAGCCTCAAGTTCCGTTACACGAGTCTAATTTGGAAAATGAATGCCTCGTCTGTGGAAAATACAAACAGCATACAAACACATGGAAACATGCCTGGCCTGAAAACAAAATAATTAATTTTGTAAAATGTTGACTGCAAAGCAAAAATCCATCTCACTGTCAATCTCTGTATGAGGGTATCTTAGGGATGACAGTGAGGTTAGGTACAGAAAGCTGTACCTGGTTTTGTTGGAGAGGAGAAGGACCCAAATCCTTGAGATGCGACACTTCCTGCACCAGTGGTGAAGGTCCCACTTGATTTCTCCTCAACAAAGGAGGACTGTCCAAAACCAAAGGTCTTGGCGCCACTATTCCCAAACAACGTGTTGGCACCTATAGGTGAGACAGAAAGGAAAAATGTATGTTATGAAGACAGTATCATAGTATCAGAGTGTTTTCTGTTTCTATCAATAAATATCTTTACCTGTTGGAGCAGGCTGCCCAAACCCTCCGGTTGCAGGGGCGGCGCCAAATGGGTTCTTGTTGGCAGCATCTTCAGTTGGTTTCCCCCCCAAACCACTAAAGAAGCCTCCACCAGCTGCTGAGCCTGTTGTATTGGCTGAACTGGAACCAAACACACTCCCACCAGATGATGGCTGCTGCTACGAGGGAAATTGTATTTACATAATTTGTCTGGCAGAATAAGACCATATTTGATTTTAATTTTAAGATTATACTATTCAGAAGTTGTTCCGTCAACAAAACAGATACCTCTCCAAATAAACTGCCATTGGGTTGGCTAGGTTGTTGTCCAAACATAGACGTGGTGGTAGAACAGCCAAAAGCTGTAACAAGAAGGAAAGGAAAAGCTCAGTCAGTACTGCCATATTCTCAGTTTACAGCATTCCATGGACATATCACAGAGCTGATGATGTCACATAAATTCCCTTTTTCTTGTCAGTGTCATGAACTGAATGTGCAGACTCATCTGTAAAAAAAATCACTAGATAGGAGCACAAGAAGCATCAGACATCAACATCAGCTGCTCGCAAAGATATTCCCACACTGCATGGGAATGCTGAGAATTCTCCCCTCATACCATACCTCCCCAAAGCTCCCAGCCACTACGACATCACCAAGCAGCTGGGGTTGGAAAAATATTGGAGACAAAAGTGGGTATCTTCTCTCTTGCAAAATGATGGCCTAAAGCACGTGTCAAATTCAAGCCCCACGGGCCACATCCGGCTCGCACAAACATTATATCAAGACATAAAATTATAGCGAGACAAAAATCTAATATTTATAATAACTGGCCTGATAGTACACAGCACAAACACCAAAGATACTTCAAACCCCGGAATGCAATGCAATAGCCGGCGCCTCAATCAAGAGCGCCAGCGCTATTCCCTGCTCCTCTGTTGTCAGATATCAGCGTTTATCCAGTCAATCTATTACTCTAACAAACTTACGGCTTGGAAAACTTTTACTTGAGAGATGCTAGGGACCCCAGTAGGGGATATAGATGCGCATTTAATAAAAAAAAAAAAAGATAAATAAAAACGTTTTAGTAAGCTGTGTGTATTTGTAGATCCACGTTTTCACTAACTGGCGAGGTGCGTTCACGTCCTCATTCTGTTCAACATGTGTCAGTGGTGTTGAGTTAAAAATAAGAAAACACATGAAATTTCTTACGTTTAATTTGAAATACACCTGTAGGCTATTCATGCAACTTACTGTTTTCAGAGGAGCAGCTGCTCATTACTGTGGGAACGAGGAGCAAGATTCTACCTTTACCGTTTTATTTTGGCAGATGAAAGAAACGGGTAATCAGCCCAGCCACTTACCAAAGGTAATTTAAAGTTCCCTTTTGTTTATATAGTAAATTAAAATCCGATTGATAGAAGATGATGATGGAATTTAAGACCTGAAAATTTTAGTTATTTTGCTGTCATCGATGCATGTGAATAAAAGCTTTTCATCGCAAATTATTCTGTGCAACTATGATGATGGAGATGGAGAAATAAAAATGAGTTATGCCGATACACTTGAATTGAATCTGTGATTTGAGTATTTTCTATTCAATTAGTTTGTTCAGAATTCTATAAAATTAGTATTTAAAATAAGAATAAAATTTTCTCTAATCTTGACCCCGTGTGTAACTGAATTTGACACCCTTTGCTTAAAGTTTCCCATTTAATACCGATCTTTCAGAGCAATGACTTAAGTGTTTATAGCTTAATTGTTCTGATAAGAAAACAATATTAAAAGACCAATTACAGAAACTTTAATCTTTCATGAAGAAACAAAAAACCATTCTGTGACACTAATGTGGAATGGATTTAGTTTTAAGTTCTAACAAAACAAGCAGAGGAAAGACACTTTAAAGGGAACCCCATCTATAAAGACATTAAGGCATCATTATGCCAGAAAGGTTTTTTCGTAATGAGTCAAGATGTTAAGAACACATAAAATATTGTCAATACTTTATAAATCCTAAAAGTTTAAGAAATATTTGACCTAGGCAGTTCACCATTATTTTAAGGGGGCATTGCATTTTGAGAATGCAATGCGAAATGGTTGATGTTGCGCTGAAGTTTTTTTTTTTTCCGGAAGCATTTGTTAGAGAAAAATCTATATAATGCCCCCTTGTGCTGCTTTTGGATGTAATATCCAGTCGAAGGGCAATACAGGAAGCGATGAAAGTCTACACAGCTTTCCTAGAGATAAGAAGAGAAGGAAACAATGGGATTGTGGACGTACAAAACTTCTAAAGGACCCACGTCTGTGTTCGAGTCACTTTTCTCCTGATGCATTTGAAGCATTTAGTCGACCACATCTGCTAAAAGAGCTTACGGGTCATGCTTGTTATAAATGAAGGGTAAACGAGATGCTCTGCCTACAATATTTAAAATTACAACCATTTGATGTCACTACCCAGGATTCATTAAAACGTAAACAGCAACGGCAATCTACGAGTTAAATAATTTTTTTCAATATTAGTACAAACTACTCGCGTTGATACGGTCAAATGTTTTAAAGCATACAAGTCTTGACAGTCGGGGTACCCTTTAAGGGATCATCTTCTCCCAGTTTAATTTACTGAAATCAAATCCTTCCTGACACAATTCTTCCAAGTATCCGGGCTTGGGCCAGCACTAGATCTGGCTGGTTAGGCTGGTTAGCACTAAGGACCTTGCCAAAGTCCACAAAGGACTTCTGCCATATCCTCTTTGACTGGGATTCAAACCCCAGTCTCCTGGATTACAGTCAGTGGTGTAGCCAACTGAGCTATCCAGCCACTTTGTACCTTCTAATACCCGTTGTTAGAAACACAGACCGCAATCATGGCCAAATAATACGAAGAAGTACCAAATCGTTAGGAAACTTTTGGTTCTATAGTTAGCCAGCTATTGTATCCCACGGACACATTAGGTTTAAACGGTAAAAAAATCTATTTTCTATAAACTCTCCGGGTTTCACCAGTGACCAGTAAGAATGTAGAGCTAAACTCACCTGAGGGCTGCCCGAAGCTGAATTCTGCAGCAGAGGATGTGGTGGTGTTACTCCCAAACACTGGCGCTTGTCCAAAGCCAGCGCTCTGACCAAATGCGGATGCTGTGTTTTGTCCGAACAGCCCTGAGCCTGTGCTGCTAGCTGTGTTGGCAGAGCTCGTGCCAAAAGAGAAGGAACTGGCATTACTTGCAGTTGCAGCCCCAAAAAGACCTCCTGTAGTGGCACTGTTTGAAGTTGCTCCAAATACTGACTGGCCGAAAGAAAAGCCACTGGCTGTTCCAGTGTCGCTAGCTTGTTGGCCAAATACAGGTTTACCAAAACCTGTCCCTGTTGATGTGCCAAACCCAGGTGAGCCAAATCCTGTGGATACTGGGGCTGCAGGGACTGAGGATGCTGGAGGTGCAGAGAGTTGTCCAAACACAGTACTAGATGTATTAGTTGTTGTGCTGCTAGCGACAGTAGAGGTGGAAGTGTCTGCTGCAGGAGCAACTGTGCTGATAACTGGTGTAACTCCAAGGGCACTGCTGTCAAGTGTTGCAGGAGCTGGCCTAGCAAAAATGGAACCCGTTTTGTCAGAACTGGGCAGCTGGAATGCTGCAAGAGTAACCTGGGGGACGGGTGCTACAGCAGGAGTAGCAGCGGCAGAGATGGACACAGGAAGAGTGTGAGTGCTGTCTGGGTTGTTTTCTATTATAGGAGCCACAGTGGCTGGTGTTGGAGGAGTTTGCTCAGCTGGTGCAGAAATGGACGAGGAAGAATCTGGGATAGGTGCCGCTGTGGTCAAAGGAGGCAAAAGTGTTGGTTCCACGACTGTGGCTGTAGTTTCTGTTGTGGTAGAATCTGCTGCAGGCTCAGGCTCTACTGGAACGCTGGTCCTCTCTAAAACTGGTTCCGAAGCAGGTTCTCTTTCAGGGGGTGGTGTGAGTTCAGAGGGTTGTCGGGGAACTTTTGGTTCCTCTGAGGAGCTTGAAGCAGCCGCAAGAATACTACTGAAAGATATGGGTAAAGTTGAAGGAACTGAGATAGTTTGAGGAACAGAAAAGGCTGGCTTGGGGTTGGATTCAGGAGGCTTAAACAAACTGCTTGATGTTGCTTCCTTTGACAAGTCTGCTCCTGTAGAATCTTCTGCAGACTTTTGAAGAAGTGCACCAAAGCTAAACGGTGGTCCTGCCTTTCCCATGCCAAGTCCACTGTCACCAAAGGCAAATGACGCAGCACTGGGTTTACTGCCTGCATCTTTAGCGTCATCTCCTGCCCCAACACGCAATCCAGAGAAACTCCCCAGAGTTTCTCCTCCAACTGTCTTTGGGGGCTGTGGCTCAATTATGAGGGTACTTGTGGAAGGCACAAATTTGTCAACTGGTGGTTTTGGAGGTAGAGAAGCAGTGCCAAAAGCAGGGGAGATGGCCTCCTCTCTGGTCTGGCCAAACTTGCCACCAAAGGAGAACGTGTTCATATCCTTCACTGGAGAGACAAAGGGGAAAAAAATGATCAGGATGTGGTTGTCTGACACAACACTATAACAATCTGATAGCAAGCTGCTGTAGTGGTCTTACCTTGTGGCACTCCAGCTCCTTGACAAACTGAAGCAAAGCTGAAACCTGAGGACCTGCAAAAGACAATGAAAGCATTTAAACTTCTGTAATTCAACAATTATGTCTCGTGTCGTAATACAAGGGTTTGGGGTCGGGGAAAAATTAACTATATGAAAATGGCTCAGGGAAGTCATGGTTAACATTATTCCTGTTAAACGACATACAAGGTAAACGGCATCAATACGTTCTTCTGATCCAAAATTTGGATATCTGGAGGGCCTGTGGACCCACAAAGGGTTAGATTAGACCAGTTCATGAGTTTCTCCCTAATGTTGCTCTGCTACAGCTGCTCCTCTATCCTCCTCCAATATATGTCCTTCCCCTCCCTGATCTTCTTTTTGGATCGTCCTCTGCAACAACTTGTCTTTTCTTGTGGTTCAGTAGGGGCTTCATAGCCAAGGTTTGTTGTTTGGGAAACACTGTACAGTTCTGGCAGGTACAGTGCTTTCAACACAAAGTTCATGTAGGAAGTGATGCAGTGAGTCAGACCATCAATGTCCTGTCCGTAAGGTGCACACAGCCCATCCCAGGCCGTGGACCAAAACAGTCCTTTAACCTTTCACGGTAGTCCTCTATCCATTTCCTCATATTTCTTGTATTTGGTTGATGTCTCTTCACCATTGGTTTACAGACAGAGATGAGGAGAACCAAGTTGTGATCTGAGCAACCATGCAGGGGGAGGGCGAATGGCCTCCTTGGTGTCGGCTTACAGTAGGTCCAGTGTTTTATTGTCCTGGTGTGGCATTTGACAAATTAAAAGCACGAGTAATAGCCCCAGAAATTAAGAGGGCCTGTGAATAGGAGCTCACAGGCTGCTGGGCATCTGCGAAGGGCGGGACATACAACCCCAGCATGATGCTCGGTAATAAGGCCGAATATTCAATGCTAACAGCTCAATGTCTTTCGTACGGCGCTGTTGCCTAACAGTGATGTGTCCAGGGTTAAACCATCTACTGTTTAAAAAACATTACTATACAACCTCTTTTTCCTCTTCATCCTATCCCTCGCTTTCTGACCACACTTCTCCTGTCATTAATATAATCACAGCGGTCTTTCAGCTCTGCCTAATTTCTAACACGCTCAAAAGCGATTTAGCTTTACCGTGTGTTTCACAGATGACGCTAATGGCTAATGCTACCCGGAGAAAATGTTATCTAGAAAATGATGGCCTATTGTCAATCAGTTGGATTGAACCTCCACATCTTAGGATGTCGCGGTTCAGAGTGATCAGTGGTTATCAAAGTAATTGCAGCTACGTTCCTGCTGTTTAACTGCTTTGTGTGACATGTGAATAGACAAGAAGAATCAACCTACCAGAAGTTTAACATGCATTTATGGAAAATGTCATTAAGTTATGTGCATAAAGCAATCATACAGTTAGTGAATTATAAACTGACTGCTGTCTTTATCATCATCATCATAATAATAATAATGACACTGGTGAATGAATTCAACTATTTATTAATCACATTAATGTTAAATAGTAGTTTATTTGAATCATTCATTTTAAGGACACAGGTTCCCAAATAAAATGATTATATTATCCTTATGTTAAAAGCATATTTGACATATTACTTATAAAGAAGGAGATCACCAAATTCAATGATTCAATCATGCTATTATTTTCGAAACATTGTTTATTTATTACTCCTTGGGGACATAAGTCTAAGCCATTAGCTCCCCATCTATTCCAAAACTGATATATTCAGACAGTACACACTGGAAGCTCTTTTTTGTTGTTGTTGTTGTTTTTTTATTGTTCTCAATCTGCTCTAAATCCTGGCGTGTCAGATAAGCCCATAAGAGCAAAGTCAGTGCAGCTCAATCCAAATGGTAATTTTAACAAACAGTTGTCAAACACTTTTAATTAAGATCACTGAAATGGTATTAATTCGTGTATAAGGGGTATAATATTTCACTGTTAAATTACGTAAATACTCATGAATGCTCTGTCTCTCATCCCATAAGACATCATGTACGTCTGTGTAGATTCTCATTCATCCAGGTAATGGTAATACAAGTGGGTTGAATCCAAAGGACTTCTGTTTTGGCTTTTACCTCTCATCTAAGAGGTTTCTTCAGTTGTACAACTTGTATATAAGTTGAATACCCGAAGAAGTTTAGCCAGTGATGCCAACATGATTTTGGGATAAAAATAAAATCTAATTTCACTTTGTCTTTGTGATAACTAAGGGAACATACTGTATACACCTTGGTCATTGTTTAAATGTCAGAACTGTTCTTGAATTCAAATAAGTTGGCTCACCCTGAAGTGAATGAGAAGCCTTTGCTGGTGGTTTGGTCTGTGGAGACTGCAGGAGTCACAGAAACATCTGTTCTTGCTGATTGACCTGAAGGACACAGAGGTTTATGATTTCAGTCAAAATGTATGCAGTAAGGTGTCAATTTCAAGAGTCATAAACATTACTCTAAACTGATATATTGTTTCTGTATTAACAATCAAACATTTATAGGGAAGAGGAAACTGTAAGGAAAAATATCCTGCTCAGCCATAACATTATAACCACTTGTTTGATATTGAATAAGTTCCCTTTTGCTACCAAAGCTGCTCAGACCCATTGACGCATGGACTCCACAAAACCTCGGACGGATCTGTAGAACCTGTCACAAGACGTTAGAAGCAGATAATTCAAGAAATAGTGAGCTGTATCATCCATGGATATGGTGGACATGGTTTGTCAAGCATATCCCACTGATGCTCAACCGGATTGAGACAGGGGAATTCGGAGGCAAAGTCAACACCTTGAACTTGTTTTGTTCCTCAAACCACTCCCGAACGTATTTTGGCAATGTGTCAGAGTTTTATACTGCTCTTTTTCTGCTTCTAACACATCAATGTCAAGAAAAAATGTTATTTTGCTTCTTAATACATCCCAACCACTGACAAAATTTGTAATGAAGAAATAACCAATGTTATTCACTCAACCTGTCAGTAGTCATAATGTTATGGCGGATTACTGTATGTAATCGGTGCTTACCAAACACGAAGCTTCCCTGTGAGGTGGTTAGACTGTCAGTGGAATCCCTCTGGATCCCTTGGGTTGAATTCTGCATAGACATTTAGAATAGGCAGAGAATATTACAGCGTAAGTCTACACATGTCTAATACAGTAAACTTTGTGCATCTCCTGTATTTCTGAGGAGTGGCGAATTTAGCCATGAGCAACCGTGGCGGCCACCAAAGGCAAAATCTTGGCAGGGGGTAGCTTGGCGCATGCATAAAAAAAAAATCGAAAAAGAAATCTGAATGGTGACATCACTGAGCGGTTTTCTATCGCTCATAAAGCACTTCATGTAAATTACAATGGGTCAATTAAGCTGGTCAGAGGGGCTCTCATCTAGTTTGTGAGGAGGCAGGTGCCTTCTTGCAGAGAGGAATCCCACAGTCAGTGGGAATAGGAAAGGGGCGGAAGAGCGCAGCAGGTAATTGAAGGGACGTGTGAATCAGAGCGTGTAGGGACGGTTATACCTGGACGGACGAGACCTACATTTATGTACTTGCTGCGCTCCGGCGGCCCATCTCCGTTTTTATTGAATCATAATGTGTCATTCGTCCCTGTCATATCATGTCTGCATATCCGACGAGATATCCGACGCATATTGGCATGCGCTTGGATCGGATAGATATATATAAAAAATGTTCATGGCTCGGTCATAATTTTTTGCAGTTGTGTCCCTGCTGGGGATCTGGCATCATTTTTTTCTTTTTGTTGGGGGGTGCATAGTTAAGTAAGTTCGGACAGGAGGCCACACAAGCTAAAGCCGCCCCTTTGTATCAGATTAAAAAAATTATTACAGACGTGCAATAAATGGCAGTCTCATTGTAGGTATAGCAACAATCAAGTTTGTACACACATGTAACGTGAGGGTTGTTTGCCTGAGTCATTTCCATTAAAGTGAACTTGGACCTAAAAATGTTTTCGTGCGAGACTTTCCCTTGGCATCTAACTGTAACTTATAACAGCAACATGGGAGGGAACTGGGACATTTCTCACCCAAGCAGTTAACGGTGTGTCTTAACAAGTAAGACTGGCAGCAATCTGTGAGTTTTCACAAGCTGCATGCTCTTTAAAGTTGTGAAGGGATTAAGATACCAAGTTGACTTATTATTGAAGGGCATGAAAATTACAAAACATCTCAACAATCGTACAATTTCAGATAATTAATTTATTAATCAGGAAATTAAATCAGTTTCTAAATCCCCATCCCCAATTTCATTATTTGGATTGTGATGATTTTATTTCCATGTTTAATTAGATTCTGCAAAATATTTGATTGTGAGCCATTCTGGATGAATTTTGACCCCAATTTTTTGTTTGGGTCAAATAATGTATGATGAGATGAAAGATGGATGGATTACTCACTCGCTTGGCCTGGTTGGAAGAAATTGTTGAAAAGACCTGAGCTGCTGGATCTGGCGTTGATTTGCTGGCAAGAGTGAAAAAGACTGTTACTTCAGGTTCTCGTCATACTAGGTAACAGAGCACAATTTAATAATAACATTTGCTTTATTTTATCACAGAGTCCCACACATGCAGTACAAAATCAGTGAAATTAGTTCTCTGCGTTTGGCCCAACCCTGCGTAGTAGTGAGCAGACCCGTGAGAAAAACTAGGGTTCAAGGTCTGGCTCAAGGAAAGTACGATGTAAAATCAAATTATATATTTCTTAACAATATTCTAGTTGGATCTATACAGGATTGGCACAGAAATCCTGCTACTTCGTGCAGTATTCCAATCCAAGTAAAGATGGCAAAATTTTATTTCTTTATGTTTTCTATTTATTATTATTTATTTATTTTAAATGGAGCCAGATGCAAAGCAATGTCGTTTTGCTGTTTACATGTCAGGTGGATAGCCCAAATGAAAATACAATTACTTTTGAATCTACAACCTTCCTGTGATCAAATCAAGGACCATAGAGTGTAGGTAGTCAGGGTGGTAGAGTGGTGGACGACCACTCTACCTACTGAGCCACAACCAAAAACCTGATCTGCGCTACAAAATCCTGTCACTATGTTGAGTTGTTCAGTTTTTTATTACGGTTGATCATCTTGCTAAATAATCATATTGTGGCTAGCACTTCATACTGATGGCTTGGTTCCCACTTGACGTCTAATTGAAATTTCAATTCAACCAAATCTGTCACTACATGGAATAAAAAAACAAATTAGTTAGATTTTAGTTAGAGTATGTTTGGAAGTTTAAGTTTTTTGGACATTTTTAGATTAAGATATTGCTCTCAGAAAATAAAACACATATTTAGCTTTACGTCAAGCTGGATATCAAAAAATGTTTGATACAGAGTTAGTTATGAAAACCACGAGCAGGCTTAATTTAAATCCAAGGAAGGATGGTCTTCCGAAATATCAAGCACCGAAGAAATCTGCCCTGTGAGGCAGAGAGTGAGGGGCAGGAGAGCGGAAGGGGCAAACAAGTGAATCATGTGTGAATAAACAACCAAATGAAAGGCATTACAAATCAGAATCAGCAGGAAGTGAAAGTGAGAAGCTTTAAGCGAGCAAACATACAACAACTTCCAGTCGTGTACATATATAAATAGGTGGATTCATTGAGTTGATAATTCTGTACCACGGAAACAAATACTTAAAACAAAACATGGGATACGCCAAAGGTCACAGTAACATACTCTCTACTGACTGAAACAGAAATTGTATAGAATTTGGCATCGAAAATACATTACATGTTTAATAGCAGAAACACACAAACAGGACAGATCAGTTAAAAGAAAAATACTCTAATATGCAAACCATATACCTGTATAATATTCTATATCAGAATATCCCGTAAATATATATGAACTTCTCAAATCTTTTTGACTGCACTGTGATTTAAACGTATCTAATGAAAAAATGTAACTGCAACTTCATGACTGTTTAAACCCATCTCCATGGGATAAGGAAATAGCAAAATTACAGTTGCTTTGACAGCTAGGGAATGTTAATGATTAATATATATTAGTATGATAAACAAACGTATGTGCTGGTACACTTAAGTTGAAGTCCTTTTTATATACGGATTGCTCCTTTCATCTAGAAACCTTGGATTCAATGAAAGTTCTTCAAAGGCAATTGAGAAATTACTTAAAATGGGAGGATATAGAATTCCATTTTACTTAATCTGCTTTGTCAATAAAATTTACCAAAAGAAATATTCCAAAGTGAAATGTGCAAAAACCATTTGATATATCTTGACTTTGAGATTTTTTAGAGGCAGTTATGATGAGTAACCAGTGTGTAAAAACTACAAAATTAATGGGGTCACTAACAATTATTCTGAAAAAATAAAGCAATGAAATGGTCAAAATCAATCCTAATGCCCGTCCCATGTAATATAATAGCGGTTTTCTGCACTGCTCTCAAATTACGCTAGAGATAGTTTTATCTAAAAGAGCCACCCAGAAAAAAAACAGCATAGAGCAACATAACTAAGAGTTTTTCTTACTTTAAGTGACTGGACCTTATAAATGATTATTTATTGATTATTATTATTAAAAGATTTATGCATAGAGTATCAGGCCACACTTAATTCAAGAGTTATAACAGTCTAAAAATGCACTTATTAAAGAAACAATAACGTTAGTTAACCCTCTTACTCCTGCCCTTTTCCCGCCAACAGGTTTTGGCACGCGTACTTCACATTACTTTAACCCCTAGACCGTTTGAGCAATCCAAAAAAGAAAGAGAAATAGGGCTTTGCACCCATAGCTATGGGATAGCAATTACTGTGGCCCCCAGGACTTCCGCAGGACGACCGTCCAATCAAAGACAAGATTCACCAGCATGTCACACATTTCTAACATGAGCTTCTCGGTCCGTAACTCCTGAACGGTTCGCACAATTGAAAAATTCAAACGGTTTCTCAAAGTAGAGAACTAGAGCTTTACGACGGTGTATGGCATGATACACTAGACACTACGGTGAGGATTTCATGGGCGAGGGAAAAATCGACCTGCAGCTTTGAGCTGAGTGAATGGGAGCGAAGGAGAAAATGATGCAGTCACTAGCACAGCAGATAAAAAACACATGGACATTTATTATAAAAACAGGCATAAAAAACAAACTAAAAGGCCAGGTCTCAAACATTTTTTCTATATGTAAAATTGTTCAAAGTTCAAATGGTTCATGTGAAAGATTTCTTATCCTGTTAGAAAGTTGAAAAATCCAAATCCGTAATTCATTTATTTATTTTCCCCTTTAAACTGTTATTGCACAGTCAGAAACACACAATAATATTGAATAAGTGCCAGATAAAATAAATTTGAAGTTATCTTGGAAAAAGGGGCAGAAGTATTCACTCATTGAACATTTTTTGAAAATTCTACAGCCATGAAATTAAAATAAATCTAGGCCTTCTGAATATAACTAAAGTCATAAGAGGGTTGAAATGTCTAGGAGTGAAACTATCGTACTATTTATTTAAAAAATGAAAAATAGTAATATCGTACTTTTATTTTTTTTTACCATCGTACTATTTTTCACTTATCCCCGAATCAGATTTTGTAATCCATTTGAGTAAACTCAATACCTCAATTTGTTATTAGTGAATACCTCCAATAATTCTTTGGCCAGCTGTCACTGAGACTTGGTAAAGGACAAATGCAGAAATACACCAAAAAACATCAAAATAGACACACAGATTTGGCTCTATATGATACATGCTCTATAACTGACAAACTATTTCCACAAACCAATTTACCAGCTCAGTATGTCTTTATATCTAGCTTTGTTCTGGTGTCAAAACCTCACTTTACACTAGAAACTACAAGGAAATGTACCTCATGATAAGGGAAACGGGCACAGGAGGCCCTTTGTCCTTGATTTCCTGGACATTGACCACCTGAGGAACCGTCTTCAATGTGGATTCTGTCAAGGAAGCACTGACCAGAGCTGTAACACACAAACACATATTTGAAGGAAAGTATATGAAGCAAAATGTTTCTTCAAACAAATGTTTATTTATTTAAATAAGAGGATACCAACATTTATAATAATATTGGATGTTTCTGCTTCGATGAATACTAAAGGTAACAGTTAATGTGGTTAATGTATGATGCGGGGCTCTGACATGGAACTGAGAGCTGCTCATAAGTTTTTTCTTGATCTACCAATTGTTCATATTGTTCCTTCCAACTATTACTATTTTATCTCAACTTCTTTATATTGTTCCTATTTTTATATCTTCTATTTATATTGCTTGTTACTTATTACTATCGTTTCTCATTGATACCTGTTCTTTTTTTGTTATCCACTGTGCTACTGCAACACCAGAAATTTCCCCTCTGTAGAACCAATAAAGGAATATCTCATCTTATTACTTTCCTTGCTCTTGGTCTGGAAGTCTGTGTCTCCCCCTGGTGAATTACAACAAGCATTACAATACAATATCCTTACCTGTCATCTGATTAGCCATCTGCCTGCGTAGAGCTGCTGTTGCTGCAGCTTGCTGGGCAGAGACGGTGACAGGTATGCTCCTCTCAGTTTGTGGGGCCCCATGTTTTACAGTCTTGGTTGCAAGAGCAGTGCTGTCAGCACTGCTAAGGTTGATCTTACTGGTTGGAACTGAAATATCCAAACGGTGAGGGACATTTATGAAACTAAGCAAATCTAGCAAATCTAATGTCGTTTGACAGATACACACCAGTGTTACATCTGACACTTAAACATAATCATCACATCTTTGATGAATAGCAATAGCTTGCATCATTTACTCACGAGAGCTGACAACAGGGCTCAGTCCAATGCCCATACCCTGGACTGACTGAATTTTGGTTAAAGGAGTAGACTGGATGGCCCCAAAGCCTGGCTGGATAGAGGGTGTCCTCACAACTGTGGGGTGGCGTTGGTTGGACAATACTGCAGAAATAACAGTCGGGGAAAGGGGTTCTGGCTGTAGCTCTTCTTCCTCAAGGTCTAATTGAGCTGTATGAGGCTCCAGGGACTGGGACAGGGAGGAAGTGGAGCTCGCATCATCCAAATCTTCATAGTATTTCGGTGAAAGGAAGGCCGAGCGAGACAGGTTGGCTGAAAAAGAATAGATGAATAACTAATCACTAATATTTGCTGTGCTCACTATGGTACTAATTTACTCATTCTTTATATTTGCAGGCAGTTCCCTCTTGTTAATCAAGCTGATGGAATTTAGTCATTTTCACAACATTTAAACTTCAACAATTATTGGAGTCTCATTCAGAGTTTATGGTAAAGATAAAAACAGATTTTTTACATTTTATTGCAGCCACAAATATTAGGCCATTACATAAAAAACAAAGAAAAAATAATCAAGACTAAGTTCCTCCTTTCTGGATATCTTCATTTAATTTTCTCTTTTTTTCTTATTTTACCTGGTGCAGTAGAGCGGACAGGAGGCATCTGTCCCTTTGAGAGAAAGTTACGGAGCTGGGACTGTTTGACTGGCGATATTTTGACTGCTGGAGAAACATACATATATTATGAAAATGTATAAATATAGTGTATCTAGTATGTTGTAATAAAACTAAATAAATACATATCCTCATTCTGTCTCTATTAAAAATAAGCAAAGATAAATGCCTGGAGTTTTGGATTTGCTCTTGGGAGGTGTGGTGTCCAGCCTTGTTTTCAGAAGTGAATCCCTTAAGCTTTCAAGCTCTCTTTCAAGACTGTCATAGGAAAATGTAGGAAAAAGTTGTATTATTATTTGTTCAATTATGAGAACAAAGGATATGAAGCCGTTCCAGATTAATATTATGGCCCATTTGAGTCCAAATTAATTAAGAAGTCTGTACTTCACAAATCCTAAACAGGCTACAATTTCTCAGCATACCTAAAATATAAAATAGTAATCATTTAATTTATTATTTTACTAATCCGTCTGCTCCTACTCCTTATTCTTACCAAGAATTGGTTGTGGGATTGGGTTCAGTACTTGTTACTGCAGTCTTGTTGTAGAGGTGCAGTGAAGAGAGATCCTTCACTAGTTGGTCAAGTCGGTTCTTCTGCTGGTTAATTATGTACAGATTGTTGGCCAGTGTGGTGAACAGATTCTCACGCCCTGGCACAACCATGTGTCTGTGAAAAACAGACAAACGTTTAACCCAATATCTTTTCAAAATCAAATACTCAGATTAGGAGCAGGATTACTTCTGTTTTTTTTTCTTGTCTATGTGTTTCTCCCATTCCACATCCAATACGTCATTGACATCTTCCACGGCAAACATGACATACTGGTACAGCCTGCGAATCTCCTGAACAAAGAAAAAAATACTATGAGTTGGTATGTAGGTGATTCATATAAAGGCGTGACAAAATATATCCATTCATTATCATCCTACTACTTCTCACCTTGAGCTGTTCCTCACTGCGGGGATCCAAAGGTTTTTTGTACAGTAGCTGTCTGTAATTTCTGTCTCTACCTAGTTCACTCTGGGCTTTGGCCTCTTCAGCTCCAGCAAAGCCCTCCAGTAATGCAGTTTTCAGTATACCAATGTCTCCGTGTAGTGACTGGGTCAAAAAAAAAAAGAAAAAAGATTGGATCAGTCTAAGCAATATGTGCATTTATCTCTTTTGGTCTTTCAACAATGATCTTACCTCTGTAGTTTCCTTGATTTCCAGAGTGAAAATATGGAGGTCCTCTGACTCCTTCCTCAACTCCTTCATCTCCTCATTTGTGCCAACCCTGAAATCAGCTCTTGCACTTCGTGCCTTAAGGTCATCTAACTCCTTCTGGAAGTGTGCAATCTGTGAATGAGTCAAAGACATATATTCAAAAATCCTTCATTATCTTTTTTGTTCTGTTCATAAGATTTTATTATCTAGTGCATTAGTGTTTGGAATTTGTGAATTGGAATGCAGAGGGCAGCCCCTCAAACACATACAGTATGCACACAGAACAGGTGAGAACATTAAAAATAACAACTGTAAGTCCCTGTAAATGTATATTTCAAATTTGATGTAACTCGAGTCATATCTCCTTCCTGTTTTTCGCCGGTTTATGCTGTTGATTCAGGGATGCTGCTGTGTTCAATGTCTTCTACTGCAGTTTCTACAACGCTGCTAATAATAATATTCTCTTTAGCTTCTTTCGCTTACTGTCTTCTTTTCCTCACAGTTTAGCTTGTAACTGCACAACCAGCATACGTAGCAGGCTGATGGACGTCTGAACAAAAGAACTACAGGAAAGGCTGAACTTATTTTAAAGGCCATTTAATTTATCTCAAGGATATAATATTTTCATTTCTTTCATTATTGTATTTTGATAATATTATATGTTCTTAAATTAATCTTATTTAATTAAGTAAATGAAGGCTATTTCAAAAACTCCTCCGCGTACCACTAGAAGGAGCCTGCGCACCACCAGTGGTACACGTACCATAGTTTGAGAACCACTGATCTACAGGATTTAACAAAAAATCTGTTTGGAAGGTCTAACATAATAAAAGTCCCTAAAATATCTAGAAATCCTTTGCAAATATAAATATAACTTTGCTATCTGAGTGTTCAGCAGTTTTTAGTACTTACCGTATGCTCTGTAGTTAGGAGTGAGTGAGAAATAACCAATTACGTTAAACTAACCAATATTATTTCATCATATAGTTTGAAGTTACTGGTTATTTAACAATTTAATAAATATTGTGTTTTTTATAAAATGTTTTGGAAAGTCTAAGTAGTCTACATCAAGGCCAGTGGCTTTGGATTGAACCGACAAGGATTATCATGACCCGGATGAATATGTCTGCATCATTATTAAAGAACATTTTGTCAGCGTCAGGACCTATATGATAATCATGGATTGTATTACCAAAAAAAGGAATTTTGTCAGTTGTTGTATGTCAACTGAGTTTTAAGCAGCTATGCAACACCCCACAGTTGGAATTAAAATATTTGGAAAGCATTTAGAAGTTTATGTTGCGTTAATTCCTGTGTAAGTCTCCAATAAATGATTAAAGCCCTAAAATTACAAAAGGTAAGTTCAATAAGAGGAACCAAACAGGCAACATTTTTTGAGACACTAATGTTACTGATGCTATCTACTCGTGCGAACGATTCAATGAAAATGTTTGTATCAAACATACATGATATGGAGAGAAACCAAATAAGAAACTAGAAGATTAGTGTCCATGAAAACCGCTGCCCTCACAACTGAAAAAACATAATTGGTGCTGATGTGGATATTTATTATTTTATTTGACAAAAAGGAACCTTTGGACAAGTTGCAGTGTGTCGAGTCAGGGCCAGAAGCACCTAGTGTGTAATTTCCCCTTGATATGCTTAAGTCACAAGGCTCTCACTTTTTCACAAGTTCACCAATTAAACGTGGTGCTTAGTAATCCAGTGTTGATTGGATGATTTGTCTCACCTCCTCCAAAATGCCAGACATAATGGGATCAGAATCTGTCTTCTGCTTCAGTTGCTTCTCCAGTGTCTTCACACCAACAGCAGCCTGCATTGACAGGGGGTGAACAAAGAATAACACACCAAAAAAAGACACACATTCCAAATAAGTTTGAACATCTGTAATTCAAACTATTGATGCTTCCTCTTCTAACAGTAGGTTTCAATTGAAAAATTGCTCTTTTGCGGCATAGATCCACTGTGGTTTAAATTATATATTTATGTCCACTGTTTTGTCAGATCTGTAAGCATACACATTTCCATCTTTTTTACTTCACTTATAAGGTACCATCAATTTAGCTTTTTTCTTTTTTTCAAAATTGTAGTTTTCTTGTGATTGCTGAGCTGTAATTCCTAACCTTATCTTTTCTACCAAAATGTTACTACTCACAAAGCTAGTCATGGGTTTTTTATCATGCGAACTGAAATATTGTACCGAAGAGGACCTGAGATAAAAACAAAAACTTGTTAAAGTGTAATACTGTATATCTTGTCCTACGGTGATTATTCCAAAACTTAACAAACTTAATTATTATTATTATTATTAATTGAAAATTAGGGTAAAGGTAACATATACCGGAATATATTTAAGAACTATAGGGCAAAGTATTGAATGTGAAGTAAACTTAACAATGACTGGTATTTTGTGCTTTATTTTGCATTAGTTGTACAAATCCATTTATGGTTTAAGAGTAACCCCTTTGCAATAATTAAAATAATTGGTGTTTTGTTGAACCATGTCCTCAATATTTATTGGATAGATAACTATACACATTTACAGACATACCATACTATGCTATTGTACAAAAATAATTTTAGCATCACAGCAAAGTTGCATGGAAATGACAAAAATAGAGAAGATTATGAATACGGAAACTATCTGCAAGGAATTCTTCTATTTCCATTTCTATTAGAGGTTGAGAGTAATAAAGGAGGCTCTGTTCTCTCAATTTGTCCCTATGGTGAACAGGATTATCGTTATACATTTTTTAACAATTAGATAAATGTTTAGAAAACCAGAAAGGACCTGTGGAGTTTCGTCCCGCCCCTGGCCAACAGGAGCAGATTTGTGGATGATTGTGGGTGGTGTGCTGCTTTGGACTTGACGCAATGGGGCTGCAGTACAACACACAGTATTAGAATCAGGCAATGATTCAAACAATTCTTAGAAAAAATATAACCCAAACAATGTAAATAGATATCCCTTCGCAACATAAAAAAGTGAAGAAACTGAGGAAGGGATTTCGTACCCAATAGAGCTGAAGGCTTTGAGGTTGAAAGTGGAGAGCCAGTCACATTACTACAAGTGGGGACAATGGTTCTGGGTAGAGAGGAGCTGAAGGAGAAAGACTGTGGTGTCGGAGTCTCCACTGCTGAAAACCTTGAAAGTGAGAGTTAAGATTTTGTGGGGTTGTTGTTTGGACAATGTATATTAGAACATTAGCTTTTGACAGAACAAAATAAAGAAGTGGTTTACCTTTCATTTAGATTCAGTTTCACAGCTGTTGGGTAGGGCGCAGCAAGGCTCTGGGATGTGGGTGTGGTTGCTGGAGCTGGTGCTGATGCTGGAGCTGGTGCTGGTGCTGGAGCTGGAGCTGGAGCTAGAGCTGGTGCTGGAGCTATGACTGGAGCTAGACCTGGTGCTGGAGATGGTTTCAGGGACGAAGTGAATGAAAATGCTGAGGGTCCAGAGGGAGTGTCAGAGGGAGGTTTAGAGGCAAAGGAGAAGCTCGAAGATCCTGAGCCAAAAGGGGCAGGTCCCCCCAGGGTGAAAGCTGAAGGGGCCGAAATGGAGGATGTAGCTGGGACTGAGAAAGAGAATGATGATGAGGACAATGACAATGGAGCAGTAGGAGCAATGCTAAATGGGGCAGCGGGTGTAGAACCAGCAGGGGCTGGAAGTGTTGAAGCAGCTGCTGGAGCAAAACTGAGGTTTGAGAATGTTGCTGGGGCAGATGGGATGGAGGCAGTCATTTTGGGTGGTTGGGTTCCCAAGGATCCTGTAAACAGAATGGAATTGATTTTATTTGTGCTTAGAAATATTGGGTAAGCTCATGATCACAAAGTGTGATAAATATTATCAATTCTCTTCATGAATAAAAGGCGGAGAAAAAAAAATTGTTTCTAGATACACGTCTCCACAGCTGATTCTAAGATTCCTGTAAGGTTATAATGGCTGGTCTAATATACAGAGAGAAAAAGGAAAAATAAAATTTTTTTAAAAAAAATATAACATTCTAGCAACAAAATTAAAGTTTCAATAAGATGCAAGATACAATTTAACAAAGCTGCTTATGGACGTGTGTCTTTCTTTATTGACAGGTTTCTCAGGGTGTTAAACTGCACGACCCAGCTTGCCGCTTGTGTGGTCCACATCTCTACTCTTAAACTAAAGATGATACCAAAACCAGGACTTGAAAAGATCCCTTTAGAAACAAGCCAGTGCCATGTCAGAGAATACATTTGCAACATTTGACGTTCACTGGATCATTACCTGGCTGAGGCAGTCTCTCTCCGTCCAAGGTGAGGGCAGTGGG
The DNA here is from genome assembly GCA_037951165.1 of Lophius americanus. Classification (NCBI taxonomy): domain Eukaryota; kingdom Metazoa; phylum Chordata; class Actinopteri; order Lophiiformes; family Lophiidae; genus Lophius; species Lophius americanus. The sequence goes on from JBBDHG010000057.1 coordinate 1,798,454, forward strand.
AGCCGAGACCAACTGCTTAACTCCAGGATTGAAGTTGAGTAGAGCAAATGGACAGAGCAATCCCTCTGTGGATAGCATGAGCATGATGGGCATTGGGGGCCAGATCTTCTCATCGGCTTAAAGAGGGAGAAAAGACGAAAAGTCATACAAACAGAAAAATTGCGTGTAACTTAATATGTTTCCTATGATTTCCCAAAGTATACCGAACATGTTACTCAGAGTGATCAGAAAGCAAAGAAATATCTCTACAGCGCTGGGGTATAAAACTTTGCCTGAATATTTATTGATTAAGAGCCACATGCATTTCAAGGTTTGTAAGATGAATCACATACAATCATATTTATTATATATGTAGGAGTTCATGGTTACTGCAACAAAGCTCCGCTACTTTGACTTAAAACTGCATGAACAGTGTCCTCATCCATGTTGTTACACTAAGTTGACATCTGTGGCTCATTTTCACTTGCATAGTGGTGGTTTGGGTTTAATTGGCTACAGTCAAGCCAATTTGACGGTCAACTTGTGATGCCATCTCCGAGCTAACCACTGATCAGATTAGGCTCCAGCCTCCTGGTTTAGTCCAGGAGCCTGAACCTGCCAAGGTACCAGAACAGAACACACTCCGCAAACTTTATAGAAAATATAAGTTTTACCTGATCACAAGAAGCCAGACAAAACATATACTGTCACTAAGTACATTGCAAAATGTACTCAGTGCAAAACGTTGCAAAATGTTGCCAACTCAGGTAGCAGAGAGAAACTCCTGAATGCAACAATAAACACTGTCTAGACAATAATTCCATCGTTGTTTGTTTTTTGGCATCTTTGTGCAAAGTTACGGGCCAGTATTCTTGAATCTTCGTTCAATAACTGAATTTTGGAATAGCTGAACTGTCGTAGAATGTGTTACTTTTTCGTACTTGCTAACATGCTGCACAATTTACTTAACAGTTAGAGATTTCAATATTTATGTAGTGTCCTCCTTGGTCGTTTCAGGTTTAAGTAAAGATACTGTCCTTAAACATGTTTCAACTGAAATCATTAGTAGGCAATGATTAATATCCCATTAAAAACAGCAAGCCACTAAAAGAATTTCTTAATAATAGAAAGTAGTTTCCATCAACAAAATCCCAGAAAGTGTTGACAGTTTTTGCCAGTATCACATAACTGTAACGCCTATGCAGTCAACACTATGTGGGAACATTATTTTTGAGGAATTACTTGGCATACTACAAAATCACACCCCAGCAAGGGAGGCAATTAACACAAAGGATCGTGTGCTCACTGTGCTTTCTATGTTCATTGTGAAAAACTGCTGTTTCTTTACTTTATTAAGACTAAGTGTGTTTGGTCTGTGAAAGCGAGGACCTACACCCACATTAAATCTGCATTAGTACTAATGGATACTAGTCATTACAGGACAAAAAAAGCACACTAAACTCTTCGTCCTTTGTTCTAGCTACTGCTGTGTCTCATATATAAAATGATTCCTTAACTGTAACTCTCCCTGTCACTGGGGAATGCTAGCGGTTGCAGCTCATTGTTAGAATGTCTTAATCACCATTGTCACACTTCTCTTATGATAAGCAGTGTTTTGCCCCTCCCATATATTCAATCCATGCACTACATGATAATTATTTTTTTACATTAAAACAGTGTATTGCTATCGTTCTGTTGCTCTATTTCAACAATCAACATTCCTCCTTCTTCCTCTGCAAAATATCAAAACAATTTCAAGACAAAATACATTGTCTTATGAATTAATCTAATGTTGGGTTTCATCGTAGTGCAAACATAAAAAATATTTTGAAAGATTAAGAAAAGCCAGAAGATAGAGGGTGAAAGCTGGAGGGAACAGTGGGGAGAGAGTCACATAAAAGCTCATCAGCATTCTGCAACAGGATTGTCTAGGATTTGTTGTTTTGCTGTGGTCCTCTAGCTTGTCTGAGTCATTTTAATGAGTGCATTTTTTCACAGATAACTCTTTATGCTCCCTCCCCGCTCCCTATTTATCGTCTCACTTCAGATAAAGGTTTTGATCAGATTACAATCATTTGAAAATGTTGCTCATATTTTAGGTTATTTTTCTTACTTGGGTGGAGAAATGTAACTAGACAGGAACAGCAGCGCTACGTGAATGTCTGGCAGACTATTTAAGATAAAACAATGAACCGAGATGGTGGCTTATCACTATTCTTTACACATGCTGCAATAGAGACACTGCTGTGGATGCTACGCACACGCAAGGAACCTGATGGATTCCTGCTTCATTTGATCATTAGTGAGACTGTCATTAAGTTAAATAAACTTAAATAAGACAGCTTCCCCATTCTTAAAAATGTCTATACAAATAACCTAAAATCTTCTAAGTTATTCTTTTTTTTCCTAAAGAATAGACACTTATTTTTTTTAAAACAGCAAAACATATCTCAAACCCACCCTAGTAAAAAAAAGTATTCCAATTAAAAAAATAATTTATTGGGAGATGGGGCGTGGCAATCTACATCACTGACGGCAGATGGTCTAAAAAAGAAACCCTAAAGCGGGTTTATTTCCATCTCACCATCTACACTATCCAAAGAAACTGCCTAAAATGGAACCAAAGTGTAAAAATGGGGTTAGCATTGTGCTTATGTCTTTTTAAATGGTATTTCTTTGAAATATCAAACTGAACTATCTCAAAATTTATCCAGTTTCCCCTATGGAGGTTTGAAATTAAAAATGTTTCATGAAATAGTTTTTGAGTTATTGCGTTAACATGAAGGATCCATAACATCTCCAACTTTTCAGAGATATAAATGGAAGAAACGAGGAGTAGGTCAAATACTTTTTCAAAGCGTTGCACATCAATGTATGATATCCTCATACAACAAGAAAAAAAACCAACGTAAAATGGGAGAGAAAGCATTTGACTTTTACTCAAATTCTCTAAGAGCTGTTTACATTTCCAAATGGATAATGACTTCACATTAAACAAAAAAAAAAAAAAAAAAGATTTGGAGATCACGTAAAGAAGAGAAGAGGCGCATGAAAGAGTCAAATTCACATACTGATGCGGATCTCCTGCTGGCTGGTGTAATCAATTGCTAAGCCAAGCGGAAGAGTGTCTTCATTGGTCTTGGTCACAGGAAGTTCAGCTCTACTCTCATCTGCCAGGATCCAAAGTTCCCAGATCTAAAAATAAGAGCACTGATCGTAGTATACAGACATTTGGTGTATTTATACTCACATAAACCAATCAAAGTGTAATATTAAGCATAAATAAACAAAAGATTCCAGTGAAATATTGTACAATCAGTTGTTGCTTTAAAGTTCTAATCTTTGGCATAACTGGAAGCAGCTCAAGTGGCACTACAACCATATGATGGTTACAGTCGAAAGTTTCATATCTTCAGTCCAAATTTTATCATCAAGTATGCACTTGTAACTACTGGTGTGCAGATGAGCGTTTGAGTCTTAGAATGAGCTGTTCAGAATGCATTCTTGACATATTACCATTTTCAGGAAGCAGAAAGGGATTGTGATTAAAGTAAAAAAAAAAAGAAAAGAAAAAAAAGCTCTACAAGTTGCAGTACATTTGCAGTACACGTGCTATTTAAAGAGCCAATAATTTTCATTATTTGGCTGGATTAGTGGGTTCAAAAACAGCGTTTACGTGTGTTAAAAATGTAACACACGTACACACATGGTGTAAATACTATGGAAACTCTGAAAACAGAATTAAATGCTTAGTTCCTGAATAAATATTTAAGATAGAAATGAATATCTTCTACAGAGCTTTCTCCAAACAATGTCAATGTATGACCCTGGACTGTGTGTGCGACCTGCCAGGTGTGCAGAAATACACAAAACATTAATCAAAAGTAGATCACAACGGTTGATTTAAACAATGAAGTTGAGTTGTTCTGTCCCTTGCATAAATACGCACAGCTTCTCTGTTGGGGATTGTTGCGAGTACTGCATTTAATATTTTCCTCATCAAAGATGTATGCCTTCACCCGCCCACATTCCATGCAAGGTTAATCACAATGATAAATTTTATGACCTTGCCCTCCTCACCGACAAACTGCAAGCGTCACTACACAAACAGGGAAGTGCAGCAACCCTTTTTTCGCTTCCTCACTTAGTCAGAAAGATCTGGCTTAATTAATATCACACTTTTCAACTATATCTATAATCAAAACACTGGGTTCTTAAAGATTTCGTTAACTTCTTCAGCCTACCTTGTCTCCTTGTCTGGCTATGACGCTCACTTCAATGGAAGCTGCTGATGCTGCAAAAACAAGGTCCCTGGAAGAAAAAATAAGGCAATGCAAAACATCAAACAAATCTATCAATACATTATAATACTTAATAAAAGACAAGTTCAAGTGATAAACAATCCATTTACTGTAACAGTGAACATGTACATACTTTTGGGTACCAGCTATATCATGCCTGCCAATGATTTCAGATAATACTTACCAGTCCTCCACTTGGCTAAGGAAATAGTGGTGTTGACGCTCAGTGCAGCTGCCATAAACCGTGTCACTGAAGTTCAGATACTTTGTCTCCACCTTCTCATCCTTCTTCTGCAAAAATAAATACATACATAAATAACAATCCTTCACATACACTACTTCCCTTATCTCTTGTACAGAAACAACATGGAACAACTGATGTGTGAAGCGGACAATTATTATTTCATATATATATATATATATATATATATATATATATATATAAATATATATATATATATATATATATATATATATATATATATATATATATATATAAATAAATAAATATATATAAATATAAATAAATAAATATAAATATATATATATATATATATATATATATATATAAATTATCAGTTACACGATAACAAAAAAATTATATATTCTTGAGAAGAACTGCTACCATGAAAAGCCCTATTAAACATTTGAAAACAGACGGTAACAAAGTGGGTGAGTTTATTGAACTCTGGATGTAGGGCGTACTTACAGGGAGGGAGATTAACACTAACTCAGGAGGGGTCTCAAGAGATCCATCGGCAGCAGCATATACCACCGCAAAGACATACGTTCTCAACCACAGGACATCCAGTACTGTCAGAGACGGCAGGAAAGAGAAATATTTTCCGTTTATACGATTAAAACCAGTGATGAAGATAAAATTATATAAAAGTTGAGTATGACGTATAATGTCATTATATACCACTATATTAATATTCCAGCTTAGTAAAATGGCATGCAAAACAAAAAAACATTAAATCTTATAAATTAAGGATTCCGTTTACCTTTGACAGGTTGATCAGACGTGTAGAAGTGGGGACATGGGATAACTTTCTTTTCTTCTAGAGCCTTTTTAACAAAGAGGAACAAAATCAGTTATTCATCTCATCAATCAGTCAGACAGGAAGCTTTGCGCATTGTATTTTTAATGAGGGACAATTAAGTTAACTTACTGGTGTATACTGACTGACTGTTGCATTCATTTTCCCTGCAGCAACCTGTTTTCCTTTTGGGCTCCAGCAAACTGTGTGAAACAAATTGCATTAACTACAACGAAGCCACAATGGAGGTAGGACGCACCAAGCAAATTCAGCTTCAACGTTTTGAGTCACACTCACGGCAAGTGATACCACTTGATGCGGGTAATTTAGCGAGCACTTTCACAGTGCCTGCAACATCCAGAATGTGCATACTGCCATCAGACATACAAACAGCCAACATGGATGCCTGAGCTGGATTCCACTTCAGGTCTTGCACAAAAGTGCCAGGGGGTACTGGTGGCATCAGTGATGCAAAGGGTGACTTCTGGGGTCTTGCCTAGAAAGTAAAATAACAGTAATCTTAATAATAACATTATTGATCATATTAATATCAATTATAAATGTTTGAACTTTATATCACCCAAAAAACATTTTGTTATTCTTTTCATGACATCGCTTCACAGGTCAATTTCTAAATTCATTACCAATATGCACCTCTTCAATAAAATTCACTACCTACATTGATAAAGGCCAACATAAATAATCAAATTACAATTAACTTTGATGAGCTAATAAAAAGAATTGCTGGAGATAGAAATGTTTTTCATATGAGAGGCATAGTTGCTCAATTAAAAATTGTACATGTACATATATTGTAATTTTCCATAGACCAGGACAATAATGGCCATGTAGTTGCTATCCAATTTTGTTCACTCAACTGCAATGAACAATCATTGTTTTTGGAATTCTGTGATTTATTCATGTTCAAAGATCTTTGCAATAATTGAAATAGGGATGATGGATGTCAATACATTTACACATAGATGCACTGATAAAGCCTTCACCTTGTTGATAAAGGTGCGGACATCGTAGAATGTGAAGGAAAAACTTGAGTCCACAGACAAGCCACATACTGACAAAGTAAGTTCATCACAACTGAGGGCCAAGTGGTGCAGAGCTATTTCCACAGTCACCTCTGCTACCGCTGTTATACCCTCGACTAGAGGAAACAGACAAGAAAGCAAAGATGTATTCTTACTAATGATAATTTGCATTACAATGTAGTACCAAACGAATATTCATACCTATTTCATTGGAGTTGCCATCAAATGAATCAGCATTCAGAATGTCGCGTGTTAAGTAAACTTTGAAGGTTTTGTCGAGCCCGACAAAAGTTAAACCAAATTTGTTTGAGATGGTAAGCAAACTTGATCTTTCTCTTGGCAAGTTTTCCGGTGCCTCGAAAACTCTTGCTTTCTTCATCTGACGAAACTGAAATTCCTGAAGAAAAAAAAAGGGACACTTTCAGAGGGACACTTAATTCAGGGGGAACAGTTGAGGATGTTAAATGAATGACATTTCAATTTCCTAACTGAAAAGTTAAACCAAACTAAGGAGGACATTGTTGTAACCCTAACAGTCAAATATATTTCTGTGAAACAAGAAGCGATTTGCTTAGGTTATATGATTTGACACTTGACACACTTAGTGTAATAACAACTCAGGTGCACATAAATTACAACTGAAGGCTCCAATGATGGGAAAATTCACCGTGAGATAGATAGGTGTTTTATTGCGGCATCAGCATTAATGCAGGTGTTGTATCGGTGTGTAGTGGTGAAGAGGGAGCCTAGTCGTAAGAAAGAGTTATCAATTTTCCCGTTCATCTACGCTCCTACCCCTCCCATGTTCATGAGCTCTGGACAGTGACTGGAAGATTGAGGTCAAGGACACAAGCGGCTAAAATGAGTTTCCTTTGTATGCTGGCAGGGCTCAGCCTTAGAGATAAAGTGAGAAGCTCAGACATCTGGAGGGAGCTCGGAGTGGTGCCGCTGCTCCATCATATTGAAAGGACCCAGTTGAGGTACTTCCTCAAGGACTCTGGAGGTTTTCAAGGCACTTCCTGCTTGACCCCAGGGTGGACCCAGAAGTCATTAAAGGCTGGAGGTAGTACTTGGAAATTAATCAAAACCGACATTAAGAATCTCTAATTGTCGTTAGCTTTCCCATGTTGTTTGTTTCAGGTTTATTTTATTTCTGTTACTTCCCGCACTGTGTGTATTCATTCATGTGCTGTCCCTTGAAGAAAAAAACATACTAGCCACGAAGTCACGTGACTCCGCCCCATCCAGTACGTAGCATGGAATGCAACATGGAAAACTCAAACACCAAGCCATCAAAGCAACATGCGCAGCTTGTACCAAAGAAAAATGCTGTGTCCGTCGTTTGGACACATTTTGGCCAGCAGATGACTGCACAGGACCTGAGAAATATTCTTTCTGCGGGGGAAATCGCAGAAGAGAACCTCGTGGCCATTACTACAGAAAACGCAGCTAATGTTGTGAAAGCTACAGAGCTCAATAGATGGACACGTGAGCAGTGTTTCGGACATAGGCAGCACCTGGCAATAGGTAAGTCAATCCAGTTTAACAGACGCAATTTTACAATACTCAAACATCTAAATGGGCATGTCTGGGCGTTGATCGGCTGCTATATTCTTTCTGTGTTTTTTTGTGTCATAAATAATAATAATTTATTTCAGTATTTCATTCATAAATGATAATGTCTAAGTATTTCATTGTAAGTTGATGTACATAACTTATGTTTTTAATTTTAATTTTCTTTTCTGTGCTGATGCTGTTAAAAACTTTGCTATATGTGTCAAAAAAAGGTGTTATACAATAACATTTTTCCTATTTATCTACAATTGTGTTACAGCTATTTTTCAGCACACTAAATAAATACTGTGGCAACAATAATACGCTGTTCATTTAGCATCTTGCTACATTGAGTCATCAGTAGAGTACAAATACAAAATTGCTCTAGAAGTATTGAAAACCTCAATAATACAATAGATTTTTTTTTTGTGTGTGTGCTTTTTTTCCGGAAAATGCTATGATGGATCGACGTTTGGAGCGGGCATTGTTCATCTAAATGGGCATGAACCTGCCAAAACAAAAGCTGAAAACAGTATTTGCCAAAAGATGGGGATCAGTGCAAAGGATGACTGCAAGGATAATTGAATAAATGAAAAATGCAGTTTCCTTCGTTTTAGGGGAGTGGATTTTTACTTTAAAAGAAAATTATGATATTTTTAAAGAGATGCAAGATTTTTTCTACTTTTCAAAAGGAAACATCTAAAATAATTTATTTTGTGAACAAGAAATGCAAATTATTTATTTTCTACTTTTTTAAGGGAACGTTTTACCTTAAACCTAAAATTTGACTAAATAGTAAATGGACTGTACTTAAACATTTCTTTTCTAGTCTGCTTGACAACTCAAAGCGCTTTTACAACACAAGTCAGCATTCAACCATTAACTAAAACATTCACAAGGTGATGATAGTGGCTGCGATGCAAAATCCAAGGTGCTGATCAGGAGCAGTAACCATTCATGCCATCATCCACGCACCAATTGAAAAGCCATTGGGAGCAACTTGGGGTTCAGAAGCTTTTTTTTTTAATAACAATTGTTCATGGGTAAGTTCAAAATATTTTTTTGTCTTAAGCCTTAAACTAACATGAATTTCTGTCATTTTCATAATTTTGCGTTTCACTAATTTTTATTCTTTGTTTTATTTCAGATTGTATTATTATGATGCTTTATATTATACTCGGTTGAAAAATATTGTTGTCAGGACCAAAGGAAGACAAATAGTCATTAAATTGGCTGCTAATTGGGTTTTTTATGAAACAATAAAATAATCCTTCACTGGTTCATCAATCTATAGAAAAATACAATTAATGATTAATTAATCAAACCTGTTAATCGTATTGAGGTCATATGGCCCAGCCTAAGCTGGGAGGTACTATATAGCTTATCCAACTCAGGATCACCTCGAGATACCTGAGCTGGAGAGCGTTGCTGGGAAGAGGTAATATTGGAATAACCTTTTCTTAGGCTGCTGCTACAGCTACTAAACCCAATAAGCGACAGAAATGGATGGCTGGATGCTGTAAACGTCTACAGCCACGATAACAGTTCCCCTGAGACTATGCGATAAATTATACATGCTGCAATAACGAATTAATAATACTGCATATCGTTTCATTTCCAAGTAGGATCTATCTGGATGATAGCTAGCGTGGCATGCGAGCACGTCTGTTCATTACTCAACGCCCGGTGAGAAATGTTTTAGCAACAATAATGTAAAGCAAGCATATTTTAGACCCATCAGGATGAAAGCTCACCTACTCTGAAATCAGCATTGATCTATCAATGACCACAACTTATTACCCATTAGCATAAAAGCTAGCTACAGACATGAAATAAACTCTGCTGTGTCAACTTTTTCTTATGACTTTTAAACAAAAATAGTGAACTGCTAAGCGTGTAAATATTATTAATAAAGCTTGCAAAACACTTTGTATTAGGGTTAACTTAATAGAAAATCTGACCTTACTGACTAGCCAGTGTTAGCAAACATTAGCTAACACATGCTAACCTGTCAACACGAGTCTGATCACAGAGCTTACCTTCATTTCCCTCTCAGGAGGGGAGTCTGCGTCGTCGCCCATTACAAATTACAGAAGCTGCTACTTTGCCAGCCCAACTGTTCAATTAGTAATTCTTTCAATCTATATAAAATACAATTTCTGTCAAGCTACATTAGTTAGTGACGCTGATCGCAAGTCGCGCCGTTTTAACACAGTACTGACGTCATAGCTAGGATGGCTAATGGATACCAGAGTGCTGTGACCGTTTGGAGCCCCGAAACATCCGATAGATGGATAGATAGATCCGATATTTTATGTTACTATTCCTAAAATATGTCCATAGTGACTTATATTTATAGTTAGTTAGATGTAGTGCACTTAAAAGTACAACAGATCTTCCGAAAAACTAAGGAAATGACTAGCCCATCCTTGAAATCTCGAGGAAAAAACACTTTTCCTCCTTGAAACTTACATGCTCATTTTATGTGTCAATATTGACATCGTCAGAAGTACCAATCATAGAGTAATCATTTGCTTAAAGGTAAGCCAGGGTCAATCCCAGGACTTTTCCTTTTCCAGAACATAAACGAAAATAAACAAATTTAATCCGTAAATTTCGATGATGATGTTAATGTTATGTCTAATTAAATATCTTCTGCCGATGTTTCCTTCCCCACCCATTTAAATTAAGATGTATGATGCTAAGTGGTGGGGTTCAGATAAATAAGTAAAACAGTTGTTTAACTCAACATTTGTTGCCACCCACTGAACAATATTAAGCTCAGGTAGTCGTCCTTCCAGTAAGGTTTTTATGTGGTGATATTTGGGGCCCTGCACTGTTTACAAATACCATATGGTAGCCATTATGCTCTGAAATACATATCTTAAAGAAATACTGTAATTTAAGAGCATGACAGAAGAGGAGTGCAGTTTTATGGTGAAGTAAGGACTTTTATTAGAAAGCAGATTTTCTGTATTGCATTTAAAAAAAAAATCAGGTACACTTGGACTACACAACTGAAACTGGTGATGGCAAATAACATGGTGGGAATGAAAGGTAGATTATTATGCAACATCAAAAGTGGCAACTTGCATTTTTTATTGATGATTGCATCAAGAAGGCCTATTAACATTTTTCATTTGAAACATAAAGCATTATTAACACTGAAATTGTCCCATCCCAGTTGGCGGGGTCCAAGTCCTGTTGATGGTGCATCAACATTACCATGATTATAGCATAGGGTTGCATAAAAGAGCAATCAAATTTTGATGTATGGGTTTCTTTTCTGTTGAGAGGTTGCCAGTAAGCCCAGATTTAGAATTTGTTATTACAGCTATGGTCTATGTCAACATGAGACAGCTCTATTCGCAAAGCATGAAGGTAGCAGCCAAATATCCATTAGTCCTTGTTGCAGAGATACACAGTGATAACCAGGAAGGCTGGAGTTAACATCTCCATGTCCCTCCACACTGGAAAGTAAGCTAGCACAGATCAAAGCAAGCTGGAGGAGGACAAAGCAAACAGCAAGAGCACAGCTAGTCATGTCAAGTCTCCCATAATGCACTTTGGGTCAGAACCCTATTCTGATTGTCAGCGCTCTGAACACATGGCTTTTAAAATTGCCTTTTCTCCTCATTTGTTTAACCCTTGGTCAATGTATTTGATTTTTTCTTGAATTTTTCTTAGTTCTAAAGTGCTGGCATTATGCTCAAGGACAAATACGTACACACAATCACTTTTAGTGCATTTTTTTTCTGAGTCTGCTCATGTTTATAATGCACACTCAACTGGGTAGTTAGTCAATGTATCCCTCCCTTTTATGACTGCTTTGCTGTCATTATTCATATAATTGGTTGCACATTACCCATACATTCAATAAAAGGCCAGGGTGTCTGATAAAAATACAAGCCTTTTCACTGCAAGACTCCAAAGGTTTTGTCTGCTAGCAGTGACAACAGTTATTCAGCATTAAATACATGGTGCATAAAGATAAGAGGTTTGACTGTGTTCGAGTGTGTGTCTGAATGGCATGCATTCTATGATACAAGTTTCTCTATGCATATAAATTTATTGTTTTCAGGAAATATAAGTCAGTGCAAGAACAATGATTGCTGTGACCCTTCTGTAGTAATGGGGTTTGAACAGAGCACTGTGAGATTAAAGAAATTAAGTACCAAATTACTTGCATTCACAAATGTTTGTGAAAATAGATTACTTTTGACCAACCTTCCAATTTTATCTCTTATCTATGAATCACCTGGTTGATTATTGAGAATGCTCAATAATCCGCCGGGTGAATCACATAGAAATTCTTCTGCAATACCGTCACTAAATAAAAAAATAATCCTTAACTACAAAGGTTGATGTTAAATAGGCATTGCTTTCAATCGAAAGATACATAACCTTATTACTTAATATCTTATATATAAAAATTACATAGCACTACATACATTTTACAAGACCCTCTCTTTCAGCCTCCCCCAATAGAGCTTACCCTCCTAAGGGTTATCCATGACATTCTCTGAGGATTTCTCAGTTTACAGTATAGTGCAACGTGCAACATCAATCACGTTCAAAGTTACCCTGCACAAAAAAAAAAAAAACTAAGCAGAGGGGAAAAAAATCAGAAACATGTTGAATCAGACATAATTTTCTGTAATGCAAACAAATTGTGAACAAGCTCAATTTAAATGGGAAAATATTAAATATATTTTTGCATATGGGATTTTTTTCAATGAGGAAGACTATTCAAATGTGAAATATCAGGAAAACAGTTTTGGATTTTAATGAACATAATTTATCTATCAATATGTTTTTAAGGTGGTCTGTCAATCTTATAAGTAATTTGCAAAGGGAAGTCCAGATATTTTCTGACTGAGTGATGTCGTGTTATGAGTGACCTCAGCTGATGCATAACTTTTCCTTAAGGATTGAACTGAAGGCAACATATAAATTGAAAAAAACAAATTATATTCATTATTTGGTGCGATGGTTCCTGGGAGTCCAATTTTAGAATTATATCACATTACATCTTAAGTAAATGGAAAAAAAAATCTCAATCTGCCTCTGCAGACACACAGGTCTTGTCTTTGAATATAAAGATAAAGATCACAACATCCACACCCACACAGTCACAGTCTAAGGCACTGCTCCACCCCTCTTTATCACTACAGTGAGGACATCAATGACTCCCACAATATTATTTACCACTTTGATTTATTTGGAATAGAAATCTAATTTCTCCAAGCTAAAGAAGTGGCCATGCATAATTCTACCTGTCTGATGAGGATCAAATCAAATCAAATGAACGTCTGCTCCACTGACTGCACACTGTAGCAGTGGAGTCCAAATTTTGACCTTTGAAGGACAAGCTGATTATGTTGCAGGCTATCTTATAACCTTAAAGATAACTGGATTTGGTTTAATTCAAGAGTGACGTACATACACATTCTCTGTAGTATGTTACCATCATGTTGAGAAATTCAGAATGTCAAGCCGTGCTCTCAAAGGTTCACTTACTATGGTAGTGGTTCTAATAAACAATTGAATATAATATTGTGTCTGTTTACAAGAACAACATTAGGAATTGAAGCTTAATAAAAAAAAAAAAAAAGATAAATAGCTAATTTGATAAATCTTTCGGAACTCTTAGTCACCATTACAATATTAGACATACAGAACCTTAAAAAATGATTTAAAAAAGAATTAGGTGCCTGATGTGCTTAAAAAAAAAACAAAAAAAACATTTTCTATATATTTGAGAAATTCTCCACCGCATTGGAAGACCTATTCACCTTAGCATCATCATATCACTGAGCTTCATGATCAAATTACACTGTATTACAGCCTACTTTCAGGAGTATACAATTATCGGAAGTGTGAGTCTCATAGAAAGCATTTCAGATGTTGACCATATTGAGTAAAGGCTTGGACCCATCATCAAAGCAGTGTTACATTACATTCATTTATCGTCTCAGCCATTCTGTCACGGCCCTGTTTTATTTATGGCAGATCACATTTCTTCCAAGAGAAAAACAAGAGGTACTTGTAAACATCATTATTATTACCAAGTGCAATTATAACCCTGGATTTGTGTTGCAGGGCCATCATAAAGCTTCCCCTAAAGAATCTGAAACAAGATTCCTAGAACAAGGACAGTGAATAATCTAGTGCAACTTTTCAGGTGGCACAGCACCAAAGCATTAGAGATAAATTAATCAGGGGCATAGACTGGGCTTTTCACTTGGTTATTTGTGAATGCAATTCATTTCTGTAATGAAAAAAAAAAAAAGAGGACTGATTTGATTTTACTTCCCCCATGCATACGCCATCCAAATTGTGGGGGGGCTACAGAGTTCAAAACTACTTTGACTCTGATCATGAAAAGAAAATAGTAGAAAACATAGAATAATGGATCACTAAAATCAATACACAAAGCGACAAAAGAAGGCTGTTGAGACTGAGTCCCCAGGTGTGGCAGAAAGCATTGAAAGACAAGTAAAAACAAAATGAGAATAAAAAATTCAGGTTAAAGTCCTTGTTCGACTCATTGCCTCACACTATTTTTCTCCTTTTAGACCCACAATACCCCCCAATTAAATAACTTACCATGGTGATCTAGAGGACAATTTCAGTCTTTAGTACAGTCACATTTTGTCAACATCCTGCCCTTTAATCTTTTTTGAGTGCAAATGCAATAAGCCAGCAGAAATTGCTATTCAAAGTTTTATTCAATAATTTACCCCCCAACTCTGTCCCCTATGAAAAACAAAAAGAAAGGAGGATGGAAGCAGGACTGTGTAGCCTTGGTGCCTGTTACACCCCATCAAGGTGAAACAGTGCTTCTATCTGACATGTTTCCTTCTACCACTCAGTGTAGTGCACTTCCTCTTTACTACTCCTTTCATTCAGACTCCTCAAACCGTGGTGACTTTGTAGTTAAAAAAAAAAAAAATCCAACTGATCCTGTGTTAAACACAGTCAATTATGGGTCACACCCAGGTCAGTTCTTACATGAGCCAGATCCCAGTTAGAAATGGAATAAAGAGTCCTTTTGCGTATTAATGGCATATGTTGAGGCAACAGTAGCTGTTTTCTTTTAGATGCAGGTTTGTGGCTTTGTAGTTGTTCTCAACAATACTCTGTATCCACTGATTGTATTCATGCATGCTAGATGTTGTGTTCTTGGTCATTTCTCTCTGTATCTCCCAGACGATATTATTTAGTTTAAAGGATATCTCAGCATCAGAAAGCATTGTTGCATTTTTCACTGTATTTTCAATGCATCGGTGCAGATAGTAAAGGCATGTATCACATGGTGGCAAATGTGCGCGCATGTGAGTATCCCTATGGATGGTGTGCAGTTAGGGTCGTCTGACACAGACACAGGCATCACATTGACAATCTAATCCGATGAGCCACGGAAAGATATGCACGAAAAAACAACGGCATGTGACATATTATGTGTTGCATTGAGAAGCTTTTGCAGAAAAACCTTTCCTTCTCTTCATCGTGAAAAACAATTTGCTGTTTGACAGAAAATAAAATTGTTTTTCAATCTTAAATCAGGCTTTGCCATATATTCATAAAGGTTTATTTTGCAACAATATCGCATAATCAAACGCAGTAAAATAAGTTGCTTTACAAGCAAGTGGTGTTTTTCTCATCTGTTTCTCCCAGGGGTTAATGTGAGATACAATTTTCCGTTTAATGCAATAAATTCATGAATTTGATTCAATAAATGTATTGATCTGGCAGCTAAGCAGCTATTACTTTTGTATTGCACTGAAATGATCATTCATTAAAGCCATTTTTTCTGCTATCAGGCTTCTGTAATATGCGAAGAGAAGGAGCAGAAGGTGTCGATTTTCTGTGCTGATGCCATGCCTGTGTCTACTATCACTATTGTGTGTGGACATGCATGTGTGGCAAATCCCTGTATGGTAAGACCTATGAGCACACCATTTGTGCCGAATACATCCTGTTGAGGAAGCACAGAGGAGAAGATAAGAGTGGTGGACGAGATGCTGGAGTAAGAGAGCAAGCAAAAAGAAAATGCAGTGTTCATACTGTGAAATCAGATTTCACAATATGAGAGGCAGCCATAGGGGCATTCACTGTCCGTTCACCCTCAGACCTTGTCCAAAACTTTCCACTTCCTGCTCGGGAACTGTGTCACGACAATTGCCTGCCTCAGCTCCAGGGATTAAGGTTGGCGCCCCCGCTGATCCATCTACACCCTCTGACCCAGCTTCATCGTCATCTTCTTCCTGTTCCTCTTGGGTTGCTACTTCACCTTCTGCCTCACCTCCAGCTGCCCCAGAGCCGGGGCTGCCCTCTGTCAGCGGTGGGTGAGTTCTGAGAGGGTCCTTGCGATCTGGATACATCCTTTGCTCTAGGGTCTTGAAGTCAGGCTCAAAGGGGAGGGTTATCCCTGGTGCAGGGGCACCTAGTGTCAGGCCCAGACCCACAGCAGCACCTAAGCCCATCCCTGCACGGTAAACCTCCATACCATCAGGCAGCATGGACTTAATCTTTGGCAACCATCGCTTGCGGACACGCCTTGCATTTGTGCACATGTCAGCAGCAATCACATTCATTTCACTCTCCTTGAAGTTAGGGTTGAAATTTTGACAGTAGACTGCAAGAAATGAAAGACAACAAAGTCCTTGAAAACAAAATTAGCTGTTTTTAAAATTTTATCATCATATATTAGATGATGTGGGCAATAAACCTACGTTTGACAGCGTTGAGGACCCTGCTGTCCAGGGGTTTCCGACTGGGGTCACTCGTTGAAGAACGGATGCCTGTTCCACAGCTGTTGGCTAAAGTGTTTCTGCAGGGACACAGAGTCAACACCAGGGGGCAGAGTCAACAGCCGTCACATACAGAACAGGGGAAACACACACTCACACAGACAATAACTTATCACTTTGCATTACATGGTCACAGAGGGAGTGTAAAACTTGGTTTGTGACAATAAACAGCAGTAGTGTTGGAGTCATACACAAAATCTTACAGTAGGCCATGAAATCATAATACTAACTTGTCTGTTTAGTTTCATACCTTTATACTCACCTATCAAAGAATGTGGCTAGCAGGCGGCGGAGCAACACCTTGTGTTTGATACCGGCACACAGATGACAGTTCATTAGCTGGCCTCGGGTCATGAACACTTGTGTACCTGGTTTAAGATTAAAGAGACGATCTGGTGAGAAACTGCTCGTGTTACTTATAATCCGTTTCATGACATTCAGGATTCCAGGAGATCGTCGGTGGAACTTTGGACTATTAAAAACAATAAAAAAAAACAATTGAATTGGCCTTTATCGTTTTCGAATATTTCCACTCTGTTCCATTCAGTTAAATTCCAATCTTGAAATAGAGCAAGATTTTTGATGGCTTACTGACAAAAACTTGAACCTGCATGTATCATCACTTTCTGCTGAGTCCATATGTGGAGTACACCATATAGGGGTTCACAATACAGCACCAAACCGACTTCTTATGAGAACGCGTCTGAAACGCCAGGCCCACAAAAAAATGTGCCAGTCAACCACCAGAAATGGAACCGTCCCGTAAACCTTCAACTACACAAATGCATTTTATTAGCATAAAGTCAGGACTGAGGTCTGAGACAAGACTGAACACGACAGCCCTCTACCATAAACTATTGCTGCTGCTTGTTCTCCTTTTCTCACACACCCACAGCAGTGGGAACCTTTAAGCTAAATAAACAGATACTTGTTCCAATGCCGTTCTTCACTGCTGCAAAGCAGAAAAACAAGTAACCCTTCATTTAAGATATCAAATCTTTCAAAACCCCTTCTCAGTCACACACACTCAATTGACTTATTCCGAATGCTGCTTTATCACTAACTGGCTACCACTCCCAAATGCGGTCGTTGTCCGAATAGGTGGTTGTCAGACACTGTACGTTTTTGTCTGAAAGCATTCATTGTTGAATGATTCAAACTTTGCTCTTCCCTTGTAAGAATTGCCGCCGACTGGTACCTATTCTTTTCAAAAGCCTTCTGTCAAATTGCCAAGAGTGATACATGACAGGATGATCAAAGTGTTCAGCTTTTGTTTCATCACACCAAAAAATCTTTTACCTCAAATGGTCTGTAAGAGCCTATTTGAAAAACACCGGGCAGGCTGTCATATCCTCTTTACTCCAGAGAGACTGTCTAGTCACTCTACCATAAAGACCTGATTGATGTGCACTGCAGATATGGTAGTCCTTCTGTCACAGTCTTCAATCCCTGCAGAGAATCTCTGCAGCTTTGTCTTGTCCCCTTCAGATCAATACAGTGACGTATGTCAAAACTACTGTGGCAGCCAATCAGAATCTGGTGGAACGTGGGTAGGATAATACTAAATTGCGTTTTCATTAAAGGGATGAGAATCCAACTGAATGTTAAACATATATGAGCCATCCCCCTCATGGGCTGAGAACAAACTAGTAATCAAACACAGGTTGCACACATGAGTGTCCTACATAAGAGGTGCACTGATGAGGGTCAATGGGTTGTGCCTTTTTGCTCTCGAAAAATACTTAATGTTAATAGTTTTTTCTTCTGCAATGCTGTAGTTCTCAGAGCTCTAGACAGTATTAGTTTAATCAAAATTTCAGAATTCTGAAGTATCTACATTTGCACTCAGACTGAGGTTTGATTACCACCTGAACCCCTTGCATACAAAGTCCTCGCTGCATGTGTGCATGTGATAAAAAGTGAGCAAGTAAATAAACGGTGAATACATTTGTTTGTTTATGTGTGCGCCTACCAGCTACCAGTTCCAGCTTCTCCCCAGGGTCCCCCTCAGTGTATAGCTTAGGGTGGCAGCGGTAGCCTATCTGGCTGATGAGGCTTGCGGGCAGTGCCACCAGGTCCCTGCGGATCAGCACACAGTTGCGATTCTCCAAGGCCAAGGGCATTGCTGTCATGTCTGTCTTGTCCTGGACTGATGAAAGCAAGCAAAAATAGAAAAAGTTCATAGAGCTTAAAAACAGACTAAGGGTTTGTGTTACAAAAATAAACGTGTATGAATTTATATTTTCAGTCTAGAAACTAGAAAAATCCATACCCTCGGTGCCCCCTTTTATGTAGAGGCCATACACCTATGTTAATAAAGCAGGTTTGTGTAAATCTCATACGATATTGTTGTGTTTCTTAAATGTTTCAAAGTATCGCAGATGTATCGCAGATAAGCCTCGATGTTGCATCAGCAACTGGAGTTTTAGAGGGGAACAAATCCAAAGCGCGTGTTGGGTTCTTCCTTACAAAATTGTTTCTGCTACCCACTTAGAAGGTTTGTGACAAGATACACATGCACATCACTTGTGTGCACACACATGCAAACTCACACTAACATAGAGAAGAGGAGAACATTATCCATTAATTATCAAACATATAGTACACAGAAAAGTAAAGATTAAGCCATTTTTGGACTCCCAGGTATACCTACACAAAGAAAACCCAATAATATTCATGCACACACGCACACACACACATCCCCACACCCACTCCTCAAATATCCCACAATGTCACCCTGGAGTGCTTTGCCTGATTGCAGATAGAGTGGATTTCATGAATTTCTGAAACTCTAGAATTTGACAAACATGTGGGATGTCTTTGAGCTGCAGGATGGTAAGAATGGTGGGAATTTGTGTGTGAGCACATCAACCACTGAATTTCAGTCTGTTTACATGTTAATGCAAACACAAGTGAATTTGTGCCTGCATGTATGAAGACAATGGAATTGCTATTATAGGGTGGTAGAAAATCCTGACATAAAGCTGCAGAGGGCCCGCAGTTTAAGCTGTGATAAGGAGTGTGTTGTTGGTCACGATGCACTCCAATCATAACACCGTGAAGCCAATGCGAGGACCCATACACACACACTGAAGTCAAAACTTTCTACTTTTTCATGATACACATACATGATTTATGAAAGGTTAAATGTTGCAACTGCTTTGAAATGAATGTGAAGTTTTATTTGAAGCACATTTCCCAACACATCTGTGCAGGGAGTATTCATTTTCTAAAGAATACTGCATTTATGGTTTTATGTTTATGGTTTATACTTCTGCATGTCACACCCCGTTTTACTTTTCTAACTGTGATATCAAATAAAGTTCCTCCGACTAAGTAATTCACTTAAATCTTAAAAGACTAGTAAGATAAAACTGATGCTGGTTCTCCATGTAGACCAAGAGGTAATAAATTGTATGTATGTATGTAGTATATTGTATGTATAAAGCATTAAATTACACAATACTCACTCCCATAGGGTATAGCTGAACGTCCATAGATATTACTATAGGTGTCCTCCGCTATTCCATCATAGGGCTCTTCTTCAAACTCCTCATCGTCATTCTGGTAGGACGTAGGACTGTCAGTGGTTGGCAGGCTGGATGCTCCAGGACTGGACCTTTCAACTCCTCCTGCTGTTCCACCACCACCACCACCCCCTTGAAGTTGGTAAGAAGGCATGCCAGGGATGGGGTTCCCGCCAGTGGTTGAGTAGAACAGTGAGCTGGCCCTCGCCAATCGACTTCCTAACTCCGAGGAAAAACTTTTGCTTTGAGTCGAGGGTATGGTGACGGGCGTTGGGTCAACCCCTTCTAGTTTAATCTTGCGTTGTGGCATGAGGAGGGACGGAGACCAGCCCGGGGTTCCCAAGAGGGCAGCCACGGCTAGTCCGTTACCATTATTACAAGGACTCTGCGGCTCAGATCCTGTTTCCTCTAAAGACCCTGCTGTTTGGGAGTCACAGTGAGGCGAGTTTGCCTTGAACATGAGGTCCATGCCTCTTTCAACTATATGCTGAATTTGGAGGTAGCCGGCTGTGTACATGACCACCAGCTGTTCGCTAGCTGCCATTGTTAGCTTCCCTGTGTAGCAGAAAGTGAGGATTTGCTCGAAACAAGCAGGTGTGACTGAGGAAGGCAACTCAAACTGGGTCTTGGTGGAGCTGCTGAAGAGGTCACGAAAGTAGAGGCTGCTTGCAGCCAAAACGGCCCGGTGGGCTTTGAAAGCTTGACCTGGTTGACAGGAAAAAACAGACAACAGCAAAAAGAAAGTTGAGTTGGATTTTTAAAAAAAGCATCTAGAATTATTTAGCACGTACAGTAAAATCTCCTACAGACTTACCTTTAACCAGGATGGATACATCGCAGTAGTGTCCCAGCAGGCGCTGCTCATTAAGGGAGCCCAGAACTGTGGCTCCAAAGTTCGGGATCTCCACATGGAGCAGCTGGGACATGATGGCCGCAAAGGAGGAAGATGGGGTTTTAGATATTCACTGCAGGCTCCACCACTGAGAGAGGCATCTATATGAGTGGGTATAGAGAAAGAAGAAAGCATGGAGAAGGCGTTGGAAAAAATCCTGTGATGAATAGAGGAATTAACGGAAAATTAATTAAAGATTTTATTATTTTTTTAAATATGCCACAGGGAGGGTGGAGAGGCGAGAGGGGAAAATTGAGATAATGAGAAAACAAGATTGGAGATAGAGTCGAGATACAGAGAGAGAATGAGAGTTGAGGGAGAAGTGAGAAGTGTGTGAAAGAGATGGATATGTAGAGATAGTGGGTGAGAGACTATCTCTCACCCACTATCTGAGACTGACTTGACTCCTCCTTAGAGAAAGGAGGAGTCAAGTCAGTCAACAGCCAAAAAAAAAGAAAAAGAATACTGTGCCTACTGTAGATTGGAACATTGTGAAACACTTCTTAACTACATGTTGTTTTACATGATTCAAATTCCCAGTACATTCATATCATGTACTTGACACATGAATACATTTCTCCTACAGAATGGATTTTGATGACCTGGTAGCCTTGACAACTTTCTTTCAGTGAGGAAACCACAACGAATGTAATCAGTTTATTCACAGTTTATGCTGACTCCACACCTTTGTCAGCATTTGTCCTCTTTCTAAACTGGAAAACAGAACAACCCAGGACATAAACGCAATTTCATATCAACTTTAAGCGGCTTTTTCCCTCCCAGTAACATTCTTCAGGCATATTTGTACCTTCTTTCCTGCGCTGAAACCCCCCCACCCCTACACATACACACACACACACGCACTGGTTTCATTATTAAGCAATGCTGCAGAATAGTTTCCAGGAATGCAAACTGAAAAAATTTCACCGCCTCTCATAAACACACACACATACACTCTCTCCCTCTCACTCTCCTTCTTCATGCATTCCATATTGACAGACATGCACACTGGATTACATTAAAAAAATGCACAGGCGCACACACACACATACCATTAAAGGCTGCATAAGGACATTAATGTGTACTCTGCCACACAAACTCTCACCTGAAAGACTTTCCTCTGCTAACAGTGTCTTACTCATGCACACCAGCAAGTAAAAAAAGCACTCACTGTTATCCCAGACCTTTCTGACCTGAGAAAGCCAGTCCTCTGGTTAAAACACACCATGGAGTCTTGGGCACACACAAACACACGAGGAGCAGTCAGGATCAGGACAGAGGAGGAGTAGTTTGAGATGGAAGGGGAGCAGTCTGATGTGCTCCGTCTGGTCGACTCTCTCCCTTCACTTAATATATCATTCCCACTGTCTCAGAGATGATCCTCTCTACTGCCTGACTTAACTGTCTGTCTTCCTCCAGTCTTGCTCGCTCTTCTTCTTCTTCTTCTTCTTCTATATCTATATCCTCCAAAGCCCCATTCTTTCTGCTAACTGTTCTAGTGCCGTCTCAAAGCCTCCCTCTGCCTTCCTGTCATTATCTCCATTTCTCCCCACTCTCTCTATTCTCCAAGGGTTCAATTCAACAAGTGCCGCTGTGGAGAGAGGGGGAGAGGGAGAGAGGTTGAAATAGAACAGGGAGAGAGAAAGAAAAGCAGAGCAGAGCGAATCAATGATGAAAGGAGTGGGAGGCTCGGTGTGTGAGTGTGTGTGCGCATGTGTCTGCGCGTGTGTGTCTGATCAATGCAGTATCTATACGTCGCAGGGAGTGGGAGGGAGAGAAAAACACAGGCTACAGTTACAGACAGAGACAGAGACTGGGTAGAGCTAGAGAGAGGCAGAGGAGAGAGGGAGGGAGGGGAGAGTTGAGACAGAGAAAGTCATTTGAGGACAGTACGAGAAGAGAAAGACAATGAGGTTGAAGCAACTTCTGCTCCATGCCGCTGGATTTAGATGCCTATATGGTCTAACCGAAGGAAAGATGGAGAACATCAAGGGAGAAATGAAAAAAGATCACTGATGTCATTGACATAGTTTATTAATTCCAAAATCGAAAAGTGAAACTTCTGAAATCCCTGTTTGATGCAAGTCTGGACAGAATGCGTCACACTAAACTGGAAACATTTATATTCTCGATGCAATAATCTTATCGCAATATGCTTGCAGAACGTTTTTTAAAAAAAAGGTCAAAAAGTGTTTTTATATATCTGAATATTCTTACAACCCCTCGGACACAGTACTCTAAGAAAAATGTTTCGCTTTATAAGCAAGTGTTGTGTATTTTCTCTGAATCATGCAAGGGCCACTCTGCCAAACACCTACTCATGAGAGGAGAGAAGTTCTGTCCTCATGCAAGATTATTTTGTATTTTCTACAAGAGTTGATAAATTAAATGAGTAATTCCCATCTCAACTGCGGTGGCTCTGCTTATTCAGGTGGCATTACCGTGCCTTCACTGTTTTGACCAGCACATGAAGTAGAATGCCTACCTAGATGTTATGTAATGTGAAGGAAGGAAGACAGGAGGCAGATGTCACAGACTGTGACGGGCGAGCACAGATAAAAGACAGCAGCTAGAAGAGAGCAAAACTTCCAGAAAGACACGTGTGGGAAGATAAGAGAGCAAATTTGCTTTGACAGATAAGTAATTGTATTTTATACAGAACATGCAGACTATACGTCTCATGTGATTCTTGAAAGTAAGAGCAAAAAAAACAAACACAAGATGCTGTCTGCCCTTTGGGTTGCAATTTGGTTAAAGGGACATGGAGACAGTACTTCTTAAATAAATGAAAAAGATGATATATGTAATTTTTGTACCTGAGCATATCCCCAGAAATTACCCAGTTATATTGCAAATCATTTTGAGCTAAACAAACTTCAAGAGTCGAAAGTTGTACAAAAAAAAAGCAAACTTTTACTTGTCAGTCACAGCAGAAATATGAAAGGGAGAACATCACAAAGCGTTGAAGAGAGTGAGTCAGACTTTGGTTTAGAAAGCTTTACCCCGGCAGTGTGATAACTGCACAGCACATATAGACACACATGAGTGAACACACACAAAGAGCACAGTCAAACGCAGGACACACAAATCCGCAAACACACTAATGCAAACAGACACACACACACTCTCTCCCTGTTCCCTTACACACATGGCAACACAGGCGGGTAAACTCCCTGTGCACACTCAGCAACAGACTCTGTGTATGCATGTGTGTCCCTCTGTGAACCTGCCACAGTACTTGTCCATCAATCTGTCCGTCAGTTATTGTGACTATTGTGTCCTTACATCGCCTCTTGCTTCTCCCCTCCTCCCGTTTTCTCCCTCTCCTTCCATTCTCCCTGCATACCACATACCCACTGTCTCTCTGCCAATTAATGCACACAGGGCTGCATTGCAGTGAGGTTGGCGCGTGCCACGGCAACAAGCACAGTACAGAGTCTACAGACACGCATGTACGTGCCAGCCGGGCAGAACGAGGGAGTGGGGGGGGTAGAGAGAGAAAGAGCAGAGGAGAGTGAACGGAGAATATGTTGAGTCAGGCAGACAGGATGGCGGTGTGCCACACTGCATATAGACACAGACGCACAGTCGTGGGTAAATGTGTGCATGAAGGAATATGAAATATGCATGTACATATAGATTGTGATTCTAGATGCAGACACACTCAGACATGTAAACGCCAAAAAGAACACGCATAGCATTTGAGCAGGAATTGCAGACTCCTCCTTCCTGCATTAAACATAGACTTTGCACGTCCATGATAAAAATTATATACGTGTGCGTATGTGTGTGTGCTTGCATGAACCTGCCTCTCTACTGTTCCGTTTGCATTTCCATGTCAAATTTCTCACATACCAAGGCGTGTTTTTATAATGATTGTTATATACCAGATAAAGGTCCAAGACCTTTATCACTGTATGGCAGGCGTGTGTTATGTGTGTGCGTGCGCATAGTGTGTGAGTTACTATGAGATTTTAATGCTGATCTGATTGCTGCGGTCGTCTTTATTGGAATGGGTTGCATCAATTTAATCTAGCCCTCATACCTACGCATGGTGTCATTAACTGTAGCGACACGTCCAGGCATATTTGAATAATATGAAGAAATGAAACAAATCACCAGATGGCACACACACACACACAGATTTAATTACTGGTTTTCCTGTAGGTACCTTCCAAATGACAATAGGGTAATTCAAGCATAAAACCATAAAAGTCATAAATGATTCATACATTTCACACTTTAAAGGGATACTTAAAATAAGTTCAGTCTTGAAGTTGTGTTGGTGGGTTGGTCTTCCATTGAGGGTTGCAGATGATGACAACAACAAAAAAACTAACTGAGACGAGATGACTGATCACTTACAATAAGTAAGATACAGCAACCCAAAAAAAGGGAAAGAAATGTTTTAACGTAAGTCGAATATGAAGAGCTCCGTTGTCCCTTTCAATCTCAATATGAACAGTCTCCTCGTTATAAATATTCAGATCCTGCAGTTGTTCTCATGTCTAAAGTGTACCAGACAACAGATTCTATCCACGTTGAGACGGAAACGCTCCCTGGCAACAGTCCTACCAATCGGGACCAAGCGGGTGTCTGCCTGAGTCTGTCTGAGTATCATTATGGGATGTTGAGAAAGAGAGAGACGGAGAGAGTGAGAGAGGCTGCTTATCACTGCTTATAATGCAACATCATTCTCTGTGTATAGACCCCGCTGGCTGAAGTTGTCTGCACATAGTCAGCATCAAAATCCTCTTTTCTAAAAAAAAAAGCAAAAGAGAGAAGAGTCTCGCTATGATTCATGCAGTTATGTAACAAATAGACAATTATTAAATGATTAGTTGTGGGCAGAATAACTAACTTTTTCTCCTGCATTTTTATTCTCTCAATAGGCACCCACAATGCAAGTCCTGGTCTGACCAGGAGAAAATGGCTGAATACCAGGTTGAGCTTAGAGCACAATGCTGCTTGCAGCAATATAATGATGACAAAGGGAATACAAAGTCACGTAATGAAATTCAATACTGGGCTGAATGTGAAAAACCCTATATTTTTGTTCATATATCAGATCAGTGCTTGATAATTCATTTATAGTGCTGATCCAGTTCTGTCCTGATTAAAACTATGCACCCTCTTAAGAGACCTCTGCACCTTTGAACCGGACTGTAAACTGACTGATTTGTTATATTAACATAACATTGACTCGGACGTTGTCCGTTAGCTTGCAACTTAAAGCTGCTATAACAATGACGTTTGATTAAACGACTATGTTGGAACAGTGTTGCAGTACGATAACACTGTTGAGTCACAGGTGGGAAGTTCCAGGGTCAAATCAAATAGGAGCCTTTCGTCTTCGCAAACTTTGAATTTTCTCCCTTGTTTCTCTGGATTCTCTCCGGATACTCCAGCTTCCTCCCAGAGTCCAAAAACACACAACATAGGTATATTGGTGACGCTGTATCACCCATGGGTATGAATGTGAGTGTGAATGAGTATTTGTTGTGTGTCAGCCCTGGTGTGAACTGGCTAATTGTCCAGGGTGTACCCCATCTCTCACTCAATGTCAGCTGGGATAGGGTCCAGCCCATCCTAGGACCCTGCACAAGTTAAGTAGTTACAGAGATGGATGGATGGAAGAAAGAAATTAAGTATAGGTGTGAAAGAGGTTGCTTTAGTGGCAGGAACAAAACGTTAAGTGGAGAGCACATGCCTCTGTACCTGCTCATATGCAGCGTGTGAGGTCAGACTATATAGACGCATACTGGTTTCCTTAATGCAAACAAAATCCAGCACAGTGCCAGCGTACTGCAGAGCTGTGCAAAGGTGTGTAAGTGTGTGTTTGTATGTAACAACTGTGAAACAATCTGAACGCAACTTTTTATTACTCAGATTTGCTACTTTGTTGTTGTTCACGCGACTCTGTTGGTTCATTCAACGTCTAACTCGCTCGACCAGAGCTGCTCTCCCTCGAGCAGGGGAAAAAGGGGCAGCTGGCAACTAAAAGTTACTCATCCTGAAAAAGTGAAAAACAATTTCTGTATCCGCCCAGTGTTTCTGATCCGCTCTAAAATTTCATGGATTCTTAATTGGCCCATTCCACATTCTCTCAAGTTTCATGATGCTCTAACCAGAAGTTTTTTATAATCCTGACAAGAGCAGCTAAGAGACAGATATTCTTCTAAGGAGTTGGTGTGCACCAAAGCCATAAATAAGATAAAAGGAGCTTGATTATTGGATTTAATTTGTCAGGTAGCCCAATACACGACTCACAATGAACTCCAATGTTTCTCTGCACGTGCTCGATTTCAGATTACCAAGTTAGCTTTATGTTTCACAACCTCTACATGGTCAGATAATGGGGAAGAGGACACGCTCCAAATAAACAAGGCGTTATTCATCACAGTTAGTTCAGAAAATGCTATGTGGATAGAGTTCAAACATTTAACGCCACAGAAGATCAAACTTGATTATTTTTGAAAAAGTGACAACCCAGCCAGTTTTTGTTGCTATACACAATTTGATTATCTGTAATTCAGAAAATCAAATTTGCAGTTTGATGCTGGGATAAGTAATAGATTTAATTCATCAAATGACTGAAATTACCAATTTACTACCAAGCCCTATTGCATTATTGCCTGCAGCTTTTGTAATTAGCAGTCACCTTTCATGCCCCCTAAATCCCAGTCAAAGGCTCATTTGTCAGTTGTGCAAACAATGAACTTCATCCATCTATTTTACAGAGCAGGGACGAGGCTTACATGCACAAACACATAAACATCTTGACATATGTATTATTTAAGTTAACCACAGATTTTATTTTTGCTGTGATATAGTAAGAAAAATTCCCTCCTCACAGTGGTAAGAGTTTTCAAACACAGATTTGCAGCAGTAAAGTCTTATGATGGTTGAAAAAAAAAAAGAAAAAGAAAGAACCCAATGACAGAGGACGAGCCGTTATATGTACGCACTTATGTTCAAGTTATCCTCTTAAGGCAAGGGCATTGCTATTAAACTCCAAGGGGCTGTAGGAAGTAAACAAACAAATCCTAGCAGCAGCTTCAACATCACACCTATGTGGTGACTAGCACACTGGGATGCCTGTGTAAGAACATAAACACGCCAACCCACTTATCCTTGGATACACATAATGACGGTCGGGAGTCCGGTTGAGAGTTGAATAGATAGATATAAAGGTGGGACGATTCAGTGACGGAGGTGAAAAAGAGAAGCGGGGGGAAAATAAGAGGATAGAACACAGACAAGAATAGGAAAAAGTTAACAAAGTCGAGGGAGAGGAGAGGAAATCACGTGTGGTGATTGATAAAGTTTAATCTCCAAAACGCAGCATTCATATTACCTGGTTGAAGGAACTCACTCCCAATATTTTTGCATTAATGTGGCATTGTTTTGTTTTTTTCAGGGCTTTGTGAATACAACAATCGGATCATTTAAATCAGATCTGGATAACTTTCGTATCCTCAGACCAGAAGTCATCTGGCCTTTTGAATATATGCACATGAGCTTTCGTCATTAGACAGTAACGACTGCATAATTTAAGAAATCAATCAGAGCGTAGTGTTGACAACAAAAATGCAGAAAGTCAGTCATTCTTGAACTGTTCATGGATGGCGCACAAATTGTTTGTCATTCTCATGAGCAAAACATCATGCAAATGTTCCTTACTGCCCTGTCTACTTCATCATAAATTACATTGTTTTTGTTGGTAATGCAAATGTACGTATGCATACGGTTTCAGACCAGAGGAACGCTACGTGTCACCAACAGAAGTTCTCTGACGACTCTGCAATCATCATGCTCATCACAGACAGGGATGAAAAGGAGTACAGAGGACTGACGCAGGACTTTGTGCGATGGTGCCAGTGGAACCACCTCCAGATCAAACGCGGGGAAAACCAAGGTACTGGTGGTGGACTACCGCAGGCGCATTTTATCCCCCCACCCACACCAGTGAACATCCAGGGAATGGACATTATTTGTACATCTTAAAAGTACCTTGGTGTTCACCTGAAAAACTAACTGGACGGGACTCACAACTCTACAGCACTTTACAAGAAGGGACAGAGCCAACTCTTATCTGCTGGAGTGCAGGGGGCGCTCCTGAAGACCTTCTATGACTCTGTGGTGGCGTCGGCCATCTTTTATGGAGTGGTTTGCTGGGGCAGCAGCATCTCGGCTGCTGACAGGAGGAAACTGGACAAACTGATCAGGAAGTCCAGCTCAGTCCTGGGATGTCCTCTGGACCCAGTGCCGGAGGTGGGAGAAAGGGGAATGATGGCCAAGCTGTCATCTCTCCGGGACAAGGTCTCCCCCCCCAAGTGTGTGAAGGAGCGATATAGCCGATCTCTCCTTCCTGCAGCAGTCAGACTCTAAATGCTAGTAGACCACACATACACACACACATACACACATGCCTCACTTGCACTTTACACTATGGGACAGTGTAATATTCAACGTGTCCACATTTCAAGTTGCACATTTAAGTCGATAAATATCGCCACTTGATTATTTGTTAGTGTATATGTTATTTATATATTATCATAGTTATTTTATATTGATTATTGTAATATTGTATATTGTAATATTTCTATTATAGTTCAATGTGTCCAGTATATTGTAATATTGTACTAGTATATTCTTTTAGTATTGTATAATATTTTAATATATTGTAATATTTCTAGAATATTTCCTTTATAGTGTAATATTTATATTATAGTGTAATACTGTAGTATAGTTTAATATTTATTGTATTTGCATTTTACTCTCTTATATTGCTTTTTGTGTGCTCTTTGCCGCTGTAACCCTGTAATAAAGGTTTATCTTATCTTATCTTATCTGGTCAGTTGTAATTATGAAGCTCAACCAGAGTTGCCGGATGGGAAATGTCGAACGATCATTCCAGAGTATTAAGATTACCGTTACTTGTGGAATTATGTGGATTATGGTGCGCATCTATTCTGAACTCTGCACCCTGTGGGCACCATCTTCACCGATAAAATATTACATATGTGTCACAGTTTCTATTCTTCATAATCTAACTCAATAGATAGAAAAAAATCGCCATCGAAGGCTCTGCTTGTGTGGACTTGCCACTCATGATAATGACATAGTGCTTGTGAAATCATGTTTCAATACAGCAAGATAAGTTGACTGGGAAGACATTACATGAGAAGATGCGTAAACATATACGGAGGGTTAATATACTGATTGTGTCGGCAAATGAATTAACTGACACGCCCATAAAAGCATGTCTCAGAAAAATCAAAATGGAGAAATTATCATAAATCATGTGAGTTTTTTTTGCTAATCGATAGTACAGAGAGTGGAATCAGCATACAAAAATGATAGTTATCATTCATCCGACATGAGCAGAAATCAGTTTCTCAGAACGGAGCAATGAGGCTTGCAATGTGAAAGTAGGACCCAAGAAGAAGGAAAAGAAGAAAAAAAACTAACGGGCCAAAAGGTTTTGCACTACAAATCTTATTCTCATTCAAAAAATGATCATAACAAACAGTAACTTGTGTGGTGTAATTTCATTTCATGTCTTTTTTTGTCTGTTTGCGACAGCATGGCAATAGAAAAAAACCATGTGATATCAGAAAAACTAAATTATCACAGGAGACAGTGTAAAGGACTTTTCCTTTTGTAATACTAAGGTCATATTGCCTTAGTGTTGGGGCCTACAGGTTATTCCAGTTTATAGTAACATGGAAGTATGACGTGATCTCATGCCCAGGACTAATGCAAGACTAAGAGATTTCAAACACTGACTCAAGAAAGAAAATTCCCCCATTTTCCAACTTCTAAAAGCTATGCAAGCAGTACAGGAAGAAATGAAGGGCAGAGAGGTCTCTCACACAATAAATGCTTCAGTATCATTTGTACGTTAGGCTGCAGCATTTGCATGTGTAAACAATTGGATACAGCATACCCTGACTGCCATGTGATATTTCTTTCCTTGGGACAGTTACTTACGAATAAATCCTTTATACTGGCGTCGGCTTGCAGCTGCCATGTGACTGGTGGGTGTCCAAATTACAATACAGAACTGTACATTTTCCATGAGCCCAATGTTTCTGATTTCATGCTGGATCGCACAGATCTTCTGCCAGAGGCTTTTGAGGGGCTCATTTAGCCTCCCTTTATCCGTTTTTCATGGATGGCCACGACATCACTTAAAAAGGAAATACTGTAATATAGTTTTTCACTTTTAAGTGTATTGTTAGCGACAGAACGAAAATGGTCCATAAAAAAGGGGAGGTAGGTTTGTTTTGCTAGGTGAAGCCAGAAATTGGGGCCAGTATGAATTAGGGGTGGTTGCGATAACTTAGTATTGGTAATAATAATGATTTCTAAATACAGAATCTGTGTCCAAAGACACGGGTGTCCCCTTTACTGGAAAAATGTAATGTATGCCAATATGGATGGACAATAACCTCTTGGTGAATGTCAACAAATTAGGATGAAATCATCTAGATTATGCAAATTGAAGAAACCAATTATGAGGTATATTTAGAGCTCCTGCAAATATCTTGTCAAACCGAACTGTACTCAGCGGTTTTCGAGAAGATGTGGACGGAGGAAAACAGAACAGAACAGAACATAAGCGAAGGAGAGCTCAAATGTGCCAAAAATTTTAAAGCAGGAAAATATCAAACCAATTACGAGGCCCCTTAAGGGCCACTGCGAATGATGTGTAAAATTTCAGTGAGTGTTATGGAGAGGTTTTTGAGGAGGTGTGGATAAATGATAACGGTGGAATGGCATGAATATCCCATTAATGAGAGGTGCAGTGTGTAAAATCTATGCAGATCTCTTCGCTCTAATTAAATATTCATAACATCTTGTTATTAGCGAATAATCCGCTGAAAAAAAATCTTTAACGTTAGTTTAGAAAAAGCCTGTTGTATCTCCATAGAGATCAAATCATCTCCTATGGAGGCTGCCATGTTGTGCTGTCAATTTTGTACAGTAGACTCAATGAATATCAAATAAATTGGGTCTTTAGAGAGCTTTCCGCGGATATGTTGAAGAGGCAGGAAGACGATTAAGAAACGTTTGCCTCTAAATCCAGCGAGTATAAAGTCAAATGATAAATATGTTGTTGGCGGATAACTTGTATGTGTTTTGACAAACGGAGGATCTTGATTACATTTAGCTCAAGAAAAAGAAAATGAATAACTTTTGACTTCTTGCGAGCGACAACAGTCACCACGACAATGCTACCACAAAGTAATAAAGAATAAATAACTACATATAATTTTTTAAATATCTATCAGAACTAACTTCATCACTTGAGAAGCCACTACTGTAGATTACATCCTTTTGTCACTTGAAGGCACCCATAAATTCTTACATAGGGAGGGTTGAGCTGATGTGTAACATCATAAAGATCCAATCTGGAACGTAACCGCCAGATGCCACTAAATTGTACACACGCTACCTTTAAAAAGCAAATAAATGTAATGAATAAGTAAATTGAAGAAAGCAATTACAAGTAGCACACTTTTAGGGCCCCAATTTCATTGAATTCTGTCCAGAAATTTTTGAAATGTGGATAGATATATATATATATCTAGATATATATAGATATATATATATATATATATGATATACAGTTTTTATGAATTGTATTTTACGCAGCAGGCTTTGATGGTGAAACTGGAGGCAAATTTCTACGTTGTGGACAATAAAGTTTTCGGTTTTCATTATATTCATTAAATGTAATTGGTGTGTGCTTTGGTATGGTTATAATTACAGACACAGGGGGAAAAATGGAGAGAGAGTGGGTGGGTGGTGCAGTCCAGGACAGGAAAGAGTAAGTGTGTGGGTCTGAAAAAGAAAACTGAGAGGTAAAGAGATGTGAGATTGCTATAGTTTGTAAGGAAACTTTAATATAAATTGGAGAATGAATTAGAATTTAAATATAACCTATAACCCAGGAGTTGGGCCATAGTCACATTTATCGATCTGTAGGTTGTTAGCTCTTGCAAGTGCAATTCCAAGGCAGGTGACTCTAATGTGCTAAAACAGTGGATTTGTGCAGTTGCTTGCACTTTCAAGAGAACAGGGCCCTAAAAGATCTTTAAAATGACCTTCCTCTGGGGACAACAGGGCTTCGAGATGCTGCCTGCTTAGTGTCACTGACTGACACACAAGGATTAAAATTAGGTTAGATTTCACAGAATGCCTGCATATATGAGAGTTTAAGTGTATTAGTAGTGACACTCCCTATGCAATTGTTCCAAACATGATTACCACGGTGCATGAAAGTAAACACGGAGGGAACAAGATGAATCAGCATAAGAGTGAGAGCATATCTGCAGTAATATTGCAAATACGCAGTACACACCGCTGAAAAGACAGAGGGAATATCCCTTCATTTCTATAGGTATACAAAGAAGCGGATGGGGTGAGACTGAGAGTGTTTTCTTTTCTTTAATGCTGATCCTAAAATGAAAACAATGATCGAATAATTTTGTTTATTGATAATCGTAATCCTGCTATTGTCAGTCGCTAGGCAAAGTAATAAACCCTTGAGGATAACACTATCTTCATAATATTACTCTTGGATCATGAGCTACTAAAAACCAAAAGTTAAATCTCCATTTCTCACATGTATCTCTTAAGACCATAGAATGTCTTTCCCTTAACACCTGCAGTGCGGACAACAAAGTACAGCTGTATTAACTTATGTGACGCATTCTGTTATCTCTACATATATTTTATATGAGAATTTAATTATTTCCGAAGAATTTTTAATCCTCCAGTTCAAATGCTATCTTGATTGATTAGGGTTAGACAGTTTCTGAGAAAGGCACCATTTTTCCCCCGAGTGTTTTAAAAAAGGACAGCGATCATTTCTCATCGTTGTCAAAACGATTCTCATGGATCTTAAAAAAACTACTGAAATCACTGCAGTATGCATGCCAAGCCAGTAGATGGCAGTGTAACTTTTCAAAAATCAACACGACAGGGTAGCTACATTTCCCTACGAACTAACCGGATAGTCTGCCATCGTCACATTTTGGTTGTTGGCGTTCTATCTGCATGTGTTCACGAGGCGATGTGAGGCCATGTCATCACAGTTTTCACAAGAATTGTGTCAGTTCACACAGAAATAATAACAACTGCATTTTCAATGGATTACAGTCTGAAAGCAGTTTATTTGAAAACATTGTGTTGACAGAACGCTAAACAGTAGCAAAATATTAACGGTTTATTTAAAAGCAGTTGTAGGATAAATGGCCTCTTATTTAAACGAAAATGGCTTCTTCTATGTCATTTATCGCCTCTTCACTGAAGTATCGAGAGACTTTCTTTAACCAGAGCCGTCTTGAATTCCGTGATGCAGGTCATCTCAAATTACCTCTACGCTAAAGGATATTTGAAGGCTTTACGTTTTAAAAACATCTCTGGTCTACCTTGCTATTCAGCTAAATATAGGAAATCTTGCTGATATTTTCGGCAAGGTCGATGACATTCCCGTGCTTGCATACATGAGTGGCAACATAAAAAAATTTTTTTTAAAGGCATTTCAAGCCCTAGTCTCTTATTTAATTTATGCAGTCTCATAGGTATTCACATGTTTCAAAATGTGACAGGTTAAGTCTATTCAGGCGCGAACAACTAAAGATGGTGTTACACAGCTGCAGAGTGTGTCAATCAAAATCAAAAAGTGTCAATCAAATGGGGGCATGCACGGTGAGAGGAACATAAAAAATGAGGTTGCACTCGGACTACATTTCGCACCTTCAAAGTGCGAACACAGTGTTTAATTCTTCCTCAGCAGAACTGCTGCTTTTTTTTTTTCCCCCCCCATGAAGTATCATGGTGGATTCTATTGAGGGTGGTGGGACTTGATGACAAAGTAAGACTTTCCAACGTATTTAGCACTGTAGAAAAATGAGCGAGAGGAAAAGAGTAACACAGAAGTACAGAGAGGGTGGTGATATAGAGAGAATAAGTAGGCCATTTTGATCACGCTGCACTGTTGTTTCTGAGCCGAACGATCGGCATCGAGACATGCGTGATATCAGAGTAGCCCAAAATGACCGCCAGAGGAACCCAGTGCGATGCAAAAAAACGAGGACATATCCTTCAGCATCAGTTCCCCACTGTTTACAGACATACACAAATACACACCCACACAAAGACATACAGAAAGACAGCAGTGCCCACATTAACTGTACATTCTTCAATTAGAGCAGCACTGAATGTATTCATTTGATCTCCTATACAAGAATTGTAGGGGAACAGAATGTTGTTTGATTTCATGAGTAGGGTAGGTGAATCAAAAGAATGTCTCATGACATGCAGCTACAATTTCCCATGATAAAAATCATAATGTTGTCAGGGTTGCAATGTAACATAAAAGACGGTTTGTTTTTGGAGTGCACTGCAGTACATTCACATTCATTTGGATTGCATATACGACCCCCACGCACACATACTTCTTGTGACCTTAGAATCATTCACTCAGCACCAGACTAAACTAGAATACATGTGCTCAAATAACATGTCACCTTGTTTAACCTCCTCATTTGGGTTAAACACTGAAAAGGACCCTAGCTGACTAAGCCAGAACAAACAGCCAGAATTAAGAGGAAAGAAACGGGTCTTCACTCCGTAGCTATAGCATGTGGTAGTTCCACAAAAAAAAAACACCCACAAGTAGAAGACAGAAGTGTTTAAAATACAAATTTGGATAGCGTTTCCAGGAAGTGATTAGCTGTAATTCAAACTTCTATAGCTTGAAGTGCTTGCTCCTGCATGGTTGATCCTGTATAAAAGGTATGGTTGTAATAGTCGTCTTTAGCAGATAACAATAAGAGGCAGAAAATAGATAAAGATGGGGATTTTAAGATTATTTTAAGTTTCTGAAAGGTCATAGTGAATTAATGGCAGGGCTTCTGTACCAATACTGCTGATGGACTAGAAATGTAGGTAGAGCAGAGCGGTCTATGTTGTCTTTCATGAAGCTACAAAGGGGCTTTTAAATCGATAAAACTTTTAGATTTATTAAGGCAATAAATCTACAGATTAGGAAACACAATTTAATCAGAGTTGGACAGAAGTTAAATTGAAGATCAATTCCACATGCATTTTTGCACAGTAGAAATAAAGTTATGACCAGGAACCATTTAGTTTAACTTACTCTAATAACTAGACATAGTGGGAAAATAACAAGTTGGTAGGGAGATACTTGGCCTATCTACAGATTAATATACAACTTGTTTTAATCTAAATCTCAGCAAATAAAGTATATCATTTTTATTATTTTGAAATAACTGTACATACCGTACATGAGGAGATTATATAGTAGCTATGTATGTAACAATTATACTGATGTAACTGTTTCCATCAAAATACTGTTTTATTTCCATCAAAATAATCAAAAAACAAAATACAATGTCACTCATTGCATGCCTTTCACTGATGGCTGAACTATCGTCAGTTCTAAGATAAACAAGTCTTGGATCTGATCCAGAAGGCATATAATAAACCATATTTAAGTGGATATATTTGTGGAAAACTATTCAAAAGCTCTTTCATTTAGCTACACATTAAAAGGGAGTTCCGCCTCTAGTCACACATCTCAATAAATATATCCCACTGCAAGTGCATATTCTGATCCACCCAATAATGATCTGGATTTACAGCACACTATAAGCACTTCCACGTATCAGGAGTCTTTCAATGCAATTCATGAATTAGTTTCAAGGAAATTACGGAAAATGTCAAAAAAGGCCTCAAGTAGTAATGATTAGCACAATCACAACTAGAATATGTGTGTCCACGGACACAGACGCTACAGCAACGTTCAAGACTACACATGTGCTGATATGGAAGGACAATAATGAAAGCAAAAATAAATGAAAAATGGCTACGTTAAAACTTGCCAGAAAATGTCAAATTAAGCAAATTCAAGGCAAGTTTTCTTTGTATTGCACATTTCAAGGACAATTCAAATTCCTTCAAAAAACATATTTATAAGAAAAGCAATAAAACTACACTAAAAAAACACCATAAAAGCATTTAGAGATGAAGTGGCTTATGTAATAATGGTATAATTAATTGAAGAAAGAAGAATAGATGCACAAATTTTGGACCACTACAAAGAAGTTGTGAAACTTATGGAGGAGATGTGGATTGACTATTCTCTTTCCCTTTCATATGTGCGGACAGACAGACAGCGGGAACCCTATTGGACGGCATTAATACATCTTTGATTCATCGCCATGTTAATCTACATGAATATTTTATGATTTTTTTTTCATCCATACCACACAGCCCTTCACAAAATGTGGTTGAGAACAGTTCCCGCTAACAGACAAACAATGATGACAACTATACAGCAACAACACAGGGGCAAACAATATACAACATAGTGGACTTAAATTACATTTCAAGCCTCTGAAAATGTTAAAATCCCATAAGAATATCATGACATTTTTTCAAATGAGAACAGCTTTCACCTTCTGCAGGGAACACAAGTCTAATGAGAACACCAGGTATGCAATGCTGTGTTCTTGCAGTAATACTAACGCATGTCAGATGTGGAAGTGGGAAGGAGTTGGCGGTGGGTGGTGGGGGGTTTGTGTACTGAAAACTACCTGCCTCAGATTCCCATCTTTTTCCACAGGCCCCTACCAACCAGACATTATGCTACGCTGTGAGGACATGATGAGCACATACAGGACCGGTCAGAGCTGCAGGAAAAGGGTGTGTGTGTCCTATTTGCCCTCCTCACTTATTACTTTAAATGCACTAATTAGCAGACTTTGTTTACTGACAGGAGTCTTGAGAGAGAGCTGAAGTTTGCAGCAATTTAATTATGTGCAGCACGCTGAGAGAGGGCATGGACCACTGAGGTGGGCTGCAAGGAAAAATGCCTTTCTAAGGACTCTCTCTGCTTGTGGGTGTGTACGTGTGTGTGTGTGCGTGCGTGCATGATTCCTTGTGGCATCTTTATGTGTTTGTGAAAATGTGTATGAGTGTGAATATGCGCATTACTCATGTGTCATGCCCCAAATTACAGCTTTGACTTTTACAGTAAATTTAATGTCCCCTTGCTGAAGCTGTTTGGAAGTGAGAAGAAAAGTTTTCCAATGAAGAATGAAGCGCCTGCAAAGACGTGATTAAAAAGGATAATGTGAGCCCACACATTTTCATTTTCTCTAAAGAATGTTTATGTAAATAGCAATGATGTGATTGCCTTGAGCTGTGATGCACTTTAAGTATACTGTAATATAAAAATGGTGATCAAGTAAGCACCCCAGAGCTGGAAATCAAGTCAGGGTGATAAAACAAGAAGAAAGCAATTTGGAAGTCTCTAACAGTTTTTGAAAATGATCCTAATGCTTTTAACATTAACATGTGAAATAATTACATGTCATTTTTAAATTTCTAGTGCCGATGCCACAAAAACAAAAAAAAGGGAGCTAAATAGTATATTGCACAAAATCTAATTTTCCATCCAGTTTGAGAATGCGATCTCATGACCGTATCAGAAACACATCCTCGTCATACTTCTCAGGAACTTTGCAATTCTCAGCTACGGCTACATGCTCCTATTCACACTGAAAAATACTTGGAACAATCAAATGTGCACAAGCACAGGCACAGGCTCCCTTTCTTTTCTTTTCTTTTCTTTTTTTTCTACTGAAGCACAAATGCACAGACATACACAATCCCAAACGCACACTCACACAAACACAGGCTCGGCATTCATACCATGTGATCTTGCTAGGCATTATGCCAACGGCCAAACATGTCACTTACCAGAAATCTCTCTGAGACATAGCAAGACAGAAAGAGAGAAGGATTGGGCATGTTTGCCAGTTTGTGAGAGCTTTTCAAGTGTAAGTACAGAACATACACTGGCAGGAAGAATTCTAACTGCTACAGTTTGCTGCAATATACCGTGGCGTGGGGGCTGTCGAGAAGGGGGAAAAAAAAGGCACGTGATATTTGAGATCTAAAGTGCAATTGTTCTGAGGAACATGCCATGTTTACAGTTCATTGTCTCAATTCTTGGAAGGCTTCCTGAAAAGCATGTAGCGAGCCAAAGTGTCACAAATCACATTTCAGGATTCCTGTTGGCTTTTGCTGATCTTCCCCCTTCATTTCATTTGGGCCCTCATTATTTTCCCACATTTGTGCATTTCACAAAGTGCTTTCATTAATTGCACATGTACACAATAAATGACAATAAAGCAGGACAATTTAAAGCTCTCAGTATCAGGACCTTAGATCATTGACTAGATTGGTATATCTTGGAGGACTACAAACCACCGGATGAATATAATATATAATTTTAAAGCCACAAAAAATGTTGTTGTTTTTATATCCCTTCTGTTTTGTCTTATCCTCAGATCTGTTTTCAATACATGAGGCCAAAGACACAAAAGCTAGTAGCAAATCCAAAGGAAAAATAAATATGCTGTATTCAATTTTTATTCCATTTTTTGGATTTTTCCTTTCTTATTATGGTCTTGGGCTTCGTTTGTCTTCTGTGTCTACCTTTTTCATGCCCACACCAAAGAGAGAAAATCTGGTTGCTCTTGTCCATACAAATGTATTGGTCTGTCCACATCTCCTAAAAAACACACGCATGAATTGAAGCTAGAGATTTCCTAATCAGCTCCTTCAATTGTTTAATTTTACATTTTAAGCACATTAGAACTTAGGTTATTTTCATGTCACTTCACTCACATTCACCTATAATAAAGGTTGTTGTGGTGTATTGACTGACAGCACAAGTAGCGGGGGCATCTGTCACCTTAAATAGAATTTTTAAAAATGTTTTAACATTCAAAATCACTATGAATTTTGAATAAACACTATATAAATAAAGTAATTTTTATTTTGCAGATTTAGGGAATATACAGGAAGCAGACTCGAGTTGCTTATCTTCTCATTAAAGTTACTAAACTAGATCACGGTGGTTTACCAATAGCGGAATTAGGTTTTTCTTGAAAACCATAAAACTAAATCATATTATTATTAGGCTATTGGTTTTGGCAACAATTATATAATTGGAAGCTGAGCTGCCTTTGAAGATATTTTCAAGTGTTGTTTGGTTCTACATTTAAATTATAATAATATTAACGGTAAAGTGTGTTACATACAAAGATCTCCCGTTTTCACGCCAAAAACCACTATCGCTCCAAATAGACACCTTTACATACAGTTTACACGTTTATATTCTAAAAAGACAAGTAAACAGATGATCTCCCTTTTTCTCTTGTCATTGGGAAAACATTCCTTACCAGTTATTTTGTAGCATAACTGGAAGATAGACCAGTAGAACCACAATGACTTGGTTGAAAATTAGTTTCTATAAGCAAATTAATCTATAACTAGAGCTTCCAGATTCAAACGTAGCATTTGGATTTGACCAAGTCCATGACAACTAGGCCCTGCAACTTTGTTTGCTTTTCATCTGTATGTTAGGAGTTGAGAATTGTTTTTGCCCATAACCTCATACACGGAGATGAATGGTTGAATTAATCATCTTCGTCCATGCAAAAGTGAGTCATATGAGCACATTCAAACCTTTTAGATGATTGAAGGGGCATTCATACTGACAAAAAAAATCAACAGACCATGCTTTCTTTCTTCTCTGATTCATCAGTACATTAAACCGTGAAGTAGAAAGCACTCGGAGAGTGCAAACCTATGCCAAGGCACAACAGCAACCAAGGTAGATATTATTGTGATCACCTCTGCGATATGACAAAAGCTACCTGAAGGAAAGAATTTCATGCCGATTCATCCATAAATTTATGTGTTATTAACAAAATCTCCTAAAGTGCCTCTAACAATGGTTAAGAAAACATTATTGACATCGCATCATTGGCTTGTAACATAACCTCACCAGAATTAAGTCATAACTGAGTCATGTGTAGGATATAGCAAAACCTATTTCTGGGTAAAATTTCATACAAATTGGTCTATCAGGTTTTCCATAATCTTGCTAACAAACAGACAAACAAAGGTAAAAACATAACCGCCCTAGCGGAGGACATAGAAGCTATGCAAAAAATGACGCAAGAGGAAACACTATAACTACAAAAAGCGTTCAGAGAGCGCAAACCTCCGCCAAGGACCAAAACCTACCTCTAAACCAACTTTGTTTCTTCCTCTCTCATTCTCTTCTTGTTCTCTGCAAGTTGTTTTATTATCTGCCCCACACTCCTAGACTTTGAGCAGGGCATTTTGTTTAAGAGTGTACACGATGTATTTTTAAGATGCAGACTTGAACAGACTTTGTTGCATCATTTCCTGTTCCTCTGCAGTATAAAGCATCAAAGGAACAAGGCCCAACGGTATCAAAGGTTAAGGAATAATTCATGTAGCTTTCTCCATTAATAACTGAGATATTGCCAGCCTCTAAATCTACTGACACCTCCAACAACGCCAACAAACTCTGTGGGTCACTCTAAAATGCTCTGTAGCCGCCCGTCTCCAACTTCAGTGTCTCTGTTCAACCCACTGAGATTCCAGCTCCAACCCCAAAGAAACATCAGTGGCATTAAAGGAACAAAGCCATCAATAACGGACACAGTTTCAAGAAAGCGCCTCGCCGTACTGTGACGTCACTATTACAAATAGCTTATTATTTTATTTAAAATGCTGCAAAACATGTAACACCGCCTAAATCGAATCATCTGTAGGATTTGCTAAAGGCTACATTTTGGTACAATTTCATGCAAATCCTTCTATTGGATTTTCTGTAATCTTGCTAATAGACTGATGGACTGACGGACAAATTAATGGGGGAAAACGTAAACTCCTTCCATGCCGGAAGTAAAAACAGTTGCATGCTGGCTAAACAGTTGCATGCTGGCTAAACAGTTGCATGCTGGCTAAACAGAAGCGATGTCTTCATCGTTGTCACCATCACTTACACCGTAACAATGAATAAAACATTACATTTATTTAACTTAGTTATGTCAATCAGTCCCACAAAAGGAGAGTGAATAATTGGGGAAAATTTAATTTAGAAATGATGTTGCCTATACTAAACAGTTATGTTGAATTTACTATACATAATTTTATATTTCTAAAGCCTTTTACTATTACATTAATGCAATTAAACTCTATTGGTTTAACGGTTGAAGCTGCAACTATTTAGTTTGACAAAATACAGTACAGTTATGTAAAAAGGGTCCAGGTTTCATTTACCGAACACATTTGTCTTGCATTTACCAAACGCAGTAATGTTAACTTCAATAAACGTTACGTTGTATTTACTGAGCAAAATGATGTTGGCTGTACTAAACGCTGTCATGCTGACTTGACTAGAAAAAAATTAAGTGATTCCAAAGTATTTTAATGTTTCCTGAATGCAATTAAACTCTGCAAATTCCATCCATCTTTTGTTTTTAAGACTGTATTATCAGAAACTATCACGTATCGAACAACAGAAGTACTTATTCGTCAAGAAAATTAAGATGATATTTACTTAGCTTCAAAAATATTGTCGTTTCTATCTCAAATTGCTGTGATATTGTGCAATGTCTTGGCAGATATCAGCACCGCATCTCCGTGGCTGAACATTCAGACGAAAGGCATTTCTTCACTTTTAATCTCGCAAATTTCAGCTCTCTTAACATAACCAACAGGCCTGAACACACAAGCAGCAGTTTTTCTTCTCCTTGGGGTTCCACTAAAGCAGGCTCTGTGCTACAAAAAAAAGTCAGCACAAGAAGGAGTAATGTATAAGAATACGATGCATGAGGGGTGCCCTGTGTCACGTACCATAAGTAATGACTCACTGCCGTCTTAGGAAAGGAAACTCATGCACATGTAAACAGACTCCCAACAAGGGTATACACACTCATCTAGTTCAAAGAAAAAAAACACCGACCTTAAGTGCAGACAAAAAGCAAATGATGCAGGTACTAAAGAAGGTATCTGGGTTTTAAATGGGTATAGGTCTTGTTATAATACAAAATATGGTAGAGATTTAAAATATTAGCATCATGCCTACCTTGTATCTCTTACACAGCTCAAGTGGAAGTTTATGAAAGTTGTAACCTGAGGGTTGTTTTAAGTGTATCTTTCCATTTGTTGAGACAACATCAACTCTTCTAAATTTATGGGTCTGTCAAGGGATGAGGGAGGGCTCTCTCAGTCTTTGCATATTCTCTCTTTCAGGCCCATTCCGTTATTATCCGCATCAGTTATATTTCAAACGGTTGTCGTTCTCTCTCCTTGACACTCCCCGCATGCAATTAGCCCCGGGCCCCCTTGTGGAATGCTGTATAGAGCGAGGCCTATGGAGGAAGGGCATCCCGGGACACAGCAAGAGTGCACTCGCACACATGCTAACACAGTCACTGACACACGCAAACACGCACACACCGACAAATACAGCTGTTGAGAGCCATCACAGCCCTTTGGCAGACGCCCAAGTCAAAGAGAGTGGTGTTGGGAGGCCTCCGTTTAGAGAGAAAGAGAGAAAAAAAAGGGTCCTGCATTTTCCATGTATGTTGTGTTAAACTTGGCAGTGCAAGTCACATTACCCCAAACTGACTTCCAAGTATTAGGGGAGAGGGGTGTCATAATCTACCTTGATAAAAGCTGTCTTTGTATTGAATGACAGGTACACCTAAGGATATGT
Organism: Lophius americanus; assembly: GCA_037951165.1. NCBI lineage: Eukaryota > Metazoa > Chordata > Actinopteri > Lophiiformes > Lophiidae > Lophius > Lophius americanus. The sequence goes on from JBBDHG010000057.1 coordinate 1,842,260, forward strand.
ACTGACTCAGTCATCAAAAAGAGAGACCAGTACATCTAATGAATTGCAGCCACTGACAGCAAAAACAAATGGGGATTCCCAACTATCAAATGTTAAAGACTTTTTACAGGACAAAATTATTAAGTATTCAAAATGTTATTTTAAGCTCAAATTTGTGTGAGACCAGAGGGTTACACACGGGTTTGTTACCCACACTCAGTGTAAAGATAAGATCAAGACCTTAACCAACTTGCAAATATGTAAACAAGATTTCTTTCTGTCGTGTACATTTGAGGAAAAAAAAAAACACATAGCTTGACGATAGACTATAAGATCAAAGGCATTTGAGAGGGAAGGAAAGTAACAGGAAATGAAGAAAAATGCCACAAGGTACAAGCTGGCTCGCCGCACACTGTACCCATGGATACACAAAGGAGAAAAGGGTTGTACTGTATGTATAGTCAGATGACTCCGGCAGGGTTCAGGTAAGGTAAACATGGCCGCAACTGATACTACAGCACACAACAGAAGGCTCAAGTACTAGCAACCAAACATATTTCTTACTTTAGTTCACTGTAATATTGTCATCAACCTGAAGGTCTTAAACTCATTTAATAAAAATAATTAAATATTTAACTTTGATTACATACTATTTATTCATAATCCAAAAATTTCAATTTTATCCAAATATAAGCCACATTTAAAATAACTAATGTTTATATAATACAATTTATTTTATAGAGTTTTTTTTCATGTTTCAAAATTTTTCTTTTCATTTTGTTTACAGTCCAACACTCATCCGCACTTGTTATATAGGTGTCGTGTAAACTGAAAACAGTAAGCCGAATTATTTCGGGTAAAACAGTCCTGACAGCAATCATGCAACATATAGACATACACAGATGCATTATGGGTGGAGATTCTTTTTTCTTTTTTTTTAATCATTGTGACGCAAGGGTATCTTACCACTTTCTCCACTCATACACTACAATCTAAAAGGCAGCCATATTTCCTATGGTATTTAAAAGTGCTGCCAGACATTAAACTACAATTAAGGCTGATAAACCTACAATTAGCATCAGATCTGATTACATTTTTCCACTGTGTGAATCACCTACCAACACACTCTAGGTACAATCTGTAGGTTTCTTGCAAGAATCCGCGAAAAGTTGAACTTAAGCTGGTATTTTGGATTAAATTCATTCCCCTATAATGTCGGGCTGTGCAACATTCTGGAAGGAAGGAAGAAGTGGCGCGGGGATAATGCATGGTAAAAAACTATGCGTCATACAGATCGGGCTGTGAACATAAAGCCAAAGACAGAGGGGGATATTTACCCGACGTGTCGCTTTTCCATAAACTGTGGCTGTCAGCTGGAGCTCAGGAGATGGGCTCTCTCTCCTGTGATCACCTCTAAAGTTTTCGGAGTGTAACAAAAAGCAGGCCCCGGTCTCCCCCTCGTCCGCTGGCTCACTCTATATCACTATCGTCCTATCTTAGCCGCTCGTCCCCCATCTCTTTCTATCCCTCTCTCTATATCTATCGCTCTCTCTCTCTCTCTCTCTGATCCTTTGCAGGAAGTGATCGCTGCTCACATGAACAGTATAGCCTGCAGCCTGACATCATGCACCACACGGTAAAGAGTTGCTTTTTAAAGACACAGACATTTTTGCGCGGATCTGTCAGCTTTTTACTGTGCAGTGTCCCACCGCAGATCGGTCACACCGTGCTGCCTTCACGGACACATGAACTCGCTGCACTCTGAAGGCTTAAAGGTGCAGACTGCGGAAGGGGATATAATTCCAGCAGCAGTAAACTACAAACACCGTGTGTTATAAAAGACAACATGTGGAAGCACGTTTCTAGCCACAAGCTCGATCGACGTGCATGCGCTCCCTAATGAAATTTACTTGTTACCTCACGTGTCCTTTCAGTGGTGACAAGTCGGGCTTCATGCTGCGCATGTGTGCTGTTCTGCTAAATTATAAGCGCCAGCTGCTGGCGTTGTTACCTCAATTCAACTTTTCTTTACTGCAGACACATGACAGAGCCCCAGCCCATACAACGCAGCCACAGGGACTGCAGGATACAACCCCTTAGCAGTTTCCCATCGACATGGAATTCAACATTTTAAAATTGTCACTCGGCAGCAGTATTAAAATACACTGGTGGGAGGAAAGTATGTACAACCCTAATTGTATATTAGATTTGTTGGAGAAAACAAAAAAAATTATCAGCTGATCTCACGATCATTAAGAAAGAAAATACACTATTATAACCATGAAGCCAAAATAACACCGACATTTCTTGTTCCCTTGGTTCCAGTCAGTGTCCCTGAATATTGTGTACAGTTGTGGATAATTTAATTAGATCCTTTACTATAATAAAAGTTTTCTTCTTCTACTTTTGGCTGTTTCCTTTAGGGGTCGCCACAGTGCATCATTTGTTTCCATCTTACCCTGTCCTCCGCTTCTTCCTCTGTCCCACCGACCAACTGCATGTCCTCTCTCACCTTAGCCAGAAACCTCCTCTTTGGTCTTCCCCTTTTTCTCCTGCCTTGAAGAAATAGGAGAATCCACCAATAATTCCTCTATCCCTCCTCTTTACGTGTCCAAACCATCTCAATCTGGCCTCTCTTACTTTGTGTCCAAGACATCTTGCCTGGGTTGTCCTTCCGATACTCATTTCTAATCTCATCCAAGCTCGTCACTTCCAAAGAAAATCTTAATCTTAACATTTTCTGTCTCTAAACCATACAGCAGAGCTGGTCTTACAACCATCTTGTAAACCTTTCCCTTCGCTATTGCTGTGACTCTTATTCCAGCTGCTCCCTGCTCTCACTATAGATCACAATTTCATCCTCAAACATCATAGTCCATGGAGACTCCTACCTGACCTGATCTGAAAGCCTGTCCATCACTATATAGCAAACAAGAAGGGGCTCAGAGCCAATCTTTGGTACAGTCCCACCTCCATCTTGAACCAATTTGTCCCTTCTACAACACACCTTACTGTCATACGGCTCTCACACATACAACTCTCTAACATACTTCTCTGTCACTCCAGACCTCCTCACCCAAGAACACAATTCTCTTTCTCCGCTCTCTGTCGTACACTTTCTCTAAATCCACAAAGACACAATACAACTTCCTTTGACTTTCTCAGTCCCCCTGTCCAAACTCTCGTACTATGCCCTAAAGACTTTGTCGAAGTGCGCACTTGTGTGACGTAGAGGAAATGTGCACTTAGAGGCATTAGTGCTCAAGGGACTGCAGTATTTGTTCGCAGAATTAGGACAGGTCGGTTTACGCCAGGTACCAACGTGACTTCTGTTTGGATTACCTAGGAGGCTGAACATGGTGCTGGCCACGGCTGCCGCACTGTTCACAGTACTGCTTCTGTGACATTGGGAAAATGTTTGCGTATGTTGATATTTAACATGTCTTTGTACTGTATTATAGGATATTTGTTTCAGCAGTTGTGCATATCCACACACATTAAGGTTACGTTAAAGTTAGTTAAGCTGGCAACACCAGTGCGAGCCGCAACATCATGACCGTCATTGTCTAATCAAAATCATTTGAATTTAAACTTAAAAATAAATGTATTGTCATTTCGGTCCGATGTCAGATGTTGCTCGTGCCTGTCCTGACTCCCTGCACTGTTGAGCTATTTGTAACGCCACAACAGTATAGGGGTTCTGGGTTATAGCCTTGGGTGAAGTGCGGTCCGACTAGTGGGAAGGGTGCATTATGGACACATGAGGGCACTACTGAGCACAACTGGAAAACAAAATTGAGAATTGGGACACCCTATTTTCTTGCACCCCTCAGCGAGAGTGCGCAATTGAGGGGCACAAGAGTGCAAGAACTGGGACAAGGCCTAAACTTCTCCATCAGTACTCTCAAAGCAAAGATTACATCTGTAGTGTTCTTTCCATACTGTCGCTAACAAATTTTCACTTCTTTTCTTAATACAGCTTCCACTACTCTTTCCCAGATCTTCATTGTGTGGCTCATCAGCTTCTTACCTCTATTAAAATAATCAACTACAAAGTGAAATACTTACAATCTTTTTCCCTTTGGGATGTAGTTGAGTGGAATTAAAAGTTTGGCGAACATAAAATGGATATAGTCAAGTCTAAATATCTCAGTTTTGTTATTCAGAACAGTACTTGAGTAAAATATATATTTTTCAATTTATTAAATTTTTTTATATCATATTTACTTAATATCTTTAATGTTTTTTTGAGTATGCACTTTTATTAAACATATTACGTGTACTTTCTTATAATTTTTAACAGCAAATTAAAATTGAAGGCAAACAAATTTGTACATGTAAACCTGTTTTCTAAGTGTACATTTGTAAATAAAAACTTTGAACGTGAATCAGTGGGTGGGATAAAATAATCTAGCCGCCACTGGCCACTTATCTGCCAACGGCTGAGGCCCAAGTTCGAAAATGGCATAGCAAAAGTCAGTTGACTATACTTCTCTTATAACATGATCTGTATGAATAATCTTGGTATCATAGTAAAGGAAACACTTGTGAGATTGATTTAGATCAGTATAGATATACTGTGTATATGCTTTCACTTCTGCCTGATGACAAGATGACATGATTTCTTAAAATGAACATCCGCTGTGAAATATATGATGTTGCAGCGCAAAATCTCCCGCAAACCATAGCACAGTATCTGAACATTTCATCTATGATGCTAATAGATTGAAGAAGGGCAAAACAACCAGGTTTAAGTGTAGACGTTCTGATACGGCATCTACAATTTTGTTTTGGCCCCATCATTTGCGTCATTGCAGATTTCTCAGTTACCAACTGTAAAACTTTAATTTCATATATATGTCACAATAGCTATTCATTCCATTTTAAACTCTTTGGGACATTTGGTTCTGAACAACAACAAATGGGCAAAATAAGGAACTAAGTGAGTTTTACAATGGCCAAATTGTATATGGCTATACATTTGGCTCAGAGCATCTCCAAAACTATAATTCTCGTTGGGTGTTGCCGATCTGCCAGCGACGTGCCATCAGGGGAAGCAGCATGAAAAGTAAAAAAACGAATAATGATAAAAATAAAAATAAATATTAATAGTTGTCTATACTGATGCGTGCTATAATGTCATTTCTGTTTGATTCCAATCATTTCATTGGTTTTTAATAACCTGTTTAAATCGAGAGGAGACATGGAGGTGAGGCAGCGGTGAGCTGAGCCTCATCTCATATTGCGCAGTCCCTCACAAACGGGGTTGAGCACGTGTCTTTTGCCTTCTCACTGTTTGTCACAAATGTAACTTTTGTAGAAACTTTTATTATATGTCCCCACTTTCCATAGAAAAGGTCATGTCTTTCAGGTATGTGTATAACATATTTAGTCTTGCTGCTCAGACATAAAACCCTAATGCAAAAGCACGATGTGAGCAAGCCAGTACCCCTGCCTCACTGTAGGGGGGCGTGCTGAGCCTACAGGTTTATGTTTGTTCTGCTGTGGCTCGTCTTCTGGGGAAGGACAAAATCAGAGTCAAATTCACTACAGTAGTCATTTTTTTTATGTTTTGTTCTGGCTTTGAAAATGTAAGATACTATTTCCAAGCCAACCCAGGACAATCAATTAAATGTCAAATTTTAACAATGAACCGATACTTTTTTCTCTATTATTTATTTTGTAGATAATTGAAAATATTTTGTAAACCTGACTCTGAAAGGGTGAGCGCCTCACCTGCCACGAACCCACTACACATCACTGCGATGTGCAGTAGTATCCATCGAAGTGGGCTAAGGAAGGAACAATACCCATGAATGCACAAGGCATTCATTGATGCACATGAGGAGAGAATGCTCACTCATATTGTCTGATCCCACAGAAGAGCTGCAAACGGCTATACAAATATCAGGAAATATATTCATATAGAAAGGTGTCCAAACAAACCAGTCCACTGCAGAGCATCAGTGGCAAGAGAGGGACCTACAGAATATTAGATGGTTGTAATGTTATGGCTAATATGTGTAAGAATAGATTTACTAGCTAAATATTGAAGATTTTCGTACATATTCAACACCAAATTTGATTTTTTAATCACCAATGCAATTTCAAAATGATTCAGGCCCCTGGATAGAATCTCTCATATAAGTAAACATTTGCAAATCAGATGTTGCTGAAACACTGAGCCAGCTTTTTCAGACTAGCAGACTCCCAAAGTTTTTTTCTGTTAAGGCCTGAATTTACATAAGGGCCCCATGCCCAAACTTGCAAAACAATCACCGCTGTTTACCCGAAAGCAAAAGAAAAGTCGTTCCTCCTACTGTCCAAACCATTTAGATAAGTTTCAGAAGTTTTGGAACGATGTTTTGTCCAGCAAAGAAACAATACTGTAACTTTTAGGACGTATGCATCGTCAGAAGAATGAAGCACAGGCTGGAAGCAACACCCAACGAAGAGTGAAGCCTGCCATGTTGAGTTGGCGCTCTGTGGCCGCACCTACTCCAGACACCGAGAAACTGCAACTCGTAGAGAGTAAGATTGATTCCATCATGTATCGGAAAATCCTGGAGGATTGCCATCTGTAAGAAAGCTGAAGACTTGGGCGTCATTGGACATTCCAGTGTTCCCAAGCAAACTTCAAACTCCATCAAGGCCTACGTTCACAGAAGTCTTGGGACATTTTAGAGTGGATGTCGAGGTTGCTTGACCTGAATCCAATAGAAAATGTCTAGGTGAATTAAAGAAGATAAATTTCAGCAAATAAACCCAGGAACATTACCGAACTGGGGGCCTTAGAAGAGGAATGGGCTGATTCCTCAAAGACTCTGCCCGAAGCAGGTGTTTGGCTATGCAACAAGGCTGCAGCAGAACCAACCGGGGATTAAAGACTTTTGAGACTGTAGTAGTCAGTAATAGTGTCATTTAGTGTTATATTGGAGGAAAATACTTGCCATATGTGCTGAGCTAATTAAATTGTTTTTGTTTGATTTGATTTATTGCAAACAGCTGATAAATAGTATATTCTGCCAAAACACGTAGTAAATAATGAATTTGACACCTGTATTACCACACTGACATGTAGTCTCATTCATTATGCAAACTGATTCCATAAATTGAGAATGAACTCTGTGTAACATTAATAAAACAATGTGGTAATATGTTAATAAAAATCTGGATAAGGAAATAGTCCAATTGATTGATAACAACATATCTCTGGACAAGCAAGCAATTTTACGGTTTCACCATCTATAGTCTATAATCAAAACATGCAGAGAATCTGGATAAATCTTAAGGACAAACGTGACGACCCATGGCCTTTGATTCCAAAGACGCCATTGTAAAACAACATTAAGTATATTTTTACATGGGCTGTAGTATACTTTGTCAGTAAACAAAGTTCGGCATTGCATCTCGCCTGCAAAGTTCAAGCCATATATCAACAATATCCAACTAAGCCTATGCTATCATCCCTGATTCCAAAAGCAAGGGTTTATGCCTGAAATGTCCCTAGCCCCCTGTGTTGTACAAACATCCCTCTGATCAAGCTCCTCAAATTAAATGGGAAGTTACTGTATGTCAACAGTATTTTTCATTAAAAAGCTCACCGAAATGGGTAAAATACAATCTATTAGAAGAAAATATGACGCAGATGAGCTATAACTCATCGAGTTGACTGATATGCAACATCTGGACTAAATCGTACCAACAGTTAAGATTTTATGTCTGAAAAAACAATGTTTTAAAAAAGCTCACCCTGATGTACACAAGATAGATCTCCTCGAGTCGATTCATGTCAATCTGTGATAATTTACCGGTATTATTATATCCCCCAAAAGTCGGGGGGGAGATAAGGGAATTGTCACCCTCGGCGCCTGCCAGTGGTCCTTTGAACTAACGCGATGACTCACAAACTATTTTTGGATAATTTTCACATTTTATACCAGTATAGACCTTAGTTTGAGAAAAAAATGGATTGTCTTTGGGAAAGTTCGGTTGTATATTTCTGACACTATGGAGCTTTATCTCCAAATGTTTTCATGAAAAATCCGTTTTTAATTTTTATTAAAAAAAAGTTATTAATTTCCTGACCGCTGATCCGATTTAGTCAAAATTTTTATTCTAATAGTTCATATTTTACTCACTAGGGGGAGCTTTTTAATGAGAAATACGGTTTTTCAGACATAACTTCACGTTTAACTGGAGAAGTTCAATCAGGGGAATTGCATGTACGACACCACAGGTGGGGAATTTTTAGGAATACCCCTTGATTTCAGGGAGACCATTTTATCAGTTACTGTGATTTTTGTACTGTACGTGGCAATCAACTGAAATGCTTAATAGCATGCGATAATTTACTGTAATTCTCTCTGGTGTGTGATCAGTTCTACAATATGTGATTATTAACTTTCATTATATATGTTAAATATAATGTTTTTTGCGATTAACTGAATAAGGCTGTTAAATGCAATATACTACAGTGATATATTACCGTTAATTTTTTTTGTAAGTGTAATTTTTAACTGAATACACATTTTATTTGTAAAATGGTAGTTTTCTATTCATAAACACAGTAAATTACTGCAACATTTTACAGTTTAAATATTGAGATACCCTGCTATATTTGAACATTTATGTTATGAATAAATAGGCAATATCCTGTACATTGCTCTACTGTTCATTGTTTTTATTATATCAAACGTTGTGACGGTACTGAACCGTCTGTACATCTCTAATTTTGTATTTGTGAGTGAAAGTGGTCACATGTGAAACCCACTTTCCTTCAGATGCAGTTTAACTGCATCGTGGTAGGAAATGACTCCAATTTATCGGTTTACAGTACCCTTTTTGTACCTATTAATATGTGTGTATGATATTCCTAGGGGAATATCATGTGTCTATGCTCGGTGGTGAGTTTATAATAACCTCATTGTACGTTGTTTCACGCCATTAGTGCAAACACATTGTCATATTCACAAGGAAATTAAATATGTTCTGTGTTCAGCTCTTATTTGTGGAGTGGAAAATTTTGCATTATGGAAGCTGAGATGGTATGTTTATAAAGCAATCCTTAGTGATTCACAGCAAACAAATTGTTTGACTTATATTTAAATTGATGCCATATCATCCTGTGAAACCTTTATTTTTCAGGGCTCAAAATCTGAGCTGGGACACATTCATCAACCCTGACCCAGCGTGGTTGATCATAAAGGAACAAGACAAAAAACGACTAGTCATTCATGCTTAGCAGATAACTTCACCTTTTCCGACAAAAAGGAGAAATGAAAATGTCCATGATATGACTTGATTGTCATGTGTGCCCTAGTGCACTACACTGACATCAGGAATAAATCAATGGCCCCAAGCTCTCCTCTGGTGTAACTGAGCTACTCAGAGTCTAAGGAATATGATGCTGATCGCCAGAACAAAAGCTTATAGTTCACCTCTGATTATCCATTTATAGCCCGCGGCCATGTAATAATAATAATAATAATAATAATACATTTAATTTATAACGCACTTTACATTTGGAACAAATCTCAAAGTGCTACAAAGTAAAAGCAGATAAAAGCATCAATAAAAACTAAAATATTAACTATATAAAAACATGACCAAAAAGTACTGGTGAGTGAGGAGAGAGATCTTATAATCAATCCTGGTGGAGATGGGAAGCCAATAAAGGGAATGAAGAACGGGGGTGTTCGTGTTTAGACTCTCATCAGGATCCTTGCAGCACTGTTTTGAACACACTGAAGTCTTTAAAGACTTTTATCAGGGATCCCGATGAGAAGTGTGTTACAGTAATCCAGTCTGGAGGAGACAAACGCCTGGACCATTGTGAGTGAAGAACGGAGTTTGGAAATATTTTCTGAGACGATGAAAAGTGATTCCACAGATGTGTTGAAAAAAAAAAATGATTACGGACAACAAATGACTGCCCATAGCGGAGGCCTCTCTACTGTAAATGCAAATACTCAAATTAATTAATAGGAATGATTAGTGAAAACTTAAAATTTGTTTAGGATTTAAACTGTCTCATAATACTGCCATAATTTCCCATTAGTTTAAAGTGATTGTAAATAAAGTTACATATCTAAAATGATAAATTCAGATATACTTCAATCGCTACTGTCACACAGCAAAAAATTGGAGTTAACTTACGTATAAATTGAATTTAACTGTTATCAAAAAGTACATGCACCATCTTTACTTTTTAAGATGTCTGATAACTTCTTTTGGTTTACAGCTTAATCATTCATGATACCATGATGCTTCTTGTTACCGCCTGTTTACCTTTGAAATGTTCCAAAAAGTTGTTTTTTTTTAAAACCTTAGAACATATCAGTCTTTCAATTCACTTGTCCCAATTAGCTTTTTCGCAGAATGCATATTTTTACAAAATCAAAAAAATGTCCAGGATGTAAAACCTTGAGTTATAGCTAACAACTGTTTACTGCTGTATAAACTAACATTAGCACTGTTTAGCATGCTAACGTTAGCACTTAGCCTAATCCTTCACTGTCATGAACAGCATTCTCACAGCATTAGCATGGCTCTAGACCTGCTTCATAAATTCCAACAATGGTTTGTCAGAAAGGATTAGCAGCTTAATTCATTCTGATTTGATATATATACTGCATCCCAACTCAAATTATTATTATTTTTAAATGTTTCAGAAACATTTAAATGTTTCACAAACAAGTATATATATTTTGAGTTGTCCACAATTATGCAAAACGTTGAATGTGAAGGTTGAGAAATGATTTGGGGCAATAAATTAATGAATAAAACCATCACCTACATGCTGATTAATTGTTCCTTTAACGTTGAAGATGTACCTTCATCTCAAAACCCTCTCATCCTATCATCAAATTGTTGTACATTATAGCAAATGTAAGGAATTCAAAATCTCACAATTACAACATGGTCTGTGTTAAAGCCTTATGTATTTATTTTAGCGCAATAAACTCTACCTTTATCAGTAGTGGAGGAAGTATTCAGATCATCTAATGAACAAAAGTATTACTAACATGATATAAAGCTAGAAAAGTCAAGAAAACGTACTTGAAATCAATAAAAGTAGGAACCAAAGAAAGATGTGACTATAAATACAGTATACTATTGTATAATGTATAAATATATATTAAGGGAAACAATTAAATCACAAACCGGATATCGATGAATGACATATTCAAGCTTAAATCTTTGACATACATTGTGTTATTCGTTTTAAACAAAATTATATAAGAACAGTCAAGGGAAACTAAAATTATGAACCCATTGAGGGCGGGATTCCAAATCACACCTGAAATCAAAGTGACAAACTGAAATCACAGGCTGATCCAACAGGTGTGAATTTCATCACAACAAATCTATATGATGGGACTGAAGACGGGGTCGTGGGGAATCTCCTCCCAAAACTGGATCAGAGTATCAGTTAGCTCCAGGACAGTCGGATGCACCGATAAATAACATCCCGGAGGTTCTCAGGTAGATTCAGGTGTGGGGTACATGAGGTCCAGTCACTGGCATCAATAACTTTGTCGTCCAGGACCGGCCTACACACCACACACTTACCAAGTGAGGCCGGGCTTCAGGATTAACCCAGGGTGTATTACACCAGCATAAGGTCTGACAATGGGTCCAAGGAATTTCATCCTGGTACCTAACAGCAGTCGGGGTGACGTTGGCTAACACATGGGGGTCTGTGTGACCCTCCAAGGATCTGCCAGACCATCACAGACCCAACACCCAACCGTTTCTGATGGATGATGTTTGGGGTAGCATAGGCCATCTGTCACACAAACTCAGTTTGAACCTGCTCTCATCTGTGAAGAGAACGGGGCCCCAATGGGGAAACTACCGATTCTGCTGTTCTCTGGTGAACATCTATGCAGCTACTGGGCTTCGGAGCACAGTTCCCACTAGAGGACCTTGGACCCTCAAAGACTGTTTCATAACACCAGGAGCCCACTGGAGGTCAATAGGGCTCTGGCAGTGCTCCTCCTGTTGCCACGGCCACAAAGGGACAGATTCCCCGGTCTTGCTGCTGGGTTGTTGTCCTACGGTCCTGTCCAACTCTCCTCATCTCCTCCAGGACTAAATGTGCAACCTAAATGGACTGCAGGTACATCATCTTGCTACCAGTAGTGACAAGCACACTAGCAAAATATAAAAAACAAGAGAAAAATCAGTCGGGAATGATGAGGAGAGAGAGAGATGGTCTGTGGCCACAACCTGCAGAACCAGAACTTTTATGGGGGTTGTCTTGCTGTTCCTTCTCCTTGTCACTTTTTGTCATTTTTGTTTCCATTTAGTAATGTGCTGATTATTTTCTTCATCAATCAAATGTATGTTAAAATTCAGAAAACGGGACATCTTCACAATTCTTCTTTCCAAAATGCAACATTATTAAAACAAAAGCCCTGAGGAGTCGGCTTAACCCCCCCGGTCCCCACATAACAGAACAATAGAAATGCATGCATGAATACAATCTCTTTGAATTGAGGTGTCAGTATTAAAATATCAAAATCATGATTATGAAAATTACATATTCATGTAAAAAATTGTAATTACAAGATATGCTCTAGAAGAAAGAATTTAACTTTTTTGAGGCTATCATGGAAAAAAAAAACTAAATTATAATTTGTGATTCGAAAATGTTTTTTGATGTTCCTTCTATATGTGTACATTTGATCAAAAAATTTAGTTTTCAAGAATTGCTTAAAAAATAACTCCACTATTTTGACAGATATGTATAACAGTAACCATGAAAACGCTAAAAAAAATATGGTTAAAGGAAATGTTCATGAACAATACTGAAGTTTTTACCATTGTTATGCTGGGCAGTGTCATGCTACGTCTTGTTCTGTCTGATGATTGCATTGGTAGAAGATGGCAAAAAGAGAAGTATTTCAAGAAAGCTCTGGACTAATTGTGCACTTGACCTAAAGATGATCTTAATTTGAACTGTTACAGACTCTTATGACACAGCCAGACGCACGTACGTTTTAAGGGTGGAAAGAATTTCAACTACAGAAAACTTGGTGAATTATTTTACAAAATAATTGGTGTTTTATCACATTCTGCCTCACAAAAGCACATTACACATACCGTTGGCAACATGTTTTTGGTCGCTTTGTCCAATAATAAGTAACTGTAAATCACCTTCACCTCTTAAACATGATATTGTGTTTACATACAACATCATTGAAAGTATCACCGCCTGAGAATGATGCCACACTTTTGTTTTACGTTTGGCACAAATAAATAACTGGCACCACACAGCAGTGATGCACAGCTGGTCTGTATTCCACGCCACACTGACACTCACATATCCCATTATTGAAAGAAAATCAGTTTGTTGTGATGTTGCCTTTTCACGGTTGTTATAGTGTTTACAAATGCAGGATCCACCTTGTATCTTGACTCTCAGGCCTCACTCTCATTTTAATATTCAGGAACCAGGTGTTTGTGTCTGAATTATACTGGGCAGGACCTGCACCAACCAAAAATGTTTTTTTCCAACTCAGACACTTGTGACACACAGTGCATTCTGGGACGTAACACTACACTGATGTAAAATTCACGTCATATTACGGCTACATATCCACAAACACCATGAAGCACCAGCCAAGTCCCCCCACGAGAAACATGGTGATCTGCATGCTGTAGATGATCAGGTCATTGAGCACCCCAAACTCCAGGCGCCTGTGCCCCAACAGCAGCAGGATCACAGACAGCTTGTACTGCAGCCGCAGGAGAACACGGACGCTGACGTACTGCAGGAAGAAGAGAGCGGAGAGAGCAACCCAGAGCAGAGACGTCAGCAGACTGCAGCCAAAGTAGAGGAGGAAACGCAGGAAGCTGTACAGAAAGCGAGAACGCAGGTAGATGTCAAAGTTATTGTACTTGGTCCTCACTAGCTTAGAAGCATGCGTTGACCCACAGGCCGAGTGCATGCAGCTGGTGTGGGGGCCATGGAAACTGCGCACCCGCCTCGGAATGGGGATCACAGGCATGGATGGGCAACTGGAGCCCAGCAGGATGCACTGGTGTTACAGGAGGACAGTCTGTACTGTCTGTGCTGTTTCTGTGTAGACAGTCAATGTCATTTGCTTGTGGAGCAGAAAAGGGCTCTTGCAGGAGCCCAGGTATGACATCTAGCTGCTGGTAGTGTCTGTTTAGTCTCAGCAAGGGCTTCCTCTTCCAATGTAAAGAAGGTCCTGTAAAGAAATGACACTCATTATGTTTGCTTTTGGTACATCTCCAAGAATGTGATACAAAAACACTGGCGCACAACTAGATCGTGAAAAGCAGACATTTGCCGATACACTGTGTTAATTTTTGGGTTTCTATACACTGTAAGAGATATAAGTCCAGGCTTTAATGATCTAAATCATAGCGGGTAGATAATATGTGCTGCTCAGAGAGGAACTTGAATTAATTTTACGGGTCTAAACCAAAGTGATCTTACAGAGCCACCGCTGATCTTACATGAAAGATTACGACGTCCTCCTCCTGCTTCCAGTTTAGAAGAAGCGGGTGTTTGATTGTCAGATGTGCTTCATATCACATTAGCAACACTCATCTCTTACATAAACAAAAGGGATTTGTTTTCTTGGCAGAATAGATGAGGCTGCTAACGCAAGCCGGTGCTTGTTGGTCATGTCGCAAAATAAACGAGTCATCCTCCTGTGACGACCGTTCGACGTTTAAAGGGGAAGTGCTCCCGTTTAAAGGGGAAGTGATCCCAAAAAGAAGAGGATGGTTTCACTTCTTCAGCATTCATTAGTGCAAGGAGCACTAATGAATCATTCAACCCCTATTGAATATCAGGTTAATGTACCATAATTATTTTATTTAATCGATCAGCTGTTTGAAACGGTCCGTTTAAAGAGCTCAACACATAATATAATTATTATTATTTGCATTCAACACAAAATCTAGTTTTAATAACGGCTGCAGTCTCATATCTATCCCCTTCCTGAATAATATTGAAAATTAGATATTTAAAAAACACACTTTATAGACTTATTTACTAGGTCAGATTTCTGGGGCGGCACTAGCAAAACCTTTATTTTTTAAAATCTTTAACCATTTTTGGATTTGATTGTGGGGTGTGCTTCAGATCATTGTCCTGCTGGATAGTCCACCTATGGCCAACTATAAGTTTTCCTGGCAGATGTTTAGCTATTCATCCAACATATCATGGTATTTGATCGAGTACATGGTACCATCTATTTTAAAAAGATGTCCGTGGCCTCCGGAAAAAAAACAGCCCCACAGCAGTAGAAATCCACTACCAGACTTCACAGTGAGTATGAAGTACTTTTCCATATGGCTGTATTCCTTGCTGCATCACACCCATCTTTGACGCTTTTAGCCAAAAAGCCCTAATTTGGTCTCATATCAATAATCAATATCTGTTACTGAAACACCATTGAAAGTCCTGATGGTGATTGGTAAACTGTAGGTGCTCTAGCTGGTGTGTGAATGACAGCAGTGGCTTTTTCTTTCTACCCTCCAAAACAAATTGTGTTGGTGAAGGTGTTGTCTAATGGTGGTTAGCTGAATATTCTGACTCTAAGATAGAACTGACCTCTGCAATTTTCTTGCTGTAATCCTTGGAGAGTCTTTTGCCGGTCAAACCATCCTTTTTACAGTGTGTGGGGTCAGTTTCCCAACACGTCCTCCACTCGGCTGATTTTTTAAATTTTTTTTGGTTTTTACATCTCCAATCTCTATGAACTTGTTGATTATTGATTTAAATGTTTCAACTGACATTTTGTAAAACTCTTTATTTGCTGTAGTGCAGTATTTTCTAGTTTTGGAATGTACACGTCATACATTCAATAATAAATCTAGATCTAAAATTCTAATAAATCAAGTTGTGTCGACTCTAAATTATGTTAAATGCAACGTATCAACATTACTAGGATGGTAATAACTGATTTGTATGCAACCAACGTAACTCTATTAGACAGCTGCAACATTGGCCACAACTAAGTTAACTAATTTGAATATATAAGTTCAACACAATACTGTTTCTTTATCTTTACTCAGCTGTATTGATTAATAACTTAACTACATTAAGTTAGACCAATGAAATTATATTATTTAGCTATGTTTAAAATTTTCTTAAATGTTTAATGTGTTAACTTGAAGTGGACTTACTTAACTTGATTACGTCAGCAATTTCCACAAAGTGCTGTTAAGTAACTTCAAATTAAACGGTTGTACAAAAAAAAAAAGTTTCAATACAGAAACAAAACATAACACTCTGTAAGATCATCCTATGTCTGCAGTGTCAGTGTCCTGTGAGGTGAAACAGATATTTGTTTTTTCTCAGACACATCTTCAGAAGTGTGTGATACATAAACGTGATCGATTTATGGGTCGGCCAAATGATAACATCTCAGCAATCTGTTACCGAGACTAATGGCAGCAGGTAAACATAAATAATTATAAATGCACTCAAAAATAAATAAAAAATAATAAGTTAATTAAAGTTTACTACAGTCCAGCACTATGTCTCTGCACTTGGAGTTAAAAGTGTATTATGCATAATTAGAAAAAACCTTTTAATTTTAATCAAACACATAAAGCCGTCACTGATGCATTAATGATTGCACTTTGTTTAAAGGTTGGGTTTAGAAATAAAATCTATAGCCTGACAATCTGAGTAGTTGCCAGATTCTCAAGTCAGCTCTGGCCTTACAGTTTAAGTTTACTACACAAGCTCTCAGTATCTTAGATTCTCAAGTCGTTGAGAACATCCAGTAATAAATACACAAACAAAATTAGCTATACAGTGATACTTCACACCTTAGGGTGTTATATTGGTCTGGAATGAATTTCATCAGTCCAGGAGATACCTTTGTTATCTATCCTGCTTCTGTTATCTGGTTTTAAGCTCATGTTGTTGCATTTCTTGGAAGAGCTTCAGTATCCTTATTTGAGTTATCTTAGTTTATCTTTGTAATCAATGTGAGCAACACCCAAAGAGTTTTGAGAAATAGAGGAGGTTGTTCATTTTTAATATTAGAGGCCCAATGTTATGAATGTAAAGAGATTTGCCACAGAGACCATGAACATCATATGCCAAACAATTCAGCTGCAACTCTGCAACATCAATTCACCCTGTAAGATGTTTCCTGTCTTTACTGATGGTTTTTGGACTACTTTGAGACCTCAACATGCTGTTTATTTTTTTCTGCTTATCTTCTTTGGTAACTACTTTGAGCAGTGATCTTAAAATGAGCTTCACTAAAAAAAAAATACTCTGAAGGTTATCCTTGACTGTCAGTTTATAAAGAGCAGGCTACCTCTCAAGGATGAATGACGCTGCCACAGCAGGACGAGACGCAGTTTGATCAAAGATAAGGCATCTGAATAACATACATGTCGGATTCTTTTTCATGAGAATTTAAAATATACAAGAATGGATTTCCTCCTTCAGTCGGGGAAAACTTGTGAAGAGCAGAAACTTGTTCAAAAAAGTTCTAGATGGGGAGAAAGTCAAAGGATGTTTACAATCTGAATGCTCAAGCGTTTGAATTTAAGCACATACTTGACCTTATGAGGACACAGATCTTTTGTCCGACACGGATCAGCTGTGTCTTAATCACATGAGTCGGCCTATTTGCAGGGCTCATCAAACGTAACAATGAAATGTTTGAATATAGCTGGTGTATCATTTTTTCCAAACGAACCATCATTTGGAGATGTTTTTAAACATAAGTCTATGATAATAATCAGTGCTAAATAATGTGTAATGTTCTCTGCAGCTATCATTTTTTGTATTTATTGTATTCATTGCATTTTGATTCATTGGTGACCATCGCTTTAATGAAGTTATCCTTGTTGGGTGTTTGTCTTGAGGATGAGCCCACTGGAGAAAGCATTTTGATTTTTCACCACTGGAGGGAAGTGTTTGCTCAGCTTTCACTGCTTTCCAATCCAGTTATTGGGAAGAGAGCACACCCATGGGCATGGTACCAAGCTATCCCCCCTCCGCCTTCCTTCCTTCTTCTTACAAAAGCATATTTGAATAAAATCCAGCTCTTACATTATAGCTACCTATGATAAATGAGCACACTCCGCCATTACAGTTGGAAATGCCATCATGCCATGTTCAGATCCTGCATGTCCATTCACCTGGTTAATGACTGCCTCCCGACTGTGGTAGCTCCTCTGACTCACTATTATCAAGATAAATGGTGTCAATATAGTGGAGGTTGGTGATAGTACATGTAAATATCCTATTGAAGGATATGTGCTGATTCCAATCATGCATTATGACAATTTATTATTAACTCATATTTTTTGCTTCCAAAACATGCAGACCTTAGTAGCATTGCCTCGTCTCCTCAGTCAGACAAAATACAATACCTGGAGGTATAAAATTCTTTCCAAGTCTGACAATCTCTTACGATTGGTGCTTTAAATGTGTCATTACCAAGGCTGCCGCCTTATTCACTAACAAACCCTAGACACTCAAATCAACTCTGGGCTTCCAGCCTTGTGGGTTGGACATGCAGTCAACATCTATCCACCACCCACCCCGTCAAAAACCATGACCATGGTGACCCCGGGCATGTCTAGTGTACGCAAGATTAAAGGGGCAAAATGTCAAAATCCTCTTTGACTCCTCCAAATACTCTTGGGGCTAAATCAATTAATTCATTAACTAAGTGGAGGTCACAGCCAATAGTTGAGCTAAAACAAATTAAATCAATTATTCTGGCTAATAAGGTGAGAGAGAGTTTAATTACTGAAAGTTTAATCAAAGCCATGTTTGCGCTGTGCTGTGTTATGAAGCAGCCCGATAGATCTCAGAGAGAAAGATCCATTAGGCATGTCAGTCGAAACTTTGGCCACTTATTTGAAAATATATGCGCATACCCAGTCCTACCTTCTCTGCTTCGGCTTTTGTTCTTTTTAAAAGTTATTTAATAGCTGTTGCAGAGGAGTATGATGCACGTGGTTGCTAATCGGTCCCCTGGCCCAAAAACGTTCTATTGAGGCCTCAAAAAGAGAAAGAGGGTTAAAATTAAAAGATGGTGAAAAGGCCTAGCGCTGATCCACAGAATGGCTTCATGTGAAGAGGATGGCAAGCTTTAAATTAAGTAGCCAATTCAAATAATTACAATAAAAAATTATGTAGCTAGTACAGTCAGACCGTTGCTACAAAATTTCTTTTCTAAATAAAATTGAATCTTTAACGACATCGCCCAGAGCTTGTTCAACATGTTGATGGGATTGGGATTCCCTTAGTTCTCGTTGGGCCTTTGTGCATGTGTGTCTGTAAAAGCGCGCACATCTGTGTGTGTTTAATTAATCCGTCAAGTCATCTGTTATCATTAAAACGTGCTCCTGTTGCACCGCACAAGAATTCCTCTGGCCAGATGTTCTCAACTATAAACATCTCAAGTTTTGCTGACTGCTTTGCATAAATCAAACAAAAACACAAACTTTAAATGTGTAATGAAAAAAAAATATTCCTTTAGATGCATTACACCATGGAATAATGCATAAATTTTGAATACAAGCAAGATGATTTTCATTTCAGCAATTCACTTTTTCCACACAGATTTTGGCAATAAATAATAAAGTCTTCACTAAAACGGTTAACAGGCAAAATGAATGCAGATGTTTCAGAAATGTTTCCTCTATCTATTCTTGTCCGGGTTCTGTCCTCAGCCACATATGGCTGGATTGGGTCTGGCAAGCATTAATCCTCAACTGACGATGGATTATCTACTGATGTGAAAACCTCTGTATGGGTGGACTTTGAAATGGGGGGGGGGGAGTTTTGGGTGGGCACTCTGAGACCCAAAAATGGTTAGACTGCTGTCAAAGGTGCAGCAGGACAGGAGATGAGAGAGATAGTGAGAGTTAAAGTAGTCAGAATCTGGTTTCTTTTGTATATTCTTCGTACCGGCTCATAAGAAAACATGCGTGAATGAAGGCTTTGTGTGTTCATGTGATTAACGTGCATGAAGATAATCATGAGATCTTTTGATACGTGTCCACGCTTAACATTTAGCAGATGACACAATACTGTTATGATTCAAACAACCCATAGAAAAAAAGTATTAAAGTTAGAAGTAGAAAAACAGATGCATCTTTCATTTCACAAGGGACGATTATTTATTGGTCACACATCAGGAAAATGTCCAAAGACAAGATAGTACATCAACCGGCACCATTGGGATTGGAACCCAGCATCTCCTGTTGGCTAGATTGGCATTTTCAATAACTGAGCTATGGCACCAGATAAATAGTTTTAATTAGTATAACTTTAAATTACCAGCTAAGACAGTTGTTAAAAACGATAATTCTTTTCTTACTCATTATCAGCCTTAATGAGACCAAGTTGAGGCCTCAGTTTTGTGTTTTGCATATCTTGCATGTAGACCCATTTCTATCAATATACACTCATTAATATGCAGGGATGATTTAGAGGACAGTGGAGACTGGGGGATTAAACCTGATACAGTCCTTACTGGGGGGAGTTTGAAGAAAGAGGAGGTTGACATCAACAAGCCCTGATTTATGGTGGTGAGCAGATGGCAGAGAAATTGCTCCGTTTGGAAAAAAAAAAAGGAGAGAGAGAGAGAGAGAGAGAGAAAACTGATTGTTTTATAGAAAGGGTGCTTAGATGGGGTTACCCCTAAACTAGCAGGTGAAACTTACTATTTCACCTGCTACTTATTAATGTTAGAAAAGAAAAAACAGGTGAGGTTCCTGGATTAACACCAGGCATGGCAATTTATTTAAAGCAATGTTGTTGAATCCTTTAGTTTTTATTTATCGAGTATTTTACAGTTCTTTTGAGTTCTTCAGACAACAGCTGTGTTTCTGATAAGCAAATGGAACACAATAGCTGTATCCTTCGAAGGAAGTAGTCTACAAAGACGTGGTCTACGGTGAATTTGATCTACTCTTCCGTTCCTTATCCTCGTTGGACCCTGGACCTTGCTTGTCATCCAGCAATTTTTGAGAGCTGGATTTGATTTACTTGTCAGTGAAAAACTTAATAGTGTAACTAAAATGTGCTGTAAGTACCACTGTTTCAGATACTTCAGCAGTAGGAATTGTAAAAGGGATGTAGTGAGAAATGTCTATACGCCAATTGGCCTTAACAATACAACCACTGCCAGATCACCTGAAGTTGATGTGTTTGGAGTGGGCCAGGTTGTGATAGCTAGATGACTGAGTCAGAGTATTACCAGAACTGCAGGTCTGACTGGTTGTCTGCACTAATAAACACTTACCAAAAATGGTCTAAGGAAAGACAACTGGTGAACTGGCAACAGTTTCATGGGTGCCTGAGGCTCAAAGGTGTGTTGTCTGGTCCCACAGAAGAGAGCTGTTTTGTTGGGAAAAAAGGAACTCCACATAATATTAAGTAGGTGTTTTTTATTTTTTATGGCTGATCAGTTTAGTCTATTAATTTACATAATTGAGATATCTGATTTGCTCAGGAGAGTCCACAATGCCATTCTACTCTAGTTCTGCATAAAAAAATTAAGAAAAATAGATTATTCACAGATGGGCATGGAATGTTGAGATAGGTTCCACAAATAATTGTGGATTGTATTTGAAGGACTTAAAATGATTTACTTCCATATTGCTTTGTATTCAAACAAAGACAGGTAGGTGGCCATGTGGTCCACGTAACAGTGTGCAACTATGTAGGTTTCCATCACCAAACCCAGACCTAACATGAATCTGAGACATTAATTCCCTTACTTCTACATTCATACCTATTTCCGTTGACAGAACAGTTTTATACATTAAGCGCCTGACTTACTAAAGGTTTGTGTGTGTAAAAATGTGGGCAAACTTGATAGCACCTGCAAAAAAATGAGGAAGCTGATCTACTAACCGTGTGCTGAGTACTGAGGTTTGCACCTGTCAAACGGGCATACGTGTGTGCTGTGTGCATTTAGTACGTTTGCCTTAATGCGTATGCCGTTTTGACTCATTTCAAGTGTGCAAACTACTGGGAGGTGTAGATGCAAATAGGTTCATTTAGAACACGCAATGTGATTTACATAGCCTGGAAATTATTAAATACGTTTGAAAGGGTCTGTTTTGGGGTCGCTTGGATTTAGAAAGAGACCCCACCACTGCCTGTATCCCATCGTCAATCCCTCTTGCCAGGGCACTGATGGCCATTGTCCAACCAGATCCAGCGCAGTCCAGCTGCCTGGTGTGCGCTACTATGGCCCGAGTGCCAGAGAGAATACAGCCCCCACCTCCTGCAAAATGGATGACAATGAAGAAGATTATATTATTAGATAAATATGGTCATAAATCAAATATACACAGGAATTGTGCACCTACTCTCTCACCGCTCATGGCAGAAAGAGAGATGCACCTGCTGCTCAATAGTGGTCAGCGGAATGTCTTCCCCCTGTTTTATTAACCAAGGTTTTATTATAAGCTCTTGTTTCTCCTCCTCTTAATTTCATCTGTCGTTCTTCTTATTTTAACCACAGCATTGACTTTCTCGCAGCTACTCTTCCATATCCAGTTTGTTTTAGTAATATTTACATTTCTTTGCTGTAGCTCAACAATATGTTTATTGGCCTCTTCCACTAACACCTTCGGTTCCATGGCATTAAATTTCATTTTGCGTCTGTACAAACTCTCCCAGGCAGAGAACTGTAACACAGGTAAAACCCTCATTTAAATACTACCACCTCCACCATGTTGGCAGCTCTTGTCATCCAAGCAATTATTCTTAATGGATCATCCGCAACAACCCGCAAACCAAACAATCTGTCAGAATGCACACACAATTTGGATTCGGATTTTTCTGGATCTCAGTAAATCAGGCTTGTTCAAACCTCACTACCACATTTCCAAGACATTCAGCACATTTACTCATATAACTGTAGCCTCCTGTTTGTATTAACTTTCTACTGTACACATTAAGGAATGTGACTGAGTTGGTGCATTGCTTTGAAGAAAGAAAATGTCAGTTGTGACAACTTGTTGCCCTTTATTACAGTTACATGTTTCAGATGAAAAATAAACCTGAATTCTCCAAAGAACTCCAGATAAAGTGTAAATGTTGTTTACAGTCTCATGGCCTCGTTAATATGTTTTCCCAACCATTCAGTTAGAAGAGAGGAAGTCTCTGGGATGAAAGGTGAAACATCTTTAAGTCTAAACAGAAGTCCAGTTACTTCGGATTTAAGGACTCGGTGAAATGAGTAAGATAAATAGGGATTTATTGAAAGTTTCGTCACAAAGACTATCCTCTCACACACTTGTGCCACAGTAAGGGTCATGCCACTACTATCCTCACTTTTCGCACATGCTCAGTCTCGATTACCTGCTCTACAGTCTTGGGCATCAATTGATATCAGCCTCATCCATTCAATCACTGCCACACCTGCATGCTGAGTCAATCATCAACAGCTGCTTTCTCCTCTCTTTCTCCATCTATCTAGCTCTTGCATGTTACCCGCCACTTCCCCATCCATGTGGGCGCTCAAGGCAGAGACCCTTCGATTTCTATCTCCCCAAAGATTCTGAGCGCCGAAGACTTTCCAATATCAATATCAAATGTGTTATTCAGACCTCTGCCCTCCTTTGCCAGTGTAGCTGACCGGGAACTTGAATTCCTAGCTGACAACAGATAAAATTAGAGTGTGACGCCATCATGCTTGTGAATTCTGTTTTGTGCCTCAATGTACATGACCCACAGTACCATGACAGTTCAGCACAAACACACAAACCTTTTTGATCCCTTGTATAATTTCATCATGTGAGACTGAGATTGTTTTATTGTCTTGTAACAACACCTCCTGTCCACATCTACAAACATACACCCAAAACACACATAGACCCCCCCCCCCCCCCCCCCACACACACACGTACAGACTCACACACACACACGCGCAGACTCACACACACACACACACACACACACACACAGAAACACATGCTGAATGAGCATTTTAATATTTATTTGATTTATAGAAATTCCAGAAAAAAGAAACATTAATCCATGAAACAGCTTTGATGGAATATGGTGATTAGGAATTTCTATGATGAACTTGCTTACTTGCTTATTTAACTCAAGACTAAGAACTGGGAAGGCAAATCCTGAAGCCTGGAAGTCCTTCTGTGTAATAACTGTGTTGTAAAGTTGCCAAATCAAAAGCCTGTTGATTTTAATAAAGACAGGGAGAGAGAAAGGTCAACGCTAACAGGAGCCCATCAGAGACAAAGGTGCCAAAAGAGGCAGTTAAAATTGAGATTGGTTAGAAACCTGAGGTGTGAGATAGGAGTGGGTGTTATTCTGTGTTTGTGTGTGTTTGTATGTGTGTGTGTGCCGTGCAAATAAAGACAAGAAGTGTAAGGATACTAGTTAGGTAAAGCTTGAACCACTGGCCGCCATTAGCCTGATTGGCCGGAGGGATCAGCAAGGGTCAATTGATGGGTCAATCACATTGTCGATTTGATGACCCAGCCACATTGGTTTGCCAAATAGAGGGCCGGACGCTGGACCCGTTCACTCTGCCTCCCTACGTCTGAGTTATTGTGCGCCCCAAAGCTACGTTACATTAACAGTGGAAAATCTATCCGGTCATTTATGCTGATTTACGCTAGGTCCACACCGCCCCGCCAACCCTGTTGACCAGCTCAGGAGAACATTTTTAATGCAAGAAGATTTATGCAGCAAATTGCTTAACAGTGCTAAAATACAAGTGCTTGAAGTCTGACATATGAAGTGTATTTTTTTACACCATAACCAGTAATTATTATTCTTTCTTCAAAGAATTTTTTCTTGACTATTTTTTCAACAACAAATTGCCAGTGTTTTCCGTCTTGTATATCTGTTACGTCCATCAATATTTAAACGAGCCGGACCTACATGTGCGGTGAACCAAAACGGAGCTTTGATTGAAAACACCAGATAAACGCATCAGTTTTCTGAGCCTGTCTTCCAATCTGTAGCTAAGTGCCGGGAGATCTGCATATCTTTATCCGGGCTGCGTTAACGATACAGTAAGTACAAAAGAACCCCGGCTCAGATACCACTCTTCATTTAACTCGTCGAGTCGCCAGAAATACCTCCACTCTCCTCCCAGCGACATGATGTCAGGGGTCAAAATGTTAAGGGTCAGAAAGCCAGTGTCTTAAGCTCATTACATTATTGCAACCAACAAAGTAATGAAAGAATTCAAAGGAGGACTCAGGGGACGTCAACTAGTCTGTATCATTCTTATACCGTGTTGACAAAATTAATATAATTTCTATGAGGTTTACAATGCCAGACCTAATTTTTTTGAAAGTCAAGAAGATGCTTGTGATAAAAATATTTACATGCATGTTGTGCATGTTTCAAAAATATGTTTATAAGTACTTAGCATGAAACCCAGTGCATACAGTTCATCACTATGAGACACTTAAATATTTACATAAAGACAACTACATGTCCTTCAAATGTTATTTTTTTTATATAGGTGGATGGTTTAGGACTCTCAGTGTAGTGGTTTTCATAATTCTGTTCTCAGTTATTGGACACTATGTTTCATTTAGTCTTCATTTGATATTTTATTTTATTTATTTTCTTCCTTCAAATGATATTTTCTCAGTATTAATATTTCACTTCATTTCTTATTTGATGCCATGAATTTATTGGTGTGCGTGGATGGATAATTAATTTGTTGTAAACCTACACATATTGTTCTGTTCATGAAATAGGAAATATAAAAGCAAAATATTTCCTCTATTCTCAAGAACGGATCAGGATTATAAATCAAAGGTTGGGTAGAATGCAGATTTTCAGATTTCAAATTGGGCCACACCTTTCTTAGAATGGCTCACATGATCTGGGGGTGTTGTAACCATGAATATAAAGAAATGATCGGGGACCAATTTTTCATCTTCATTCATTTTAATTCACCTCAAATCTTAACAAATTCTTGACACGATGAAATAATGTGATACATTCTGCACTGTGCATTCAGAGGCAGGTTTTATATTCATTTGCGATTCAAAAATGGATCCAGTTGGTCTTGGTTGGATCCCTTCATGACCCCCCAAAATCTTGATAGTGTTGATCATCTTACTGGTATCCAATGGAGTCCTATAGTGATCTTAGAATAGAAATGAACTTAATTAGTACCATTAATTAGCAAAATAATATATTTATAATATATATCTATATCTATCTATATTATAGATGAAAATACAACAACTGTTCGGCCACATTGAACATTATTAGAGGCATCCACCACCACTCAGATATTGTCCATATCCAAACCAAGCAGGCGCTGGCACATTGTTCATATAGATGATCATGATAATTCATGCTAATAGCGCTTACTGCCTAACTTGTAACACAAAAACTCAGGGGCATTCATATCAGGGATCACATTTTGGGAAAGTAGATTCATTTGTTTTAACCTGACTGAACGAGTTCACATGTTTCTACTGATTTCCATACGTTCCCCCTCCTTCATTTCCACTCTCCGTCTTTTCCTCCAGACGTCAGCAGAGCATTTTCAGTCGTTTATTGATTGCTCTTATTCTGGTCTCTTCGAAAGCTGTCAAGAAATTTTCCTGCATTAGTTAGTATAGGGCTGGGGACTGAACCATTAACATTCTGATGACTTGACAACTGCCTACATCCCCTAAAATAGAAGGACATTATATAGAAAGAGTAAACACATGAAATATCAGACAAACCAAATATATCATAATATAATCACATTAAGGATATCAATCACCCAGGCTACTATTTTCACAATTGTGATCATCAGCGCTGCAGATCAAGTGTCCAGCCTCAAACACAGTGACCCGAGGTTTGTGGTTACCTCAAACTCTTCCAATATTAAACACAGACATCTATTTGCTGCAACAGGTCTCCCTTTACACGGGGCCATATACAAGGACACACATACACACCCAGTGTCTGCCTTTATCTGTGCAAATGTCCTTGGTTGTGTTTGTGTGTGAGAAAAGAGACAATGGAAAGGCATGCAATACAATATTTACGAAAAAGCAGCATATAACCCGTAAAGCATTAAAGGTCACATGACCAGGAGGAAGATAAAGAAAAAGAAAAAAAGGGTAACATCTAGATTTATGACGTTGCCTTTACATTTCAATACGTGCCAGCTAGGTTAATATATGTGACATTTGTTCTTAATCCGCCTCCATTATAGATATACACCCTTTTATTTATATTTTTGGATCTCAAAATGAGAAGGCTTATAAGGCTTATAAGGCTTTTTTTCAAAAGACAAAATCTTATCATTTGTAAATATGTGCTTGTTTGGCATGATTAAGATGCCGTCTTAACTCCATCAGTCCAAAAATGGCCTCAAAAACATTTTTGTCCTCAATACATGCAGTATCAGTAACTACTTATCCTGTTAAGGGTCTCAGTAGGCCGCTGGAGCCAGTCCCAGCCAGTATTGGTTGAGGGTTTGTGCACATCCTGGAAAAGTTGCCAGTTCATCACAGAGACAACTTGAGACAAACAACTATTCATGCTCACATTCACACCTACACTTTAGAGTCACCAATTCACCTATTTTGCATCTTTTAAACGGCGGGAGAAAGCCACAGTACCCGGAGGGAACCCAGGAAAACACGGGGACAACATGCAAGGAGGTAGAACTGAACCCGGACACTTTTTGCTGGGAGGTATTTCTGCAACCCACTATGCCACTGTGCTGCCCATTATTGTCTTAGTCTAAAATAAGTAATACAGGTGTAGCCAGGGTGTTAATGAGTAAAGAATTTAATTATCCATTTACACTTAGGTTTTTGAAATAACCCTTTAATTAGGTTTAAATATTGTTATAATTTTGCAGCAAACCATGATGCTTGAAGGAACTTGCATGACGACTGTTGGATAAGCTAGTAGATATTTGTGCCATTGAGTTGTTAAGTATGCTTTTTTTAAGGAACATAAAATGGATATAGTCAATATTTTTGAACAAGGTATATTCTGAAACTAGGCTGCTGGTGTGTGCGTGTGTGGTCTGGGTTGGAATTGGAACATTTTTAGTTGTAGCAAAAATCTCTCAGTTTGAAAGTGACTGTTGTTAGAAATGTAAGTTCCAAAGGCGTACAGTGGGCTTTTTAGTTCACTAAAGTTCTTTTTTTACCCATGTTTATGTGTTCATGTGAGTCCACTGCCATATTTCATCGCGTTAAAAACACATATTTATTTAATTTTTCCCATTTGTTAACAATGAATTGCTGTAAGAAGCCCAGTTATTGTGACCCGTGTGGAAACTGCTCAAAAGGGGCTACATATAATGAAAAGAAATTGATACATCAGAGTGAGGCACATTACCACAATTACACCTCGGCAAATAATTATCCAATAAAACTGCATAGAGACTTAACAGTACATGGAGTTAGAGTTTTTTGTTTTTGGCCTGACTGGTGTCCAACGTCCTTCAGCTATTTGGGGTTAGTGAGACCTAATGAGTGTAAAACCTAAATATGTCGACGTTGGGTCTATTCTAGTGCAGAACACAAGAAAGTCATCAGTGAGTACCTTATCTTAGAACTGTTAAGAGTAAACACAAGAAATATCAGGCAAACCATATAATTATGACTACCACCATAACACATCATGACTGGGCCAACTTCAACTCATCAGGCAGGTCACAGGTCACAGGTCACAGGTCACAGGTCTAAGCAAAGCAGAAAATATTTAAGGTACAGTGAGGGAAAAAGGTAAGGTCATCAGGAGTTTACATCTTTCCAAAGCACCTCCGATCAACTTAATGGTGATATAGTGAATTACTTTCTTTTACTTCTGTGACAAATAACAAACCAGCTGAAGCATTTCATTGCCTATAGAATCTTTTACCATCAATCAAATAATTGTTTTCATAATTTTTGTCAATAATACTTTTCAATTCAATATCCATTCAATAATTTTTTTAACAATTAACATTTAGCTTGAGATAGACATCTCCCCCTGCAAGTCAAGCAGCGGTGGAGGTGTGTGTCACACGTTAGAGTGTGAGACAGCTAGGTATCCCTGCAACCAAAAGATCATCCATTAACCATCAGAATGGGAAAAATTAATGACTACGATTGGAAATAATTCAGTTTCAATATAAGATTTTTCAACCATAGCAGCAAAACCAGGGGCCTTCCAATCTGAGAGACCTTGCTTTATTGTAGGTAACAAATAATAAGAGTAATGATGATAATAATAATAATAATAATAATAATAATAATAATAATAATGATAATGATAATGATAATGATAATAATAATAATAATGATAATAATTGCTTCTTTATTTCTCCATTGACCCAGTCCTGAGGGAGCAGTGGGCAACTCCTTTGAAGCGCCTGCAGAGCAACACAACACGATGAACACAAACATATCCAAGAATAGAGAAGGGAGGGACTCAAGATGGGTTCAAAGGGTAAGAGTCGCCAATTATTTTGATATCATTAGTTTACTATGCCAGTAAATCCCAATTAAATTTACTTAAATGATATAAACATCTGAATTTGGAGAATCTAACTAATCTGACAATCTCCATATTGACAAAGTCAAAGCTGCTTTTATGGGCTGGTTTGTGCTAACTTAAGCTTAAACTTGTTAGTCAAATCCGGATACAAGGTTAATTTATAAAGAACACTTTGTCAAATTGTTTTAAAGCTGCATGTTTATCTCAGTCTACCACTATCCCTATGAAGAAATGTCCATTTTTGATCATAATTAGGATTTTCTCCCACATAATCTGTTCCTCCATAATTCCTAGCAACAATGCTGCAAGAGCAGACTTGCTTCAGAGCTTGTGGTGGCTTATCCTGCCCAGGTGTGGTTTTGTCCCAGTCTGCTTGCTACAAAATGCGTTTAGCCTCTCCTGAATAATCCAATAAGAGCATCCGGTAGATGGAGACCTGCTGCATGAAACCTGAGAACGACACCTAACACGTACCCACAAAGGGGCCCTGGGACCTAGATGACTTTGGGTGGTTGGTGGTGTGGCTTAGAAACATGTCACCTAACCCACAGTTCTGTCTGGCTCCTTCATCTCATCCCCTTCCACGCCTAAATGGAGAGAATTGGTAGAGGTTTGAATAAGGACATTTTCTCATTCTACATTGAAGGGTCCAGTTTACATTAATGATTCTCTGGTCTCCTTTGGATACCTCATGGTCCTTTGGCCTGATGTTTCCCCTCTGATCCAGATATGTAAACCTTTTCCACCAAACTGAGTTAGTTGTATATCATTTACTCTCAATATAAAGACGGAAAATAACTGACCAGAGTGCAACCAACATGAGTGTATCGGGTAATCGTAGCATTATCTGTTAAAAAGGGATTTTGTTTCTCCAGCTCCAACTAAACTGGGCAACATAAACAATTTGTTTAACTTCTTTTGATTTACCTAACTGTTTATTCTGTTCTACATGAACTAATCTAGGACAAACGTAGTGGGCTGTTTTGTTTTTGCAATTCACTCGAATCTGTAATGTGGCAAATCAATCCTTAATAAGATTGGGGATAAGTATATTTATCAAATTAGGCAAATCAAGGTTAAAAATAAGTCGTTTTAGCTGGTTTAATAAAAGAAAATAAGATATGCAACAGTTGATTACATTTAGGCATTTGAGAAATGCAATGTTGAACTTCATTTCTAGCCAAAATGTGTCGTGGTTCCATTCAGCCTCCACAGAGGTTTACATCCCAGCTGTCGAGCAATTACAATTACAGTGTTTTTGTTGGCCGCCTCTACGACTTGCTCTGACTGTGGTGCTCAGTAACTTATCTATGCGTCCCTAACCTTTCTGATGCAGAGGGCGCATTCATCATCTTAAAGTGAGCTCTATTCCGGTCCACCTTTATTCAGCAATGGGAAAGGCCTGAGCCAGCATGTGTGTGTGTGTGTGTGGGGGGTGAGGTGGGATGGGGGGTGGTGGTGGTGGCGGGGGGGTTGCAGAACTTATGGGCTGTCAACATAAAGTGCAGAGCCTTGCCGGAAACTGACAACCGGTGAATGACTGACAGGGACACTGCACCATTTTGCTCCTTATATGTGTGTGTCTGGGTATGTGTGTCTGAGACTGTGTGCGCGTTGTGCACATGTTTATATACTTGTGTGTATAATTGTGTGCCGTTAATCCTCCACTTCAGTTATATTTATGACTTTGCCCTGTAGGATCTTTCTTATTTCGTGCCACAATTCATTGACTGAAGCGTTGCACCGTATCGCCTCTTATCATCATGATGGCCTCAACTCTGTCATCTAATCCTTTCCTCATTGCTACTGCAATAGTGATTATCCTTTCACAAGAGTCCAATAATTCTTCCTCCCTACATTTTAATAGACCTCTATGCATTTCCATATCACCTGGCTCCTAAACATAGTAATTTCCCTCTTTGCCTCTGATTGCGGCTCTCCTCCATGATTCCTCCATACGTAGGTTCTCTCACTTTCATATATTCTCACCTCTTTTCTACTCTCTCTCTCTGTACCATGTGATCCCAGGCTTCATCTCTCTCCCAGCTGACCCTCGTCTTTCCCATCAGCACCAAGGGGCTGATGAATGCGTGGCCTCCTATTGATCGAGATGGGTGATGGATGATGGCTGGGAGATGAGTGATGGGGTGCAGGCAAAGGTGCCAATAAGGGGGCAGCTAAAGGGTGGGGTCGCCCTTACTGGTGCTAATGGGAGAAGACTAGGGGAGACGACCGCTGTGCGAACTGCTCAGCCCGCCTTCTCAACTCAAACCACGTGCATTGCTGAGTTTCAGTTCTGCTTTGCATTTTACTGCCACACATCTATGGGTTTCACTTACCTGTCCTGTTACACGTAGGCTTTGAATCCAGTGTGTGCGCGTGTGTTTTATGTTTTTGTGTGTGCGTATACGTGTGCATTGCTATGAATGTGGGAGCAAAACAGAGGGAGGGGGTACTGAATGTGCATGTGTGCGGGTGGTGGAGGGGAGTGTGTGTGTGGGTGGGGCTGCACAAGAGGTGGTTAGTAGGAAAAGATGATGGATGATGGGGCAGGAGGGGAAGACTGCTTCACAGCTCCAAATTGATATCCCAGCAAATGTTTTTGTCTGCTGTGAAAAATGGTGCCGCAACTCTCATCTCCACCGCCACCCCCCTCCCTCGCCCTCCTTGTTGGTCTCTCCTCGGGCTTCTCCCTCTGCAGTGAATCATGCCCTGCAATCCATTTCCAACACCCAAAGCCTTACTTCCTACTCACAAGTATACTGACTGGCCCTGATCACGGCACTGGCCTCCTGGCTTACATCTCATATTGTATACCTGGCTCTCATTTCCTTGTTGCCATGGAAACCTGGCTCATATTATTGTACATCGCCCTTTGTATTCTATCTGTCTTTGTTATCACCTTCTTGGCACAGCATTTAGAGAAAACCAGCTATTAGGGTGGACTATCGGTGGTGGGCTATTAGAACAGCTATAGGGAGCGGAGAGGAAGGAAAGTTTCCATAATATAGAAAATTATTAGCTGGCTCAACTAAAAACAAATTGATGTAACAATTGACATGGATCTTTGTAAAAAGCTTTTACTTACAAAATCATAATTGCCATTATTGAGTAAATGCCACAAAACTTAACTAGTTTGGAAAACTCAGTTAGTTTTGTATGACCAACACAATTTTCTTTGTCCCCTACAAACTGTATTAAGTTGAACCAACTTAATTTTAGAATTGTTAAATTATTGAATTTATTTATATAAATTTCATTCTACCCAGAATGATCCATGCAAATTGTGACCTTGATTATTTTGAGTTCTTATAACTTATTTCTTTTAAGTCAGAATATATTACACATAGATAGTCCGGTGTTATGATCAAACTGCTTATTGTAAAACCTGTGTCAACTCTGTAAATGTTAAACCCTTTTTACATTATGATGGATATAAAAACTTTCTCTTTCTCTCCACGGACTTGATATATTTTTTGAGTATTACGTTAAATAAAAGACAGAGCGCAAATGTTTACGAGGCCTTAAATATACAAATTATACATTACCATTGTTAAGTTATGCTGGAAGAATGAATAAATCTTTTTAAAGAAAGACAATATAACTTTATTAATTAGTGAGAGAATTTTTCTTTCAAATATGTATTAAAATGGTGTTCACATCTTCGCCAACATTTTCAAATTACACCTCGACACAGACTGTTCTTCCGCTGCATCTTTAACCTCCCATAAAAAATAACTCTGGGACTTAAACATCAAAATACTTAGTAGTTGGGGTAGTAACCTAAATTTGTGACATGTTTACTCATGATTGTAAAGGCCCATAATGCCATGTAGCTTTGATCTTTATTATCTTATCTTTGCAGACTTACAACTACTGCTATGGAACTTCAGTGTCAGTTAGGACCATTCGCCTGCAACAAAACATAAAAAAAGACTAATCTTAGGTCTGAACTTAAAACACCAGTTAGCTAAAAGTCTACCAGCTTCAACATAAGCACAATAGCACATTAAAAATTATTTATTTTTCTGTGTGTGGATAGTTATTATAGCTGTTGCGAATAAAACGCGAAATTCTACTCACCAAGCCTTAATGTACAATCTGTGCAAAATCCCGTTCCTCATGATTTTAAGTTATTCTGTACGTACTAACGCCACAAATAATTTTTTAAGAGTGCGGGGAGGGGGCGGCTCGTTCTCTAACTGAGTGGGATGATAAGGACGTTTGGTAATAGACTCTTACAGCTCAGTCAGAGAGCTGTATGGATTTTTTTCAAATGCACACTTACAAAAAAATCCTACACATTTAGAATGTAACACATGTGTGGAGATTGATAGAAAGACAGATAGGTAGGAGTAAAACAACGGTCATGATCCCCAAAAAACGGTGAACAAAGTCATCAGTGGCAGCTATGACACATCTTCCAATGCTATGGTGAGCCTAGAGTAGTGTACGTTTTTTTTTTGAAAAATATGAAATCTTGAGCTGTCAGAGGGTAGATTTCAGATTCCTACAGTTAGTTACTACCCATCTGAAGAACATCATCGAAACAAAAGAGGGCTTAGTTTTAAATGAATTGCAATACACAAGTTACATAATCAGCGTTGCCAATGGGTTTAAAATGGAAAAATATTGGTATGATATTGGTAAACATTTATATATCTAGATAACAGAGAGTGTTGTAAGAATAACTTTCTCCGTAAAATAAGGGACAAAGTACACTTATTTTGCCTTAATTGGATCTCCCTGTTGCACCCCAGAATTCCTTTGGATGACCAAAGTGTGTTGATAGTCATTGGAAATGCTGATGACTACCAAAAACCTTCGGTTTTGTAATAAACAACATTTTCTTCCGTCCATTTAGTGGTTATTTGGTTATTTGGGCTGCTATTTCCTCGCCGTTGGTGTGTGTATAGAGAAATGCAGGGAGTGAGGCCGACAATTCCTCACCGCCGGATGCTATATTTGAAAGTAGTCTTTGCTTTAGGGAAAATCAAGTGCTGAGGATGAGAAATGAGGGAGCGATGTCAGGAGAAGGGGATGATGGTGTTGAGCGATAACGGGGGGATAACAGGAGCGATAGGGATGAGCTCACTTCTTTTGCTGTGCTTAAGGAGAGAACCATCTGCAGGAGAGATTGTGCCTCAGATTAGGAGTTAGGAGAGGCTCCAGCAGAGAGGATTATGCCTGCAAAACAGACGCAACATTAATAGCGGACAATCCTACTGCCTGGAATGAGCTTTAGCACCCTCCCAGGAAGATGCATTAGGAGAAGAAAACAAACACAAAAAGAAATACAGTTCCCGTGAGATACAGGATATTTAAAAGCCACACTAAAACACATACATATTTACACTAAAAGGTGGTCTTAGAATAATTAGATTCCGCAGCAATAAGGCACCGTGCCAAGGAAAATATTTGGAAGTGATAAATATTTGACCATGCAGACATTTTAAATCACGCTCATTATTTGTCCCCCTGATTCTTCTTTATCTGAGTCACCTTGTTCCTCCAACAATCATGTGGACATTGTTCTAGAGCCATAATCATAATATAATATCATATTGTAAACTTAGAAATAATCACAATTATATGGTGGTCAAGCGTCCTTGATGGACTTAATAGATCTTTATGATTTAATGCACCAAATAGCGTCTCAATCTATGTCTGACCTGTTCCTGTTTTTATCAAAGAAGTGAAAATGTGGCAGCAGCAGAATTTTTCTTAGAGTTACAATCTCTAAATCTGAGCACAGAGTATGGCTATGTTTTTTTTCTGGGTCTGTCGCAACTCTAATCCTAGTTCACTGACTGGCCCGCCCGGTGAAGGGGCCAAGAAGCCTACTCCCATAAGACCAATCCTAGCTGACATCTGGGCCTCTGCCTTTCTCTGGAACCCGGACAGATGTTGGATGATAGTTAAGCTCCCAGGGTTCTCAGGGAGGGAGAAGAGAAAGTTGGTGATTAACAAGTAGTTCTGTGTCAGTAAGGCATGCATGTAGGACCAAAGGTTTGAATATGAGGTCATTCTTTCATTCATATTCTGTAACTGCCTATCCTGTTAGGGATCGCAAGATGGGTTGGAGCCTCTCCCAACTGTGACTCTGGCTGAGAGGCGGGGTAAACTTTGGACACGCTTCAATTCATCACTGGTCAAAAAGCAACATTTTCACTTCTACCTGTGTGTGAAGACTCAATAATTCTACTTTTATTAGAGTACTCTTCTGCCTGAGTAAATCACATGTGGGGCTTTTGCCACCTCCGCCTTAGAGTAACGTCTGCATCATAGCTAGGCTGACACTGCATCTGCTGAAGACCAGACAACAAGAGGTGAACCTTTTCCTGCAGGTACAGGTAGAAAGCCCTAAACGGAAATATTTGTAAGCATAATATTTATGAATCATTGAAATGGACAAAAAACATTTCAATTTCCTTCACTATTGGACAGCAGAATGTCACATAACAAGGCAGGTGAGAAAACCTTGTTTTTCTGTTTCATTAAGTTCAACTTGGCATCCTTTGACTATTTTCCAACCAATGATCTCCTGTGGAAGTCATTCAGTCAATGCAAACAGGCTACAGCTTCTATCAGGATCACATTACATCCTGTGCTAACTTTAACACTCTCCTCCAGATGTAGAGTTGGTGGCCCGCATCCCTTCTTATTAACGGCAGATTTATAGATTTTGACTGAAGGTCTTTAATCAGCCAATACTGAAATAATTAACACATCGGGAAGAATACACACAAAACCCACACAGGCCGATAATAAGAAAATAACACGTAGACTCGAGCAAACGCAAAGAAATGATCACAAATTGCAAATATGCAGAAACCCTTGCACAACGCGGTTTACCAATCCACACATTAGCATGCATTGATCCAAAAGCAATGTCGAGTCAATATTTTTTCCCAATTGCACTCTTTCTAACTCACACTGTCTTGTGCCTGTCTGCACATAACAGTGGTGAACTAATTCTAAGTCAAATGATGACCCTTTACATATATATAAATGTATATATATACATATACATTTATAAATATGTAAACCTTCAATTAGGTTATGGTTAGATGCTGTAGATACGTTTGGTTTGGGGATGAAGGTGGGCTCAGTTTAAGGTGAGTTAATGGGGCAAATCACGTAACATACTGACAAAAGTTTATGTGTCAGAATTAATATCCAGCTGTCATAAAGAAGCTAAAAGGGCTTTCAGATACAGATTCACATGTGATTTATTATATATTTACATTTCTCCCATTATCATACGCACACATGCATAATTACATACTGCACAGCGAACCAATGTTCATATACACATATATACATAGAAATACAAATTCATATATATATATTTTCTATTATATTTTTATTTTATTTTTGTTTTACCGAAAAGGTGTAGGCTGAAACTACAGTTTATTATCCGTACCCTTTTTACATATCAAATTTTGTTTTACTATATTCTGCCGGACTCATAAAAGTAAAGACAGTCCAAAAATGAGTCTAAATAAATAAAGAAATTGGCAAACACACCAGCAAACAAAATACATAGACGAAAAAACCCACTGGGTCCTTCTCTTCATATACAATATATATATATATATGTGTTTTTGCACAGGTACATACATACATGCACTTAAACGTGCACCTACCATATATACAGATAAACATAGATATTTACATATATATTTATACTTTATACACACACACATTGAGAATATATGTAGGGGGTTCTATATTTTTCATCATGTACGTTACTATACTATTCTACAGTTGGAAATTTATTAACCGTCTTTTGGTTTTCATTTTTTTCCAAATTGTAAAATGAACTGCACTTTCGTATTTATTCATTAAGGCTGTTCCACAGGTTTAATACCTATAACTGATATACATTTATATTCTATATCTATTCATACTGACTCTCTCTGATTTCAAACAGCCTCTGAATGCAGCCAGGAAGTGAATTATTTGTGTTTTGTACCCAGTCAGAGCAATGTTGAAATCAACTAAATCATGTAATTTAAGGGCATCTGATGAATAATGTGTCGGTTGATTCATATTAGTTTCGTAGAGTTATAATTCTTCTTGACCGCTTTTCAAATTTTAGTGGGACATTGCATCATGCCTCAATGGGAAGATTTATGGGCTTTTATAGATGTTATTGCAAAATGATCAATATGTGTGGCTATTTGGGGTCCAGTGTTGTATTTTTCGGGGTTCGGAGGACCTGATTCTTTAGCACATGTTTGTGCCCCTCTCACTTCATCTGGATTACAGTTATCTCTGCCATCACCTGGCACAGTGAACAATACTTTGAAGCTAAGAAATGAATTCCTCCTTTTTATTTGCTTTGCACAATCCTCCTGGCCCGGACTATGATTTCTGAATGCTCTAGTAGCAGGCTTAAAGATGCTGAAACATGAACCCGCCCTGTTCACCCCATAATGTCGAGTTGTCTCTCTTTAATGGCTATGATATAGTTTGATTAGCGGATTAAACACTTATCCCTCCCCTCAGTCCGCCTTATTGATTTTCCCCGTCCCTCTGTCCCCCCGCCTTTTCCGATGCCACTCTTAAAGGTGAGCTGGATGCATGGCCTGATAAATAGTAGAGGATTGATTTGTATTTAATTAACAATTTGCCGGAGACTCTCTCTCCCTCCCCGCTCCACTCCCCCGTTCCAACTCTCTCTTCTTTCTCTCTATAAGGTCTCAGACAGATTGTTAGACATGCAATGAGGAGAGGAGAGGTGATGCATGGGTAATTTACAGTCGGATCGATAAGTCCTGGCCTAACATCTACACTTCTTGGATATGAGGGCTGGAAGATCTGTCAGGGTCCACAAACAGGGAAGAAGGTGAATGCTGGAAAAGAGTCTAGTTACATAAAGAGCAAGATTTACGTGTACAGACGGACAAAAATAGGGACACCTAAACACACACACGCACGCACGCACACACGCACAGACTCACACATACACACACGCCTACGGATTTCGATCAATTCCATCCATTTATGTGAAGCTGTCTGCATTTCAAGAAAATTTCCGAAAAAAAACCCGAATGAAAATCATAGTTCTGTGCAAAATGATAATTATGAGTCGTGGGAAGTAGATGTAGAATTATTGTGCTTCAGTTATACGATGGTAAAAATTGGGCGAGGAGATAATATGGCTAAGAATATCACCAAAGACCTGTATAATACAGTTGAGTTGAAGAACAACATGATATGAGATAGTTCAACTCAATTCAATGCAAAAACTCATATTTTCCAAAAATAAAGCTAAAGAAGTTCTAATATTACCTAATTTATATAATCACTATCATCATATTACAATTAATCACCTTATTGCGGCTCTTTGGATACGTGAAGCGCCACAAATGTACAATATTTGAATCAATATTCAAGAAGTGTATTAAAATAACACCGTTTTACATTAATTCATAAATAAGTTATCTATACATGATCAATAATGTTTGTAAATGTTCAAGCAAAAATAGGAATACTGTCTCGTTCTTCAATCTTCTTTCCTCTATCATGTGTGATAATCAATTTACAAACAAACATTTCGCTGACGTTTTATAGACAAAATATATCTTTATAATCACAAAAATTATCAATAAATGCTTACACAATGAAAATGATTTATTTGAGACGCCTCAGGTTAGTATGCTGTTATTCCCCATTTTTACCAGAAGGGGGCATTGTAGAGTTTAGAGTCAACATCTATCAGCGTATACTGAGCACACAACATTGTTTTATGTTGATAAGTATGCATGATATGTCAGCACAGTGAAGGCAAGATAATGATAAAATAAGTGTTAGCATTTCTTCAGAGAGGAATAAATTAATCACAACAAACCTGCTGCAAGGTGAGCACAAAGACAATTAGTCAGTGATGCTGCTCTCCCTCAATCAGGATCCCTGAATGTGGACACTGGACATCAACCCCTCCCTACTCTCTCACACACGCACACACACACACACACATAGAGATGAAATGGGCCACAGAGTGGGCACAGTGCGAGATGAGACTGCAGCATTTACAGCCCTTCCCATAAAAGTGTTTTATCACATATCTTGTAATGCAACACATTAAGGGTTGCTGTTGTTATTTCCAGCAAGGTCATTTTTACCCCCTTTACCCCACACTGTGTCTCTCCCTCTTGTGCTCTCTCAACCCTCTCCTCTCTGCTGTTCTCAGCGTCCCTGACACTGAGCTGTGACGGCATAATCAGACTCATAAAGGTGTGAGTATTGGGAAAATACTCACATATAGGAATACGAGAGGGCTGCATTGTTCTCAGCACTATCTGCTCCACATTCACACGTGAGCTACGGTTCGTTTGTGTGTCTGGGGTTTCTTTAGCTCAGCTGATATGTACATTTCTTTGTCTGGGAGCTTATGTGAGATGTGTGCGCAAGTTTCTGCTCTCTGTGTGTAATCAGAAGTGTGTGTGCTGACTTCTGTGTCATCGTTGAACCGCCGTTGATCTTATCTTGGGATTATTTTTCTGTGCTAGACCTAGTTTTACCTTTCATCCGTATTTTTAGCCTTTCCTTAAGTCTGGGTTTTCATTCAATCATCACCTTAATGAACACATATATGTTTTTTTTTTAAATTTTATTATTATTATCCCTCCTTTCATATTTGTGCCCAAAGGCTTTTCTGGTAATCCTATCAGTTAGGCCTTGCCCTCCAACTTCAGGATTCTCCTGCAGCTCCAGCTGTAATAAAAGAAAAAACATAATCCAGTGTTTAGAAATATGAGATTTTCTTTTTGAAATCCAACGAGCCATGTTGGATTAAGGATGGCGTTGGCAGGCCCGGAGGAGGTAGATCTGTGGCTCTTGGTAATCATTGCTCTATGGATGGAAAGAGACAAGATGGAGGGTGTGAAAAAGCCATTTGGACAGTCCAACGCATCCAACTGAAACTTTTTCCTTTCCTTTTGTAATAATTAGATCCTGGAAAAAATGATTGTAACATAGTTGTTGTGTTTCATTCAGAAATACAAAAGTAATCTTAAAATATAATGTAAGAAAACTATCCTTTGCACAGTTGTGCCTTCATGTGCATGTGTGTAAACATATGTATATTCGTGAAAAAAGTACACTTGCGCTTTGGTTATTTATGGCTGCCAGGATTTTGAGATGTACAGGAAATTGGGCTGCTTTTTCATTTTTCCCCCCCTTCCTATTCTACCGCACCCTGCTCATTTATTTAATACCCTCTAAAATGTAAATCCGTATGCACACATGCATCCTGGACAATGAGCCAATGTGAATTTTATGTAAAATGTACCCATAACTCTAGTGGAAGATGTAACGTATGACTCAATGTAATTTCATTACGTAAAAGGGTTTTGTGTTGGTTTGTGAGTGGGAGGTATATTCATGTGTGTGTGTGTGTCCCTATGCTGTGTGTGTGTGTGTGTGTGTGTGAGTGTGTAGTCTGTGTTGGGGGTGTGGCTGGGGGTTAAGAAGATAGAGGAAGTGATTATTAGTAAAGCCTTATGTTTGTGTCATGCCTGTGCGTACTGTGTGGGGTCGAGGGTGAATGTGTGTCAGCATCAAGATCACAAAAATGCAAAGTGGGAAAAGGCATTAAATAAAGAGGCAAGCTTTTCATTGACATTAGAATAATCCAGGCTGTTTTTTTTTGGTTGAGATTTGACCATGCACTCATGGAGGTAGGCAATCTACGTATGGGACTGAATTGAAATGGTCCCAGTGAAACATCCCGAGAATTTTAAATATTCTAAGTAATGTAAAACAGAGGCTGATCTCAACTTCAATAAACCTCATAAAAAACATTATGACATCACTTCTGTGTAGCAGGAACCGGAAAGTTTCACAAACATATGGAATGTTCACTTTTATTTTTTGTAAAAGCACATTCTTTAAAAAAAATACAAAAAGATAAAGAAGCTTTATCATTATATTGTTATTATTATTATTATTATTATTATTATTATTATTATTAGTAGTAGTAGTAGTAGTAGTAATAGTAGTAGTAGTGGTAGTAGTAGTAGTTTCAGTCGTATTTATTTATTTCATCTGTGTCGAAAATTAATTTCAAAACTAATATGAGGCTATTTCTTCTACCTGTGGTGCAGAATCTACATTTATGTTTTCTTCCTCGGTTTACTTCAGGATTACAACCATATATTATTATAGTATAAATAAATACTTGGAAATGTCGTGATAATTTCAGAATTGTCATAATCAATGGACTGAATTAAATACAAACGTAATATGATATGCACATATGGAGTGTACACAACACTTGTATGTTTTATAAATGGAATAAACTGTCCATCTAGTAGCCCACATAAATGCAAAACATTCCTGAATGTGTGCATGAAACTTTTACTGTTTTTAGAACCTGTCCCTGTGCCTGCAAGTTATTATCTTTATATAATGCTGATTTAATTAATAATGATAATTCCCACAAACACACACACACACACACACACACACGCGCACACACACACACACACACACACACGCACGCACGCACGCACGCACGCACGCACACACACACACACACACACACACACACACACACACACTACACACTAATGCTCAGACATACCTGCCTTTTCTTTTATTAAAAAAACTTCCAATCGCTAATGTGGAAATCATGCTCTGCTGATATTGATTCAAGTTTCATGGCAGTAGTGTTTCTCTTTCGTAGAAATGGCAGCGATGATGTGGGTGTATGTATGTATGTATATATATATATGTGTGTGTGTGTGTAGTCTGTGCCAGACACTCCAGTCTATTGGATTGAGATTCATTCGCTATTTAAGGGTCAGGGTTCGGGCCACGTGTGAGCTACATGCTTCACTGATCAATACTGCTTCCACACACCCTGCTTGACCCTGGCATTTTGTCACCGTAAATCCCACAGCTCTCTTTTTCTCCTGTTCGCAATCCCCTCCTCCTCATACTCCTTTTTCCCTTCTTAAGTCGCTGAAAAAAGTGATGGATTCAAGCGGGAGCCCTTTGTTGGATCTAAATACATTTAATGTAGTCAGGAATGGCCCTTAGATGGCTGACGCTCAGAGAGCAGGCGATGGTCTCGTCTCAGGAGAGTTGGGCCAAGGAAGAGATTTTTGAGTTCCTCCTCCTCTGATGACACAATGTGGAGAACATTTAAAAATAGGAGGTTTTGGAGTTGATGGATGATGTAAAATAAAAGCTTGATCTCAGTGAAAAATATATTTGGTTTTTCTGATTTTACTAACGTAAGATCTCTCAATCTTTTGAATAGCTGCCATTTGTCATGGCTGATGCACCTAAACTAAATAAATAAATAAAATAACAAACTCAGTAGCAGTGCTTCTTTCAAAAAATAACATACCGGTTTCTCAAGATAATACATAGATCTTCTAGAGAGAATCTACAGCTGCTCTATAACTCAGTGCACATCACAGATTTACCCCTCTATGTTGATCCGCACCGAACCCACCGTCCACCAAGTCTCATGGAAATCAATTCAGTATTTCTTCTGTAACCCTGCCAGCATCCAACAAACCAATCAGCCATTCAAACAACCTACCTATCGTCTGGCCAACCGACACAAACAACCAAACAACCAAACAACCAACTAATTAACCAACCAGCCAACCAACCAACTACCCGGCCAATCTACCTTCTAACCAACAAACCAAATAAACTTAAACAAACAACCCACCAACCCACCAACCAACCCACCAACCAACCCACCAACCAACCCACCAACAAACCAACCAACAAACCGGCCATCCTAACTACCAACTAACAAACTGGATCAACCGAAATGAAAGACCGACCAAAACAACCCACCTACCAATTAACCCACCAACCAACCGACTGAACACAGATGAAAACATCAACGCCTTGCAGAAGCAACAACAGAGATTAAAAACCAATAAAATGTGAATAAATGTAATCTTATAAAAATAATTGTCATGACTTTGTGTTTATTTAGTATTATTTTATTGTGAAGGTTCATCATTTTGGTCTATATTCCTATTTTATTTTGATAGTGTTATGTACGTTGTTTAGTTAGTTTTACATTTACATTAGTTTTGCCTGTTTTAGCGTGTTTATCTGTTTATTGGTAATGTCCTTAGTCCTTCTTAGTCTATTCTTTTCAGTGTTTCACTTTTGTTCCTTTTCCGTCTCTGTGTCTGTCCTGTGATTCTGTTTTCCTCTTCTGTAATTGGTCATCATGTTCACCTGTGTTTCCCCACCAGCTGTGTCTCATTGTCTCGTTAGATCATCACTAGTTCCCGCCATTTCTTATTGTTTTTCCACCTTAATTTATTTCCGAGTGTTTCTAAATTTATTTACTGTTTACTCCCATGTTTTTCTCCTTGCCTTAGTTTTGATTTGATTAAATATTTTAACTTCACCTGCTCTTCCTCCGCTGTCTTGTGTATGCAACTGGGTCCAAGCTTCGCCCCAACGACAGTTCCTAACAATAATCAACCTTGAACACCATAAAAAGAACTCAAAGCAAAATACTGTTATAGGTTTTTTTTGTTTATTTGATCAAAATAAATGTAATAAAACAAAAGATAGTGCTTGTATTTCTGGTGAAATGTCATGCTAACACCAGTATTGTCTATGCCCCCAGTATGTCAAGTTGACGGCGATTAATTGAGCAACACTCAAGTAAAAATGTGTCAGTGTTCATGAAATGACCAGAACGTCTTTTATGTCCAAACATACACACTCATGCCCATCCACGCACAAATACTCAAAACTATAACCACACAGCAAATTTGCCCTTCCTAAATGTCTTTCACACATCCTCTAACCTGGTCCTCATTCCATACAAAATACAAACATGCAGCTCCTTTACCGCCCAACATTTCTGCTCTACAGACCTCCCTCCCTCCCTCCGCCCCTTCTTCCATCATTCCTACCTTTGCATCGCTCCATCCTTCCCTCCATCCCTGCGACCGTGGCAGCCGCCACGCCGAAGAGACGTGTCTGCCTGTCTGTTGTGATATAATGGCCTCAGGTCTGCCTGATCATCAAGGTCAGGGACGAACAATTTATTCAACCAACTCATTAATATTAGGGGTATAAATAAATTTAGGATGAGATGTTGCACCTTGAACCTTGAACTTTTACCATCAGCTTAAATCTATCTTTTTAGAATTTTTTCCTGTTGCTCGGTGACAAAAGGTATTTCTTCCTCAATCGCTTAAGCGCTCTTTCTCTTTGGTCTTTGCTTCGAGTGTACAAGGAATCCATTAAGAGAATTGGATGTGTGTCGCCACTCTACATATGCAAAACTCACAGATGCAGTTTCCATGCTGACAAAAATCCCCTTCAACTATGGAATTAGACAGCTGTACTCGTCTACCAATTTAAGACAATAAATGATTCTTTTATTTGACAGAAAAGATAGAAATACTAACATGAGATGTTTTATTGTATTTCCTTCAAACTAAAAGTCGCTTTTTATTTTAAAATGCTTAAATATAAGTATCTACTCTCATATCAAGTAAAC
The DNA here is from genome assembly GCA_037951165.1 of Lophius americanus. Lineage (NCBI taxonomy): Eukaryota > Metazoa > Chordata > Actinopteri > Lophiiformes > Lophiidae > Lophius > Lophius americanus. The sequence continues at coordinate 1,887,232 of JBBDHG010000057.1, forward strand.
GAAGCAGGAAAGTGTCAGTATTAAGCACCTTGGATGGGGTTGACCTGTATGGTAACAGAAAAATATTTTTGAGGGGAAAAAATACAATTCTTTGAGCATTAAGGAATTATTCTGAGATAAGGCATTTCCTCATTTTAGTAGAAAATAGTTCAAAATGATATTTCCCATATTTTTGAGATTTCCTTTAACTAAATATAATTCCTCAATTCAACAGATTTTACCAAACTTATTTTTTACTTGCTCTCTTGGTAGATAATTTTTTTTTTATTGCAGCCCAAATCACCCTGTATTCTCTTTTTTTTAAACTCTTTTTAGGGCATTTCACTATTTCTAATGCTTTAAATGAAACAATTAAGTCGTCGCGCTTCCGAAAAACTGGTCGGATTATCACTACAAACATTGTGGGGGGTAAGAATAATTAACAAAATACATTATCATAAGAATAATTTTGGCTTAATATTTGAAAATGCTGCCTTTTTGGTATTCCTGAAGACGTGTGTCTTTGTTTAAGTGAATACTCTGCAAGTTGCTGCATCGTAAAGCCCATAAACCTCTTCAAATAGCCTATATAAGCTTAAATCACAATTTGGGACTCCAGTATACTGTAGCGTCTCCTGTCGTGTTAACAATAGTTCAGCATCTCCCTCTTGCTTTTGTCCCTGATCTCTCCCCCACCCCTCCACAACCCCAGAAACAAAATTATAAAATCATCGAGAGCATGATGAGATTGCTGCTCGGTTATTAATCTTCAATAAATACATCTTGACCCGGGGATTAAGTGTATGCCCTCTCCGCCCCCTAGCCACCACCACCACCCCCTCCTTCTCACCCCGACATGCACCACCCTCACTCATCTCTAAAGAGATCTTCTGACATGAATTATGAAAAGAAATGAAAGAAAACAACGACAAAGGGTTGAGGGAGATTGGGGCTGGGGCAAATGCTCCAACCTGCATTGAGTGCTGGAAACTGATGGTGTTGACCTTGTAGGGGGTGGGGGGCTGGGGGGGGTTCAGCCTGAGGCTGGATTACTTCTTCTTGCCAGGAGAGACGAATATCATGGTTGGAAACAATAGAATAGAAACTATTAACAATTACTGAATTTACAGATGTGTTATAACCTGCTCATAACTCAAAATGTAGTGAAATTACTGTATCAGAACATTGTATTGGCATTGTATTAGAAATAAAGCTATAAGCTATCTTTAACATTATTTATTGCAAAAAACTGGGAAGCTGTTAAGCAAAACACAATGTGGTCATTTATGTTTAAAATATACCCAATTTGAAACCAAAAAAATACATCATATTAAAATATATACATTTTTGTTTAATTAAAGTTTTACATGATTATTATAGAATATTGTAAATATTGTCTTATTCTGAATGACATGGGCAATAAAACTCAGGAATGCTAAAGAAGGCCTGCTTGTTTGGGATGGTCTGCACGTGGCAAAAGTATCAGGATTGTTTATGGAAGAGTCTTCCTCCAAAGGCTCCGCCATTCACAGGAAGGAATTTGGATTTTCAGCGCTCTCTAAAACACATTATTATGTGAAACATCGTTTAGCAGGGGCTCAGGAATGTCGTACAGCTGCTGTATACAAACTGTTTGTTCCAAAATTAACATTGCTTTTATCTTTATTTTAGTGATGTCCAACCCATTTTGCTCTCAATTTGGTCGGCTTAATCTGAAAAATAACACTTCATACAGTCATATCCAGTCCCATCCCAATCCCATCACATCAAAAGTAGAATGCTCTCCATAAAAAACACATTTAAAACTGCCAAAATATTGGCTGTTTTGACAGAAACATCCAGAAAACAAATCAAACTTGTTTAAAAAACAACTTGTTTGAAAAATCTAATGATCTAATATCAACTGAAGATCACTATTGAAAATGCAGCATCAGTACAATAACATAACCTTTACAGTGTGGACCTGGTGTGTCTTTATTCCAACCCTTTGTTTTGTATAAAATGCAATGGAGGTTGGGGGAGTTTTATTGCCTCTAAGCGGCAGCAGAGTTAGTAACAGAGGTGAATGTTGTGATGTGTTGTGATGATGTCTGTATGAACGCAGGTCATAGTAAGACAGGGATGTGAAGTTTTGACAGCATATTATGTCCCACATAATGGCCACAACTGGAAGGTTTAAAAGCAGCTAGTAGCAGTTCACAGCTAACTCAAATAAGAGGAAGATGAACTTTCAGACTTAAAGGACAGCCTGGAGCTCCGCTGCTGTCACGCCTCTTTCGCTCGCAGGACTCCCTCGACTTAAAATGACACACCATCATGGAGCAGTTCTGCCCTTGTTTTGTTAAATGTAAACAAACAAACATGTAAAAGAGAAGAGTCTTCACTGGGGCCCTGGGATCGCTGTATAAAAGGACAATGGGTTTATTAAAAACACTTTTCAGTCGTTTTTTTGAGTCAATTATAACACAAAAATATTTCATTTCAGGAGTTCTACGTTCTGCCCATCAAGTAACTCAATAAAACAACCTGAAGACATTATATTCCACCAGATTTGACCAAATCATTAGAATACATTTACCTCAGATAGAAACCAATACTGCTCGTTTGTTGATGGTTGATGATAGTTTACTAGTTTGCAGAAAACATAAAGGTGCAATATGGCAAAATGATTCAGTACAAGTATATCATGAGAATCTGTCAACAAACTGCTGTACAATGTCAGAGCAATAGTGTTACTAAATAATAAGTAATATCTAGGCATTAACAACACTCTACATCCTCAGTATTCTCTATACTATCCTGACTATGAAGGAATATTCAAATGACAACATCAACGAGGAAACAAACAATCTCTCTTCTCCCATTTTGATGAAAACAAAAGTAAGCCACGAGTGGCTCAGCGCCCCTCTCCCACCTTTGCCATTTCAACTATTGCCTTCAACAAAAATTCCTGAAAACAAAAATCATATTGATATAATGATGCTGCTTTGCTGTGATGCAGTGTAATGTTGGTAAACAGGTCTTTGGTTTCCCGAGTCTTGGATGCAGGAATTCTCTGCCACCCATGTCTTTCTCACTCCTCCCCTTGCCCTTGTGTCTGAATGCTGACATCTGAGCAATGGGCTTCCCCGGGTGTAGCAATAATTGAAAAGTGTGACGACTGGCTGCTTGTAGAGCAACCATCTGTGAATCTGAGTGGTTTGGCGAGTGTTGCGTTTGTGGGCGGGGAGGTCGAGGGCTATGTGAGACCCAGACAGCCTCCCATAGGGAGCTGTTAACACCTCATAGATGCCAAAAAGGCCCCATGACGGCCTTTTGCAGAACTAAGACTCCTAATGAGAGAGAGGGACATTATTCCACTGTGAGGCAAATTTAAACACGTGCTGTTGGGAATCCTGGCGGCACTAATAAAACATAGCACAGCAGGAGGATGGTTGAAGTATCATCAATTTTTCCTAACAAGGCAAACAACATCCCAGCTCTTATATTCTTAGATGGAATTTGTTTGCAAAGATACTTGTTTACGGAAGATTTATGACCTACGAAAAATAATTAATGCGGAAATGATTGCTCAATTAATCAGTTGGTCCATGAACAATTAATTAAATCCAGATTGATAATCATTTGGTTTCAGTCCTTTAATCACAACAGCTGCGAAAAACAGCTGGCTATTTTTATTTGTTGTCTATCATAAAAGGAGAAACAATTTTGGCCTCAACGAATTTTTGCACAATTTTTTATTTCAAAATTGAAATTGAAATGATATGGTACATAGTGACATGTGTACTTATCACATAATATGTCTTAAATATCATTCAGTGCAAATAAATTCTCAGGCGGTTGTTAAGGATGATACCAAAACCTAAAAACATATCATCTAGAAATCAGTATGTTCGTCATGCTCACACTCCTGAGTTAATGTTTCTGTGAGGTGCTTTTGAGGAGTGCATAAAAAATGACGAACACCCAAACGCCAGCCGTGAGGATAAGCGCTGAGTTGATGCATGAGGCGATACATTTCTAATGTGAATGTTCCTGAATGCATTTCAGTCAAGCATCACAGACAGATTACCAGATATTGCATTCCGTCTAAGAATGAAATGAAGAGATAATTATGCAGCTGGCGGGTAATGGAGGGGTGGAGCGCTGATGGATCTGATTAAAGTTGTCAGTAAAAACACATTTAATGACCATGTTGATTAGTTGGATTACTTACATGCTGCTCTGCCATTAATCCACAGCATAAACAAAAGTATACTGTTGGTCAGTTCTGCACTTGCAGTTTATTTGCCTCTATATATGTGCCATCGGAGGCCATATTTTCTTTTTTATGCCTCCCCTTATTTGTTTTATTTTTAATGCAAGTCCTGTTTTTATATGGAAATTTGACAATTTCATCGAAACACATAATTATCATATAATAATAATAATTAATACTCCTTTGCGTTTTCCATATCTGAGCGCCCTTTACTCCACAATATCTGCCTCCATACAGACACAAAGCCCTAACCACTGCAGGATCTTATTAATTAACATGTTGCTTTAATTGATTGCTATCTGTACCACAGATAATCCTCTGAGGTCCTCCTCCTCTTTCCCCCCATATCCCTTCATCCCTCCCCTCCTCACGAGTACCCGACATGAAAAAGAGCACGCTGCTGCTTCCATGCTTCCACACACACACACACACACACACACACACACACACACACACACACACACACACACACACACACACACACACACACACACACACACACACACACACACACACACACACACACACACACACACACACACTGTGTCAGATGGTGCTGAGTAAATCAGGTCTGACAATAACACCTCCCTGGGGTCCCACACATCACAGCTTCAATTCAGACCTAATGGAGCACCAACAGAGGGGAAGCTGCTTGGTGCGTGCATCTGTGTGTGAGTGTGTGTAGCTGCAGTACAGTAGCTGCAAAGCATGAGGCAGCCTGTGAGATATTAACTACACTCTGCAGTTTACGGCTTATAGTTTTTAGGGCTGGTTGCGGCTCAGAAGGTAGAACAGTCGTCCACTAATCAGAAGATGGTGGTTCGAATCTTCTGAGCAACCAGGTTAACGTTGATATTTTCTCGGTCCTCCACTACAGAGCTACCAGTTAATGTGTGTTTTGACACCTTTCTATCAGAACCAGCGTTAACATTTTAAACAATTTCTGCTACAGTAGCTTTTCTGATTGATTGGACAACATGGAATAACCTTTGCTTCCCACACAAATCACTGTTGCTGGCTCACCAGTTGTCTCCCGTTGACCACTTTGGGTAGGGACGTACCACTGCAGGCTGGGAAAACCCAACACGATCTGTACTTTATATCAAAATCAATATCAAAATCCATGAGACTTACCGAAGCTGTTCATAATTTCAAAGTTCATCCTCCCTAATACTGACGCCGGGACTAAGTAAGCTGGATGGGCAAGGTGAATCAAAGAACATGCCCAACATGAAAGATTTGAAATCTTTGGAAAAATCGTATAGAAGTCATGCCATAGTCGGAGCTGGAAGCATTTGGCCCTTAAAAGACTTTTGGTCTCGGAAAAACAAAATCATGTCCCGCACAGCAACAACTGGAGTGTTGACACTTCTGGGTTGATTTTCACTCCCACAAGAGTCATTTTAACACTTTCAGATTCAAATCGTAGTCAGTGCAGGAGTTAATTGTCAGAGTCGATTTCATAGGTGGTAATCCAACTCCACAGAGATGTAATTAAGCTACACCCACACACACACAAACACCCACACCCACACAATGTTAAGGACACCATGACTGGGCCAGACTGCTCAGCTAACTGAGAGTGAGTAATTAATGCTATAACTAGTGATGTCTGAGTGACGGGATTATCTCTCAAGCAGGTAACATATCCCCTGTATAATGGGATTGGTAGCTAGATGGGAGGACGGTCTAGATACAAACGAGATCCAGCCATTAGAGTTCTCTTGCTTTGTTTGATCTTTAATATCTATATCATAATTATAAAATCATAATATGGATATGGAATAGTCATCCATGTGTCCGCGTCTATGTACAAGTCCACGTCCACATCTTTGGTGGATGCAATAACTCAAAAACTGTTTCATGGATCATTGTCAAATGATATCATACATAACATAGAACTTAGTGTGAGGAAAAACTGGTTTGATTTTGGGAAAGGTTAGTTGTATATTTTCGTTATTAGGGGCAGATTTATCTTCAAAAGTTTTTGGGCCACAAATTCTCAACTACATGCCCCATTAAGTCCAAATTTCTGTGCATTTGAAAGGACTCGACCCTAACCCTAACCCATTCCGGATAAGTCACCAGTTCATCGCAAGTCTGACACGTAAAGACATACAACCACTCACACAGGCAATTTTAGTGTCCCCAATTCACCTTTATCACATGTTTTTGGACTGTGGGAGGAAGCCGGAGTTCCTGGAGAGAACCCATCCAGACACAGGGACAAAATGTAAACTCTGCACAAGAAGGCCGGCAGACGTGGATGCGAACCCGGTACCTTCTTGCTGTCAGGCAGCAGCACTAACCACTGCACCACTATGCCACCTGTCTCATCTTTATGTTTTTCTCAACTGTATTATTTACCTGGGCATGTGGTTGATTTTAACAAACCTTTGTAGGTGTCATCGTATTAAATACATGCTGGCTGACATGTATCTATATCACTCTCATCCTTAGCAGCTTTATACGTCAGGGTTTATGCTGCTTTACTGTGTCCATAGAACTCTTTCCGGCTAACTGTCTAGCTAGTCGTACTTTAACTCACATAAGTGCACATAAGTCCTCACCCACCATTCCCCATGGCTACTTGTGTTCTCACACAACTTTTTCCACTGCTTACTTCTTTTCTGTGACGTAAACTACATTTATACGTATTGTTGGCACTAACACCTGTCTGACAACTTCTGTTCTCCTGTCCAATACAGCTCATCTGAGAAATTGCATACCCACCTTAATCTAATTCTTTACTCGGAAAACAGTGGATTTACAACTTAATCTGACAGAGTGGGGCGGAATAATCCCAGTTATTTGTTCACAAGAGTTCATCCTCTGGCCAGCAGAATCTCACACCTGGTGTGTGAAAGAGCCATTGACAGTGAAGTGTGGTGATTTAAAGCATTTTAAATATACCGTGTCGTCAACAAATTCAAGACTTAAAGCATTTTGTTTTAGCCTAGGTGGTCTGTGGCTGTGTTCATTCAGCGAAACGGAACCTCATTTAACAGATAAGCTCTTTTAATTCTGCACTTCCTGTTTACTCTGCGACAAGTTGGCCTCTCTAGCCTCAAATACAAACAAACTCGTAAACTGACCTGGCAGGATTAACACTGCCTTTAGCACTTAACTCTCATCACCTTTCTGTCATTGCAAAAACTCTTTGGGTCCAGTTACACTCCTGTCACTTTTCAGACGCATGTCACTTGGAAAGACTCAGTTGAATTTCCTTCCTCGTAATCCTTTTCTTGTTCTGGGAACCTGAGGAGCAAAGCAGACAACCTACGGTTGAGTTTGGAGAACAACACGCTTTCACCTTCATGCACGTCATTCTTTACATACCTGCACATACACACACACACACACAGACACACACACACACACACACAGACACACACACACACACACACAGACACACACACACACACACACACACACACACACACACACACACACACACACACACACACACACACACACACACACACACACACACAACCACATATATACAGAGTTGTAAAATCATACAGACGTCCATGCATATAGAACACAATATGCTTTGTTTGAAACAATTTAAATTGGTAATGACGTGTGAATGAAGGGAAGACAAGTGCTTATTACAACCGATGATATGTAATATTATGTCTGTCCGAAAGTCTGTGGCACATAGACTCTGTAAGGGGTAATGTGTTTGAAGGGCATCAGCCCGCAGAAGCAGCATCATAAATAGGGTTATAAATAGGGTTAGTGATGGCGGCTGATGTTTCTGATGAGGCGGGTGAAGGTATGAATTCTATCTATTGTCATATTCAATCTATTTGACAGATGTGAGCAGTAGATGAGAGCAGTTAATACATCAATTGACAAACAATGACAACAGGAGATTAAGACTGAGTGAAAGAGGTGTGACTTATAGGATAGTATGAGAAATAAACTATGGACATGTGATATATGCAAAGGGTTAGTCTCTATGACCGAACTTTAACCAGAGCAGTGGTCACCAGCTGACAGAATTCGGGCCAAATGTGGACCAGAGGAGGCGTCCATCTGGGTAGCAAAGCCTTTAGACTTAAAAAACGGACAGGCCTTTGATTAGGTTCATTTTTAGCTTTTTTCCTTTGATCAAAATTCAAGATTGCTCTTAACTGGGTTCAGGGTGCCTGTTTGGTGAAATCAGAAGATAGAACATTCTTCTAATGTACAAATGGTATCAAGTGAATTGGCTTAAGCATTATGTTGGCTGACTTTCACCCAGTTTTCAAAAGGTTGTTCTTTTTTGTGTTTTTGAAACATTTGGTTATATGGATTGATGGATGGATGGATGGATGGATAGGTAGATGCTGCTGACCCACGACTGTGTGCCAACTCACAGCACCAACCAAATCATCAAGTTTCAACTACAGGAAGGAAGTTGGCCAACTGACCCATTGGTGTAAAGAAACAATCTCTTCCTGAACGAGGAGAAAACCAAAGAGATTGTTGTCGACTTCACAGCAACCCCACTGACAATCGACGGTGCTGCTGTGGTGAGGGTGAGCAACACCAAGTTCCTGGGGGTTTTAGATCTCTGAGGATCTCTCCTGGACCGTATCACCAAATCGCTGGCCAAGAAGGCTCAAACAAGCCTGTACTTCCTACGCAAACTTACGAGCGCACGAGTCCCTCCCCCCAACATGCGCTCCTTCTACCGGGGCACCATTTAGAGTGTCTCACCGGCTGTATCACTGTGTAGTAAGGAGGCTACACTGGTCACAAGGACTCAAACCTCAGCTGCTTACGTGCACCTTATTGCTCGTTGCACAACTGATATTGCACTATGGAGTCATTTCTACTGCACTACCGCCACTGTTGTACATAGGTAGATTTAGATATTTGTGTACATGTATATATATTTATAGTATTTTATTTCCTTTTTTTCATTTCTCAGGAGTATTTTATATTTTTTATATATTTGTTTTATTTCCTTTTTATGTCCTGTATGTATAGCAAAACTGATATATAAAAATCTTGAATCTTGAATTTTGAATCTAGATAGACAGATAGACAGATAAATAGATAGATAGATAGACAGACAGACAGACAGACAGACAGACAGACAGACAGACAGACAGACAGACAGACAGACAGACAGACAGATAGATAGACAGATAGACAGATAAATAGATAGATAGATAGATAGATAGACAGACAGACAGACAGACAGACAGACAGACAGACAGATAGATAGATAGATAGATAGATAGATAGATAGATAGATAGATATACTGACAGACAGACAGACAGACAGACAGACAGACAGACAGACAGACAGACAGACAGACAGACAGACAGACAGACAGATAGATAGACAGACAGACAGATAGATAGATAGATAGATAGATAGATATTATAGAATCAAATTCGCAAACATGAAAAACTCACGAACATTTAATTGCACACACACATACATGTTGCCATCAATGCATATGCTGTTTAATCTACTTAATTGAACCTGACTTGGAATAACTAAATAAATAAGGAAATTCACAGTGGGCACTTGATCCTGTCTTGGCTAATGGATTGGAGATTCCTTTCTCATTTGGGCAAACACTACCCAGTATTCTCTGAATTGATGTGTTGACTCTGCAGGGATCAAATTTCTCAACTAAACTGCCATTGAACCCCGATACAGGGTTGGTAGTAAGCCAGATGCTCAATTTTCACACACAGGCAGAACTATGCGGTCACTCTGGTTTCAGCATCAGGGCTGTGATATGTTATAGACATGCAAGGTAAAAAATTAATAATAGATGCCCAATGCAAAAATGAAATTTGAAGGTAGACTCTACCTGGTTTGCTGGTTCATGCTTATCATGTCATATGATGTTTATTTACTAGTCCAGCCAAAAAGAATAGAAGACCCATTTTGATTTTTGTGATAAATTTATTAAAGTCCTGTTATTTTATCAGGAATCATCACCACCACCATCATCATGATCATTACCATAAGGAATAAATAAGACAAAAACATTTTCCACTTAAATAAACATACACATCGGACCCCAGCCGTTACAGCAGTTCCTCCTCTGGGGTCGTTTTAATAGAACAAAACGAATGAAATACATCTGATAACACACAAATGCATAGAAGTAATTGGACCCCTAGGTACCATTTAAGACAACATCTACACTTTTGCCTATGTCCCTGTTTAATAATGTACAAAGTCTTCATATCTGGGTTCCTACTCATGTCCAAGGAGGGATTTTGTATAAAAATAAAGTCTCCACAATGATAAACCAATATATATAGTTTATGTATTTATAGACATTTGGCAACGACCAGACATTTAAAGATCCCTCAAAAGAATGCTGCATCCGAACACAGCTGACGAAAACAAAAAGGGACAGTTGGTGAAGGAAAAACGATCCATGTCTAAACCTTTAAGTCTGTGGTTTCTACATTGTTCTAAAAAGCTTATGGTGGTTCTTGAAAACTGACTGACTTCTTTTTTTTTTGCTTTAAATATAGTTGAACTACTGAAGAACAGTTGTTAGGCCAAGTGCTTTAAAAGAGGGACGTTTTCCTCCCCCCAGATAACAGATCAGAAAGAATTGTTCATCAGAGGAGGTCCAAGGACAGTGGTCAAGTCCTTAAAACAATAAGTGTGAAGGACATTCACTGCCTGATGTCTGGTTTCTAAAAGCCAACAGAAGACACATAAAACAAAGAGTGACCGATTTCTTGTTCGTGATCAAATTTAAAACTGACCATGGTCTACTTCATCTAACCAGGAGGCAGGACTGGCAGGGAAATCTGGGTATCCTCCACTACTGCCGGTGGAGAGGTCCGAGTTGGGACCATTCGCAGTCCCCATAGAGACCCTTACAGCAGGGCTGATCCCCGGCCCACTGCCCTGGTTCATGATGGAAAGGCCAGATTCAGGGTAGACATATCTGGATATGAGAGGCTGGTGTCTGGGTAAAGGATGTGACCCAGGTGACTGGGGGAGGCCGTAGGGACTGTTGGAGCGGATGTCATGGAACTGGTCTTGAGAGGGGAGGACGCCATGCTCCAACGGGAAAGAGTTTTGGTTGTTGCCCCCTTGGCGGCCTCCAATGGCTGGAGAGGATTCACTCAGACTGCTGTACATGCTGTTAGTTATACCGAGCTCTGACATCGGTGGTTCATCTGTGAAACAAGGACAAGAAGGCGATTTTTAGCTCTTTGACATAATCTGAAAATGCACCTTGAAATGATGACAAAAATAGTTTGCATTTTTCCATTGGACTGTCCTTTATAACAGTTGAGGGTACAAACCCTTTAAAATAAAGTGTGTTATTGAGCTAAAATGCTTCTTTTAATAATAATAATAATAATAATACATCTTTTATGCCTTGAATAGCTTTTCCCGTTCTCTGAGGATTTAACAAATTAAGCAATGTACCAGAAACAAAAGGCAGTGTGGTGTAAACACCATTTAATTAGATGGCACTTGGGAGACTGCTGTGGCTGCACAATGCTAACATATTCCTAGGTGACTAATGTAAGTATGTCGAACAAAGGCTCAATAAGCTAAGAGCTCAACTACAGAGCAATTAACCCTCAAAGCATATGAAGGTATACATTCTTATGCTTTGAGGGGTAAAAAAGCAAAACAATGTATACGCTTTTTTACCCCTCATAAGAATGTATATGCTTTTATGTCCCACCAAATGGATTGAAGGAAAATATTTTAAAAAAGGCCAAACTTTGTTCAAGATTAACCCCTTCAGTCAATTACGAATGAATTTTATCCAACAATGCTGAATCCGTATTTTTATCAGGAGATTAAAAAAAATTGAATAAAACTGTACAATAATTCTTGATTTAGCCTGGTTATTTTGACTTACCCTATTAAGCGTTTAAAATAGGTAAATATATATATATTGAATCAAACAGCGCAGAGAACACAAACCTCCATCAAGAAAAGTCAGTTTCCTTTTGATGCCATTGGGCCTAAAAGCAATAATCTCAGACATTTGACCCTCATCATTCAACTGCTTTGCCCTTTAAAAATACCCCAGATATTTTGAATTTTGACGGCATCATTGTAAGCTATTCAAGATTATTTCTTCCATTTAAATTCACTAATGATGTTGTTCTTTAAGATGTAGCTCTAAATTGTGTGGTTTCCTCTCAGCACTGCAATGTCATGTTGATCCATAGAGTAGTTCATGTGTAGGCTACATTAAAAAAAATGGTCCAAAGAGACACATCTTGAAATATCGAAGATAGAGACTCCGTATCCACTTTCATGCTACATGCTCAGCCCTTCTACCAAGTTTCATGAAAACCATCAAGGAGCTTTCCTGCTACCAGACAAGCCATTCTGAAACCATTGAGGACTGGATTCAGAATCAGACTCAAAAACAAAGTGGATAAATTAGATCCCAGGCTGATCCAACTTTTGTAAATTTCCTCAAAACAACACAGAATGTGGCTGAGTAGTGTGTACGCCTGTATGCACCCCCTACAGCATTTGGGCATACTCCTGATGAGACGACAGATGGTCTCCTGGAGGATCTACCTCCAAGCCAGGATCAGGGCATCAGTCAGCCTCTGGACAGTCTGTTGTGCGACGTGGCGGCGCTGGCTGCAACGATACATGATATCCCAGAGAAAGTCAATTGGATTCAGGTCTGGGGAACGGGTGGGCCAGTCATCAGCATCAATGCCTTCGTCATCCAGGAACCGCTGACACACTCCAGCTGAGGAAGGGCATTGTCATGCACCAGAAGGAACCCAGGACCCACTGCACCAGCATACGCTCTGACAGTGGGTCTGAGGATCTCATCCCGGTACCCAACAATAGTCAGCCTACCGTTGGCTAATACGTGGAGGTCTGTGCAACCCTCCAAGGTTATGCCTCCCCAGGGCAGGTGACCCACCGCCAAACCGGTCATGCTGGAGGAACATTCTAAACAGTGTCTCCAGACTCTGTCACGTCTGTCACATGTGCTCAGTGTGAACCTGCTCTCGCCTGTAAGGAGAACAGGGCGCCAATGGAGAATCTGCCAGTTCTGGTGTTCTCTGGCAAGTGCCAGTCCAGCTGCACAGTGCCAGGTTGTGAGCAAAAGACCCACTTGTGAACGTCAGGCCTTCATACCACAATCATTGAGTCTGTTTCTGACAGTTAATCAGAAATATGCACACGAGTGGCCCGCTGGAGGTCATTTTGTGGGGCTCTGGCAGTGCTGTTTCTACTCGCACAAAGGAGCAGATAACGGTCCTGCATCTGGGTTGTGGCCATCCTACGGCCCCCTCCAACTCTACTGGTGTACTGGCCTGTCTCCTGGTATCTATTCCATGCTCTTGACACTCTGCTGGGAGACACAGTAAACCTTCTGGCCAAGGCGTGTATGGATGTGCCTTCCTGGAGGATCTGCACTACCTGAACAACTTGCGTGGGCTGCATATACCGTTTCAAGCTACCACCAGTGGTGAGGGCACTGGAAAAATGCAGAACTAGCCAAGAATCAGCCAGAAAGGATAAAGAAGAAGAAATTGTGTGTGGCCACCATCTGCCAAACCAATCAATAATATGGGTTGTCTCGCTAATCGCTTCTCCTTTCCACCTGTTGTCCATTTGTGCTACAACAGGTAAAATTAATTCACAATCATTATTGCTTCCTGACTGAACAGGTTGATATCCCGGAGGTGAGGTTGACTTGAATTTACATTGTGATGATTGTATGTTCCCTTAATTTGACAAAATTTCTGCCTCGAATAATTTTGTGCGCTTTGCTTTACCTGTGAAGGACACCTCGGCATCGCTGTCCATGCCCTCCTCTTGGATGCTGTCCTTGTCAGATTTGGAGCTTCCTCGTGACCTTTTCATGTTGCGAAAGTATTGTCCCCATCTCTGCCGGCCGGCATCTTTCTTCAGTCTCTTCTCTTTGGCTCGCCTGTTCTGAAACCAAACCTTGGAGGAAATAGATGATCAAATATTAATACATCTGCAACGGAGATCCTTTTTTTTTTTTTTTTAATGTAATGGATGTTCTGTCTTTCAGCAGGATAATTCAAAACCTTGAAAACAAATTTTCATGAAAATTGGTCTCAGACAAAGGAAAGGAGTGCTAACTCTTCCGGAGAAGCTGTTTTCTACATTTTTCACAACAATATTATCAGAAATAACCATCAGGATAGCAGGAGGCGATGAACTTAAGATCTGTGCATTGAACCAAGAACTGTTTTCAACTTTTCTTCACTATTCCAAAATGTGGAAAACTTGGCTTGAAGTTTCAAAAATACTTATTAATTCAAAAATTCAACCATCCATCCATTATATGCAGGAAAAAAGGTTACAGATAATGGGGTGGGACTGTGGTCTGGAGCCTATCCCATACTCATAGAAATGACACAGGTGTGTTGATTATGTGTTACGTTGCATTAATGAAATATTAAAACATTTTGAAATAACATAATTGTGTCTGATAAAGTTAAAATCAACATAACTACTCATTACAGAACATAATTGTGTTCAGTAAATGAAGCATGGATATGAATTGGATGTTATGGATGGAGTTTGATTGGATAAATGTAATAATGAAAATCTTTTAGGATTAGATAACTGTTTATAGTCAATTCACCATAACTGTTTACTACTGCAACATATTTGTGTTCAATAAATGAAACAACTTAACTAAACAACTTAATTTAATCATAACTATATGATGAAGCACTTAAGACATTTTGGTGACATTTGCTTCAAGGCATTTAATATTAATTACATTTATCATCCCCAATTATATAATCTCCTAAGCCTTGAGGACCGTATCTATCAGCCCATAATGTTTATTAGTCAAGGTCTTCTGCACTTTCCTTGCTGTGAATATTATCCTTAAAAGCATTAAAGCAGAATTAAGTTCCAAGGATTGTCTTTAAGTGGATTCTCACCTTTGGAAGTTCAAGTGGGGGACGGAAGCAGTGACACTGACCGGTAATACTGGGATCAGGGTCCCATGCACCAGATTTATCACACATTTAATTAACTACACGACAGCTACAAGTTGTCCTCACCTCAGGGAGCAGACAGGTTAGCGTTAAGAAGATTTAATTTATTCAAGTTTTTCTATATCCACTTTTGAACTGATCAATAAATTTTGTTTAACTACGGAACATATACACGATTCAGTCGTATAATGAAACTGCTCGTAACTTCCCTGCTTTCAAATGTTTAGGAAATCTGATGCGACCTGAATAAACATTCCGTTTCTTATTCATTTTTATCTCTCACACCAAAATAATTAATTTCAGTTATGAGAACAAAAAGCAATTTTACATTCTCCTTAATGATATTCCGCCCTGGGTGAACTCTCCTCACCCCTTCCCTTTTACTGAATAATGAGGGGCATTTTAGTGGCTTCCCTCTCTACTTTTGTCCTTGCAAATAAAACAATATATATGACCACCACCTTGCGAGCGGTATGAGGCTCCTCAGCAGCAGACAATATGCGAGGGGCCCTCTTAGCATTGTTAACGAGCTTGCACTTAAACCATGCTGACTTTCATGTGGACTTCATTTTACTCTATCTAGCCATAAATCCCCTCAAACACACACGCACACTCACACACACACACACACACACACCACACACGCACACACACACCACACACACACACACACACACACACACACACACACGCACACACACACACACACACATTCTTAGAGTAGGCTTGTGCCAGTTTTGCCACAATTGTCCCTTGATAATAGTTGGGACACTAATGGAATAGCCCTTAATGGATAATGATATACTTTACCTGCACAACCCGCATATCCAGGCCTGTCTCTGATGATAACTGCTCTCGGACATGACGGGCAGGTTTGGGAGAGTTATTGTAAGCATTCTTCAGAGTTTCCAGCTGTTTTGCAGTGATGGTTGTTCTTGGCCTTTTAGCGGTTGAGTCTGCTTCTAAAAATAATTAGAAGGCACATGATGTTAGCCAGTGTTAGTCTACTGATGTGTGCACCTCAGGGCCGTCCGTTTAATTTAAGATTTCAGCGCAAACGTCTCAAGAAACATGTAAGCAAAATTCAAATTAAGATATAGAGTAAACTGGTCTATAGTGATTTTTACTTCTACCGTGTTTGATTGATTAATAATGTTACTAATCATAATGAGAGATCTTCAGATATAGAGAAATCCCTATGCAAATTTTCAGTGTATTTTTGTCGAGTAATATGAAAATCTGCTGAATATGCTGCACAAAACAACTATAATACTACCATGCTCTAATGCATCATAAAGGGATAAATTCCCCTCAGCCAATAAACTAAAATCTGGCATCCTCTGCATAATTGCATCATGTCTGCACATCTGTTGGCCAGCACAGCAAAATAAAAAACCATCATCCAAATGGATCCTGCACAAGTAATTGCGCCCTCTCATTAGTAAAATAAACGTGTGTGTTTTTAGTGAAAATTTGTTTTAACTCATTGCTTAAACCAACACTTAGGTTGAGCAGTAAATTCAAACAAACAGATGGGGATATAAAACTTGACCATGCCCAGTACACCCATATCAGTAGCACAGCCTGCTGCGACTTTCGGTAAAGTTTATGTATCATTCGTTAATCTGATCTGGGTAAACTATCATGAAAATGTATCCGTCCATGTGCACAGTGTTGAAGTCTAAAGTGCTGCTAAGTAGTTCCTGTCAACAAACACCTATGAGCAAAAAGTCAGAAGCCAAAGGTTTTTGGTAGTAATGTAATTTTAATATAATTAAAATTAACTTTTTTTACAACATGTTAACACCTTGATAAAGTATTGGTGTATATTGAAAACTTGTCTTCATGTCAATATTGCATATGGTGCGTTTTTTTTTTATGATTAAATTCTACAAAGACACAAGCACAAGGACAAATTGATGCATTTTACAATACTTTTGTATTAAATAGACTTTTATTTTGTACCTGCATATTCAGTTTTCGCTTTATTTATTTCTTCCTTAAAAAAAATCTCTCTTCATGTCCAACTTTATTGCTGCTAATATGTTAAGTAGAATTAAAAAAAAAAAAAAGTGAAATCTGTGGGTTGTTTAATATAAAACTTGTAGGACGAACATAATATGATTAATTTGACACAAACTTACAGTTTTTAATTAATTGCACAACCCAACATGGTACATTAAGTTTGTCATATGGTTCGTATAGAAAAGAATAAACACAATTAAGTAAATCAAATTATCATTTTGCAAAATGTATGTTGATCAGTTGAGTTAGCTGGACTGTCATAATCCCTTTTAACAGATAATGCTGGAATTACCGATTATGATCTTGTTGGTTGCACATCCACACTCATAAAATGATGAGTAAATTTAGTAGTTGCTACATTAACCTGAATGCAATTTACCTTTCGTATGAAATAATTTTCATGAAATTCAACAACTTAGCTTTAACATGATTCAATGAATTTGACCTGAACTGATATGATTTAGTTTCCTCTTATCTTGTTTTGTGCCTGCTGTTTGAAAGCTGACACTTCTGTTACTGTTCACTTTCTTTGCGATCAACAAGTATTCTTTGGGTTTTTTTTAATTAAGGAAAGTATTCCCACATGATTAATTGGACGTCTTCAAGCAATAAGCAATTTCTTTCGACCAAATTAATTTAATTGTGTTAGATTAACTCTAATTACCAAGGTAATTTTGTACCAGCCTCTTTAGATAAAGTTGGACCCATTGAAAAGTACCTAATTGAATCAACTAAAATTAATTAAGTTGGTATTAATTCAAAGTAGCTAAATTGAATCAATCCACATAAATTAAATTTAACCAAGACAAGTATATTCTTGTTTGACGAAGATAATATTAAGTCTGGTAGAAAGCTAATCAATCATTTGGATACATTTACCATAATACTTTGAAGTAGCTTACACCCAAAGATATATTTTTGAGTGGATTATTTTTCATCTTGATGTTTGGTTCATGTAAACCTAAGCCTAATATTATTAAATGATGTCTAAGAGGTCAGGTTGGTGGAAATATTTGATGTGTCTGTATTAAGCAAATTGAACAAATTATTTTTTGAGTGTTTTCTTTCACACAGTGCTCATACAGTCACACACTTGGGCGCGCACACACACACACACACACGCACACACACGCATGCACACTCCCACTGAAGACACCCAGGATCTCAGTAATAAGAGTTATTGAAAGCTGATTCCTGCAGAGTGCAGGTCCTGCCCCCTACTCCTCCACATTAAGCGGTCTGATATCGATCGGGTTGCGGGGAACGGCGCAATTAGCACAGGTGGATCAACGTTTATGGCTGACCTCACTGTAACGTCACATACACACGACTACCCCATACGTGAACAAGCACGCATGTATTTGTGAAGTAATGCATCACGCTGCGCCTCACCTCTCTGTTTTGCCGTCTCGTAGTCTGCCTTACACACCAGTCTGCTGTCCTCCATCAGGTAGTACTCGTCACCTGTGGCCAGCTGCCTCTTGCAAACGACGCAGGCGAAACAGTGCAGATGGTAGACGAAGTCCTGCGCCCTCCTCACCACCTGCGTGGGCGGTATGCCCTGCTGACAGGCTGCGCATTTGGTGCCAAATCTCCTTTAGGGGAAAACAAATCCAATATTTAAACATCAAAAGTCAAAAAGGATTTTAATATGCGTAGGTGTTTTACATGAAATAGAGAAATATCCATAGTATTTGGGGAAAGAGCCTTACTTGAAGAAATCGTCTTTGCAGTAGACGCTGTCGCCCCTGCTGAAGCACTTCTCCGCCAGCTGCGCCTGACAGTCGCTGCATTTCAGACACTTGCTGTGCCAGTGGCGATCCAGAACTTTGAGGATGAAGCGGTCCACAATGTGCTGATTGCAGCCTGCACAGACTGGGACTTCTGCGGAAGACACGGTGGAACCCCTACAGTCAGTTTCCTCAATGCAGCAATTAACAGACGTGGGGATCAGGTGTGTTACACGATTATAAAAATTAAACACGCAATGCTTAGCGCTTTTTTTATGTTGAAAGAACTTTGACATTAAAAAAAGGTAGTTTTACGGCATAGGCCAAATTTATAAGATTTGTGGATTACTTAATTGCGTTTGGTAAATTCAACATAACTCTAAAAAGAAAAAGAAAAAAACAGTACATGCAATATAATTGTGTAAATTAAAAAACATGAAAAAATATAAAAACATGAATATTGTTTGCATTATATCATTGTTTTATGATAAAAAAAACAACATAATTGTGTTATGTGTATGCAACATGATTGTGTCAACAAATTAAATGTAACGTCATTGCAGTCAACATAACTGTATGATATCAAATAAATAGGTTTGGTAATATTTGCGTCAAAGTATTTAGTAATCATTCACTTTATACTATTTTTTCCCATTTATTCAAGCTTTTTTCTTGGGGCTCGTTGACATGATTAAGTTCATTAAATGTCATGTATTATTTCTAATTGTGATTAACTATTAATTAACTAATTATGCAAGACCTTCAATAAGGAAACGTCACACTTTAAAACACATTTAAAGCAAATCAAATGTGACATTCCAATTTAAATATGTGAATTTAAATACGTGTTAATGTAAAAAAATGATTTACGTGTAAATATTTTTCCTTAGTAAAAAATACATTTAGTAATGGCACCAGTTTCCTTCATTTGCTAAATGACAAAATATTTGGTGGGAAAAATAAAATAATGTTCATACATCATAGCCTTATATTGAAATTCCACTAAACCAGATAAGTACCGCATACCAGCCATAATTCACATATAAGTAAGTGACAACATGTAATGACGTAATCTGATATTTAAATGAGGTGTAAGGAAGCGTGCACCTCAATGAGATATTAGTTTTTGTATCATTATTATATATAAATCCAATTTCCTTCCACAATGTCCAGCTTGCACAAATGTCTGATGCTCTGTAACCGTGAGTATATAAATCTACTGTCCACACTGAGTGAACTGATTTGAAATGTGTCTGAAATACAGCCTAAAGAAATAATATAGATACATTCTTTTGATATATTTCCTCCCTGCTTAGAATTAGGTTTTAATTTAATATCTGCATTTAACCATAAATTAATAAATAGCTTGAACACACTTGTAAATGACGTGCATGCGTATATAATTAAAACACTTTTTTTTTTTAAATTCACTATATAATATGTGATATTATTAATGATTAACGTGGACTTTAGTTTAAATGTAGCCGCAGCTCATCTTATAATTTTAAAAAGCCCATGTTATAATGGAGACCACTTTGGATATAAATAAAGAAGCATTATTTAAGAAAAAAGAAAGAAAAGAAAAGAAATAAAAAGAAAAGAAAAGAAAAGAAAAGAAAAGAAATGAAAAGAAAAGAAAAGAAAAGAAAAGAAAAGAAAAGAAAAGAAAAGAAGAGAATATGAAAGGCGTAAATCCTAATGCCTTAACATAATTTAAGCCACATGCGTCATATTGAGAATTAACATCTTGTCGATATAAAGAATAAAAGTTTACATGTTATTATTGGGTCACAATTATGCGCAAGTTCGAATTTAAACAGCATCTAACGTCATAAACGATTTGAGGGGTTTTAGAAACGTTTTTGTCTATTAAAATAACCTCTTTATTATTAATTAAAAGAGGCCGGACAACTTCATATTCCATTCGTACGAGGAGTCGCATTCCTATTGTTCCTTTGTGGACAATTCATGAAACATGAATGAAGCATTTCTTCAGGCATCACCAGCCAAGCTCTGCACAAGTGCGGTGGGAGCCACGTCAAGAACAGGTGGATCCAGGTCATCATTTATTCAGCACCTTCTGTAAAACTAGAAAGCTACAGGTACAGACCAGTAAGATCTCCAAGCAATTCGCTCACGTTGTGGCACCTGCTAAAAGTGTCAAAATATAGATCCTGTAAAATTCAGAGCGCATTTTTCTGAAATTCTGTGGATCTAACTTTGGGGCAGGTGTGGTTTGAGGCGTCTGTGCTCAGATGTGTTGAAAGTGGAAATATAGGCCTTTGTATAAACAGAATAATTCCACCGAACTTCAGAGGTTACATGTCTTCAAAGAAAACCCAGCGCATTTCTAGTCATTTAGCCAACCACTCAAATTAATCTAAGGGAGAAGCCTGGCTGAATTCTCCCGAGAGGCTAATTTACAAAAAACAACAACATCTGTAACATCCCTCGTAATTAGATAGGCTATTTTAGAATACCGTCCGAAGACCAATCCTGCTGACACACTAAAATGCATTTCAAAGATCCAATACTAATGATCGCATTGCACAAACACAAGTCCGCGCCGGAGAAAAGGCGCACAATTGAACGGTTACCTTTCCGCAGCTCCTCATTGTGCGACAATAAAGCGAGCAGCACCTCCGTGTTACTTGCCACCTCTTTTGGAGAGTTGCGGTCACCATCCATATCTCATGACTTACGCTCGCGTTCAAGCGAGTCCTTGTGGTTTCAGCTCTATCCACGCTCACGCGCCGAGCGAGTGCTGCGCGAGCCCTAACGTGAGCACAAGCGTGTGAATGCCCACTGTTGTTTGCTTTTATGTCCGGCCTGTTGTAGTCTGTGCAGGATTACAACGCGCCGTTTCCCGGGCGACAGGGAGATTGATTAACATCACCTACTGGGTACCTTCACCCGGAAGGATACACAGGATGCCGGAGAAAAGGCCCGCAGCTTCGGTGTCCGGTTGTAACGTATGTCACTGAGGAGTTACAGCCTCTTAAACGGCCTACGATTTGTTTGTTTGACGTCATATTTTAATTACATTACAAAACATAAATTGAAAAAATAAAGAAATGTAAAAATGAATTATTCATACATAAGCTTTTCCTCCACGGTTGACTTGGTCACTGGTGAAAGGGAACATGCTAATGCTGCACTTTTTCAGGAGGCAAAGAATCATCACTTGTTCTGATCGTCCCTGTTTTTAGGTTCGCCTGGTAGAACTCGGTTTGAGCTAGAAGCTTCAAGAAGCATAGGGGCTCAGAGGAAACAGTATGTAATTAAAGATGAAATAATATTGTATTTTTTAACTCGTGAAATGAAAACGATAATAACAATATCGGCAATAACAGCTGGTCTCAAAATAATGAAATACAAAATAAATACAGTACGTGTTCGCAGAAATAACCTGTCGGTATTCAGTTGCTGATTTATCGTTGGAATCGACCGACAATCAGATTCCAGTATTTCATGGAAGGACATAAATGTTCACAAAGATAATTCACTGGTCATCTTTAGCTCCTGCATTGCAATGGGTTGATTTTAATGGATTTATTTTTACCAGAATAGAGTAAGTGTTTTTAAGAAAAAAATAAAATAAGATGAATTCAATCAAATAGCTGTGTTACTGTCAGACTTAAAAAGAAAGAAAGAAAAAACGAAAACAGGACCACATTGTTTTTTAAATGAATATTATGTGGTATTCTTTAGCATGGAACAACGTGTATCCTATCTAATTACATTTTAAAAGAGGAATTTTAAGTATGTCACCTTCTCTGAAACACACAGACAAACACACACCAACCAAGCACACGCACAAACATGGTCACACACTAACGCGCACAACTGTTAAACACACGTGTGTGTGTTTAAGCTGGTGTTCCAGCAACAAACAGAAGTGTGTATTTATTTAGGGGAGAGATTGGCTGTTCAATAACATGTTGATCGGGCCAACACCCCAATGAATTTTATTGACACTGATCTTTGGCACAAAAGACCGCCTGGGGAAATCACGGATAGTGCTACGGTCGCTGATGAATCTAAAATCAATTCCCTATTTGCCTGTATTCCACAAGTATATGAAAGAGGTTTTGGAGAAAGGCGCGGTGTTCATAGATCCCCTTCTTACTTTTCAGCTATGTAATAATTTTTGGGTCATATTGATTACTGACTTTTGAGGGGTGATTCTGACAGTAATGTGACAACAATGCGATGAAATGACCATCAGAATCAGAGAAAGTCGCAAGAATGATACCTGGATAGGTATCAGGCATGACGTCATACTTCAGGCAATTTTAGCCCAAAAAATATTTTTTAGTTTAGTTTTTTTTAGTGACACAGTGCGATCTGTTTAAGACATAGATTGAATACCTTAATCAACTGATATACATGTGTTATCTTCTTAAAAATAAACCCACTTTATTAAAAGTAATCCAAAATTAAAACTTGATGCAAAAATATGGTTGATGCAACTTTACAGTTTTGAGTGAATTGCGCGATCAAAACAGGATATTAAGTCTGGTTATTTTATGTGGAACATAATGTACACGATGACATCCAACAATGGAAATAGTCTACTGTTTAAGAATAGAGTTAGTTTAGATTTACACAGTTACTGGACACTTCCATCTTCAACAATCCAGGTTGAACAGGTAATGCTGCAGTTAACTTAATGACGACAGCCATTCCTTCATGAGAATAAAATGGTTTTGTATCGTCTCATGAAATCGTGGCAATATAACAGTCTGTGATAAAAAAAAAAATTGTATATATTATAATCAACCGCGCTTTACCAGATTTTTTCCTACTACATATCATTAAAAAAAATGTATATATATATGGTGAGGCATCAATCCGATCACTGCTACCACTCCCAGCCCCTCATCCACTGGGAACCTCAGGTGTCCCACCTGTCGGGACAGTAACGTGACACCTGTTGGGCTTTTTGCGCCGGTGGTCTGCGGGTGGAGCGCCGCTCGGCGCCTGCCTGCAATCTGTCGCGCGGCAGCACAGAGGCTGCTGTCGCCTCAGAGGCCCCGGTGGTCTCCGTGCTTGTGCTCCCTTTACAACCGTAAGCGGCCGCGTGGGACGGCAGCACGCGCATAACATCTGTTGGTATGATTCTTAAACAATGAAGGCTCATTATACATTCATAACGTCTTCCACACGCCACGCAAAAAAGCAGCGCCTCTCCGCATAATTCAACATCAGCTGATGAATGTGATAGGAGCGTTTCCGCAACCTAAATAATGCTTTAAACGTCTGTGGTCCATTCAGGTGCCTCTCAATAAAATGTTGTCCGGAACCATCCTTTGGTATTCATAACAAAAACCCTTTCAGAAGTCATTTCACGCGTGTCTACTCCTAATTTGCTCCAATTGACTATTCGATTTCACGCCTAATTGCAACCGAATTCATTAAGGACTGCAGAACACCAACTAAAACGGAATACTGCCTTACACAGTATTTGCGTTTTCAAATTAAGTAGAATTTCATTTGGAATAAACAAATTTGTCCATTTTACCTGCATGTGTCAACAGATTGAAGCATCTACATAATACCCACTGAAACAGGCCAGGTTTTCAGATGAGGAAATGAAGACCTCGCTGTCAATATTTCAATTATACAAGCGCGCAGGATAATTTTTATGTTTGTCCTATAAAATTATTAGACAACCAGTCAACCACAAAAACACATTTACAAACAATGATAAATTATTAAACATAGTTTCTTACCTTGGCCTGAAGTGTACCGGGAGAAATTCCCAGTGTTTTGACAGCTGGACCCCGGGTGTTCCAGCAACATGTTGAAGCCGCTCCAAAGCAACAAATGAAAAGAAAAGACGCAGGGGCCTGAAGTCAAAGCTAAATAAAAAGAAAAGATAAGGTGTATTTAACGCCGCACTTTTCTGATTTAATTCTCCCAAAGAGAACTCTGACACCTGCAAAACGTTTAAGCGCGTGCCCGTCTTTGTTTCTCCTCTCTTCAGCCACCGAGAAAGGAAATAAAAAATGTTCATTAAGTTGGATTCCGTGCTGCTGAAGGGGAAAAGAGTCTGACAATGAGCGGCGTCAGCTGACCTGACTGTG
Organism: Lophius americanus; assembly: GCA_037951165.1. Taxonomy (NCBI): domain Eukaryota; kingdom Metazoa; phylum Chordata; class Actinopteri; order Lophiiformes; family Lophiidae; genus Lophius; species Lophius americanus. Next base: position 1,912,284 of record JBBDHG010000057.1, read on the forward strand.
GGACCCGTATCGTGTGACTTTACTTCAACTGAGGAGCGCGGCGGTCAGCGCTGCCTCTGTCCAGGGTGCTGAAGGGGGAGTTTCTCATCGGGTGGAAGCGTGTGTGCTGCTCCTATATTCATTGTTGCTATAGCACATACACGCACATGCACACGCACGCACGCACAACTCCCCTCTCCCTCAGTATCTATGTTTAATCGAGACGCACGTGTCTGCTTTTAAGGTGCAAAATGGCTGAAGACTTCATACACTTCTCTTGTTGCGCCTTTTTTTGTTGTTTGCGTCAACAACACAAGTGGTCAGTCGTTATTATGTTATCTTAGCTCATGTGCATTTACTCTTTTCTTTGCAGAAATAAAAAGAACTGAATGTACACCCTTACTGTTGAGTTTATTTATTTTATATAAATGGAAAAAACATTAGTTAATTTCTTTAGGATAAAACTATAAAAATGTGACCAATTCTAGGCTGTAGAAATGTCAATAATAGGTGAATCAAGTAAGAGAATTTATGTTCTTTCTAATTTATGTTTACGGTAAAATTTCAAACGACCTTGCATTGAATAGGGCGGCTATTGATTGCCTTGGAAGCTAACACAAAGCAGAAAACTACTCTGATGTAATCCTGCTGCTTTGACTCAATTTTAGTCACCCAGCATGCCAACTAGCAATGGCGTAAGCCAATTAGAACTATGTTGTTAATTAGTACACTAGGGGTTATTATAGCCTCTCAAACTTGGAAAGTCATCAACCACTTTTTTCTTTTACTCTTAATATACTGCATACATCTTCCCCCTCCATCTTGCAACAATACCGATGGATATCAAGCCAAAAACCCCAAAATAAACTGTATCTATTTGGCATTTTGTTTTTATGGGTGATAAGAAAATATATGTTTGTATTTTAATGTAATCTCTGGTCAACAAGTCAGTGAGCAAACAGCATCGGAGGAGCTTAGACAACAAGCATAACAACAGGGCTGTTTTCCTTTTCCTTTATCCACTCTGTCTACAGATTGTCTGTACTGCTGTTACATATGCAGACTTCAAATCTATAAAATCCTCATCTAAGATGACACTGTGTAATTTGTTTTATTCAGACTTCTCAGTAACAGCAACGCACACACACAAAATCATACACACACACACATACAAAGAAATATGAAAAAAGGAAGAGAAAACAGAACAGGGTTTGCAGCAACATAACTACTTGTTACATCTACATCAAATGAGGCCAAAAATGTCTTTCACACCCTCAAAAACTAACGCAAATAAGTATCAACACCATTCTGTAAACTGAAATCAAGTCATGAGTCTCCATCCCCTCTTAAAATATTGAGGGGATGGAGACTTCCAGTTAAGTCATAGATAAACTATACATGCCTTGTTTTCGATGGGAGGGGAAAGCCTTCGTCCTCTAAGAGCAGCCCTTATACTGCCAGAGTACAGTCTGGTTGGATGACTACATTACAGTGTATGGAAAACTCAATGTTATTTCATGCCAGCATTTACTTAATACTGAACAGATACTGAATTAATGTTATATTGATGCCTAAATAACAGCGTACAGGTGGAATATGATCTATGGAGCATTATTAATTAGCAATTTTCAACTCTGACAAACTTTTACAGATACGTTGCTTATATATCCACCTTCATTCATGTTTTACACTGAGAAATGCAGCAAATGTCTATTGGAATAAAACCAAATCCTTTATAATGCTGCCTCCTTTTCTTCAACAAATATGTATGATATTTCTAGCTATCTTGCATGAATATTGCAAGATAAATATTATATATAATGAGCAAACACGCCAAGGCTTTAATCCTGCTTTGTTTTCCATTGTGAAACAGAGAGCATCATCACAGTAAATTGGTAAAGTGTTAGCACACCTGGGCCTTCCTTGAGAAAGCAGCTGCAATCAGTCACTAATGGTCCTCCAAAAAAGCTCAGCCTTTTGCACCTATTAGAACTTGATTTTTGACCTTGAATAAGAGCCGGTTCAACATGCTCACAAGTGCTCTATAGATGGGACAAGCCTCGATCCTCAAGGATCACTTCAAAAGAACAAACAGGGTGCTGCATGTGAAACCTCTGTTTTCCTTCAAGTCCTTCCTTCAAGTCAGCGCACTAACCTGAAAACAGAATGGAATCAATTCATAAATGCACATCTTAACCTGGAACCCTTGTGTTTCCGGCACAATAGAAATGTCTGTATTTGTGTTTTTTCCACTAAAAGGATTTCACTCAGAACAAAAAAATTCTCAAATTTACTTAGATGTGTTCAGGGAATGAAACCGCAGGATAATGTTCACTGATTCGCACTATATTCTAGGAAAAGAAAAAAAAAAGTTCCTACACTGACGCCTTTAAGAATTAAATTCTTTGTATTTTGACAAATTCACAGATTTCAAACATAAACAATGAACTGTTTTTTTTCTAAATGAGAGAAAAACCATTAACTGGCTGAACCTGTTAAAACGCTTATTTTTTTTCACCACTGTCCCTAGTGCTGGCTCATGTGGGTATTCTTGGGTCTGACAATAGAGTCCATTCTAGTTGTGCCTTTTCTTTTTGAAAGTGTTTTGAGATAACTTATCATTTAATTTTGGCATTGTACAAAATTAATTAGGAAGAATGAACTTGAAATATATTTCAAAAACACAGGTAGTGGAATGAGACGTTTTGACTGTAAGCTCCTGTGATGAACAAAGAATCTCGCAACATTGATTATTCATGCCAGTTTTGGAAGAATCTTTTTTGACGTGCTGTTTGTTTGGTAATACATGCACAAGAGCACATTTGAACATGTCATTTTACATGCTTGCATATACCCACAAGTGCCTCTGTGTAGATTTGTGTGTCTGTGTGTGTGTGTGCTTATGCACAGCTGAGTTGGGTGCCTTAGTGGTAACGCCGGGGGGTCCATATGCACCCATGCCACCCCTCTGACACCAGGCTGCAATTGTGTAACTGTCATGATCAATCATGTCCTCCAAAGACTGGCCTTGTTCAAGAGGGAGGGGACCAATCACACGCCTCATTACCCAAGCTTGGTTACTCTTAAGCGGAGTAGTCCCAGGACACTTCAGCCTGTTGCTGTCTGGAGAGAAAGAGGAAGGGAGCAAGTGAGTGTGGAAGTGAGAAGAAAAAATTACATTGAGAAATTATAACCGGCGAATCTCATGGATCGCAGGAGAATGGCATCTGAATCTGGAAAACAGACTTTGATGTGTAAAAGAACAGAGGAAACTGAAAAAATTATGTCATTTATATTCTGTTAATCGATTTTCATATCTCAATTAGTTCATTTTTGAATAGATGAGCGCACTACAGCACTGGAATACTTGCAAGAAACAAACATTTCACAAGGAATAAGATTCTCAGTCACTTATTAGTTCTAGATATTGCAAACACGACACAACATGAACATTATTTATAGTAAAAAAATGGCCCACCCTCTGACTCCCCAAAGCAACTAGCCTCAGGTTTTCAACCATTGCAAAGCAGCTCTCATTGTTTTGAAATGGCTCCATCTGGCAAGGTTTCACTGACCAGGCCAGCCACGGCCTGCTCCCCCAGCAGCTGGCTAAACTGCCCAACCGCTTTTCCGCTTGGCCCTCAGAGTAACCGACACTATCTGGTGGCTTTGCCCCTCACACACACAATAACACACAAGGCTAACTGTCCTCCAGCCTGCCAGTCTTGAGGTCAGCTGGCCTGAGTCGAGGAAGGAGAGGGAGGTGCTAGAGGGGTAGTAGCATGGTGACACCATTTAGCTCTTTTGTTATTCGACCAGTAGAGCAGTAGAAATAGTCATTCCATGCATACTGTAGGATACATGACTTGTTTTTATTTCATCTACACCAAAAGAGCAAAATGTACAAAAACCGCTTGGCTGTGATTCAAAGTCATCTCATTCTTTGTCACTTATGATTCATCTCACCTCTTATCATATGGGTTTAACGCAGCAGCTGGCCCTTAAGCGTTGAATTCAGTCTGCATTATTTGTGCATGAGGGTGTACTCTGGGCTAAAAAGGCTACCACCTCTGCTCAGCATCAGCCCCTTTGAATATTGATATGCTAATGATGAACAACACAGGAAACAAAGCATGACTGCTACCACTGGAAAGCAATACAATGGCCCTTCAGTCAGACTCTGACACTTTTACCACCCATGTGTCCCTGGTTTCATGCTCAGACAATAAAGGGCAACAAATGTCCATCCATTGTAATGGAGGATGTTGTTACTTAGTTCCGTGTCTGGGGATCCGTTTGGTTGCGTTGTGCTTTACTTGTCTTTGTCCAGGGTGGGAAATATAAGCTTTTTAGAGCAAAGATAAGCCACCCCGGAGCCATAAGACAAGGAGGTCAGAGTTCAAACTTTTCAGGCAGAGCTGAGGCTTGACCTAGCATGGTCATTACAGATGTTGGCCTGCTGTGAGGTCTGTCTGATTTGCAGGTGTTATATTTTGGTAGAAATACCAAAAGAATTGGGAGCTTATCAAGTTATCTAGTCCTGATCCACTTTGTAAAGGTTGATGGAAAATGTTTTTAATGTGTTGCCATGGTTGGGTTTTGATCAAAAACTGACATTTAAAGTTTGTGGTAGACCTTATGTTATTAAACATTATAGATTTTGACTGTTGACTATTACTATGTTACCGTTTTTCTTTATTATGTAGATATAATAATAATAATAATACAATTAATTTATATGTGCTTCAGAAATTCTTTTAAGTCCAGATAAATGTTTTTTCTCTTGTTTTATTTTGCAGTAGTTAAACATGTTGGCTAAGAAATCGAAAATATTAGAGAAATAAACATTTACACATAGATTACAATCAGGAGATGTTGCCATAGCTACTATAATGGACACTGAGGTAATATCAGTGACAGGGTTTTGCAATCTTTGGGGAGTTGACACTCAACATTATCCATTCATGAAAAAAGGAAGCATACAGTCTTTTTAAATTGACAATACACAAGACTACATTTATGACATCTAAAAAAGAAAACTACACAAATAGAAACTTTATAATTTCCTTCACACAATAATTCACTGAAAGAACGCTTTCAGAAATAAAACCAAATGTAAAATATGACTAAATGAATAAAGGAGAACCTACTGTTTGTCCGCCTCAGCAAATCTTTTTATTTCCTTTGAACAGTGGTTCTCATGGACCAATAGAAAACCTTACAGTGACTGTACTTTTATTTGAAAGGAATCAGAGCTTGTTCTATGATCACCGGAGACCAACAAGGAAGAGAACCACAATAAAAGGTTGCTCTATAATGGACCTCTTGACCTTTCATAACTGGAAACTACTAAGCCAGCATTGCAAAAACCAAAGCTCTGCGATTGTGTCAATAATAAGGAACTTTGATTAATGTTATTATGGCATGTGCCATAACTCAAATTTAAAAGGTCTCAACAGAAAATGTCATGATAATATATTAATTAATAGCCATACTGGACCAGAGCTGTGGAAAGTTATAAATAGATTCAATGGAAGAGGTTTATTTTTTAACACATTATGCACCATTTCATTAAACTTATCTATTGTGATGTATCAATTAAACTGATTTTACATCATGTTACCGCTAGTACTGATATGCAGAAATTAGCTGTTTGCAAAGATTTTTATACATTCATAGACATTCTTAAGCGAGATAAAAGAAGAAAATTCAAATCCAGAAATATTCCTCACACAAATGACAAAATTATACCTCAGTCTATAATAGCATGTAATAATCTGATTGTAGATGCATATTTTTATTTTCCAATTTCTAGATCTTTATCGGGCCTTCATAAGGCCTTGATTGGCTATATCTATATATTTAGAGTTGAAAACTGCTGCTAGCAATACAAATGCAACACCAGGGCTGAATTGAAAGTTTGTCTTTTTAGGAGGTTGTATGAGACATTGAGTGCTTCTGATTTAAATATTCATCTATCCTTTCTTTCTCACTAAGGACACAGGGTGAACTGAACCCCAAATCTGGACAAAAAATTAAGATGAGCAGATGATTTATAGTCCCCAATACTGCCCTCCTTCAAAAATTATTTTTTACTTAATTTTTAAACCACACATTACATCCATGAACACCCATACTTGTTTTTTTGACTATTACTTAATATCCAGTATTTGAACTCACATTCACTGGCATATCTCTTTCTTTCTTTCTTTCAGCTGGTGGAACGCAAATAGAGAGAGAGAGAGAGAGCGAGAGAGCGAGAGAGAGACAGAGAGAGAGAGAGAGAGAGAGACAGAGAGAGAGAGAGACTGTTTAGTGACTGTACAAGACAACAGTGAAATGATGGATGTAATCATTCTGCTGCAAAATGAATGTATTTATCATCAGTAATTTATTTGCTGATTAATCATACTCCATGTCAGAGCACCTGACCACCGGCTTGCCATTAGTATCATAGGGCAAGCTGTTTAAAAGCTAGCATTTAATCATTGTGACACTATTAGATGTCATTATTGCTGAGCCGGTGGGATTCGGTAAATTATAAAATAGCTTATTTGGAACACTATTCGTATCACACAGCCCAGATTGATATAATTTTCTTTTAGTTACAATATCATATGGAAATTGTGTTGATTCTATGACTTTTAAGAAGTTGAGGAGTTGTTACATGATACACGTTTTCAACCACTGACCATGTTGCATTCAGAGTGTATCGCCGGGTGGTGCAAGCCATGATTTTTCTTTTTTTTTTTGCCTTCCTTTTCCTCTGACGGGAGGTGTGGGGGGTCAAAAACATTACAGATAAGAGGCGGCCCGGCACACGCCTGCCCAATGGTCGGTAATCCCACAGTCTCAGACTCATGACCCACTTTCTTGGAGGAGCTTGTTGGAGCAGTGGCCTCTTATCCAGGAGGAGCCTCCAGACGCAAGCCCCCGCCCCTCACTCTGTACAAACAAAGGAAAAGACAGACTCTTATGAAGATTTCAGAAAGCCAAATAAGAGGTTCAAGAATACTAATACCTCAACCTGATGCTCTTATCACTATATCTAATAAATAATTCAGAGGGTATGCCACTTCGTACTCAGTCCAACGATCAGCGAGTTGGGGCTCTCATTTATCCTTGATTGCACCTGTTGTGGGACCAAGATTTCATATTCTACAGTACTTGACATAGAAAGATGTTTTACTTTATACAGAGGAAGTTCTACCTTCCTCGAGAAATGAAAATTCTATCAGTTGTGACTAATGTTATTTCTTCATAAACCTCACCTTTAATTCAGCCGTACCATGACTCTTCATGTACTGCTCCTCGATACTGAATGCTCTTGTGTCATGCAAAGCCTGCACTTTTGTTTCCTAAGTAGAGAAACTGTCATACAAATATAATTAAGTAAAGATCCAAGCTATTTCCTAATTAAACCACTAAATTAAGCAGAGATCATCCATGAATACAAAGGAACTGAAAAAAACAAGCTTCTCCCTTATTGTGTGTTATCCCTTGAAAACATACTGACCGACATCGTGGCACGAGGCATAGTCAATATAGGTCAACAAATGCCACATTGATGTATTAGATAATATTATATTCATGCATAATATTTTTTTATTAACCACCGCAGACCCCTCCTCTTCCATTTCTGTTGTTGAAAACATCTCTCTATGCACCCCACAATCCACGGCGCTCTTACTTCTCTCTTTATCTTAATCCCCGGCAGACTTTAAGTGTCTGCATTTGGGGCAAAATCCCAAACTGGAGAGTAACATGTTTGGAGACCTAATCCCCTTACCCATAGACCCGAATCGCCCTCAATTCACCTCTCTCAAACTAGGCCAAGAACAAGGAGCCACAACAAGAGATGCAAGCAGCTTCACGAGGGCTCAGCATTATCATGCTGCTAGACAGACACGAGACACACACACACACACACACACACACACACACACACACACGCACACACACACACACACACACACACACACACACACACACACACACACACACACATACGGGTTTTTATTACATCGTGGGGACACACAACTGGGTGCAGTCTGCTGGGATCCACCCTTTCTAAAGGTACTAAAAATATGATTTTAACTGCTAAAATCATGATAATTTTTTTTGAATACATAAATCACTTAAAAAATTGATAACTCTCAAATAAATTTTAAACCTGAATTTTTGAGCCAGATGAGGACACTTCCTGACTTTTTGATCACACAGGGGACCTAACCATGTTATAAGCTAATATTTGTGCAAACTTTGACACAGAACGCTTTTTTTTTGGTTTAAATCAAAAGATCAGATCCTGATTGAAAATAAAAGACCTTGTAAAGATTTGATTATGAATTTGATGAACAAATCAGGCTTAACATCACATCTTCAACATATCAAAACTGGACCGTAAGATTTGTTATACAAAGCAGATACAAAATTACATTTTTAAGAAAATATTTATTTGAAATTAAAAGACCAGTTGGCACAATAGAACAAAACAACCCCACAGGGCCCAGTTAGTCTGATATGATTTGAAAATAAAGTTGAAATTAAATGTTTTAGTGCAAGAAGGAGTACAAAGGATGCCAACGAGCAACACATGACTAAAAAATTAAACATGTTTGAGAAACATGAACCAACATGTTTTTGCAACATGAACCAACATGTTCGAGCTGTGTTGTGTTAACGAGTCTTTTCATAAATTCTTCCTTTACTTTCACGTTGGATGGCAGTGATACGGTCTTTAACATAAAATTTCACTGCTGTCCAGCCTCTCTTTTTAAGTGCTTCTGGTGAAGCTTCAATGTAGGCAATGCACTCACTCTTTCCAGGTACTTTACCACATTCAATGAAAGACAGCAGTTTCTTTCCCACCGCATGGACCTCATCAGGTGACCATCTCCTGTGTGAGGTTTCTAAGATAGAAAAATAAATAAAAAAGGACAAATACAATTAGGAGTGTAGACCAAGTTATTTGAATAGGATAATATATGAGTGCAGTAATGAGAACGTTGTTTATGAGAAGGAGCCGTTCTTTGTGGGCTGTCCATTATCAGTTTATTCCTCGCTATTAATGGCTCATTTCAGAGCTCTACTTGTTGGTCTGATTTGCAGTAGTTTCTATTGCTATTAACCATTTACAGAAAAATAATCAGCAGCTTGGAAATCCAATAGATGGGATTCTACCTGCTGGCATACAAACCGATTAGCCACAACATTAGAACAAGTTAAAATTAGCTGGCACTAGTAAATGCAGCTGTACATTTCCCGTGCTGCTAAAAGAGCTACATACAGAAAAGTGTATGAACCAGTAAAATTGGATGTTGTCACTATCCCTACTGATAGTGACTGTATGGATGTTATTTTTTACTTTTTTCTAACTTTACTTTTTTATTAACACATATACATGTAACAATGTAACCGTGTTTATGGTGGACGAATGCATTTCAAGGAAACTAAATGGATCCAAACAAGCAAAACAAAGAAGATATTGTTTCAATAGAATATATCCTATTCTTCAACTAAACAACAGCTTAGTTGACAGTAAGAAAAAAAACTATGCCAAACATAAATATGCTCCTGCTGTGCATTACCTCGATGAAAGACAACATTTGACAATAAGGATATTTCAACAAGAATTGAAATCTCTCAAGTTAACCAATATCTTAACAAATACAGTTGTGTTCACTTAATTGGTATAACTAAAGTGTCCTTTTCAGATAGTTAAGGTGATACTTGGGAGTATGTTCGAGGCTTTGAAATAAAAGCGGCGGGTTTAGATTTTGTTATGAAATATTAGGAAGGGAGATCAAAGGCAGGGAAGTAAACTCAAATAGCAAAATGTTAATTTAGCATGTCAAAAACTTGATTTTGTTTCATCACTGTCTGACACAGTTTCAACTCTTCTGTTAGTTATTGACAATCCTGCTGAAATTACAACACATGGTATCATTAAGCAATGAATAGACTTACTATAAGGCTAAACTAAGAACTAAGTAACTAACAATGAACAAGCACAGCGTTTTTTGAAAAATACCTGTCTTAAGGTCTTCACTGTCAGATTCCGTTTCTTTTCTTCTCTTAGGTGTAGAAGATTCTGCTAAGAAAAATATAAATTATTTGGTCCTTGAAACATATGAGTTAAAAAAGGAAAGACTGGAAAAGGTAGCATCTACTTAGTTTATGGCATACCAATTGGTGCAGAGAGATCACTAAGCTCATCACCGGTTACCAGCATTCTTTTTGAGGAACCTTTGAAAAAGGAAATAAAAGGTAAGAAATTTGTCAGACAACATTCGGGATAATCAAGCATACTTTATTGGAGGCCTAAAAACAGTTATTTTATGATACTTGCCTGATGATAAAGAGCGCAGAGAAGACTCCCTGTTACCCTCGGTGTCTGACAAAACACTGCCCACAAGCAAATCGTCTGGCGCTTCCTCTGAAAAGCAATAGTAACATTTAGGTACATATGAATGCATGCATATATGTACACATTATATGCATACACATTTCATTCTAGAATAGGGTGTACATTTCACATCTCCCAAATAAACACCTTTTTATAACTTAACTGAATCTTAACTGAAACAGATCTGAATAATATACTAATTATAAAAAACATTCCCTTATATTGATATTCATTTGACTAATTTATTATTTAAGTACAATTCCTTAATAATTTTGAATTATAAGACTCCCAACCCACAAATGAATTATCTGAGTCTTCAGCTCTTGATTCAGACATTCAAGTTGAATTAAAATGAAAAATTTATGTCTAACTGTAAGCATTTTAATGCTTACACTATTAACAGTTACAAAATTTATTCCATAGAATATCAATTTTCTGTATATGTTGTTTTAATGATAATACAAATATATATCTCTATATAGAATATATGGTATATGGTATTTAAATTATATTTCTAGATCTGAATTTAATGTAGCTGGATAACATTTAAATTGAAATAGGCTACCTTTAATTTAATTTGAATGTAAGTTTGTTGTGTTGAACGTCGTAGAATAAAAAAAAGTTTTTAAAGATTTCCTTCTAGAGCAGTAAATATAAGTTTGCGATTCTTCTTTGGCACAGAAGTTCCTGGTAAAATAATCAATCATGAATTTATCAATGAACAAATTGACTTAATGACTGATGGTATAAAATCCTTGAGAATGGCAGTCGTTGATACCAAACAAACATCTAAAATATTAATGCAAACTGACTTTGAATCAATGTTAAATTGATCAAATAGATTCTCCAAAATATTTTAAACCAATGTGTACTAACATACTATTCTGCTCTGAAATATCTGTTTGGTGTCAAATTTGAGACATGTGCCTCCACAATGTCTTTCTCTTGAGCAATGCCTCACAGTTGATGCAGTACATATAGTCATTTGGATTGGCAGATGTTGCAGCTTGCTGACTGAGGATGAGTGTTCCACTACCGGTCCTAAACACATTACTATTGTGAGCACGGTTGCCTTTGTTTCGAATAATATCGAGATGCAATTTTCGCTCCTTTGACTTCAAAGGGAATGCCACTGCTTTGGATACAGCCATTTCTTGGTTGTGTTTACAAATTAAATGTCTTGCCATTTTATGGCAATGTGTTTCACATAACAGACAGCAGTGTTTTTTATCATACCCCTACCTCCATCTTCTGTCCTCTTCAGTTTCATGACAGACATCTCACTCCGATTACTGTCCGAGTTTTCACTGCTACCGTCTTTAGAAGAAGTAGTGGGCAGTGTCTTTTTTCCGTAATTCCTCTGACACTTTTTTTGTTTCCACTGTGGCATTTTTCTTCGGCTTCTTAGATCATCATCCTCCGAAGTTTCATTAATTGACTCCTTAGATGTTCTATATTCCTTATCGCTGCTTGTTCTGCTGGTAGTGGAGGTCTCAGAGAGTTTGGAGGGTGATTCCAAATATTCTGTAGTGAGCTGGGAATCAAGTATATAACAAAAATTATCTACAAGGAAAAAATAGACATTTAAATCCCCAAATGTATTGAAAATCTATTAAAACCCAAGGAAAACAAATCTGTTATTCAACGTTTGTAGATTAAATATAGTACCGCAGCAGTACAGGAATGTAAAAGTGGTCAATAGCAATAGTTCTCGTACAAAAGTGTTATTGTAGCAAAAGTATTTAGGAGGCAAATTAAATCTACAGGCGGCAAAATATATTGACGTCAGATTACAATGTTCAGTATCTGCATTAAACTTTTTAATTCCAAGTGTACTATCTGCTTTTTTTGCCCTTTGTTGGTATCCCATTATGTGCGCAAATAATATTTGCACAGTATGTGCCATGTCCAATATGCTGCATTTTTGTTACCAAATACAAAAATTAAATGTCAAATCACATTGTTCAAATTTTGTATTGAAATATGCACAATTAATTGCTTATGCAGAAGTCTCATTCGGAGTCTCTATGTCTCCCATCCCCACAATGATACAATCCCTTGTGTGCTTATGCTTCTTCACCGTTTTTTTTTTAATTATTAGAACCAGTAGTGAACTCTACTTTATTTTTATATTTTGCTGATATATATCAGTGTTTCCGACAGAATTTAGAACCTCAGACATTCTAGGGGGATCAGGGGGTTGCTCCCAATGAAGAAATGTTTGTATCTTTCAAAGTTAATTGCATCAGTCTGGTGCAGAATTAAGAGACTAAAAGCTACGATTAACTTTTTTTTATTCTAGTAAACAATCTAATCTAATCACAAACACATTGAATTGATAGGAATATTGAGATGACAAAATTTCCCACTCAAAGTCCATGATAAATTAAATTACACGTAGTTCACAATGGCTAAATAATAATGATAATAATAAACAATAATAGACAGGAGTAGGGTAAACATTTGAGCAATCCAAAAATTAAGCAAAGTGGGTTACCTATATTTGACCGGCTTATCGTTTAGAAAATAAAAAATAAGGAGGACTTTGCAGGATTAAGCAAATTAATATGGGTAATATCTTTTAGCATAAATATTTTAGCACATTTCGCTGTCTAATATTGATTTGACATTACCATGAAAACATCTACAAACTGCCCCTTCAAAATCTTTAATTCAGGTTTCTTGCCAAAAACTCCATTTTATAAGATAACATTTGAACACATCTTGATGAAGTTCGCCTAAAACTGTTTTTTATTGAATGGACATTGGGACAGTGGGAAAATTATATCAAACACTGGCAGTAGCTGCTGGGAAACATTGGGTAATGAAATGAATGTAGATGCTGAAAACACGGTTGGTTGGTTAGTTGGTTGGTTGTTTCTGCTGTGATTTGGAACAATGGCAGCTTAACGGTCTCTCACACATGCTTGCATTTTATAAAACCTAACAGTTCTGCAGACGAGCATATATATAAGGCTCATTAGAGGCTTAGACACTGACAGGTTCCTCTAAAAAAATAACAAATAACAATAAGCAATAAATACAGTGATAGAATCTGGATTGGAGCCACTGCTAGGACACTGATTTGACCCCAGGCAATCTTGACATCATTTTGAAAAACATCATTTTGTTGAAAGTAATGGATAAACACACCTCATACGCCAATTTAATTTAACATTTTTGTATTTAATTGTTTATTTTAGTTGATTTAAATCTTACACGCCTTGAATGTTTTTCCTTAAGACGAGGGCAAAGCATAATTATTTTCATGAATAAATTGACTATAAAGTTACATTTTTCTTTTTCTAATTATCCAAAAAATCAGTTCGATTCGACGTTAAAAAAATTGTGATCTGCCTGGAACTGTGAGTTTTGTGATCTGGTGCACATTTACAAATTATGTAGGAGTGTGAAAATAATTCTTCTTTGTTAAAATAAAATTAATTACAATCTGACAATTTGTTGCACCTGCACCTATACATTGTGAAAATATTACATATAATATTATTGACTAATCCAATATGCAGATATATTTCTGACTAACATAAAGGTATTTATTCAGGCAATGCAATTATTGGACATACAACAGACACTAATTTTCATATGTACACATTTCATATTATAGAAACGCATTTGCAGAATTTTCATTCAATTTAAAGTGAGGAATGTTTCCATAAAAGTTTCTGAAGTTATGGAAAACAATCGACAAAAGTCATGATAAAGTAAAATATTGGAACAGGCCTTAATAAATTAATTTAACACTCACCCCAGTCTTAGAGGCTAAAAACAGCTCTGTTGTAGCTTCTGGTGGTGGACTGGTTTCCTTGCCAAGATTTGGCCCTCCTGAGGCCTCAACACCAGAGATATTGATCTAATTCAAACACATGCATCATATTGAAGTATTCATTTCGCCAAACATTGGATTTATAAATGCTAATTTTCCAGAAAACTGCACAACTACACATGTACTTTCTTTACTATAAAAGAATATCATCATATATCATATCATATAATCATCATATAATATTTTTTCACAGACCCTGTTATAACGGTGGCCATATCTTTGTTAACAGAAAATCAGAGCCTGGTCATTATTACATCTTAGAACAGAGACTTTTAATCTCAATGAGGATTTTACCTGGGTGTCTGATTGGTGGCTGTGTGTTTCATGCGTGTCTTTAGCCTGGTCAGTTGCTCTTTCTCCCTAAAGGGTTTTTAACAAAAAGCATATCGTATTTAGGTATCCATGGATCCCCCGGGTTTTCAGGATAAACCAATCACTGCCATTAATCTTGTTACAAACTGGTCAATAAAACTTCCTATTTGCCATTGATTGTCCATACGTATAAGCATTTTTCAAATACATCTCTTAATAAATCGTATTTATCATTTCTCTGTTAAAGAGATGATAATCTGATTAGGATGAACTTCATGAAGCTGTGATCAGTATGTTGTACTGCATGCACTAAACCAGGTTACCAGTGCTGTTTTTCTGTCAGCTGCTTTTTTATTAACATTACACTAACAACTATAAACATTTTCTAGAAGCAGGTTATTAATTACTAAGAACCAATTCCTAGAGAGAGATCTCCCCACCATCAGGACAGATAACCTGTTTCATAAATGTCAGCATGAGCAGAAAAACAGACAACAGTGCATGAGGAACTGGTTGAAAGCAAAGGTCTTACAATTACCTTCAGATAAAGTCTAAATGGACACAAAGCAGTCAGGACCTTCTCAATCATATGTACACTGGGATGGAGCACAGATCCCCTCCTCTCCTCCCCTCTCCTGTCTCACTGCTCTGAAGTGAAACTTAACTAGTGGCTCCGATCTGTCTGTCACCTTCTCCCTCTCACAGCACCGTCTGCCTACTCCAACACACAGTAAACTATATGTAGATTCTATACTAGTTAACATTGGCTTTATAAAATAAAACAGTCATGAACCTTCACATGATCCTCCTCACTCCTTTCCTCTCCTCCTTATGCCACTACTGAGAGAAAGAGACGCTTAACGAGCTGCTCAGCTCCGTCTGCATCGGTCTCCCTATCACTACACATTTACCAGCTACAACACACATTTAACAAAAGCTAGATACTCTGTTTGTTAACACCGGCTTTTAAAAATATAACAAATAATTTACCTTCACATGCACATGCTTCCCCCACCCCACACACACATTTCAATATTATTGAAATAAAATAGCTTTAAGCTTTCTAAGTTTGATTAAATAACCAAAGCCCATACCAATCATTAAAATTGTTGAAATGTCAGTTTAGATTAGTTTAGTTTAGTGCAATTAGCTAGCAGGCTACTCCAACAATCGGCTAATCCACATTAGCATTAGCTAGAAGATAATATATGACACAAGAAATTTCTAGTATTTAGCAGCAAAAATGTGTAACAAATTAAAAGTTACCTATCTAAAACAATTTGTTTTATGTACTTACTTTATATCCATGTAAATTTCCTCCTCGTTGACTGCTGCTGTACTTTGTCTGCTGTCTTCTTGAGCTGCCTCCTTCTGTAGCACCTGCTCTCTGATCCCTGCACTGCAGGGTTGGGAACCCCATAGTCATGGCATGTGGGGGATGGGCATAGGTAAGTCGGGGACCGCAAAATTCAGGAACTGTGTTTCTCTGTCACCTTTGGATTCAATTCTCTGCGGCAGTGTAGTTTATTCAAAAAAGTACTGCGTCCCAAAAAAAATATTTTTATATATTTTAATATCACATTCCCTAAATTATTGTTACATCATGCTGATGTCATCGTACAATTTATAAAATAAAAATATTTAAAAAAAATCATTTATAACTACACATTTTTATAACTCTTGTTCAGTCTTTCCAAATTTAACTTTTAAGCAAATATGTGTTTTATTCTTTTTAAAGAGGAATGATCCTGCATTAATTTAGTGATATTAAGCTTAAAGCTGTTGGGTACAATTAGTCAAATATGAAACATATCAAACTTTTAATATCATATCAGTATTAATTATCACTATTCATTGCACGGTAAGATATTCCTTTATTAATCTTTCCAATAAAATATCTCAGTGATAACTAGAAATAGCACTCAGAGAGTGCCATACCTCCAACAAAGCTCAACAGTACCAAGGTAAACATTATTATGATCACATTCAATTAGATCGCTTGATTTAGCATAATTTCATGGAGATTCCTCCCCTTATTTACGGGTTAATATCAGCCTCTAAATCTACTGACAACTCCAACACACTCTCATTATCTCTCAAATACTCTGGAACAAGTCACAAATATGTCTGGAAACCAAACACTGCCGTGAACAATATCTGGAGGTGGAGACAGACAATGCCAATAAGCTGGAGGAGACTCCACTTCTTCAACATCCTACTGACATCTCGAAATGTGACTCTTTTTAAAATGTTGAAATGTTACATTATTTTCTGTGTGAATGAACCATTATTGGTCTTGGAACAAAGTATTAGCCTCTATTAGCTGACATGGTAAAGGTTTGTGGCTTAATGGACTCCTCATCTTCACCAGCTCAGTTTTGGGAGGGTGTAAGTGGTTCTTGAGGATGTCCAAGCTTTTTCCTCACGCTGTTTCAGTAACACCTCAAAGTTGTCCAGTCCCACTAAAAACAAAGTTAGCCTCTTGCTGTTAGGTTAACTCATTACAAACTAAGACTGGTAGAACCTATATAACAGCCTATGACACATATTGAATAAGCTGAGCCTTTTCAGGGAAACAAGATTGCCCCATCCACTCCCCTGTTGAAGGGTCAGCACTGTCCATCAGTCCAATTTATTGTTTGAGGTGAATTCTTATGGTACTTGCACCATCAATAGGACTCCAACTCCCATTTTAAACCAAATAGCACATGCAAATTGTGAATTTTTCTTTGCTTCACCAAAACCTCAATCAGTTAGGCTTCTACAGTTGTTGTGCTTTACAGTAATTGCAGCTTTAGATCAGTGGGTGAGGAAGAGATACCGTACTTATGCCATCACTCTCACAGAGAAAGAAAGACAGCTTAGCACTGGAAGCACAGGGAAGGAGATAACAGGAAAACAACTTATAATCTGCTGGGATGGGACCACAGCTATAACTTTAACTGTAAGTTGTATGGTTGGAGCACTGCACCTGCAGCCACATCCTTTGTTCATCAATAGGTACTAACATGCTGACTACTATACTCAACAAGTGTGTCCGACTGCATATTACCTACAACACACCCAATAAGTATGTGCTGCATTCACCTTAATACATATTCAATCAGGGTGACAGCATACTATACTTAAGCCATTGGTCTTCTCTGCATTATATGACATCACAACATTACTGCTCTGCCTAGTATGACCACGTCCCTGATATCATGGAAGGATATTTTTTATCAATACATAAAATCTAAATCAAAATGACCTCTATCCATCAATACAATAATAATCGGGATAACTCTAAACAACTTAAGGATTTACATTCGATTGTTTGTAGTTGATTTAAGGAATGAAAAAATCCATTAAGATCAATGATGGACTGTTCAATGTTAGAAGCTAGTTTTGAGAAGCAAAGTAAAAGCAAGTAAGTGAGTACTTAAGTAAGTGAGTAAGTAAGATGGAAAATAAACCTAAAATCCGGAGACCTTAAATCCGGAGACAAAGTAGAGAAAATGTCGCTGAAGTTATTTGTTGCATTGAGTGGGACACAAGGCCTCTGTGCCCTCACCAACTAGCTAGCTAGCCTGCTGCTTAGCTAGCTACCTTGGCATTCACATGTGGAGCTTGTGAATCCTTAAATCCGGAGACAAAGTAGAGAAAATGTTGCTGAAGTTATTTGTTGCATTGAGTGGGACACAAGGCCTCTGTGCCCTCACCAAGTAGCTAGCTAGCCTGCTGCTTAGCTAGCTACCTTGGCATTCACATGTGGAGCTTCTCAACACTAAAATATTGATGCAAACTTATGATTTGTTCTAATACTCCGTTGCCCCATACGCTATGGTGAGACATTCAGATGATTAGGCTCTTCATGCATTCATAAATAAAAATATAAATAAACACTAATTCAAGTTTATATTACTGTTACAATTACTGTTCATATTTAGCACATATTCTACAGAGGTATTGTTTTCTAACTATTAACTTAACTTGATTCAGAGCTAACTCCGAATGCTCTTTGAGTTGTGTTTGAAACGGTGATTTTCTTAAATATGCAGTTCATTTATATATTCAATGTTAGCTTACTTCATTTGTGCTAATATTGTACCGTCATTCCGGGAAATAACACAGAAATATGATGAGACGGAAGTCTATTTTACGATATACCACGAACAGCACCATGAACAGTGTCCTAAATAAAAAATCTGATCAAATGAGATGAATATCTGATTCCCACTGATATGTTGAAAGTGTGCTTTTCATATCAAAATTAATATGGTATCTCTCCCGTTGACCATACTTAAATCACTGTTAATCATTATTTATCTATTGTCTGCAATGGTGGACTAAGTTATATAGAGAAATTGCATTGGCAACTAGGAGACAGAAGGATGCAGATTTAATAGATGTTGTTGTTGTTGGGACAATGCTTTGTTTTTTTCTTACCCTCTTGCACTCCAAAAGAGCTTACAGACCATCACTAGACTAAAGTTAACATTTCAAACGATACAGGAAATGCTTGCATAACTATTGTATTCATTTTAATTACTGATTTTTCAGTATTCCAAATGTTCCTGTCATTGTCAAAGACATGGGTTCGACCTAAATAATGTAGTTGGTATTACATCATTATCAAAACGAGTAAATTAGTGGTGTATGGATTCCGTTCTTGCTTTGTTTGCTGGAGCAACAGTAGTGTGGTTTCAGTCTAATAGGTCATTATGGCAAGAACACAGAACGACATTTGTGTTGCAAACTCATAATTGTTAATAACATATTTGTTTTATATCTTTTATATGCACTTGTTGCAATATTTATGTCTGAGCATACTTGTTGGAGAATGCAATATTTGAACTCCTATATGGGTAAGAATTATAATTTAGAGGTAACTGTATTATCCTCCATTTTTAAAAGACCCTGAACGTGATATTCTCTCTTTTGTGAGTTTTGCATTGGTGTAAATGGCTGTCCCTCTCAGTATTAACCAATCAGATAACGTTTCTCTACCAAACTAAATGCTAGCACCTGTTTGTAAGACTTCCCTGTCTTACAAAAAGGGAAGGCATAGAGCTTAAATGAAAATAGAGAGGGAATAGTAAGGGGAGAAATGCTCGTAAAGCTTGGTACGTTTCTGTTTAATTAGCATTTTTCATGTTTTGTAAAATCTAAAAGAAAAATGAAAGCTGTTTGGAACAGTTTTGATGTCCAGTCATTAAAAAATTGGCAAAACAGAGAAAATATATGGTGAGCTAGCACTACTTTCCTGCCGGCCTTGTTAACAGGCTGATAAGACATTGTGTTTGATGAAAAAGCATGATGTACCAGGGTTTTTCTGAGTGAGTATGAACATTTTATGAACCTTTATCACCCAACATTTTGAGTTAAAGAGTTTACTGGTGTATTTAACATGAAATAGAATGTCTTAAACAGTATGCTACTTAAAAGGTTGTTCTGGATGCTTCATGCTAGAGATGCCATCTCATTGCACCAGCACATGGATGGAGTCTCTTGACTTGTTTCTTCATCACTCAACACTGGATGTTGCTGGATTTGTAAGGTTGACATCATAATCTTTCCAAGGAATAGTGAGTACTTCCAAAACACAGAAAAACTATAGAAATAAGCTCCAACATGGGGCCAAATTTCTATGGTACCAGAAAAATGAGTCCATGTCATTTTCTGTCGTTTGTGATTTTTTAAAACATTTTTTCCAAGTTTTACTAGTTGACCAGCAGAGATTTGTAGTCCACCATTGATGACAATAGATTTATGCTTAACTGTGAGATGAAAATGAGTAGTAAAATTTGTTGAAAAGTAACCTGATTTCAATCTTCTAAGGGAGTGTCCTTAGAAGATTGTAGAAGATAAATGTGATTTAAATAATCTGATTCCATGCTTTAAACAATGTTAAGAAGAGAACAGTACGTTGATTTACATAGGAGTTTCTGCTTTAGCACTTCAAAATGAAAATGAACTTTTCATAATGTAACTACGGTTATCGCTTTCAATCCTTTTCATGAAGTCAATAATGGGGTTGAATTAACCACCCCTCAACTTTGTAACTAAAATTATAGAAAATAAGCTTGTCCTGACTAATTCTGTATTTCCAGGGATTTATCAGTCTTATCAAAGTACAGACAAAAAGATTGTGCGGGCAGACCTGCCAAATGTTTCTAGTAATTACTTTTATCATCCTACGAGTTGAAAACTTTTGTTAATAAATAGATCTTTACCAACTGTCCATCTAGATAATAGTAATTTAAATCTAAAAAGTATGCTGTAGTACAGAGGGCAGTTGTAGCCAGTAGCTGTTATTTCCAGCAGTGTAAGGTAGCTGGAAAGTGGTGATTGGGTGTTTAGAATACCTCTGTGTGGACTCTATTGGGCTAGTTTGAGGTTACTTGCCAACCTTACATCAAATACACCCAATATTTGTTATTTATCCTCTCACTGCACATGCTTCATTCTTCCACTCCATAGCGCCCTGCCAATGCTACGTGGACATGGGGTGGAACCAGCTATTATCTATTTTCAGAAAGATAGAATAAAACTTTAGTAATCCCCAATCGGGAAAATTAGTAACTTTATAAGTCTTAAACCAAAAGCATTCGTTTGCATTTTGTAGATGATGTGTATTAGTGCTGGGGTTTTTTTCTTTATATATCTCAATACTAGTTTATCATTTAAGGATGAGAAACATTAAATTAAGAATATATTTTTAATGTATGTAAGATTTCAGAAATTAAGAAAAATTTAAAATCTATCTACAGTAGAGACAAAGACTTTTACATTTAACTAATGACTGCCGTATTATATTTATGGTTATTATTAGTAGTAGCAATAGTTATTATATAATAATAATACTGTTAATAATAATTATAATTATAATAATAAATAATTATATATATTACTAATGTGAAAACATGGTTGCAATACCATCTATGACCACTAGTTGAAAAAAACTACGAAACATACACACTTACACACTTTGTCTTGAAAATGTCCCCACCGCGGCTAGTTCACACACTGCAATAGCGGTGTGTGAACACAAGGGTATACACAAATTCGTGAAAATTTTTTCTGTGGGGACCATTTTTTGTTTTTGATAAAAATTGCACCAGGCCTATCAGCTAGCTGTTTTCTATCTATTGCAATGCTCGTGCCTGTGGGGACCAGGAATTTGTCCCCACGGGAAAAATTGGTCCCCACGATGTGAGTCATATTTCAGGTTTTTGACCCCACCGGGTCATAAAAACGCACACACACACACACACACACACACACACACACACACACACACACGCACATACACACAGTCTGTCTACTGAAAAACCTGTCTTTAGTCATAACAGTCTTTCATGTCTTTCAGTAGTCACTATAAGGAAAGAAACCATTGGTTTCACTCCGGTGTGAATAAGATCCTTTTCTTTAATAACTTTCTTTGATTGTACAGCAGTTTATAGGAGTAAACCTGCTGTTTTCGACATGACAGGAGGAGCTGAGTTGATGAACACAAATCAAAAATCCTCTTTCCCACATGTTGTTTTCAGCAAAATGTGAGCTCGGAAAGATTATACCCTCGCTCACACATTTGTGGAAGAATTATTACTTTGAACTGCTCTGCGAGGTTACGGAGTTTAGAGGGTCATTTAGCTATGTGAACCGTCTTCATGGAAACTTGGCATAATGACTGATGTTACTAAAGACATGTCTATATCAAGTGGTATAGTTTCAAAAGTACACAGTGGCCACCTTAATGGCATAAGGGCCGGAAGTCCTCCCTCCCTAAAATGATTACAATCAAGATGTCAGTTACAAGCCTGCATGCGTAAACTTTATTATTAAGTGAAACATTCTTAGATTTATCACTTGATCAATGAGATATAAAAAGCTGTACACTGGTGTACACTGCATCACAACAAATTATTTTAAATACAGAGTGCATACAATGAACATTCTCAGAGGATTTGTTGTAACTTTATCAAGACTCTCCTAAAATAATAAAATAAAACAATCAAATGTTCATATGTGCAGAGATACTTGTTCCGCCTTTTCATAAACGGAAACATAATTTGTTCTATCATATCAAGTTGTTTCACCAAATCATTTATATTTTTAATAGATTTTTCAAAACTTGAAGTTGAAATGTGCTTATTATTCTTTTGTAACATTTTTAAACTACATTTGTAATAGTGCCTACATCTAGAATGACCATGTCACCTCAGCATTTTCATGGGGTGTGGGAGGAAGCTGGAGTACTTGCAAAGAATCTACATAAACACATGGAGAACATTTCAACAGCACGGAGACAGGCTTCAGTTTGGAATTCGAACCCAGAATCTTCTTTCATCCATTCAAGGTGACTCTGGTAACCACCACTCCAGCACAACTCCAAGCTTCTTACCAGATGTGTCTGAACATATGTAGACTGGACAGTCTCTGGAGATTAAATTGAACCTTTTTTAAAACATTAGTTTTAACGGAACACAAATAAATGTTCAGTTATTATCTCTGAGGCTGAGTTCAGCTTCAGAAACAAGGTGAGAAGCTCCGACATTCAGAGGGAACACTGAATGGAGTAACTAGTGCTTCACGTCGAAGGAGCTAGTTGAGGTGGTTCAGGCATCTGAATAGGATACCTCCCTCTGGAGGTTTTTCAGGCATGTCCAACTAGTACGAGATCTGGAGGTAGACCCAGAACTGTCTGAAGGAGCTATATATATCCCAGCTGACCTGGGAACACAGTGGGATCCCCCAGGAGGAGCTGGAGAGTGTTGCTGGGGAGATGAAGGTCTGGAAATCCCTTATTAGCTAGCTGCCACTATGACCTGAGCCCCGGATAAGCGGAAGAAAATAGATGGATGGCTTGATGGATACAAATCTATGAAAATAAACCACTTTAAAATATGTAACATTTACATGGGTTCAATGATGAGTCTGATGGATCTGCAAGGATGCATGATGCATGATGCATGATGCATGGTGCATGAGGATGTTGGAGGGCACGAGAACCAGCAGCATGACAGAACTAGATGACCCAGACTGTGGTGCAGGTAATTGATACTAAGCATGTGTGGAAAGTGGAGATAATAGTGGTATGAGCATTACTGTGGCACACGTGTCTGAGAGGATAGACTTTCTGACTGAACTTCCAATGGATCTCCATTTGTCATTTACAAAATCTGCCAGTTTGACTGACTATTTGGTGGACCCATTTCCCAAATATACTTTGGGAAAACCAATCCCAAATTTAGGTAAACGAAAGCTAAAGGTTAGGGTGTTTCACCAAACAGGTTAACTTCCAAGAAATTATGTTAAATCCTTTCTGAACATTTTAAATAATCAATCAATGATCTACACTCCTCATGAAAAGTTTTACAAATTCAGATTCAAAACCTTAAAATTTATAGCAAAACCTGTTGCAAACATTGTCATCCTCAGGATAAGAATCAGGATTCAAAGAGTTCTGTATGCCATTTGCAAAAGTACAGGTGGTAGAGGTAGACTGGATTCTAGATTCAGAAAAACTGTGGAGTCAGCCACGGTAGAAAAAAGCAACAATAAAGAAATAAATATTCACATATTTTCCAAACTGTATTTTCTGTAAGCTGTATGTGTTTCCCTCTTTTATGTTTTTTGAAATGAGTCTAATGGCGACTGGAAAGAAGCTGTTTAGGAATCATGTTTGATTTGGGATGATGATGTTTGGACTGGAATGTCTCAGGTTGTATCCTGAGTTTTTCCATCCAAACACAGAGTGAGCATTGTCGTGTTTGTCCTTCAGGATGTTCTGTGCTTTTCTCTGGCAGCGCTGTGTGTTTGTATGTCCATAGAGGGGATGTCAGCTCCTACTATCCACTCTGCAGTTTTATGACACACTTGAGAACCTCTCTCTGACTGTCGTTTCCAAACCGCACATTGATGCCTCTGGAGAGAACACTACAGGATGAGGCCTGGTGTAGGATGCGATGGCTGAATCCAGCCTTCTTTAGCAACCTGATGACATAAAATCTCTGCTGGGCCTTTTTCAGTACAGCCACAGTGTTTTCAGCCCAACTCGGCGTTTTGGTTACATGAAGACCCAGAACCTATGTTGAGGATGACGCTGTTGTCTTCCCCTTTGACAATGATGCTGTTCACCACTTGTACCATGACTGGGTCTCTCCTGTAATGAGCCCGAGGATAGAAGTGTCCTCTGCATACTTATTGATGAGATGATTGTCCTGGGTGGAGACGAATTCATGGGTGTACAGGGTGTAAAGTTTGGGGCGGTGGCAGCGGCCCTGTTGGGTTCCTGTGCTGACTGTGAGCCCTGCATAGACCTTGCTTTCCATCTTCACCACCTGTGTTCTGTCAGTTTGGAAGTCCAGTTACAGGTGGGTGTTGGCACTCCAAGATCTGTCATATTGCCTTGTACACCGCCTGTTCATGTCAGGACTGTTGTCCTGTTATCTCACGCTGTATGAGAGGTATGAATGCCAGCAAGGTTGTGGTCTCTGTTGCTCTGCCTCCCAGACAGCAGCATACACAGGTGTGACGGGCTGAAAAGGTTTAAAAAGCAGGAAATATTAGTCTAAACAAATCCTGGGAGCTCTTTAATGTTTCTTTCCTCCCTCATGTAACAGGCTGGTAAATTATTATAATTTAAGTCTTTTTCCATTGTTTAGGCATTGTTGCCAAACTCAAATGTGAAATTTCTTAATGGTCTGCATGTGTGACCCATGTTTGACACATCACACCTCTATTGCTTAGATAATGTTGGTATTAATTATCAGTGTAAAAATCAGACACTGTAGCCAGATTTACTGCTGCTGTCTCGCTTAATTTATAAAAGCCCAGAAAAGGGTTTTCATCAAGGCAGTGTTGCGTATAAAGGGTCCGCAATGATGTTGCCCTGTGTGAGCATTACACAATGCCCTCTTTTTTTTTGCACTGCAAAAAGGTGGTTGATTGCGGGATCATGAGTTTGCTGCCTGGGCAAAATGCCACTGTGGTGAATATGAAAGAAAATGGGGCAGAGGCAATTAAAAGAAGAAGTGATGATGATTAAAAAATATCATTTTTCTCTTATTGCCCAATTTTTTATCATCATCATTTTCTCCTGCATGGCAGCTCTATTCTCAATATCCTCCTCCGTTCACCATTCACACAGTACATTACAAAAACAGGGAAGACCAAATCCAATGGTTTTCTAAGGAATGTATATAATGGCTGGAACACACAGAAAAGCTCCAAAGTGAACCTAACATGGATGAATTTTAGAGGCAGAGTGGCCCACCTGCTTGAGTTGCTGTGTTGAGTTTGAATGCTCTCCCTGCTTGAGCGGTTGACTTGTCCAATGTGTAAACTGACCCTGAACAGGAGAAGTGGTTATAGAAAATGAATGGATGGATTATCTTGTAAGCAGATTTCACTTGCCCCTCTTTCTATCTCCCTCTTTCTGATATTTGGTTGGAATAATAAAATCATTATTTTTAATGTAACATGCATTCTATTTATCTAGGCCTTGGATGTCCTATTATATTCTACTCTATTCTTATGAGGGCTGTATACAGATGCATTATGACCATCCCAGTATCACCAGTGATTACACCTCAGGTGAAACAACCAGACAGCCAGTTTGACATGCTTGACTTATTTATTTTTTAGGGTTAAAATGCAATGATTACAACTTATTAATTTGGATACCTTGACATTTGATCTCGAGTTAGGATCCAGAAATTCCATCTCGCAAAAAGGTTTAACTTAAGTTTGCTGGTTATTTATTACGTGAGTATCAAAAGTTTCTCCTTTTATATGACCAAAATGGAAATCTAACTGAAAAATGAAATGAATGAATGAGTGACGTATCTCTAACCTGTTTCTAATTTGAGGAATTCAAATGTTACATGAGCCCCATGTTTCATCTTTCCCTGGTCTCACCTGCTTGAATCACAGTGCATTTTGTTAGAACAGGAACAACAATGCTCCTAGATTGCTTCCAGAATTTAAGTTTTTGTCTCAGCCTTGAGTTGATCTTGTGACTTGTCCAGTTTGTGAGCCGCCTACACCCACAGTTGGTATGGACTAAACTCATGACAGACAGAGGAATACAACAGTGCCACCATTTGGTCATTAAGGGAAAATATCATACTTGTTGAGTTTACAGTATTACCAAAATGTAGCATATAATATTCAGTATATGATATATGAATAATTTAAATAACTAAATAACAAAATAGGAGAAATACATTTAAGATACAGAAAACCGATATTTGTTCTGTAGATATAATCTCTGATCCAATCTGCAATGCACACCTATGTAATATAGGTGAAGCTCCATGCAAGTATTACCTATGGTTTGCTAGAACCAAACTTCTCATGATATAAACATGTATGCATAACATTTGGAACTGCTGTAGGTTCTATTAGATGGTTGGAGGCACCAGCATTGTCTTGGGGATTTCTGCAAGATAACATTCATCTCATTCATAGAGGTTTGAGGGTAGAGCTTACAGACTTGTGCTCCAGTTGTATTGTCAGATTTAATGGATCGTTCATTGCTTTCCCCATTCGCCCTGCCATGGTCTTCTCTCAAGTTCCGTGTGTGAGGTTCTGAAGGAGATTAGGTCTGATTTTCCCATTATGCAAATTGTTTTCTGCTCCCCGGCCACTGTCATCACTTAATTCTGTTGAGAAATTGTTTTTATCATTAGTAACAAAATGCACATAAAATAGCAGGGTTTTACAGACTGGGTTATAGTAAATTGTACGTGTCTGTCTGGCATTCAGAGAACGCAATAAGTCTCAGACCATACTGCAGTTAAAAGTGACACGGTCTGTTTTTTTGTTTTTTTTAATTTCCACAAATCTGATATATTTTGCCATTGACTGTTCAAAATCCGCTTTGTATTTGACCCATATCTGAAATCAACGCAAAAAGATCTGTACCACAACCTGGTACAGGCTGGCTTGTGTGCTGGTCCATTAAACAAATGTGTGAAACAGTGTTGCAGGTATTCATCTCTGGTGTAGTAGGACTGCTTCTCATACTCATGTCAGGAAAGCAAGAGCAGGATTTAATTTAGAAATTTCCCATTTGCATTTTTAAAATTTGCAACATCATATTTCCCAGTTGTCTTTGCTGAGAATCTCCATATTTGACGTTGTCAAATATTTTTGACAAAACATAGGCTATGTTCACACTGCAGCTGAAAGCTGTTTTTTTTCTCAAACCATTTTTTTTTTGCTTTGACGGTTCACATTCATCTTTGTATTTGATCCAAAAGTATAAGTATTATAGAATTATACATTTTATATATATACCAATTCATTAAAATAATTTTTATAAATTATTATTAAATCATCATTGTGAGGGGCACTGATTGAAAATAATCTTCAGACTACCTCACAAGAGAGGTCAGCTGGTCTTATACTAGCTTAATCTATATATATATAAACCCTATAAGCTCTACATATTTAACAGTCTGCATAATCTGTGGCAAAATGCGATTAATCATTTTCTTTCCTTTTTTCCCCATTTTAAAGAATTTATTTTAGAAACTTCATCGTCTTGTAGGTGTTGTATTAAAAGCATGTAGCCATAAATGTATTACTTTTACAATCATGTTTCAGCTGTGTCTGCCCATGGCTGCTTTCTGTCGGTATTTTCCATGGAAAATGTGTTATCTATTGATAGAATGA
Source organism: Lophius americanus (assembly GCA_037951165.1). Classification (NCBI taxonomy): domain Eukaryota; kingdom Metazoa; phylum Chordata; class Actinopteri; order Lophiiformes; family Lophiidae; genus Lophius; species Lophius americanus. The sequence continues at coordinate 1,940,492 of JBBDHG010000057.1, forward strand.
CATTTATGATTCTCGGGTCTTTGTGGTATTAACAGTGGTTGCATTATAATTGTGAGCCTAATTGTTGTTCCTTTTGTCACTTGTCTGGTTATATCCCCAAACAAGTGATTTTATGAAATTGTCATGGCTGATCTTTCTTATTAATGTAAAAACTCAAAAACTATGTCCTGGATCATTTTCAAATTTTATACCCACATAGACCTTAGAGCAAAGAGGAAGAAACCAAAGAGGTTTCCGATTGATTTTGGTAACATCCGTTACCAAAATCAATTTATTTCCTTTATATCAATTTATTTCAAAAAGCGCTCAAGCTACTATTGTTCAACCAACTTCCTTCAAATTTGGTGCATTCAAATCAGGTCGATGAGATCTCTCTCGTATACATCTTATTTCACTAATCGCTTGTATTCACCGGAAGGAGTTTTTTAAAAAAGCACGAAAAACACTGTTTTTCAGACATAACTTCCCTGACTCTTGGGCTGAAATAGTCCAACTTTAGTGCATATGACTCTACGCAAGAAAACTCGATCTTATACATATAAATCATATTTTACTGCAATAGCTCATTTTTTAATAATCTAGGGGGAGTTTTTTCTCCCCCTAGATAATTAAAAGAAAAAACACGGTTTTCAGACATGACTTCCCAATTCATTTTAGGAGCTCAATCAGGGGGATTGTTACAAAAACAAGTGTGTAATTATGTGGTTGTAGCTGTGATATATTTTTTGCATGTTGTCCCTGTGCCTCATGCGTTGGTTCCTTCCAGTAACTCGTATGTCCTCCCACTGTCCAGAAATATCCAATATAGGTGAACTGGTGACTCTAAATAGCCCTTTGGTATGAATGCGAGTGTAAAGGGATATTTTAGGTGTTGGTAACTTGTTCAAGGTGTACCCCAACTTCTTGCCCAATCTCAACAGGCAATGGCTCCAAGCCCCATGACCATTAATGGAAGTATTCATATGTGAACCTGCACATTTTGAGGTGCTCAGTCAGAAAAACACAAATTTCTCATTTGTCATTATCCAAGTGGAACTAAGCAAACTCTTATTATTATTATTATTATTATTATTATTATTATTATTATTATTATTATTATTATTATTATTAATATTAATAGTAATAGCTAATAGTAGACAATGAGAAAGACAGTGGTTTCTTTTCAGAGCTTTGGAGACGACCAATGACTTGTCTTCAAGTTATAATAATGTCAATATGACTTAAGATGAAGTAATTAAGAGAATTAAATATGACTATTATTGGCTATTATATAGGCTTATGTGAACCATAGTATACATATATGTAACTTTTATGGAGAAAAAAGACACAATGTTTATGTTGAATGAATACAGAAGTAACCAGAAGGAGTTAGGATAATGTACGCCCCAATCATGCATCTATGTAACACTGTGAAAAACAATGGCAGTAGATGCGGACAGATGGTTTTGTTATTGTACAATGAGCTGCCTCAAATTTGAGTTGCACAGTTTAAATCTGAAATCAGCTTACTTCAATCTCATTTTGCGTTTGTCGCTCCTTGTTGTCTGTAATCAGCTGTTGCTGGTGCCACCATGTTCAAGATCCAACAGATATACAGCTGGGGGATTAAGACAAAAACACAACAAAACGGAGAGCAAGAGACCACCGAAAAACACCAGAGTTTAAGAGTACGAAATGGTTGTTCAGAGGAGCTTATTATTTCAAACATACAAGTGGAAGTCCATTAATATGATTGGTTCCCACTAGAATAATATAATAGAAGGAAACAACAAATACAGTACGAACATAAAGCACTAAAGATTTATGGCTGTCCATTTGTCCTCTTGGATCATTTTTCTTTAGTTTTTAGATTTTCCTCAGTTGGTCATGGCAGCGCTGTAAAATAAATAAATCTAATTCAGCACTAGTTCTATTATTACTATTATTACTATTATTACTACTATTATATTGCCATCACTTTATACACATCACTGCCTCCCATGCAGACTGCCACACATACACTCACACACGCACAAACACATACGCAACACCCAAACATCCAAACTAATATATGTCACTTGTCTCTGTCAAATTATTTCACCAATAAAAAAAATAAAATAAAATAAAAAACTAGCTTTTCTATTAACACATTATATACAAAATCATTCTGCAACTAGGTTTAGAATATTATAATTCATACTAATAAACCAGGTAGCAAACAGTGGCAAATTAATTTAACTATGGTTTATTTTGTTTAGAATCTTTCTTGCACATTGAAAAAATTCACAGTCGACCTGAATTTATTTCAGCATTTTCAAAAATGTTATCCATTCTATCTTACCCTCTGTTTTGACTTGGAATGGATGTGTGGTTCTATATACTGAAACCATGTTGTCATATCTAGCTCTTTATTCAATAAATATATGTATAACACATTTAATGAACACATCTGTGTCAGCTTTTTAGATGTAGCTCACTTAAGCAAAACTCATTAGTTAGCCCACAAAAAAAATATTATGTATTTTAAGAAATATATTACTTAACCGAAAAAATACACTTAAGTAAACCAAAAATATATACTATAATCTTGGTTCAATTAATGTTGCTCAGTTTGGGTGTGGACACTCAAAATTCATGTTTATGGTATTACTGCTATAGTCATGCCGATTGCATATAGGTCTATTATTTTTCATGTGATTAAATTATATCTTACACAATTAAATTTGGTTGAAATTGTTGATTTATCTGGATTAAGTAAATTCAACAAAATCACTAGTGTTGTTATTAGTGTCTCCACCATCATGTGCTGTCAGCACAATGTCCCAGAAAAGGAGCAAACCTTTTTACACAAATATCTAGAAATAAATAAGCCTAACTATTGAAGATGGAACGTGTTCTAACTTATAAACTAACTTCAAGTTATTTATTATTTGCATTAATCCATGATTACTTGTGTCATTACTCATTCACTTACTTTAAATGTGGAATGAAATTTTACAGCCTGAGGAAGTGGAAAATTATTCAAATAGGAAACAAATAAATGGAAACACTGAAACATGTGTAGCTATAAGAATTCAAAATCATCAATGCTGCAAAATTTATCAAAATAACAACTTGATGTTAGGAATGCAGAATAAATTAAGCTTCTAATGTCCTGCTCAACTGTTTAGTTGAGCTGATTTTGAGTATATTTTTCTTTATGGAACAATCTTACTTAACGTGTTGTATGGCATTTTACATATACTAAACAGTTAGGGGCCAAAGAAGTTGCCCTGTGGCACTCCACGGGTCAAAGGGGCCACTTAGGAAGCGTTGACCATGGCTATTGAGAAAGTCTTAATGTATAAAAACATTGTTCGGCCTTTTTTAGAATATGAGGATTAACTAAACAAAATGAGAAACTTCATTCATCAAAAAAAGTTTTTGTTTTTCTAAAAACATAGTTTACCAAAGGGGTTAAGAGATTTCACTTAAGAAAAAAGATATTAACAGTGAGCTTATCTGATTAACATGGAAGTTATGCCATGAACATAAGATTTTTTTTTTACTGTTTAAAAACATGCTTGCCCAAATTTTTGCATTTAATGGTAAGAGTGTCTACAATATTAAATAAAATAAAAATAAACAGTTGAAATAGTTTTTATTTTGCCTTGTGAGGACAAAAGGGTTAAATATATATAAATAAAGGGTTAAATATGTCAGAAATCCAAACACACTTAGAATGTCTTTAGGGCAGATTGTCCTAAAGTGACTGGATATAATTTGATCATTTCGGACACAATGAACGCAAAGTGAACCCTCCAGAAATACTGATGTACGAATTTCAATGATTCTATTTGGGCATTACATTGTTCTGTATGTTATTTCCGAGAGTTAATGTTCGCCCTTTAAGTTGCGCCTGTGTCTTTAAGAAGTTCCAGCGGCGGAAACAACGGTGTTTTTTTTGTCATTCTTTTGATTAAGGCAATGCTCCACTCTTGTGGTGAACCTTAGTTACTGCACAGACATTTCAATAACGTCAAACTCACAGCTATATGACATTTATTTAATATGATTAGACATAGCAAAATTGAAAATGCACACTATGTATTGACAGGGATGAAATTATAGTGCTATTACAATGCCTTGGTGCTGTTTCAAATAACCTTTTTTCAATAAAGATCGTCTTGTTCCTCTTATTCTTTTTCTTCTCCTTGATATACATATATCTGTAACAGATTGACTGTAAAGAGAAAAGACAATGTGACTTTGAATGAATGGTTTATATATTTAGGAACCCTGATGGTAATAAAAAAGTATCCATGAAAATGAAGCATCAAATGCACCTGAGACAAGTCCATCAGTGATTTAACCTGTTGAGCACACTTTGAGTCACCACTTTTTAATAAAAGATGTGACTCTTAACTGGACCTGTTCTAAGTATGAACCAGTGACAGCATGTCTATTCTTGAGAGTGTGAGGCCAAAGCTGGAAACCTGGAGGACAACACAAATCAAAGTGCTCCCAAAAAGGATGAGGCGTTAACCATGGCTATTGAAAAAGGCCTATTTGATACGTGGGATTTATTATTATTTGTTTATTTATAGCATGTGAGGACTGACTTAAAAGAATCATGTAATCTGATACAACCCCAGGAGTTTAACAATGGTCAAACCGTCTTCTGTGAACACACTTGGGCTAATCTAATTAAAATTGTCTATTTTTCATTAAATACAAAATGTCATTGAGAAATCATTTTATCAGTCTGATTTTCCTATTTTTTTATTATTTAAAAACATGCTTGACCAAATTATTTGTCTTTTTATTGTAAATTAAGAGTGTCTAAAGTATTAAATTAATTAATGCCATAAATATATAAAACATGCAAAGAAATCCTTTTGCCTTCCTTTTTTTCTTGGTGGGGACATTAAAGGGTTCTGAGTATATAGACACTAAACATTGTGCAGCTTGTGTCAATATTATGTGGTGAGCAGATATTGTTCAGGGTCAGTCTCAGTCTCAGTCTCTGGCAACTCACAACAGAATCTATCAGAGCGGCCTGAGATATTTCCTGTTTCAAATTAAACCTTAAAGTTCTTCTGGATTTTATTTTTCTTGTCAGTTGTTGAATAATAATTTTATTCTGGACTCCAAAAATGTCTCAAATAATCCATCCATTTGCTAAAACCAACTTTTCCTCTGCAGGTTCACTGAAGCCTATCCTCAGAGACATCGGGCAGGAGGTGGGGTACAGCCTGGGCGATGATAGAGATAACTGACCATTCACGGGACAGTCCCAACCGTGAGAGTCACCACTTTTCCCGTTTCATGTTTTCAAACGGATAATTTTCAAAATCTATACCAGCATAGACTTCGGTGCGAGGAAGAACTAGATTGATTTGGGTAAAGGTCTGTTGTATATTTCCGACAATAGGCGGAGCTTTATCTCCAAAACTTTCCCAGATATCATTTCTCCACCCTTAGTCCAAATTTGGTGTGTATGAATTGAGTCAAGGAGATCTATCTTGTAAATATAATTTTTTACTCACTTGTGGGAGCTTTTTTTTTACGAAAAAACTATGTTTTCTGGAAATAACTCAAAAACATTTCAAAGGTTTTTTTTCTTCAAATTTAGTACTTAGATAGACATTCATGTGAGGAAGAACTGGATTGATTTTGGGAAAGGTCGGTTGCATAGTTCCGAAATTAGGGGGTGTTGTACATTCCCGACACTAGAGGGAGCTTTATCTCCAAAGGTTTTTGGGCCATAATTTCTCAACTGTTGGTCCAATCTCCTCAGACATTGGTGGATATGAATCAAATCGCCGTGATCTATCTTTGATAATATCATATTCATATCTCCGAAAAGTCAGGGATATTATGGAATCATCATGTCGTGCATTCACAGCGTCCACCGCACTTCTTTTGTATTAACATACCAGCTCAAAAACGATTTCACGGATCATTTTCAAATTTTACACCCACATTGACCTTAGTACGAGGAAGAACTGGAGTGAATTTGAGAAAGGTCGGTTGTATATCTTTGGCACTAGGGGGAGCATTTTCTCCAAAAGTTTTCAGGTCATAATTACTCACCCATCGGTTTAATTTAGAGCAACTCTGGTGTATAAGCATCAAAATGAGGAGATTTATCTTGCATATATCATATATTACCAGAAATTGTTCATGAATTTACTCACTAGGGGGAGCTTTTTTACGCACTGATATACTTCATATGTACTTTCAGTTGGTGATGATGAGCTTCCTCTTCTCTGCTGCAGCTTGCTGAGAAGGCAGCATGACCGATAAGAGCACAAGGAGACTGGACAAGCTGGTCAAAAAGGCAGGCTCTGTGGCTGGCAGGAGACTGGATTCACTCAGGACTGTTGTGGAGAGAACCACAAAACAGTAAGATGCAGGTCATCTTTGACAATATCAACCACCCTCTCCACAGCATCCTGTCTCTCTCTCTCTCCCTGAGGTGCAGGACTGAGACAACAACCGCCTTTGTTCAAGACTGACTTGCACAGAGGTAGTGCCTTCAGACAGAATGAATTTATTGACCTTTTTTTTATAACTTATCTTTTCAAAGATAAGATAAAATAAGATAAAATGAGATGAAATAAGATGAGATAAGATAAGATTGAAGGGAAATTTGCCTTGGGAAGCGGTGCAGTTATACAGCTCTGTGTAATTACAGCGGATACAGAATCACATTTTACAAGAGCAGAAAAAAATAAAAATAAAAATAACAATAGGCTAATGTAATCAGTTTGGTGCATTAGAACTCTTCGTGGGAAGTGCTAAAATGAAAGTGTATATATAAATACAGATAGTGCACGTCATTGTGAATGGCAATAACAGCGTACAGACAAGCCTGTCAGGATATTGGTGAATGTGTAAGGCCACAGAGTATTGCACATGAACTATTCATATTGCACATTATAAATTGCATGCTGTAGCGTCACCTTTATGGTAAAAGGTGGTATTCTCAGTGCAGAATGTGTGAGGATCCGTTTAGGATCTTGTGGGTCTGTCTGAAAAGAGTTTTGGTTGTAGCCACAATGGGGGAGCTTTTATTTTAGTATTTTAAAAGATCGAGAAAACTTCATTTCAGGACTTAATTCTAAAACTGTTTTACGTATTATTGTTTTTTAATTTTATACTGACTTATAGCCTACTTTTGGACAAGGAAGAACTGGATTGATTTCGGTAAAAGAAGGTTGTATATTTTCCAACACTAGGGGGATCTCTAATTCTAAAAAGTCTTCAATCTATCTTGTATAAATCATATTTTACTCTAATAGTTCATATTTCTCTCACTAGGGGGAGCTCTTCTTTTTAAACACTGTTTATTAGACATAACTTCCACATTTAAGTTGAGGACTTCAATCAACAGGATTTCCTGCACAACGCAGAGGATTGGGGACTTTTTTGGATTGACTTGCTTGTAGTCAATAGAAATATGCAACTGCCTACATGTGATAGGCTGATAGTAGACCTCCCTTCATAATATTCTTGAAAATTCGGGGATACTACTACTGGATTGAATTTGGGAAAAGTTATAGTACATTGTGTTTTACTCTCATAGAACATATTTCACTCACTTGGGGAAGTTTTTTAACAGAAATACTGTTTTGCAGACGTAACTTCTTAACGTTTGGCCCAATTTAATACAAATTTTATGCATATGGTTTCGCCCAGTGGAGATCTTTTTGGTATACATCATACTTCACTCTCAGGGTTCGATTTAACTCGCTAGAGTGGGGGTCTTTATAAAAAACACTGCGGACATAACTTTGAGTTCAATCTGGGGGACTGCTTGTACAATGCAGTGTATTGGGAATTTTAGAGCATACTTACTTGCTATTGGTGATGACAGCGTAGGTCGTGTTTAAAGAGTGGAAAAGACGCTGACCTATAGCAACTGCTTAATATTTTAGAAGTGTTTTATAATAACAAGATGTTTTTTCTTTATCAAAACTGTCACTGTATGTTGTTAGTTGTTAGAGAATCAAGGTGGTTGGACAACAGCCTGCACTGTTTCCTCACATAATTACACTACGTTTATATGAACGCACACATGCCTGGGAAGACTTCTAAATAATCTAAACAACAATCCTAAACGTGATGGACTGAAATTATTAATATATCTATAGCTAAGAGGAAAGTTGCTACATGATTACATGTGTTGATTGTACCACAAAATACAAGTATAGTTTACATTCATGTCTCTCTGGACCTGTATATAAAATACAACGATTGCTTTATCCGCAAAAGTTTATAGTGGACTAAAATGCTTCAGATACAGATGTTGCTGTCAAGAAAACATCTTCAGTCTGGCAGCACAGAAGATCTAAAAATAATCACACTATGCAACAGAGGAGATATCCTTCTCACAGGATTAAAAAAAAACCATGAGATGAGAACAGACCTCCAAAACATCCCAGCAAATATACATTTGGACGATATACACCCTTTTCCAGGAGTTGTTGGTCTGGCTGACTTAAAAGGAAGAACCTGCAACATAACTAACTGGCGTATAATGAGTAAAAATTGTTTTATTTTTTTTTTGCACACCTTGGATTTGTTATTGACCTGCCATACACAATATATCTATGGCATATGTTTGTATGTCTGCATTGTACGGAAGCGCTTTGGTGTCATGCCAGAAAAAAATAAAACAGCAAAGCGCTTCCGTAGCGTTGTACTGAAAGAGGCTATTATTTTAAAACTTTTTAACTTCCTGGTTTTCTTGCATTGCACTAACTGGACTAGATTGTTGTATTCTGGGGTAGTTGGAAAAGACTGAAACAATCTTTTTCCGGATCTGACTGGGTCAATCCTGTGGTACTCACACTTCATCTCTCATTGCTGTCTTGTATTTTTTTGTAAATTCATTGAAAATCTGAAAAATGTGCTAAGGTATTTTATTTGTTTTATGTCATGTTGAAATGGTTGTTTGTCGATTTATATCAGTGTCCTTTCAATATTTCAGGTATGGTTTGGACTACACAAAATTTTGTTCGCTTTATTTTATTATTTGTCATTCGTGACTCTGTCTGGCACCCCACTTTATTAAAGTGAGTCATGCCCACTACATAGTTTTTCAACTTGAAAACAACATTTAACAGTATTTTTTCTGGCTAATTACAGCAATACTATCTTCATTTATAATCCTCATCAGTGAATTACATAATGCATATTAATAGTGTAATTCCCTTTTGCAGATACTGTAACTTTAATGTTCCAAAGGTTGCATAAAAGAAAAATCTTTGTCTTACCAGGTTGAAACAGGCACTAAGATGGCTTTGTCTCCCTGGTGTGTGAGACGGATAGTTGTTTTTCTCTGCATGTGGACAACAGGTAAACAGGTTAGTTCTAGTTTGGTGTATATATATACAGTCCAGCACATAGTAGTAGGGTGTAAGATTCAAGATTTGAGACGAACAAACGAAATTCGATCCACAGGATCGGTAATGGAGCAACAATGAGTTAAAGTGAAAGTGAAAACATGCAAATTAAGTTAAACAATGAAGAGATAAGGTGCAAAAGAAATGTTTTCAAAAGTGGACAAGTGAGGTAGTTGTGGTGATAGCAGCAGAGTTAAACCGTTCTCCCAAGGTGGTCTTACCAGCCCTCCGGAAGTCCACTATCATCTGTTGATGCAAGCTTGGGCAGTATTGGCCGACACTAGACACAGGAGTGAAACAAACAAAAAACTGACTTTTTAATAACGTTCATGTGAATAAACAGAAATACGCATGATGAATGGAAAAAGTTTCAGGGTCCAGGAAAACAATAGTCCAACCGATAAAAATCCACAAGGAAAATCCAAGAAACAAAAAATCGCAAAAACAAAAAAAACCCATAAAATAATAATCTCAAGAGGTTAACAAAAGTTATGATGAAATTAATAATAAGTAATAATAAAGAAGTTCCTCTTGAGAAAAACACTCAAATGGAATTTAGGGGACATCTTGGAACATATGAACGGACAAAACAGTAATACACTTATATGGCGAACAATTCAAACCAATGATTGGGGTAAATTGGGAAAAAAAAGATCTGAAAAACAAGAAAATGAAACTGAAAATTCAAGGTTTAATGTTGAACTTTGAAAAAAAAAATGTACCGGTCAAATAAAATTTAATTCAGAATTATCCATTCACAAAATTCTGAAAATAAAGAAAGAATACTAATAACTTATAATCATAATTCTGAGACTTAGGTCAGAATTCTGTGAAAAAGGGAATCATTCTGAGAATTTAGTCATATTTCTGAGTTTACAGATTTCTGAAGTGGGTCAAAATCTCAGATTTCAAAAATAATATGTGATCCTGTTGATATCTATTTTCTTGTTAATTAGAAAAAAACCTGCAAGCGAAAGTGTCGCTCACAGTCACAGCTCTCAAGCAGTAGCAACTGTCTGACACGTGACGTCATCCAGAGGGTGGGGCTTTGTGTGTGATATTTTATTTGCACAACACCTCCTTTCCATAGCCTCTGCCATTGCATTACGAGAGTGAAAGTGGGGAGGGAGTTATATACTGCAGAACTGCTCTAGTGGGGAGAGAAGGGTCGCTGCCTCCGGAGGGAATCCTTGTGAAGGGTCTCAATCCGGGAGGAGGAGGCTAGCTACCAGCTGCTCCATGGCTCAGTCATTTGCTAACGGTGTGGACCAGGATCTGGCTAGCAAGAGGCTCCACTCAAGGTAAGAGTGACAGGCCGACAGGGGGGTCAACCTCGTAACCTGACCTTGAATGACTGTGTGCGGGTAAATAGAAATGAGAGGGAGTTGTTGGGGAGGGGGAATAATAGAGGTTTTTGCTTAGTAAGGAGGAGACAGGCAGGCGGAACTTGGCCAGCCAGATTTCACTGATTTAGCCTAAAGCACAAGACCCAGCCACATTTACAGCCCGGTTCCAAGCCTCATTCCTGGCTCGGGTCATTGAACTGCTGTGGCTGGAGTGTTCAGACTGAGAGGAGCCTCGTCAGATGTGAAAGTAGGCGGAATGCACCGCATCAAGAAGTGTCTGTGTGTAGGATGGACACAGAGAGGACACATGTCTGTAGTTTAAACTTGCCAGGTGGGCTGTTTCAAGCCATAGGTGCATCATGAAGCAAAAACTTAGCCCGTATACTCTGTGGCAAGACAGATTTTAACAGAATATCGCAGTATCTGTCTAAATCTCTAACCTCCTTATTTCCTACTTGGTACAGGCTTGTCTTAGCTAAACTTTCCCTCATTTGTAAAGCTTTCAGTCTTGGCCTGGCTGACTATCTAAATTGCTGTCATCCCTATCAGTCAGACCTACCACCTCTAAATGTCTTTCACTGCCTGTTTCAATTGAGAAATAAAATGCATCGCTATAAAGTTTTAACCGAATTAACTTTATTGCTGTGTTATTTAACTGGGACTTCTTTAGTTTTCAAAGAACCAACCACTTGGCCTGAATATGTTGGTGCAATGGTTAGTACTTTCACAGCACAGCAAGAAGGTTATAGGTCTCAATCCAAACTATTGATCTTTCTGCAGGAAGTTTGCATGCCCTCCTTGTGTCCGGCTTCTGTCCATACATATGAAGAAGAAGAAGAAACGATATCTGTCCCATACAAGCAGTGCAACATAGCGGAATTGGTTCTCTGTATTTAAGCCATTGTCTTGAGGAGCAGTGGGTAGCTATCTGCATTAGGATTCACGATCTTGCTGAAGGACCTTTTGACATTAAGACTTGCTGGGTTTCGAACCAGCTACCCTCCGATCTTCCAATTGGGAGATGGCCGTTCTATCCACTAATCAAAGCCTAAATTGGTGAGTCCACTTTGTTTGTAATTTTGAATGTGAGTTTGAGTGGTGTTTTTTTTTTTCCAGGTGTCTAGCCTTCGATTAACTATTTATCCAGTTATAAACAAAAATGGATGAATTATTTGTTGTCTTGGCGCAGTGGTTAGCGCTGCTGCCTCACAGCAAGAAGGTAGCGTGTTCAAATCCACCTCAGCCAGCCTTTCTGTGCAGAGTTTGCATGTTCTTCCTGTGTCTGCGTGGGTTCTCTCTGGGTACTCCGGCTTCCTGCCACACTCCAAAAACATGCAATCTAATTCAGGTGAATTGGTGACCCTGACCCTTAAATTGCCTATAGGAGTAAATGTGAGTGATAATGGTTATCTCTCACTCTGTCTAACAATTGTATGACTATCATTACATGTACGTATGTGGAGAGGACGCTGGCGTCGTTTGATCCTTGACGGAGTTACTATGTTACTGATATGACTTTGGGACAAAATGTGTAAGAATAACGAGTCTGTGTCTTATATCACAACAATGTGAAAATGTAGCACTATAACACTGGCTGCATTTGGGCCCCTTTGTTAATCATTGATGCAGAATAAAGCCACTGACAGATTATGGAAGCACTTAAGAGAATTATGCATCCAGTCTGCATGGTTCCGTTTAAAAAAAGGCTGCTATCACGGCAAGTCAAATTAACGTAATACAGCCTGAGTAAATAGTCTGCAGATTTTTTTGTAAGGGGCCATATAATTTAAGTCGTTTTTTAAGAAGTTATGAATGTGTATCGTGACTTAGAAGACCAGTGCTTGTGACTAAGTGGACTGTTGGAAGACAGGAATGTTAAGAACCTTTGCATTACTTAAGACACACACACACACACACACACACACACACACACACACACACATAGTACAGAGACACAGATAGTGTCTCTGGACAGACAGACAGTATAGAGAGACTGATAGGCGCTATAGAGAGACTGACTCATAGGCGCTATAGAGAGACTGACTCATAGGCAGTATAGAGAGACTGACTGACTGACAGGCAGGATAGAGAGACTGACTGACAGGCAGGATAGAGAGACTGACTGACAGGCAGTATAGAGAGACTGACTGACAGGCAGTATAGAGAGACTGACTGACAGGCAGTATAGAGAGACTGACTGACAGGCAGTATAGAGAGACTGACTGACAGGCAGTATGGAGAGACTGACTGACAGGCAGTATGGAGAGACTGACTGACAGGCAGTATGGAGAGACTGACTGACAGGCAGTATGGAGAGACTGACTGACAGGCAGTATGGAGAGACTGACTGACAGGCAGTATGGAGAGACTGACTGACAGGCAGTATGGAGAGACTGACTGACTGGCAGTATGGAGAGACTGACTGACTGGCAGTATGGAGAGACTGACTGACAGGCAGTAGAGAGAGACTGACTGACAGGCAGTATGGAGAGACTGACTGACAGGCAGTATGGAGAGACTGACTGACAGGCAGTATGGAGAGACTGACAGACAGAAGAGACAGAGACAGTAGAGACCCAGACAGTGTCTCAGTACGTACAGATAGACAGTACTATTCAGTATAGACAGACAGTATAGACAGACAGACAGTATAGAGAGACAGACAGACAGACAGTTTAGAGAGACAGACCCACACTTCTGGTTAACATCATATGCCCAGCTCTACCCTTTGATTGTGTTTCCAAACAGACAGAGTCACTACATGACCTTTCCTACCATGAGGGTGGAAGAAGTCTGTTTGCTTATGTAGCTTATGATGAAACATACTTGACTTACAAATTTATATTTTCTGTGCAATTGTTAATGCCTTGGTTCCAGACTTTAATTTAATTTCAATAAGGAAAGACTAGTGAATGAAAGAAATGATTATTTAAACAGAAAATGATGTGATAGTTAAACTTGTCAGAAAGTCTTAAACTCTTAGAGGTTGTTATCGAATGGCATCTGCCCTGAGCAGCAGCAAAATAAATCTCCAAATGAAGTCCAGATATTGACTGCTGGCACTGATGAGACATGTATAAGGATGACACAGATGAATCTGCTATTTTTTGTTTGATAACAGTTAGACAGCAGAAGTAGGAATAAATTAAATGTACAGAGAGAGTCATATTCAAACACTCATGAGTTGGGCGATAGGCTAACAATGATTGTGTGTTACTGTATTATTGGATAAATATGAATAGCTGATGTAAGCAGATGATATCTCAATAAGTAGCCTGATGAAAGGATAACGGGAGATAAAGTTGTTGCATGGGTGAAAGGTGTTAATGACAGGAAAGTAAATAATAATAAAACATTTAATTTAGAAAGCACTCCACATTTGGATCAAATCTCAAAGTGCTAAAAGAGTGCTATATGAAACCCTTTGATCATCCTCTCGTGTTATTAATTATGAATAACACACTTTACACCTCAAGCAGCGTCATCAATCAACTGCACCATGAGTGTTTTAAGAAATATGATAACGATTAATGACAAAAGTTGTCCGTAAAGGTCATCACAGTGCCGGAGCAATAATTGTCTACAATACTGCAGATAACTACTACAGGCCTGATATGAAATCAATGTTTACTTCTTTGTAGGGACCTTAGCAACTTGTCTTGTGAACTGCTGCTTTCATTTGAGGAATTTCATACCATAATTGACATTAACATTAAGATATAAATCCAAATCCAAAGTGTCTTTCAATATTTCAGTTTTTCTTCCTTGTGTTATTCTGTTTTTCTTTTCAATATTTACCTTGGATGGAACACCATACTGGCTCGCTAGTATTGCCACAGGCATCGGGGTCAAGAGACTGAGTCATGGAAAATGGAAAAGAAAAAAGAGAGAATCACTCACAAGAAAAATGGCGTTCAGGTCTAAATGAAAGAGACATGAACTGCAACAGGAGAAAACATTCCTGGAGAGTTTCTCTTTGGTTTCCCTGACAGCAAGCTGGGGCACTGTGTAATTATGGCTGGATTACTACTCCGAGCACAGAGTTCTTAGCTAAAATGAGTGGTTCAGTACTGTAGAAACATCTATATGGAATAAGGATCCATATATAATAGGAGGAGCCCCAAAGGAAATTTTTATTTTTCACTATTGTATCATTGGGTCAGGGTTTAGCATTTGATATTCATTTACTTAGTTTATAGATCTGCGACCTGGTTTTTTGGTTTTAAACATATACATGTGGTGTTATTATTAAAGACAGTTGCTTGAAACGATATATTTTGGCTCCTGTGTTTTGATAATATCTAGAAACTCAACAATTCTATGATGTTGAAGACCTTTAATCATCAACCTTGTAACTTTGTTCATCAGGATCTGTGCATGTGGAAAGTTCGATTTGTATTTTCTACTTAAGTATATTGTCCAGGTAATCAGTAACTTAACTTATTACTCTGCTTTATTCTCAGACGACAATGACTGACATGGATTTTCAGGATACATTGACTGCTGGCACATTGACAGAAAAAAAATTAATTAAATAAAATTTTGCCTGATGATGCACTGGGCGTACTGACTAAAATAAGGACGCTGATTTTATTTTATTTTTTCGTAGAATTGATATCACAATTCTGTCCATGAATTAAACATTGGGTTTACATCATATTGCACGGCATAGACATGAGAAATTATAAATGGCCATGAACTGTACGTGTGTAACCCAGACAGATGTACAGTATTTGGGTACGGCTGTGGCTCAGTGGGTAGAGGGGCCGTCTCCAAATCGAAAGGTTAACATAGCCGGTTCAAATCCCACCAGGGTCTACCTGTCGTAGGGTCCTTGAGCAAGACCCTGAAACCCTAGCTCCCCGGGCGCTTCACAGGAGCTGCCCACTGCTCCTTCAGGGATGGGTCAAATGCAGAGAAATAACTTCACTATGTTGTACTGTGTATGGCTGTATGTTACTAATAAAGGATTCTTCTTCTACTATCCCAGCAGCTCCCGTTTCTGCCTGCACTACATGATGTTAGCGCTCCAGCTTTTGAGCCATATTATGCTAGCATGCTTAGGTTACCCAGAGCTAAGAGAGCTATATAAACAATACCAATAAGGCCACACTCTTAAAGGGCCAGACCTGTCTCGTATCAGCGAGTTGGAGCACAACTCAATGGCTTCACTGCAGCTTATAATATGAATGAAAATGCTGTAGAATCGTTATACTTTAGAAATGAGATTGCATATACGTCTGAGTGAGACGGTGATCTTTTTTACGCTTAATCGTCCAGCCCTAATTTCCGTCTCACAACTTTTGCAGCCATGTTTTATCGACTGTGTAGTCAGAGTAGTGATCTTCATTAACCCTTTGGATACTTAGGTCCCGTTTGATTCCTAACCCTACATGTTTTTCGGTTCAGTATACAATGTTGTGTTGCAGAAAATATATCCAAGCATATGGATAAAATAAGCATCACGTTCCCAAATATGTCTGGCTGTAACCTACAAATAATTTTAATTCTAACAATAATAATGTTGTATGTAAAGTGAGATACTGAATGAAATGATACATTTACTATTGAACAATGCTGCTTTGCAGTCAGATTGATAAAGTGCACCAATCCCTTAATTTAGCTATGTTGTTTAAGGATTTTAAATTAGCTTTAACCACGGATGGGTAATGTATAACTTAAGCCCTTTTTAGTTGAATACTGTCCAACAGTGCCACAATTTTAAATGCGGTTTTTTTCACACTGAGAAAGACAGTGGGGGAACAGTGTTTTCTTTTTCTTTCAAGTTTAATAGCATTTGGCATCCTTTTAGTTGCTTGTGGAACCCTGGCATACGGTATTGAAGAGAAGTGTCAACATCTGTTGTGATGTCTTGTATGTGCGTAGAGCAGTGATTTTGTCCTTAACTCGGAAGATAAGGAGTTCCTGGATGTCACTCTGTCTCCTCAAACACACTTAATATTTCTTCTTCAATGTGTCATCTACAGACTTCTAGTTGCTGGCGTTAAGACCTAATATTGTGAAGTGCACTCATAATGCAAAGTCAAAATGTCACAACCCCATCCTGCCTTTCCACAATGTTTCCACAGTTGTCGTATACATCTCCATGATGCCTACGATGCCATCTCAGGCAATGAAATAGTATTCAATAGCGCTGCTGAGCCTTGGTTCCAATTCTTATGGTACTGGAGAGGTGCCATGTTTGGGTCTGAAATCTGCTTTTGAGATTATACATCAATTGTTTTAACATTAAGCGCATTTGCAGGATTAAGGAAAGGTTCAGGTTGGAGTTGCTTAAAAAATAAATGTTGTACAGTTTGTAGGAGATGCATAATTTATTAAGTATTATAAGTATTATATTAATTATATAATATAAGTATTTAGGATTTTATATTTAATTATAGATAACATTACTGTTTATTTTCTCAGTTGTCAATTTGATATTTAATCAGTAGTTCATGTAACATTTACTTTATCAATGTTTGTCCTATAAGGGAAATTTAAAAAATGGCCATCACAGTTTACAATTCTTGTTGAGTCATGGTGTTGTCTATAACATGGTGGAAAATATAAAACAAAAAATATGCAACCAATAATCCAAAACCCAAAATATTTATTTTCCTATCGGTAATACGGCAAATCCCAAACATGTGAACCAAATATCTGGACTCATTTCTTGAAAAAATGCCTCAAGTGATAAATTGACCATCAACTAACTGAATAGGTTGTGGTCTTGGCAATGTTCCTGTCATATACTTGTCCATCTATTGTATTCTTGTTACTATGCCTAGGCCCACTCTTCACATGCAAAAATTTATATTTTACTGGACTTAATTTGTCATTATATAATTTTCACCAATGTCATTCTGAGCAGCGGAGTAATGATGTTATGAGGCTGTTTTTTTTATGATCTCCTACTGTTTGCTAAACCTACTAATCCTTAAGATGTCCAAACCACCTCTTAGTGTTAGCTTCTAATATTTTGCAATAAAAGATTTATTTGGCAGTCGCACTTAAATCATGTTTTAATATCAACTGTAAATAAGTTGTGGTTCATGAATTGACAAAGGTTTATTGTTCAAATGTAGCTAATTAAGAAAACAACATGGAAAATATGACACTAGCTTGTCCACAGCATCTTAATTTAGTACCCTAAAGCTTTCTGATATATTACATGTTCCCTTTCTGCCATGGTTACAGCATTGGTAGACTTAGACCACAGACAGTCTATTATGGGATGAGTGTCTTCCAAACAGACTAATTAGAGTGGTAATCAAATGAGAAAATGGTAGACTGTATTGTACAAATCCATTCTTACACCAACCACAACGATGGCAAGAATGAAAATGATGTGGGGAACCCTCTTATTAAAGATATTTTCCTTTTCCTTGGTTTCGTTGACTGTTTGTCAACAAGACATTGTTTTTTTTCAGCCATCTCACTCCAAGTCAGTTCGCCCATAAACTAACCCTCATGCAGTTTCCTCATTTTGATTCACACCAGTGACAAAAAAATCTGGCCTCTAACTCTAAAACTATACCGTTTAAATTTTATCACCGTGTTACCGGCATGCTAAAGGCTACACCATCCTTCCACAATATGTATTTACAACTCAGAGTAATTTAGTCATAAATTATTACAGAGTTCTGCTCACCATCTACACCCGGACCCAGTGTCCTTATGTCTTCCTCCTTGGCTCAGCTTTTACTTTTTATCATTGTGTTTTGAGGAAAACACTGCATGGATTCAAGGTCTCTGCATCCAACCTTAATCAGAAAGATAGATAGAACATTCAGCTAAGGACATGGCGTATAATATTTTGTTTTACATTACATTACATTACTCTCTATCTTACTTTACTCATGTCAATTCTATGTTATACTTAAGTATAGTTTTTCAGAAACTACTTTCGTCCGATTAGCATTTTTAGCTGTATTTAGCGTACACTTTCACCTCCTGTTTTAGACTTTTCGCACTGAAATCCATTTTCACAACACATGAGTTGCATTTGGAGCTTGCGGCTTGTTAGTAAAGACACAGTCCATCAAAATCATCATGGTACCAAATGACATTGCAACTTAACCAAAGAGGTCACATCACAATTGATGCATTTACAAAAGGGACCATAAACCTAAACGGCACTTTCTCACTTACTCACTCTCTCTGTTTCTAGCTGGGGAACAAGCTAGAAACAGAGAGAGTGAGTTTTTTGTGAGTTCAAAGCTGATGGTATTAAAAGTAAAAAAGAAAGCAACATCAACAATCTTTGCCACCCCGAAGAAATCCTGTTATTAAAAACTAACTGAACCATATTTCTAGTCCTATTAACATTTTTAGCTTCACCTGTTTGAGTAGGAGCTCTTAAGTGGTAAGCCATAACTTCCTGTTTGACTGGGGTATAAATATGTGGTGCCACAGGCTGGTCTTGATATTCTGCTCAATGGCAAAGACCATAGAACTGAGTTACGCATATCTGGCAATGGTTACAAGAAAATCTCATCAGTTTAAAATGTCAGTTTCAACAGTTAGATCAATAGTTAATAAGTTTAAAGAGATTTTAAACTGTGGCAAAAGGGGCTTGCAAAAAGTATTAAATATTATGCAGGTTGTGTTGTTTTATTTTTCTGTTTGTTTGTTTTAGGGAAAATTATGTTTTTATGTTAATAATGTAATGTTTTGTGTTTTTTTTTCAAACGTTGTTACTTGAGTTAAATGTTACATTTTTGAATGATTTGAATGAAAGATGAAGGGTTTAAACAATCAAAACAGTTTTTGCATCCAATTTTACTTTTTTTATTTTTAAGGGTGCCAATAATTCCCGAAAGCACTGCATTTGGCCATGATGGTGGAGATGAGAAGGATTCATATTGCTGCCTCTTTAACCTAATTGGTTTTGACTGAGAACCCATTGACGCAATGTAGTAGCAATGCGTTTTTGACATCGTCAAACATACCTTGCTTTATCATCTGTTTTATTAGATTCTTAATCGGAACAAAATTTACTAATCGGACAGTTTGCTGTATCGTACCAAGTTTTTGCTGTATTGTACCAAGATAAGTGTCCACTGCTGGCTATTTGAAACACTTCACTTAGAGGCTCTGTCCATTACTGACCGTGCAATAAAACAGTACTTAATCTTCATTACCATTAAAGAATGAGAGGTTTGGTCTACATTGCTATATCTTGTGTTTGTTAGATGACATAATTTTGGAGATTTGACATATTTTCAATGTCATGATAACCGAGATCGTCTATGTTTGATTTAGCACCAAACATTTAATTGCCATAACAAGAATCAAATTGGAAAAAAGAATTAGTGGCTGTACTGTCTGTAAAGAATAACTCTTAGGCACCAGGCATGTCAAGTTTGGATCATATTACTATTGATAATATTATTAGTTACAATTGTGGTAGCTTCAGCCATCTAGGAGCTTCAGTCCTCCATGTTTGTCTACACGGGATGCATTCAGGCTCAGTATTTACTTTACTTAATGTGAGATATTGTATTCTGTAATTTGTTTTGCATTTTACTTGCACAACAATGCTGATGCCCTAAATTCACTCATCACAGCTTCAATTGTGATCCACTTAGCTAAACCCAATGTCGTTCATTGACCAATATACAAAATGAAGAATCTGCATGTCATCGGAACATTTTATAACTCTTACAGTAGTTCCAGCTAAACCGGTCTTATAACTAGTTAGGATGAATGTACATCAATTGATTTTTACCAAGTAAAAAAGACAGAATGTGAACAGAAATTAATATTTCTTTAAAAAAAAAAATTAATATATGCATGAAATTTGTAGGTCCTTAACTTCCTCCTTACTTGTAGTCTTATTTGTCTTTGCGTGTGACCTCATGTTTATACCAGCGTCAGCAGATAGTTGGATTAGTCTGGACTAATCAGTGCACTGTGCAGTCTATTGCAAGGAGGTGCAGGTCCTTGGATTAGGAATTGTATCTCTCTCTTTCACCATTCCATTTTGTGTGCAACTGAGACAATGCTTAGAACTATTGCATTTCCTTTTTCGTCAGCAACTATCCTGCTGCTCTCACCTGGAATATTTCCTACCTGGCACCCCTTCCTGTTTTAAAGTGTGACCTGTACAGGCATTGCAGACCAGTTGATCTGTGTCACAGCTGAGGACAGGTTAAAGACGATCAAAGGAAAGGACGGATTCCTTTAGGGGGATAGTTAGAATGAAGATAAGATAAGATGAGATAACAACGACTTACATCGCGACTTTCCTGCTGTAATGCAGACGGATGCGTGAAATTTTCCTGCAGTTTTTTCAAATCACTATGCATGTACTAAGAAATTCAGCTGACCTACACCTTTTTTCGGAATGATGTACAGATTTATTTTTAAAGAATTTTCAGCAGTTGGATTCTGACCAGGTTTGCTGCAACATTGCTGACAGTGTGGATTATTAAGGAGTATTTTTACAGACAATATGGATCGGGCAGGAGGTTTGACCAAGCTATTTCATCTCAATGAAATAAATCAACTGATATCGCACAAAGTGCACTTCTTGAATGAACAAGAATCTATTAATAAAGAGTTGCACATTTCTCTATTCTGACCTTGCTGGTCTTGTTTAACCTTGAATTAAATGGCCTCTGAACCCTGCCCTCTGACCGGAGCTGAAAGAGCTATGTGTAGATTGATCCACCATGGACCTCGACCTCAAGCTATGTTAAGGCCGTTACATGTGGAGCTACAGGTGTATGTGGAGAAAACACGAACCAAGACAAAACCCAGGTACTGCTAGAACACATTCCGTTACCTTTTTGTTGTGTTGCTTCGCACACCAAAACAACCTTGTTGGTTGGTTGGTTGGTTCTAGATGAGGACAAGTTAAAAAGTAGATTTCAACATCAAATGGGTCGTATGCATTGGTATTAGTGCCATTTAACGATAATATGTTTGGCTGCGAAACCAACGTCGACCATGACTTTTGAACAGTTGCTTTCAAGCAGCAGGCCAGAGCAGGCACTTACAAATATTAATAAAACACACAAGAGGTGGAATTGGTAATTGAATTGTTCTTCATCATATTTTGAGATCAGCATCACCCAGAATCTTATTAGTGGTTTGAGTACAAGTGAAATGATGAACGCAATCATGTATATTGATTAATTGCAACATGGCAATATGAAGAAAAGGATAACATTTTTAGAAATGCACATAGTGAAAAACGTGGGATGTATAGATTTATCAAACAAATGCAATTCAGGGATAATCTGTCATTTAAATCTACATTATGTTTTACTTAACTGTAATTTAGAGCTGCAATCTGATTTGTCATGCTTTAGTTTATACTGGATTATGCAATGACTCTATGGTGTAAGCTATACTTTCTGGATAGAACTCACTGATGATGCCCTGTTACGCCATTACTGCCATCTAGCACTTTGAGATTTGATCCTAATGTAAAGTGCATTATAAATTAAATGTATTATTATTATTATTATTACCTCACGCACACTTTCCGCTTGAAATTGAAATGGCCTTAACAACAAGGAAATTGTCAATAAACCCAGACTTTTTTTCTTTTTACATTCCCTGAATCAGGGTCAATGATTCAGCAGTTGCTATGGTAATGAGGGCAGGATCAACGTGGTCAGAAGACATGGCTTTTTTTTTTCTTTTTCTGGAACATATCAGCCAAGCAAGATAGGATGAAGTTGAATTCTTTCTCATACCATCCATACCATTGTGATATAGGTTGATTATAACAGAACAATAAAGCAAGAAAAATGTATGTCGTTATAAGTCAGAATATTACAACATTTCTCTCCATTGTCGTATGATAGTGCTCCTAGATCAATCCTGTTCTCTCTCTTTATACTTGTCTGTGCACCATTTAGAATGGAGGCCTCCTGTTTGGAGCTGGCTTTGGAAGGAGAGAGACTGTGCAAGGCCGGAGACTTTAAAGGGGGAACAACGTTCTTTGAGGCAGCTGTGCAGGTGGGCACAGAAGACCTGAAGACCCTGAGTGCTATCTACAGCCAGCTGGGCAATGCATACTTCTACCTCAAGGAGTACGGCAAAGCCCTGGAATATCACAAACACGACCTTACGTTGGCCAGGTGAGAATTGCCACTAGTTGTCTTGAGCTGCTGACGTTTTTGTTAGAATATGTACTGGAACAAACTTTAAGTAAAGAAAAGAGTGAGTCAAGAAATTTCTTACCCAGTTTTAATATGAGTTAAATATATACATGCTTATCCAGTCAAACATGATTTGGTGAGAGATTTACTCAACTTTATCTTTGACCCGTTGTATACATAGGAAAAAAATGCAGATTATAACCCCAGCATTCCAAACTAGTTGAAAGTCACAAAAATGTCAATTGCTATACACCGTGGTATTACAGTTGACAATGTTGCAGAGAGAGATAGGGTTTAAGAAGATGAAAATGGTGACTCCGGAGGGTAGGGGAATGGTAAGAATGAAGAGAGAGCAGCTTTGAAGAGGATGAGGAATGGAAATGCGGTCATTCATGAAATTCTAGTGGAGGTACAGAGTCTTATAGTGTCTTGGAGGAAGGTCAAGGGAATATTTAACTAGATCTAACCATTTATCTAGATTGTCTAATACTATCTTCAAGAATGAGATGATGCCTGAGGAATGGAGGAAAACAGCTCTACATCAACAGCAAAAGAAGAGACAATTTGTGGGTAGTGGCATGGTTTCATGCCAAGGAAAAACACCACAGACGCGGTGTTCGCTTGGAGAAAGCTTATGGAGAAGTACAGTGAAGGTCAGGGGGAGTTGCATTATGTCGTTGTGGACTTAGATAAAGCGTGCACCAGAGTGCTGGCGGAGGAATCGTGGTATTGCATGAGGAAATCTGGAGTGACAGAGAATTTTGATAGAGTTGTACATGATATGTATGACAGCAGTAAGGTGTGCTGTAACAGACAGAGTGACAGATGTGTTCAAGGTCCACGTGGAACTGCACCAAGTTGTTCCTTCTTTTTTTCCATGGTGATGGAAAAGGCTAACAGATGAGGTCAGACAGGCATTTTGGACTATGATGTTTGTGGATGACATTTTTTGTCTATCGTGAGAGAAGGGAGCAGGTGGACAAAAATCTAGAGAGATGGAGGTATGCGTTGGAGAGAAGAGGAATTATGGTCCGTCCCAAGCAGAAAGGCGTGAAGTGTGTGACTGAAAGGAAGGCAGGTGGAACAGTGAGGATGCAAAGACTAGAAGTGAAAAAGGTGCAGGAGTTCAAGTACTCAGGGTCAAGTGTTCAGAGCAACGAAGAATGTGGAAAAGAAGCGCATGCAGGTGGGGTGGAGGGACGAGAATGGACAGGATTAGAAACAAGCACAAAAGAGGGAGAGCCCATTTTGGACTTTTGGGAGACAAAGTAAGAGAGGCCAGATTGAGATGGTATGGACACATGAAAAGGAAGGATAGTGGATCAATTGGTAAAAGGATGCTGGAGATGGAAATGCCAGGGAGGAGAAAAAGGGCAAAACCAAAGAGGAGGTTTCTGGATGTGGTGAGAGCAGACATGCAGTTGGTTGTTGTGACAGATGAAGATACAGAGGACAAGTTATGATGGGAACAGATGCTCCACTATGGGGACCCCTAAAGGGAACAACCCAAAGAATAAGAAGAAGTTATGCACTGAATGGATAGTGTTTGTTGCTTAGAAAACATAGGTAAATACTCAGAAAGCATGCTCAGCAGAAGAACAGATGGTTACACTGATTAAACGGTGGCTTTCTGCTATCTTATGTGAATAATTAAATCAGTCACTCAATCAGTAATAATGCAGAGTTTTCATATTCAGCATTTTTTTGCAGTGTGGATGTCAAATAAGTCTTAAATTTAGTAAATACGGGTCTTTAAAAAGAGGTTCTTAAAAATAGTAATGTTACTAACTGAAACCTGTACAATTCCTGGAGATGCTTGTTCCCCATAGTCACTTTTAATTACCACCAAATAAAGAGGTTTAAAAGGGTAATTGATAAAGGACAATTGTGGGTTTATTCTTCTATTTGGGACAAATGCACTTTCATTATGTTTTTGAAAGTATGTTTTGGAAGCTCATGATCATGACATGGAATTAGACCAGAACATTTCCAAGAAAAAGTGAGGGTACTTTCATGTTTTACTAATCAACTAGCCTGAGCTGGGTATTGACTAATCTTACAAGTAATCCTGTTCCCTGCAGTGAGTGCAGCTGGTCCGTCAGCAGGTAAGCGATCAGTGCCAGGGGATTTTTTACCTTGTTAGTGCTCAGACTCATTAGGGACACTGGGATCCGAACCTAGATACTAACCATCCAATTAAACATATTCTCCAAAGTCATAAAGTGCTTTGATTTCAACCGTTTAACTGAATTATATTACAATAAAGGAACTGTAGTTTCTACTCCTGCTGCTGAACATCAAAACTTTTTCTTCTTCTTTATTTTTTAGAACAATAGGTGACCGAATTGGAGAAGGAAAAGCCAGCGGAAATCTCGGCAACACGTTAAAAGTGTTGGTACGTTTCGATGAAGCTGTTGTGTGCTGTCAAAGACATCTGGATATTTCTCAAGAGCAAGGCGACAAGGTGACAAGCATGTTCCTGGAATATTTTCTTCAGAAAGTCAGAAAGGTTACAGTGAATTCAGAAATTTTCCGGGTGTTTTATTTGCCACTTTATGAAGTGTTACATAAAACATGGCAAATAAAACGGTGAATCCTGTCCTTCAGAATCTTTGTAAAAAATGTAAAACAAATTTACATTCATATGTTGTGTTTTATACCTCCAGTTTATTTTGAGTGTAATGGAAAATGTTGAGTTTAATGGATCCTCATTTTTAAAGTCATTTTCAATGACATTAGTATATTACCACTGACATGTGTAGATACCAGGATGCAGCCATACACTATCTAAAAATAAATCAATAGATGTGTGTTAGTATAAATTAAAGAGTTTTTGTTTATGATCTACACATATATCTTGAAACCTGCAGATACATCTATCTTCATCCCTTTCATTACTAATTTATTTCTGGATTTTTTTCTCTTTACTGACTGTGATTGTAGGTTGGAGAGGCCAGAGCCCTGTATAACATAGGCAATGTGTTTCACGCCAAGGGCAAACATCAGTTATGGGGCTGCACCCAGGAACCGGGGGACCTTCCGTCTGATGTCAGTGACACGCTGCAAAGGGCAACGGGCTTTTATGAGTATGTATTACAGAGTAATTAAAGTTTTCAACAGAAAATCAGACTCACAGCAAACACATGTGAGATAAATTGCAATTTGTTGTGTTTAAATGAATTTAATCCTGAACAGAACAGTACTGATTCGTTAAGATTCTGCAGTTTTTAGATGTTTTTAATTTTTATTATTTATCTTTTCTTTTTCACAATTTTAAATGCCATTTGTCAGTTTAAAATGATATTTTTGGAATCTAAATAAAGACTGATTTTCAAAGGAAATCAAAATTTTGATCTAATCTCACATGAGGACGTGATTGGTTTCTCTTAAAAACCCTTTAATATTATTTTGAGACCTTGCATACATGTAAATGAACATGTGCCTTTATATTTCTATAAAATAAAAAAGCTTTTACATTTGTAAAAACTATTTTGATCTCAGAAGAATGTGCCATCAGACAAAACTTAATTTCTTGTGATATTTGGGGTGAAAAAAAATGTGTTTTTTTCCACATTCTACTAAATCATTCTGACAACTTTGGAAACAAAAATAATCTTTATGAGAAAACATTTCCTAACACTGAATTGGTGCCTTTTGCTTTTATAACTTTGGGTACATTGAGTTATATTTAAACTTATTAAATTTGAAATTCATAAATATAATTGCTCAGTATCCTCAGCAATATAAAATTGTGGGAAGGAAGTTTAGTATTTTAATGGTTCCTTTCATAAAGCTGCAGGAACTGGGGAAATAAGCTATCTTCTGATGAATTATTTTTATAAGCCTTTCAAAAAACAAAAAAAAAATGTTTTAAAGTCGTGATGTTTACTAATGAGCAACGTATCAGGCCAGCAATATAAACTAAATAAAATGACAATGTCAGTTTTTGTGTGTGGAGGAGGTTATATATTTACTTTGGTTTTACTTTCTTTTTTAAATGAACTGATATTGTAGCGCTGGGGATGTATGCAAATAGATGCACCCAATTACTGGTGAGTCTAAATGAGAACATGAATTGAGCCTTGCAACTGTACTCTTTTTAAAGCACTCAGCTGAATGAAGATATTTACTGACACACTTTTAGGCATGGAGGCAGTCATCCAGTGAAAGACAATCCAACAAGTAGAAGCCGCAAAAGTTTAATCTGTAACGAGCGGCTGAAAAATGGCCAGGACAAGACACTTGCTCCAAGTAATCCAGCTAAAGTTATCTTATAAATTGAGTTAAAAGTGAGCAATTTATGAGAGCAGAGATGAGAGTTCATTAAAAGCCCAGAGCACACCTGACTCACATAGCTATGATTTTACACAGGTGGTCCTAGTTTCTTTTAAAATAGAACAGAGTCTTTATATTCTGTGAATTAAAAAAAGTCAAACAAACAGATTATCTGTTTATAACAGGTTATCTCGCAGAAATTAGTAAAGAACACATTCAGCAATGATCCCACAGTCTGCAACACAGAGAAAGAGTTGGGTGGTACTCTGCAGCCATAAAAGAGATTATTCACCCAAAATAATGACAAGGAAGTCAAACCTATCACAGACAATCCCAGATGTAGGCTATGAACGCCTCAGAGGTCAGCTGAACATTTTATGCCCTTTCTCTAACAAACCAAGCATTCACTCTCTTTTCCCATTCCATCAATAACATTACATACAGGCTTGAAAGTTCAACATTTGATAAGTGGTGTTAGAAGTACCACTGGATGCATCATATGACCACAATTTCGAGGTGCAGCGAGTGTTTGTGTAAAATCTGAGTAACACAAACAGTAAATTACACTTCAGTTCTGTGGTTATATGTCAACCAGTATTACAATAAAAGTGGCTGTGTTAAAGCTGACTAAATGTGCATTTGGAAGAGGAAATGCTCTTATGGGAAGGTGTGCATTTCCATACATTTGAAGCAGCTGTTGTGTGGATAAATGAAAAATATAAAAATATAGTACCTATCATGAAAGCTGACTTCACACATCAATGACTAAATGGAGCAGTTGATTTTTAACTGGGTACTGTCAATGGTTAAAGAGAGGATTTACTCATGGACACATAAATATAATCACTCAGACATTATTATTTTGATATCGCAGGCAAACAGTTCTTGATTGCTTTCTTTGGGTTTCACAACTAATCACAATAAACAGACACAATTGTTATAAAGCACTATTGTGAATTATATTGCAGACTTATTTATTTAGTTGACTGATATCAATGGATTGATGGAATCAAAAATAAAATTGTCAAAATATATATATATATACCATCATTTGAATCTACCATGATTTCCATACTCAAAATAATTGGCATATGCTTCTCTCTGTAGGATGAACTTGTGTTTGGTCAAAGAGCTTGGGGACAGAGCTGCTCAGGGAAGGGCCTATGGGAACCTTGGCAACACCCACTATCTGCTGGGAAACTTTGTTGAAGCGATCAAGTTTCATCGTCAGGTGAGAAATTGAACATGTTTAGCATCATCATATACCAGCACTAATGCATAGATATCAGGATATCAGCGTACTGTGAAGTGGGACCAACTATGTCATAGGGAAGTAAAGTAGATGGTGCCACAACTCCTCTTTCGTGCACACCAACAGAGCTTGCAAGTTGTTTAATTGTATGTTACTTAAAAAAGAAAAATAGGGAAAGGTAGTATAAATCCCATGATATTTAATATTTATACATTTTAACAGCTGAAGATAAAAGAGAAACATTTTGTTGATTTGCTTTCAAATGACCTATTTGCTATTTCTTTCACAGCGATTATCCATAGCCAAAGAGTTTGGGGACAAAGCAGCAGAGAGAAGAGCCTACAGTAACCTTGGCAATGCCCTCATATTTCTGGGCCAGTTCAACAGCGCCACTGAGTACTACAGGTGAGGGAAGACCGGAGCATGACATCTAGTGGAGTAAAGCGGAAGTTACCCAGTTTGAGCAAAAGGGAAATCTTTAATGTTTCTTCCATTTAGTTTTCTTCCATCGGTTTTCATCGGTTCTATTTCCTTCAGGAAAACTTTGCAACTGTCCAGGCAGCTAAGGGACCAGGTGATGGAGGCTCAGGCCTGTTACAGCCTTGGAAACACCTATACACTTTTGCAGCAGTATGAAAGGGCCATAGACTATCACCTGAAGCACCTGTACATAGCCCAGGACCTAACTGACAGGTGCAGTGAGCATTAGCAGAATTTAATGCACACATAACTGCATAAGATGCACAGTTAAACACAGTATGAGTTGTTAAACTATATCTGCATGGTCATTCCCACCAGAGTCGGTGAGGGCCGGGCCTGCTGGAGTCTGGGAAACGCATATGTGTCTTTAGGGGATCACAAACAAGCTCTGCACTATGCCCGAAAACATCTGGATATTTCCAAACAAGTAAGACATTAAAAATTAGAACACAGTAATTTAAAAAAATGCCCCTTTGGTCAATTAAACTTGAATTAACCTAACTTGACCTGTCTGCATTCTTGCCCCCACTTCCATAGATTGGGGACAGAAATGGGGAACTGACAGCAAGAATGAATGTGGAGCAACTGATGGAAGCTCTGGGGGTCAACGAAAGTGACCTATCACCCTCCAGTTCAGAGTTTGAGATGCAAGGTGAAACTAAAATATCATTTGGCTTTCTTGTGAGACAGAAAATAACATAATGTGTCAAGTATGAGACATTAGGAAGGATATGGTTGGCATAAAAACATACGGTTTTCCCTTGTTTCCAGGGTGAAAATACTCTTAATCTTCTTATCTAATTCATCTATCTCCCAAAGTGTTTAAACTTACTAAGAAAAGTACATTATATGTGAATATAGTCTGATTAAAGACTGTTTATTTACCACTTATTCATTACCTAATGGGTGTAATGGATTAAGTGGAAATGTAATAGAAATCTACATTGTTACTATTCCCAATAATCACAGTTATTCACATTAAATGATAATGTGACAGGTTTTAATGTGATATATATATATATATATATATGTATACAACCATAAATTTTGTATAACATAAAATATACAGTACATTATCTTGTGGTGATTCGATGAATGTAAGACTTACGGTCACTTTGGGCACTGATTGTCTTCTTATGTGCTACACAATATCTCCAGCTATGACTGGGATAGCGGATGACAATGTCTAACTCTGTGTGTACTTAATTTTTCCATATCTCTCTCTTTGAGTATGTGTGTGACCTGTCTGTTTGTACTCTGCAAACCAAAGTTATTGGATGTCTCTTGGTGGTGTAGTACACCTTCGATCTCACATTAATGATATGTATTCTATAAAAGCTACATCAGAGATTTTAATTATATAAACATTACGGTGGGTATTTAGAAAATAACCCTAAAACTTCTGATATTTGTTTAAACAGAACTATATTATAAATAGTTTGTAGAGTCTTAACTACAGTGTTTGGTAAAAAATAGCATGTGGGCGGAAGCAAGCTAACTATGATGCTGTCTGTCTACACAAACTGGCCATTTAAATGCAAAACTAACAGAAGGTGAGACAGACATCACTTTCCGAGTGGATGTGTGTGTGTGTTATGTCTGAACTGAGGCTAAATGTGCACCAAAGCAAAGAAAGGATCCATTTTTGGCTGACGCTAAAGATTCTTGTTTTTTTCTTGTGAGCACAATGTTCCTTCTCATCTCAAAGCACAGCTTGTTCTCAACACCCCCCTGAAATAATATAATTGATTAGTAGTAAAGATAATCTGAATTGATAAAATGAAGCATGGGGAATGTGTGCAGTCACCCTGACTCTAGTAAGATGTTTTCCTTCTTGAATGCTCCTGCGGGCAGAAACTCATACTCATGTCCTACATTCCCCTCTCTCGCGCAGAGCTGGCAAACAGACTCTTAGTCATATTGTTTGCTCAAAACATCACATCCACACTGAGCATCATGGGACCAATGTTGACAGACCGCTGCAGGGGAAACATAGAGGGGGCCTTGCAAGCTTGATTTAATTTGAGACTGGACTTAAAGAAATTCTTCACATGGACTTAATGTTTTCTTATTTGGAATTTTTCCACAGGTGCAAGACCCAAATTCACAAAGAGAAACAGCATGGACAGTGTAGAACTTTGGAAGTATTCTTCAGAAAAGGTGATTTCTCTTGCTCACTCTCAAATTTCAGTATGGCACTCCATTGAGGAATGCCCCCTTAAATGGGATCCATTTACAACCTACCAATCCAAGTAAAGCAGTGTGTCCTATGATAACAGAATGGTGAGAGCCAGGAATTGGAGGGCATACCCAGGAGATCCAGGAGTCAGCTATCACAGCCAGGTCAGAGAAAGGGCTACCCCAACAGTCAGTCATCAGATGAAAGGACGTGGTTGGACTCTCCTGTAGATGCTGATGACATCTCTGTGCAAGTACCGCCTCAAATTCCAGTGAGTAGTTTTAGCTTTCTTTTCTTCATAAGCTTCCTATCCTACTCTGGTTCAACTATGTTCCTAATGAAGGGCCATATATTAGGTTGCTTCCCAATAAAACCAGGCTAGAGCCTCTTGAGCTGAGAAAAGGAGAGAACTGAAAGATATTCAATTTGGAGCTTTTTACTTAATTTCCCAAGAGATTACATTATGATGTAAGATCAGATATGCTGTTATAGGTGTCTCCTCATACCTACAGCGCTCCATTTGTGGTGAACTAGATCATCATTGAATATTCTGTTTTACATCGTCGTAATCCCAAATCCCCACTGCGGCTAACCATGCTGTGTGGCTGTGACAATTCTAATTGTTGCCTTCAGGATGCTGACATGCCAGAGAAAAGTCAAAATTACTGGGCTACAAAATGATAGCTCACACTAGTCTAGAACTATATTGGTATACGTTTGTGATCTGTGGTTACAAATCTGTCAGTCTTTTAAAGAAATAATTGAACTAAGGTTGGTAGATATCAGAGAGAGAGTAAGCATTTGATGTAATTAACTTTTTAGCCACATGAAATCACAAACCATCAAATGTCTTACTGATTGCATTGCAAAACCTCAAACTCTTAATAAGTATATTTGTGTATTTTCTAGCCAAATTACATCATTGCATTTGATTTATGACAAAATGGCTTAACCAGTAACGTTTCAGTGAGGTATAGAGGCTTGCATCTCAAATATTAACAAACAAAAGCTAATTTTGAAGGGAATATATAAACATTTTTGATAATTACCACCTTATTCTGAGACCTACTTCTTAACACTAGAATAATTAAGTTTTTCAAAGCAAATTTTCACTTGTTTTATTTCAGATTCTTTTCATTACAAGCTTTAAACACCTAATGTCAATAAGGATAGTCAAAATAACATGTTCAATTTGAGGAATGAACTATTGGAAAATGGACTTGACAGAAACATTAACATAGATTAATCAATTCCTGTGACCGCAGGCATCAGTGAACTCGTCCACAGTAGCTTCAACTTGAGAGATAAAAAAGACAGTAAGTGTAACGAAAGCTCTTCTAACCAGTGTGCTGGCGGAGTTGAGCGAGAGAGAGACAGAGTGAGTGTACGGGTGTGTGTTAGTGGCGATAGAGGAGATGTATGAGATAACAAATTACCTAAACTGAGCAGAGACGGGGTTTTTATTTTGTGAGTGTATGATGACAACAAATAAGGCAATGTGCTTTATTGAGCAAAAAATCTGTTCTGCTCAAGTCGTGCAAAAAATATTTGTCCCATCGGACTTCAGAAATGAGAAAAATATCAGCATAGTTTTTGGGTCATAGGTTTTATTTTTATTTTTTTTAATTTTTTTAAGACTTACATATGGACAGTAAAATATATTTTTTGAATGTAATATATATATATATATATTCTTACAGTAATGAACTTCTTAAGCAATGATTTATATGTATATATTTCTGTTCCACGTTTGCTTAAAATACAATGGTGACTGTTCATTCTTGATCTTTGAAACCGGGCATACATTTTTCCATATTATTATAAATGTATTCTTATCTAACACTCTTGTCCTTCGCCTGCAGATATAGTGCAGACTTTATCCGCTGTAGATACATAAGTGATTAAGCTTAAGTGTGCCACATAATAAAAACAAAGTGATTTACCTACGTTTTACTGCTGCATCAATGAATGTGATCAATAAAGTTTAGATTATTATATAATGTCACTTTGTTCATATTTACATTTTATGGTCTATTCCCAAAAGCACAAACCAAGTGTTTCTAGCAGCGTGCCTGCAACCCTGGGCAGTAATTTCCCAGTTAATGTCTCCACTTTTCCAGAAAACAAGGCTCACAATTATGCTATGGGCTGCGCTAACAATTATGCTATGGGATAAGCTAAGTTAATTAAAGAAATTCATGAAAAAAGCCTTCTTAAGAAACAACTTATCTGCCAGTTGAAGATCCATGTAGAACACAGCTAAGAAACATAATTGTTGTTGATTGTTATATGTATGATTTGGTAAAAGTGATTATTGGAATGTCGCTTTTGGTTGGACTGTCATCTGATGGTTTTGGTTTTGTGTTTGATTTATTTTGTGAATTTCCTCATAGTTGACCTTTATCCTTCATCTTTCATACCTCAATTGGAGAACACGTGATGGTGGATACCAAAATACTGACATATTCTTACTGTAATGACCTTCATCTTTTTTCTTGTCCCTTATACTCTCACTCCCCCTCTGCCTTTCACGCAAACACACACACACACACACACAAAAACATAACTTAATTTCCCCCAATATTGCTCTCCTCTTTCTTTTCACTGTCCCTCATCATCACTCATCATTACTCTCCCCTTTGGCCTACTTGACTAATTGGACTATAAAGAGAGGGAAGTGAATAGATCCACGTTGAGACCACTGGGCCGTGTGGTCTCAGAGTTACTCTTACCACATGGGAGATGTTTTTTAATGTGCATGTTAGAATAAGGCCTTGATATGAATGATATGTCCTGTGAGTTTTTTTTAGAATTGAGTCCTGATATTGGTGGTTCTTGCCATTTTACTAAGTTAGTTAATCTCAGCTGGCTGCCAATGTTGGCAAGCAATTGACTAATAACAGCACCCCCCTCCACTCAACTTTCCCTCATAGCTGATAATGTGAGCATGTTCACAGAACTGCTACCCTCCCCACAGCATCAACCCCCCCATGCCTGCCATAATGAGTTGTTTTCCCACAGTGGGTAAACAGGACAAAACTGGCATGAGAGCTGCAAAGGTACTCATAGAGAGAGAAGGAAAGAGGAGGGGGAGAAAGGAGGATGACAGCAGTGTGGCTGGATGAGATTCAATGACGGCTGGAATAGAGGGATAAGAGAGGAGAGGAAATTAATGGGAGGGAATGAAGCCAGAGAGCCGAGAGAGAGAGAGAGAGAGAGAGAGAGAGAGAGAGAGAGAGAGAGAGATAGATAGATGTAAAGTGGTGGGTTAAAGAAGGGGGCAGGAAGCTTGAACCAGGCGTGTGGACATAGCAAGAGGAAAAGAGAGCTCAGAGGAGGGAGGGGGAGAGAGAGAGGGACAGCGAGAGAGAGAGAGTGAGAAAAAAAAGTGATACGTAGAGGACAAAGAAGAAGTGCTGCTGGTAAGATGTTATTTTTTTATATTTAACAGCCTGAATTAGAACATGATGCAGAGGACACTAGAGGATATTTACTCTTTCTTCCTTAAGAATGTTGACACTTGTCCTTGAATAGTTTTTTGTGTTTTTTTTAATCCTTGTATCTCAAGGAATTGATGCTTCAGTAATAGTTGGAAGTCCTTTTCTTCAAGATACAAAGTTGTTATTCAAATAAAGAAAAGTTTCAACAAATAATTGTCTAGTGAAATCAGGTGTCTGCTGACTTACTTCACATCTTGCTGTAAGGCAAAGGGATTGTAACTCCATCTGCTAGTTGCACTTCCAAGTTGTCGTTTCATACTATGGCTGGGTGCTACAGTACTTTTATGACTTTTTCTTTACTGGAGGTAGTCGGTTAAAAAGCGGGAGAGATTGTGTTGTGCTGGTTTTGTCAGTGCTTCTCAAGGTGATGTCTTTGTAAGCTAGATTTGTCTCAAATACAAAGTAATCAAATCAATGTGTTATACACTGATCAGACATAACATTATAAGCACTGACGTTCAATATTATTTAATCTGCCTAAGTGAATATGTTGTCCTGAAGTTGATATGTCGGAAGCAGGAATGATGATCAAGATCTGTGTGACTATGACGAGGGCTAAATTGTGATTGCTAGAACACGGGGTCCGAGTGTCTCCAGAACCGCAAATATTTTTGGGTGTACCCAGTTTTTAGTGGCTAGTAACTATCAAAGTAATCTAAGAAAGGACAAGTGGTGAACCAGCAACAGGGTCGTAGGCACCCAAGGCCAACTGAGGCACATGGAGATCAAAGGCGAGTCAGCGTTGTCGGATTCCACAGGAAAGTTTTTATATTATATTGTTATTGTAATTATTACTTTATTTATCACGTTATACACATACATACATACAGTACAACTAAATATATATAAGAAAAATAAGTCCTTATTGTCACACTAATACTGTCATTTTGCAAACCATTTAACAAAAAGAAACTTACTTTTATTTTTAGATTCTATTGGCCACAGTCTGTAATATGAATATCTTTTAATCTTTGTTATGTGAAACATTTTATTAAAGCAAAATCTCCTGATCGTCCACATAGAAAAGGTGATCAGATCTTTCAAGGGACAGTTTTAATTGTATGTCTGACTGGGTTTGCTGAATAACAGTCTTCTGCCAGATTTAAGTGATCTCCAGATTTTTGTTATCGGACCGCAAACATTCAAATACTCACCCCAGACATTTCTAAACAGAGCCAGTGAAATTTCCGAGTTGGGCTGGATGGGATAGCTTTAGCTTTTGGTTCAGCATATTACTCAAAGAAACATCAGTGAACATATCTTTTATTGCATTGTTTATTATAACTGATTGTTGAGAACCGTGGCTTTATTTAAAGCTTGGTGTCAAGTGAGCCACTGGTTACAAAGTTCTGGTCAAACGTGCCACGGCTTCAAAATGATGATACTGCACTATAATGGTACTGCTGCATGGTGCAGCCATAAGCAACAGAGGGTTGAGTTTCACCAATATTTTCTCGTATTTATTTTTAAATATCAAATACATTTTAAACAGCAACCTGCATTTATTATGGATTTCGGTATGAAAGCTGAAACAAACGAGTTGGACTGTTACTCGGGTAGAGGGCAGAGCATCTTTCAGTACATTGTGAGGAATAGCACCTCTTGGAGTTGTCTCAAAGTGGACATCTGTCACCGTCTGTGGTGACAGATGTCTGCACTGCAAACTGATTCTGAAACAAAAGTATCTTTTATTCCACTGCTTATGTTTGAAAGATAAAAAAATTGTAAATTTTGAATATTTCTCACTCAAATGAATGAAAGATTTGACAAAAACACTACAGTATATAATTCAAGTCATGGTGTATATTCTTCATCTGATCTTAAAGGATAAAAGCATATGAGTCATTTTACTGTTTAATTTTAAATGCCATTTTATCATCCACCTTCATTATCTGGGTCAAGGTATTCCCAACAGGATAGTCATTCAGATTCAGTCATTCAGATTCAGATCAGATTGTTTTTCTAATCCTCAATCTGCCCATCTTCAAATTCCTCATCCAACTCATGTTTAATTGATTGAGGTGTAGTGTGATCACGTAGGTAAAATCTACTGGTGAAGCATTTGTTGCAACACAGTTGTGCTGGACTGACCTCCACATCATTATCAACCTTGAGGAAAAGAACCTAATCAAAGCATCCATGAGAAATATGGAGTCAATTCCTCTCATAATATTTGTGAGAGATCTTCTGATTATCTAAGGTGTTAGGAAATAAATATTCCAGAAAATTCCATTAAACAGAGTAGATAGAAATTTCCGAATTTTGAGTTTGATTTTGTTTGTGTTGAGCGACATCCACAGCTTCACTACTAACTTGTTATTTTTTATTAAGAAGCTGGGCCGGGATCCCTCCGATGAAGACTGCTTCTTTGACCTCCTTAGCAAGTTCCAGAGCAGCCGCATGGATGACCAGCGCTGCAATCTTGATGAGCAACAGAATGGAGATGATGGAGAGGGAATCGGGAACTCAATGTTAGGTTGGTCGAGAATCATATCCACATGCCTGTTTTTTCCTTTGCTAGTTATTAATGTGTGGTTCAGACTGAACAATTGATGCCCAATTTTAACATGTTTAAGTCACTGCTAAGACATTCCCAGCATTGGACCGGAATATGGAGGTGACAAAAAAGATTGGGTCTTGAAGTATGACATAAACATCGAACAACCAGTTCTGAAGTGGACCAATAGGATGACAGAGTGAATACAAACATAGCAGTGAGAAGACTCATGGATGTCACTAGCGCTAGGTGGAACACCGATGAAGAAGAGTGACGTACAACTTTCATGTCATTACATAGCACCTTCTTTGAAGGACTGACAGTCCACACCGCCTCTTTCTGACAGTCAGGAACAGGTTCACAATCTTATTTTCTCTTCTTGTCTGAACAGAAGACAGCTAACATAACTGAGTGGTTGCAAGACTATAATTGACACGCCTATTCATCGATGTCCTATGACTTTACATGCTTGACTTCAGTCTCTTGTTCATGTTGTGTTGCCAGTTTTCCAATCAAGACGCCGCAAGAATTGATTGCACTGTGATCACCTACTCCTTAAGCGTGAATCTTTGAACAAGAGATAATGGTGTAATCTTAACTGACAGTTAAAACAGCTGAAACCTCAGATTATCAGATTAATATGTACTCATTCTCTCTTCTCTTAGATCCTGCAATCACAACTTCACCCCAGACTGAAGAACTGTTTGATTTGATTGCTAGTTCTCAGAGCCGCCGTCTTGATGACCAGCGGGTTAATGTTGGTAACCTTCCAGGGCTGAGAATCACCCATAACAATCTTGGACACCTGGTGGGCGAAGGAGATCATCCAGAACCCAGTGATGACTTCTTTAACATGCTTATCAAGTGCCAGGTGAAGCCACATCTTGCACGTGAAAGGAGCTCAACTGTTTACCTCATAGATTCTTCTTTATAGACTGACCGACATTATCCAGATAAGATTCATTGGTGTCATGTTGCACTCTTAACGTTATGAATTTCTAACTGTAGTCCTCTAGAATTGATGATCAGCGGTGCTCCCCACCTGAAGAAGGCCCCCATGCCCCCACAGTGCCTGACGAAGACTTCTTCAGTCTCATCCAGAGGGTGCAGGCTAAGCGCATGGATGAGCAGCGCGTCCACCTGCCCACAGAGGACGAGGACGAGGACAGCCCCCTTCAGTCACCAGAACCAGAGCCACCTGGTGCTTTATCCAGCTAGGACTGGATGAAGAATGCTGCACAGAGAAATATTGAAAGTGGAAGAAGTGAACCAACATGTCACAAGGACGGCACTGAAGGTTAAACTAGTAAGATTTTTAATGAGACAAAACCCTGTCTGTGTAACACCCTGTCAAATATTGCTTGATGCATAACCTTCTAAATGTGTGTACATATAACAGGAAAAGAAGCAGAATTATGCTCAGCTGTGAAGGAGAGGGAAATGAGTTTGGGACATTAACAAAAAACATGGAACACGTACACATTCTAATGCCTTAATCAGCATTTGCAGACTCAAGATTGTATTTCCTGGTGTCACCTATGTTTCATACAAGCAGATTGATGAAAACAGGAGAGAAATTACAGCTTTTCTCTGAAACCTGAACCAATTTTATAAGACACATATGATGATGCATATCCTGTCTTCAGGTCAGTTCTGATCAAATGCTGCTGTTATCATTCCTTGTGTCTGGGTTCTGTCGATCATAGAGAGCTGTTTAAGTTGTGCATTAACAGTATTAGGGATATCATCCAGTGTTAAACAAACTACTATGGCTAGTTTCCACTGACTCATAAAACTTCATTTTCTGACCTAAACAATGTACAGACTTATTGAAAAATTA
The DNA here is from genome assembly GCA_037951165.1 of Lophius americanus. Lineage (NCBI taxonomy): Eukaryota > Metazoa > Chordata > Actinopteri > Lophiiformes > Lophiidae > Lophius > Lophius americanus. Next base: position 1,979,351 of record JBBDHG010000057.1, read on the forward strand.
TTTCTCACATAAATGTGTGCTTATTTTATAGTTCGAAAATTAAAGATGCGCCATAATTCAAGCTCCAATTAATTCTGCTTAGCTTTTAAAGAGATGCTCTCTGCTGTGCTTAAAGTTCCTGACATCTGATAACAGAATGCTGCTTAATACCATTGTTTTTAACATATAAATGAATCATATGGATTGGTCATTTTCTGAGGGACCTAAAGCTATGAACAATATTATTAGCTCAAGGTTGTACTGTTGGTAGGCTTCCCCCTTGTGGTCAGAACATTACATTACCACCGTGGAACACAGTGTGCAGTCTAATCCCTGGTCCACAATGTAGAACATTGTAATAATAATAAGACTGCACTATACAACGCAGATATAACGAGTCTGAGATTTCCTCATTTTCCAACTTGTTCCTAAAATGTTAAGAATTTTCTTATCAATACATCTTTCATCATTTTATTGGGTGTATCATAGTAAGTCAAGCCCGTCGCACATTGCAATCCATTTGTTGCTTTGAATGTTCCGTATTTCCAACATATAATTTAAACGGTACTGTTAAAATACTATCTGACCTTACCTTTGGGGGTTTTTTTTATTCAAAAGAATTTCATACCTCGTTTTTGTACCTCAAACGTTATGTGAACCAGGTCAGATCATGTGCCAAGTTCATAGCAGTTACGTTTGATAAACAGCATTTGGGAGCTAAATTTCATATTTTCCTTTCATGATTTTTTGTGACTTTACAATTTCAGAAATTACTCGGTAAGCTTCTACTTGACACTGCCATAATTTGTACATATAAATATATTTTGTATTTATGTTTCATCTGAGGGCATGAATATGCCCCCCTCCCGTTGCTTTTAATAAAATGTTTCAGATGTTTCTTTTGGCTCTATTTCTTTTTTATTTCTGCTTGAATGTTGAAATGGAAAGCTTTTGTAAGGTTTGCTCATACCCATTCTTAAATTTAAAATGGCTTGAATAGGTAACACTGACCACTATGGCACTAAAATTCACTGAACTGGAAAATTAGACCTACTGAGAACAACACAATCAATGGAAAGGATTTACCGAGCTCTAATCTTTTAGAGCAGAAACGTGGCTGGAAAAATCTGTTGGTTGAGATCCAGGTTGGTTTGCATAACCAATATTCCCCCCCCCCCCTCCATCTGTCTGTAATTTCATCCCGTCCTTCAGTCCATCATCTGCCCTCACTCTCCTTGTCGCTCTTCCTCCATTTTACCCAGAATGCATTGCAGGCTTAGCTGGGCTATAAAAAGGCATAGCAAGGGGGCGGGAGGGCTGCCGTGCAGCAAGAACTGTGCAGACACACCCACGGGGATCCAGGGACAGCACAACCTCGCACTGAGATCTAGAGCCACAGCGCCAAAGAGAGGTCAGTACTGAGGACAAAGGCTCCACAGAGGAAGCTTGGAATGGCAGCGAATGGGTCTGACTATCAGTGACATGTCAGGGAAAGTATGTTGACAGGAACAGTGTGCAGGGTATGATGGGATGGAGTGTGTAATGGTGCACAGTCATTTGGGCTTGTTTAAAATGGTTGACTCTGTCATCTGACATTTCTGCATAAGGAATGCAACCTTTATGCGGCTTCACAGTGGTCGACCAATAACTGGATGTCATTTTTGCTAAAAAAAAACATATTTCCAATCTTACTTTCGACTCCTAAAGACATTGACATTTCATTGGCTTCCATCTTAAAACATTCTCCTCCTCCTACAGCCATTTAAGGCTATTATCACTCAAGCTGTCTGAGCCTTGCAGTTTCACTTCCCTGCTTCTGGCCACAGCAGTGGTCATTAAGATCTGATTATGAGCCGAGCACTATTGATTCCTGAGAGTAAATGCTGCCAGCCAAGGCTTGCCATTTGGAGCACCAACACATTTTCAGCAATCAACACCGAATTTATCTCGCTCCATCCTTTCACAAACATGGAATATCTCCCACTGCTTTTACGTCAAAGTGTCCCCTAGTCTCCCTTAAAGGGACACTGTACTGAATTAATTTGTAGAGCGCATTAGTAACTATGACACGCTTATAGATCATGTGCCCAGCACTGTTTTCCTTGGTGCTTCTCAAGGCAGTCGGTGAAAGCCTAACCCTCATGGGCTTTTTATGAGTGGCTGACATCTCTTAACAGCTGCAGACTGACTAGAGTCTTTTTTTAGCAGGAGTGAATGTTAGAAAATAGGAATAAGACGTGAGGGTTGGGACAGGCAACATGGACTCCCATCTGGTGGGGGCTATGTTGACTCCAATATCTTTATATTTCTATTCATGGTTTGAATTGCAAATCACATGTTCAAATTTATCTCGATGTGTCAAGTTCACAAAAGCGCTCACACAATCCCATTGCTTCATCCACAGCACAGATACGGCCTCCGTTGGGAAACGGAATGGCAAATACTACCTGCAGCAAAGCCATGCAGGTTCACTCTATTGTCAAATCTTTGCAAGCAATGCATCCAGTTTCCACAATCATTTAAATGTATGATTTATTTGAACCAGGACATCTTGTCATCTTGCCATCTTGCATGCCAAAGAAGCAGGGGACCCAAACGTTTGCACCATAATAGGCAACAGAGGGATTCCCAAACAGGCTCTGTGCTGACTCAGATGCCAGTCTCCAAGTGACATTTACCACGACCACAGGGTTAATGTCCACTGATATAAAACCAGACTCTTGAGAAGCTGTGTGGAGGAGAGTTACATGTCTGGATCAGAGAATTGGCTGGTTGCCTTTGGATTTTGTTTTGTTATATATTTTTTTATAGTTAACCATTATAGTTTTATTTGCTCAAGAAATAAAATAAAACTCATCATGTGAAATATGAACTTATAGGATGTGGATATTTGGTTCCCCCTGCTGCATTGCAGATACAGTGAAACAATTCTTATAACCTGTCTGATATCTTAGATTCCGGCAAACTTACTTATCAACCTGGAACAATGGTGTTTGAATAGGAGGAATGTGCAAGGGAGTAAACATGTTATCACTAGGTCAAATATAAGTAAAACTGAATTGAACCTGCCCCTACTTATATCTCCTGTAAAGTAAGCCTTGGAAATATAAGTGGAGTGTAAAGTTACCCTTTAAGACAAACTAAAGTGGAATGTATTTTTTTCCATTTACTTACTTCAAATGCCATCATTATACTGAATGATTTCAATACTGTACTTTATATAAAACATTCATAAATATGTGTTTGGTGTAATTGTCTTTTCTCCATGGTAACAACACAACTGTCAAACTATTCAATTTATCACGTACCAGGACTGACACACTTTACAGCTGTGTGGAAAGGATAATATCCCTGTAATATACAGTAATATAGATGGTATTTAATGCATTGACAGGGTCCATAGGGTGGCATGGGGGCTCCACATTACTGGAAGTATAAAACTGTACCCTACACTCAAATCACACGCAAAACCATTTGGTTATTTTGAAATCAGAACACACCTGTTGAGCCAAACCTTAAAGTTATTTAAAACCAGTTCTGTCAAACGCATGTATTTTCAACCGGAGTCACATGAACCAGACAAGTAGCTACTTGACCATATCTGTTTACAAATGCCAGCATCTGTGCTTCCTTCCTCATTCTTCTGTCTGTAAGTCAGCTAAGAGACAAGTCCTCTCCAGATCCGGTTCTGAAGGAATACAATCAATAAACAAATAAAAGTGTTCTTTTTTTCCTTAATATAAAAGAACAGTAGCAGTAGCACAATCAGGAAACTTACACTGTGGGTTCTACAATTCTACTGCGAGAATTTGATATATCTTATATATTATATATAAATATATAACTATATTGACACATTCTACGTCCTAGTGTTGGCGTACACTTGTCATCTAAGTTAAATTACATCGCAAATTCTCTATTAATAAAAATACTTGCAAATTGTTACATCATAATAGCATGCTTGGCACCCATAGCAACAGTAACCAAGGAGGAGAGGGTGCAGGGCAGTTGGACTCCTTTGATAGCCAGACATAAAGTCCAGATTAAATACACATAAAGAGAGAGAGAGATTTGGTGACAGGCTGTCATCATTGTTGTCACCCAACAACTGACAACTCTTTCAACTTCTCTGCAACCCACCTGTAAACTCTCAAGGACTCGCAACAAAAAAGGATCACGAAACAGAATCTATTCTTCATTCATATTTCTGTAGCCAAAATAGAGGTATAGTCATCCTTAAATCATGTGGAGACATGGATGGGTTCACACAGACAAGGATATTAGTTACATTATTATCAGTATTACGTGTTGGAGGTGTGACTTCAAAGATCTGGAATGTAAGTGGGCCGTCATCAAGGCCTTCTTCTACTGACCTTAATATTGTCAGGAGATTTGAATTGAGACCGCCTGCTTTTTAAATAGTTTAGTCACATCAGTATATTAACGTGATTTTATTGCTTCTCTCCCTGGCTGCTTCCAGTTAGCAAATAGAAATGAGATCTTTTATCTAATCACTTTCCCCCACTGCTGTCTGTGAATACATCAAATGAATACCTCTTCTGTTAAAGCAAACAGGAACATAACTGTTGATTATAACTATAATCATATATAAATTATAACTGTCATATTTTTAACCAAGCGTATTTTGAATATTTCATGTTGGGTGTGTTCTTTCACATAGCAGAGGATTCCAGCTGGTCTCGTTCTACATCAGTATCACTAATGAGGAAGACCCTGTGTTCCAGTATCTTCCTCTCTAGACAGTGTAACATATTAATTAAAAAAAAAAAAAAAATCTTATTGGAGATATAGGACAGTGTTCCCTAGGCTGTCAGCTTCGACCCCAATGTCAATGGAAAATGACTTTATAATGGAACTGAAACACACAGATCCCCTGTACGACCATTATATCGAGCTATTTTTGATGGACCTTTTCTTCAAATTAAACTTGGTTGAGTCAAATAGATTTTTTAAGGCTCTTAATTAGATGTTGATTATGTCTTACTTTAGATGTTTGCTGCTGTTGTGACGTGAATGATGTCCAGATTCAGTGGTCTGGCGATGCCAGTGTGCCTTTGGACACATATGTTTATGCTCAGCAGTTTGACTGGAGACTGGGAAAAACCCCTATTTTATCCTATTTACATTTAATGGAACTTTTGCTTTGTTGGTGGCCGTATGTGTAAATGTTACTAATTGTTGAGAGATTACTATTTAGTAATAGCAGTTATTGTAGATATATGTGATATCTACCTGTGATGCAGCATCATTCATTCTGTGTAATAGTGTGACAACACTGATGGTTACAGCACGTGTCTAGGCAATTAGTGTTTGTCTCATCGGTATTGAACCTCGTTTTATCCACTTTATTCCAATAGATAAATGTTACTGTCTCTTTAAATACGGAGTGGTTACGTTGTCTGACAACAGCCTGTAGCTGTAGTATCACCTTGAAGTTATTTGAGGCCAGCTGAATTGTGGGATTAGAGCACTGAAGGCCCGGGCAGAAAATCCAAAGCCCGCCACTTCCAATCTACAAGGAACAGTCTACATTGAAGATGTGTCCTGCTTTACAATAACAGAGAGAAATGTAGTGTATTTCCCGATATTCAGTGTAAAAACGAATTCAGCCATAACATTATAACCACTACAACCTGATAGCTGAAGTAAATAACATCCAAGTATTTTGTTACAATGGCATCTGTCATTGGGTTGGATATATTATACAGCATGAAGGTCAATGGGTTATATCAAAGTGAAGGTCAATGAAACCTGAGTTTCATTGACCAGGGCCTAAGTTGTCTAAGGACAACTGGTGATCCAGTGACAGGGTCATGGGCCCCTCAAGACTCACTGATGCATATGGAAAGTGAAGGCGAGCCCATGTTGTCAAATCCCAGACAAGAGAGCTCTACTGTAGTACAAATGGGAGAGTAAATAAATGTTCTTTTGGATAGAAAAATGTCATAACACATCGCTGCATCACAACTTGCTGCATATGACTATGTATAGCAGATCGACCGTGCCGTCCACTGTTAAAGCTCCAATCAGAACTGGACCATGGAACAATTGAAGACAGTGTGCCGGTCTGACGAATTACTTTGTCTTCACATCATTTGGATTGCCATTGCCTTATGTTGCTTACCTGGATGAGATGGCCCCAAGAGGGCAAGCAGTGGAAGGCAGTGTGTTGCTTTGTGTAATGTTCTACTCGGACATTGTGGGTCCTGCTATTCATGAGGATGTTACTTTGGTACATACCACCTAACTAAACATTGTTGCAGACCAAATACAACTCTTCCTATAAGCAGTCTACCCTCTAAGCAGTTCAGCAGGATGAGTGTCTCTGCTATCGTGCAGAAAAAGATCAATCACTTCAAGGTGTTTACTTGGCCAACGACTTTCCCGGATTGATGTGCGTCCGTGGGACATGGATACAAGTCAATCCATGAAGGCCCCACCTCGCAACTTACATGACTCACAGGATCTGCTGTTCATGTCTTGATAATTACATCATAATTGAGTCCTAGCAACCGTAGCAACAGTAACCAAGGAGGTTACATACCATAGCAATCCTTCAGAGGACTCTATATGATGCCAGACAGGTGGTTATAATGTTGTGGTTGTTCGGTGCACAGTGGTCTGTGTATAGACAAAATACTTTGGGGATATTACATGGTATTGATCAAGCTGCCTCAGCAATAAAACTGGTTCACCATTAGCAGTTTTTTAGGGATGTCCAAAGTTGATATTTGTGATTGTAATCTTCTCAAATCTATTAGTTTGCCTGCCTTTATTTACAGCAGTGAACTCATCTTTGGTGTTCTTTTCTGTCTTTTTGTTGCAGGAAAAGACTTTGCTAAAGCACCAGAATGGCAGGTAAATTCAATTTGTATTTCTATTCTTAATCAGATGGTGGTGAACATAAAAGTGGAGGCAGACATGTGCTTTCTTATACTCTACTGGCCTCTGCTGGTAGTTTTTGAGAATACTACTCTATTGTCCAATACCAATATCAAGAGTGTCCCATAATTAACATTATTAATATACTACCAAATACTTAGATATGGCATTCCTATTTAAAAAATGTTTTTGATATTGTACCTTATTCACAAACAAAAATGTATGTAATATAATATAAAATATTATAGTGTAGTATCATCACCTATTATAGGATCATCAATTTAAGTAGATAACAATGCAAAATAATAACAAACTTGTATTTTGTTTTTTCAATTTTTCACTCAGTTGTTAGATTTTTCAGCCTTTACTGTGATTTTCTTTGAACACCTGTAGCTGGGTACGTGTTAGTTGGTGACAAAGTTGCCATGGCAACACTTTGCCATTGTGCAAACCTCTACCGAAGCAGGCTCTGTCAATGCGGTCTGTAAATACCACACTGCACTTGCAAGAAAATGGGGAATATATGTACTGCTAATTCCACTGAACACCTGTCCTCAACATTTGACCGTCAACAGGGTTTGTTACAGAAGCTTTACACAGCAAATGCAGCTTATTTATTTATTGGGATATGGGGGGAAAAACTGTCCCCCAGTAATAAAATGTAACTTGTGTACTTGTGTAACTTACATACTTGTATGTACCTGTAAACTTATTTTGGTCATTCTCATTTCAGATAAAATTAAAGATGCCAAGATTATCTTTGTTGTGGGTGAGTTCAATTTCGTATTTTGCGTTATTTTGCCACTACCTGCTGTACTTCCTCACGCTTCTTGTCTTCTGGGTCAGGTGGACCTGGCTCTGGAAAGGGCACCCAGTGTGAGAAGGTAGTTGCGAAGTATGGCTACACCCACCTCTCATCTGGGGACCTGCTCCGTGCTGAGGTGGCCTCCGGTTCTGAAAGAGGCAAGCAGCTCCAGGCCATCATGCAGAAGGGAGAGCTTGTGCCTCTGGTGAGAAATGTAGAATTTCACTACATAATTACATTGAAACTTTTACCAATAAGTAAGAATCCTTGTCTTTATACAAACTTAATCATCTTTAATTTAGGCCTTAACAATTTGTAGCGGTATTTTGTACAAACTCTTGAGCAAGGATCATTTAACCCTTAAGTAACTATGGTGACACACGTATAACAGACCATTTTAATACTAAGAAAAGATCCTAATAGCTTTATCCCTGTTGTTTAACTCATGAGGTGCTAATTCTCAGCATGATTTTTGTTACTTAATGTAAATTGGAATGGAAAAAATGCTAATGCTTTAACTTCATGCCCTGTATTACATTAAACCAGTTCTGACAACATATGAACAATTTCAAAATATCTCATATTAGACAACTTAATTTTATTGATAATATATTGTTTTATTTCTGTGTTGTAAAGATATGAGGGGAAATATTTGTTTCTAAGCTTAGAAAAAGGGAAAATGACGGTAAAGAGGATTTAGAGGAACTAACCTATAAAGTATCCCCTAAAAAATTTATATATTTAAAATGTGTTTCATGTGGTGTATTTGGTCCATTAAATACACTTCATACCCTCCATAACCTATGGAGGGTATGAAGGGTAGCATGTTGATATTAAGAAATGCAAAGAAAACTCATTATTGAGGACTTTTATAAAATGTCCATTATAGTTTCTTAATTGAGCTGACCTTAAGAATCTTTACCTTAACTTAAGGATCCCTTGTTACCGAGTATGTCTTATGATAATAAATATTTTATTAATACAAATGAGATTCATTAGACTCGTACTGTCATTAATTTTTTTTCATTTAGCTAATTTTCAGCTTTGGTTTTGCCAGGAAAGGATCATTTCAAGCCATTTGATGATTTTAATACTTTGATACAATTGTGTTACATATGCCTAGTTCTAAACAAGTTAGGATAATATGGTTGAATGTGCATGGTGTAGAATTTAATCAGCAAACTTACAATTATATCTTGTTGAGTTGCAAATTTAAAAGCCGAACAAACTATTACATCAATTCATTGTCATAAGCAAATAAAAATACCATAAAAACCAGATGTTACATAAACGCAAGATAATGCAGATCTCTGGATTGGGGACGCAGATTTTAAGGAGAAATTTGTTCATGATCTTATGTGTTAAGATAAAAAAAAAGAAGAAATCCCCCCCCCCAAAAAAGGCTTTTTTTTTTTACCTTTGGATCTTTTCTCGCAGTCAACAACAGTATTGCAATAAAACGTACATTGATTAAGGTTATAAAGTTCACTTTAGATTGAAAGGGTCTTAAAGAGGCATCGAATTCTTTACTCTACCCTCATTGATTCTGATTGGGCGGACAAGTGAACGAACCGTCGATATCCTTGTAAATGCTGAGTTTTGGCTCTACTTTCAGGACACAGTCTTGGACATGATTAAGGATGCCATGATCAGCAAGGCTGATGTGTCCAAGGGCTTCCTAATTGATGGCTATCCCCGTGAGGTGAAGCAGGGTGAGGAGTTTGAGAAGAAGGTAGGAGAGGGCATAAGATGTTGGTCTTGTCTCTCATTCTTTCCAACAGAAATGATAAAACCAACCAGATGTCTTTGATTCTAGATCGGCAAACCCTGCCTGCTTCTGTACGTTGACGCCAAGTCAGAGACCATGGTCAAGAGGCTTATGAAGCGTGGCGAAACCAGCGGCCGTTCTGATGACAATGAGGAGACCATCAAAAAGCGCTTGGATTTGTATTACAAAGCAACTGAGCCAGTCATCGCTTTTTATGAGATCCGTGGCATTGTCAGGAAGGTACATACAACTGCTACGAGGGAGAAAAGAATATTGAAAAAATGTATGTGCATATGTTATTTACATATAGTGTCTTCTTACTTTATCTAGGTTGACTCCGAGCTGCAAGTGGATGAAGTCTTCAACCAAGTCTCCAAGGCTATTGATGCGTTGTAGTAAAACAACATACCTGTATGAGCTTTGTCTGGTTTTTGTTCTTTTTAAATTTTCTCAAAATCAGTTTCATAAGGACCGACGGAACATGAAGAGAAGAAATACTTATCCCCCTCATTTTGTTAAAACCAGCAGAAGGCCATTGAGTTTGAAGGATGCCTTAACTCCACTCCCTCTCCAGCAAAAGGAATCAGAAGCTCACACAAAGACGTTTACAAATTTAGAAATTCATTTAGAAAATCCGTTAGAAAACCAACATTTAGAAATCCCTTTTCTGGAGTCTTGCCTCCATTCTGTGCTGAACATGTGAAATAGTGCACAACCCTGTCCTTATTATTAAGGCACAATGCTAGGAAAACCTGCACTTTGCACAATCTTTTCCCCTCTCTATATATGCCGTATACATGTCAAATAATAGAATCCTATATGATTGTATTGTCGAGCGATGGCACAGACCAGCTCGGAGACAAACTGGTGAAATTGTACTGTATATTTGCAGAAGTTTTCAAACTGCTTGGGCTTCTGTCACTTGCAACTATATTTAAAGCACAGAGATGTTCTATTTTTTTCATCAAGATGTACACACATAATGTCAATAAGTGATATATGTAACAAATCAAAATTAAAGTATAAAGACAAACACACACAATATTTGAATGATGTACAATATGTGTTCCTAGTATTCTGTAACACATACTGAGGAATCCTGCACAGCTTCATCCAGGCACATAAACAAAGCACTTTTCTTCAGAGGAAGTTTGTCTCTATTCAGAAACATGGTCAAGGTGCTGGAACGTGTAGACAAAACAGGACGCAGGAGACAGTGCTGCAGCCACAGTTCACCACTGTTATTATAACTTCTCTTTTAAGCCTGTGATGACAGCAGCAGGTCTTCCTTCACTTCTCGCCTTCCTCTCTCTGCTCGCACACAAACCCACGTCCAGCTGGCCAAGCAAACTGCAATAGGTATCCGGCTTACCCTCCAAGGAGAGGTCTGGTCATGACTCTGCGCTGTAGGAACTCGGCTTCTGAGGGGGGACAGGATGTGTCCATCGGAAAGTCAATCAAGAAGAGGCGTCTGTGCGCACTTTCATGAAGTAGTTGAGGATGCTGCTAGAATGTGTGGAATGCTGCTCTCAGCACAAATAGGTACAAAACAAGGGGAGTAGAGGAGGTGGAGGTGATGTTTTTCACGTACCGCTGAGACAAAGAATGAGCCTCATGTCTGGTTAATTGACCTCCTTCAAATAAAGTTAGAAGAAACAAGTTAGAATTTACTGACACCAGCACCTTTTAATGTGGACTTAAACTGTCCCCTCAAACTCTGTCCACATCTCGTCATGTGTTTAGTATGATCAAATCAAAATAAAACTAGAATGTAAAAGTCCTATGATAAAGGTATGTCTACAAGAATGGGGGGATCGGGGATAGGATGGAATTGTCATCGTCTACGCCGACACGTACGCCGCAGATGATACGTGTTAGCACGATAACTCAAAAACTATATTGTGGATCATTTTCAGAATTTATACCCACATAGACCTTAGTCCGAGGACTAAGTCCTGAACTGTTTCCGGGAAGTTGGGTTGTATATTTCTGGTAGTAGGGGGAGCTTTATCTACAAAATCTTCAGGTCATAATTTCTCAACCATTGGTCTGATTCGGTCCAAACCGGATGCATATGAATCGTCTGAAGGAGCTCTATCTTGATCTCATTGTGATTTACTTTACAAGTTCATATTTCACTTACTTGGGGGAGATTTTTGTGTCAAACACACTTTTTTCGGATTAAACTTCCTAACCATTGGTTCTATTAGGTAAAATTTGGTCCATATGTATTGACTTAAGGAGATGAATCTTCTAAATATTGTGTTGTGATCTATTAGTTTATATTTTACTCATTAGGAGGAGCTTCTTTTTTTTTCTGTTTTCCGGACATATAACTCAGAAAATATTTAATGAATCATTTTCAATTTTTTTTTAATCTAAAAAGAACTTAGTGGAGGAAAGAATGGGTTACATTTGGGACAGGGCGGTTGTTTTGTACATATTTGACTCACTAGGGGGAGATTTTTATAAAACATATACCGTGGACATAATTTTACAATTCATTTGAGGAGTTTGTTCATGGGGATTGCTTGTACAACACAGGGGATTGGGGACTTTTAAGGAATGTACACTTGCTGTCGGTGATGACAGGTTTAGCTTATATTATGGAACTCTCCATAATGGTAGACAATGAATGTACTTACTTTAAAAAATTGGCCACTAGGTAAGATTGCTGTATCGTTACAGAGCGTTCATTCATTCCTTCCATACAGACAGCTGTCATCAAAATTATTATTAAATACCATTACCTGCAGAACTAATGGTTAGGTCCTTGAAATGGTTTTCAAACTCACATAATCATCAGGAAAACAGACACCCCACAGAGAAAGGCCAAGTAGATTTGAATCTGAAATCTTCCTGCTGTAAGGCAAGAAAAACATGATGGGTTAGGGTTAGACTTTTATAGCAATGTGAAATGTCTTGAACAATTTGACGTCAATTTGACAAGTTACAATGGACTGATGGATTTGAGTGGATTCTTGCCTGCCCAGCTCTCGCACCAGGTGTTTTGAAAATCTGTTATGTATATATTTGTTTTAGGTAATCCTGTTTAACGAAAGTAAACTTCGATGAAAACATCCTGGGCATTGGTAAAAAAATGTAATCAAGTAATCATTGACGACATAACAATGTAATAAAACTTTTCATTTTCAATTGAAAACTGGACTGCAACCAACGAAAAGGATCACAAATCCGCGTACCTTTAGTGTCGGTACTAAGCCCTGATAAATGGGGAGGGTTGTGTCAGCAGAGATATCGGGGCTAAAGCCTATCCCCAGTCAGTATACGGAACACAAAACTGATTTCCAAACTGTATCCATTGGGGCTCAAGTTAACATATACTCTCACTGGTACTTTTAGCCAGGGTTATCTGTGATAACTGGAAACAGATGATCCACTGTGGCAACACTGAAAGCTAAAAGTCCAAAGACAAAAAAGAAGAACCTGGACTTTATTTTAGTAGTCTCGTTGCACAATTGTAATCACATGTATTCTGTAATTATACAAGCCTGTCTGTCGATACTGTACGCATTATTGCAGGCATTTCCCCATTTATATTTTTTTAGTTCCTGTTTTCAGATCACTGCAATAAAATGAAGAAACACAAATAGCTCCTAAATTCCAAAGAAAGGCTGGTAAGATGAGTGTAACCCGGTCACCCACTATCTCATGGAAATCACATGGGTTACAGTTAATAGAAGGGGTTTTGGGGTCCCTGATGGTTTCACAGGTTTCTTGAAAATAGCCCTGATTTCAGTCCGGCACAGACAATTAGGCTGCTTGCAACTCATTGCGTCCAGTGTAAAATTATCCACTGAGATCCCAAACTGTACTCCCAGCAAAATCCCTGGATTACTTTCAAAAGTGAGATAGGATTTTTTACAAATGGGATCTCCCTTTATAATGTAGGCCTTGTCAATTATCTGCCTCGTGGGGTTGTAGATGTACTTTCAACGACTGTTCACCTCCTATCAGTGTCGAATATGACTTCTGCAAGGCCAGGCGTCAGATCCCCCCTTGGAGGACAATAAGGAAATGAGAAAGCTGGTGGAAAAACTTGATTCTCCTTCCCTCTCTCTCCTCTGCTATGTGCCGTGGCACACTAGCTGGCTCGCTGGCACCACGGAGACCCAGTGGAACCGTGTGGGATCCAACATCAACCTGTGATGAAAGGCGATGGCCGATTGTTTCCTGTTATTGAAACATTACTCATGGGTTGCGGTGGGGAGTCGGAGGCAGACTCCAATAAAAATGAGGGCCATTGAAGGAGTGCGCTACTTTAAAAGTATCCTCTGGCCAAGCTTAGACGTGAAGGACTGCCTTAAATGAACACCCGCCGTTACATATGCCTTTAAATCCAATTCATGTAAACTACTAAAGGATAGCAATCATTTAGGTAACACTAAGTACCAATAGAGTGAAACTGTCTCTGGTGTAGTTTCCCCATGTGAATTTCTTTGTTCTCACTGCTTGGAGGAATGAGGTCAATGCGAGTTCACGGAGTCAATGAGCAGAATATCAAGCAATCTTACAAAACAAAGCTTGATGTTTTGAACGCAACGTGAGGTTTTAGCTCTCTAACATGCCAGTCAGTCCAATTGGTCCTTCAACTCTGCAATCAGGCATTAACTAGATTAGGCTCTGTGGGTGGCTACAGTTCAAGTACACATTAGGAGAACATTTTTTTTTTCTAACAGTATCACATGCATGTGAATCCAACTTTAGATAAGGCGGGTTTACAGCTTAACCCAAGTTAGGAAACTGTATAAGAAATATTGATCTCTTTGCCTTGGATATCAATCTTAATAAATAGCGGTATCGGCGTCATTAGAATTGTTTGGGCAAGGTCTGAATTGACTTCACAGACTTCCACTGTCACGACTTGTTTATTGCTCACCTAACAAAATCCCTAACAAGGAATGTTTTCTATCTCATGGGTCTTTGTTTGTGTGATGTGCAGGTGCACCATGTTCCCGAATCAAAGTACTTCAAACACTTCTTTCAACTCTGTGTTTTTTTGTTGTTGGAGATATCAGGATTAGGAACATATTTAAAGGTTCACTGCGTGGGTCTTTATGGGGTCCCAAGCCAAGAATTTTATCCTATGTCAATAATTATGTTTTCATTATTATACATTCCATGAAAAATATGATTGTTGTGGGTTCATTACCTGAGAATGAGCCCTTCATGTCTATCTACACAGGGAGCGGGAAAAGAACAGACAGACTGAACTCTGGCTCCAGAGAGTTTTAATGATCATCGTGGATTTTCCCCCAGAAGGGGACAGAAAGATCAAGCGAGTCTTGCATGTTTTTTCTATTTTAATGCTTATTTTATTTGTATGTCAGGCCCTTTATTTCATTTTCATTTTTGCTATATTGTCTATGATGCCCAGTGAAATATAACATTTCATTAAGGACTGTATTGAAGTACAAATTTGAGGCACTTTTACTTTTAAATTTTCATGTGAGCCCAGTCCAGTGAAAATCTCCAATAGCCTTAATTTTGAATGTTAACTGAAGGATTGTTAATGGCTGAGAAAATTGAACTAAACGCATTTTAACCGTCTGAATAATATCGTGTATTATTTTTGCAACCTAGTTGCCCATGGTCAACGAATGCTTCCTCTGAAGCACATTTGCAGAAATATAAAGATTAATCTTTTTTTTATTTTTTTATCTCAAGGCTTTTTTCCAAAAATGACAAGATTAGACCAAACTTTTGTTGCGAAAGAGACGGGAAGTTGTATAATATGTAACTTGTGTTTGAAATCATAATTCCAAAAACACTCAAAACACAAATAAAAATGAAAAATAGATAAATATACATGTATGTAATGATGTTTTGTTTTTGTTTGTTGTTTTAAAGGGGGAGGTTGGGGGGAATGGGTTTGGCTCACCACTAGATGCCACTAAGTCATGCATACCAGAACTTCAGCCGATTGACTGGAATGAACAGAGGAGGGAAGAGCTTGTTTGTTTCCACTCACCTCCTGTGCACCACTGTTTCTGTTGATAAAACCCATCAAAAAACACACACATACACACACACACACACACACACACGCACAGGGCCAGAGAGAGATTGACGGCGCAGCAGTTTGTGAGATTTTGTTTCCTGCAGCACTTTTAAAAGTACCAAAATGCTTTTGTAGCAATATTTAAATTGACTCTAAATGTGTGCGTTTCTTTCCTGCTGTCCCTCTGCTCCGTCAGGAGACTTTGGTGATTTGATGGAATGATGACTCCTCAGAGTCAGCTCCGCGCATTAAGTTATTGTTGCATAAGCCAATCTGTCTTCACAGGCTACCAGCAGCAAAGTCATTTTTGATTGAGGATCAACTAACAAACAAAAAAAGCCACTTTTCAAAAATGTGGTTTTAAGTATAACGTGAAAAATGTTTGAAAACTCAAATTTCTAAATTTTGCTGAGCTCCCATAGAGGGGATGCTAAGCTGATTATACAGTTCACAGCATATACCACTGGTAACATGCCGTGAGTTTAAAGTAAACAAACAAATCTCTTCTGTAATTATGCGTGGCTCTGACTTTCAATGATCGGCCCACACTTTCCACAGAACACCCACACGGCTGTGGCAGTTCTCACTACTGTCTTTGGTTCATTAGGCCAGCGTATTTCAGAGATCGCAAGTTTGCTTTTTCTGGTGTTTAGAAGGTATGAAATCCATGATGTTGGTAGTTTTATATTTCGTAATAGACCCCGCTGTGAGAAGCAGTGGGTGAGATCTCCTGTCAGGACTGTGTGGGCCGACACACGGCGCTTAATAGACCGTTTTCAGCTGAAATATGCTAAAACATGTGACTGAGGGCACACTTCTAAAATAATACCAATAATGATGGCTTGATTAAACTCCGTGGATGATTATCCTCTCTCTAAACCTGTTTCACAGCAGATTTTGCCACGTCAGAAGGAAAAACGTTCAGGTGATTGATTGACGAAATTAAATGTGACGGCCCTCCATTTAGTTGAAAAAGTCTCAATATCAGTAAAAAGGTTTTATAGTCCTAGTTTTCCAGTCTTGAGGGGTATTTGAAACCTCATCACTAGATGGCACTAAATCCTACACCTTATCCCTGCAAAGATGATAGGAGAATAACTTCCATATAAGCACTATAACTTCACTCCGATTGCCTCCCTATGGCATACTTAAACTTACATTTGCTTTTCTCACCAAATTTCACCCTTTAATCTGCACCACAACAAAGACAAGAGCATGTTCCCCCGCATCACAGAGCAAATGTATCCTGCTGTGCAGCTGGAAAGGTGGTACGTGCTCTGTGAACATGTATCTTCTTTTTGTGGTGGGTATATTTTTGCTGTATTACTGTGTCCATGTTGCTCACATCAAAATCACAGTCAAAAGAAAACAACATCAAATAATGACTATGTTCAAACAGAAGCAGCAGATCACAAACTCTTAGAATATGACACCTTACATTTTAACAGATAATAATGATGCAGAACTGACAGAAAAGACAAAATCAGAGGGATAAAACATTTTAACAGAAGCTGGCCGGTAAGAATATTCATGAGGATATCTCTTTCATAATGTTTATTTCTATTTTATTGCATTTTCATAGAACCAAGTGACAACAGTGTTGGGCTATTACCAAGAAAGCTGACCAATATTCTCTTGAACAGAGTTTGACGCCAGATGAAATCTGACTCATGAAGTGTTTCATATCCTCTCTGGTCATTTTTTCACTCTGTGTGAAAAAAAAACGAAGTAAGTCCAGTCTTGGACATAGAACAAGAATACTGGCACGTAAGAGAGTATTCAGAGAAATCATTTTTATCAATAATCATTATCATCTCTTGGTTAATTCAGACCTTAATCGTTCTATATCTTTTCCTCCCTCTTTATAATCTAAAATGTTGTTCGGGTTTATATAAATTAAATGTTGAAAATGGCGGAACTCGTCTTTTTCTCTCTTGCTTTCTCATGA
The DNA here is from genome assembly GCA_037951165.1 of Lophius americanus. Classification (NCBI taxonomy): domain Eukaryota; kingdom Metazoa; phylum Chordata; class Actinopteri; order Lophiiformes; family Lophiidae; genus Lophius; species Lophius americanus. The sequence goes on from JBBDHG010000057.1 coordinate 1,996,776, forward strand.
ATAATCAGACACGGCATCAAGACACTAGATCGGCCACGGAAATACTGAATCCGCAAACCACAACTTGTCTTTACACCATGGTATTTATCGAGATTTACATAAATAAATAAGGTACGACATATTAATGAGTGAACATTAGAGTTGAGTATATTTACTATTGAACGTAATTGTTACATCCTGCCTTAATCCATAGAAAGGGCTACCATTAAATCTAGGGTCGTGCAGTTTGGCATACACCCGAAACAAAAGACAAAATAAGACAAAAGGATGTCTTCTCAATATCAATTAAGTTTCTGCAAGAAAATACCGTTTTCCCAAAATAAACTTAAAAGAAAAAGCACACGTCGTAACATTTGAGTCTGTTTTTGATTTTTGACCTGCATGATTTGTTCCAGAGTCAGTCTGACTCATTCACCGTTCCTCAAGGTTCCCGTAGTCACGCTGTGGTTTCCACACACATTCAGCCATTCATCGTCTACAAGTTACTGTTATTTATGATGCAATGCATCAGAGGGGAGAGATAGAGAACAAGATTGCCAGATCTAATGCCCCAGACTAATAAATGTATGGTCAGATGAATTTCTGATGTCAGAAAATGTTGGTCCCTCTTATTGAAAGCAAACTTTTTTGATTAAAGTATTTGATTAAACAAAGACTTGTTCTTTTCATACGCTCAAAATTACGGAGCCCAACACATAGAACATTTTTTAGATCATTATCTTGTAAATACATTTTACTATGTTCGATTGATATAATTTGAAATGGAATTGGGTGGAGATCTAAATGTATGGGATGGATCAATGGATGGTGGGTGGATTGATGGATTGATGGATGGATGGATGGATGGATGGATGGATGGATGGATGGATCATGGATTTTAAATGGATGGATCAATAGATGGTTGGTCGGATGGTGGGTAGATAGATGGATGGATAAATTGATGGATGTACAGATGGATTGATAGATGGATGGATGGATGGACGGTAGTTGGATGGATGGATAAATTGATGGATGTACGGATGGATGTACGGATGTATGGATGGATGATGGATTTTAAAATGGATGGATGGGTGGGTGATGAAAAAGTAAAGGGTAGATTGATCAAAGAAATGGATTAAATGAACTAGATATAAACAGGTGGAGACATACAATGACATTCCTGTCTGAGGTGAAGTTACAGGATTTCAGTTGGGAGATTCCAGTCAGTGTGGTGGCCGTGGACCAGATGAGGCGTTCCTGTGGGGCAGCAGCAGTAGGAAATGAGAAAAGGCCGGTGGGAGTGGTACTAAAGTCAATGTGCGCCTCCCAGCAGCACACTAAATTTGGAGGCTCCAGTGAACGTCACAGCGCAGAAAGCAGCCCCACGCTGTCCCGTGGATTATAAAGCCTACAACATCCGACACAGACACGCTGTCTGCAGAGTAAGTTAGTTTATCCACAACTTTGTTTCTCACTTTGATCGCCCAAATGGCAGGAATGTTGACTCTGACCTACTCTTCCTCTTCTTCAGTCGGGTTTTCTCTCCGTTTAGACCAGGATGAAGCGATGCTGCGTTTGTGTTGGTTTGAATATTAAAGTTACAAAAGAAAATCCACGCGATCTATGCCATTGACATAACTGTTTTTAGTTCGGTGTGCTGTTTCACAAAGTAGACTTAATCTTAAGGACAGTTTTTACAACCACGCCGCCAGTTTAAAAGAATGCTTTCTCAGAATAAGAAGTTGAGGGGAATAACGTGATTTATTTTCATGTGGAAGCGGATCAACAGTTTATACAGGCTCTTCCTTTCCCTCTGTTTGAATCCTATTACGGTAGCGGTCTCCTGCTTATCTGATGGCAGCATTGTGGTATTATTTAAAGAAAACCATGCGGTAGTGCTTCCTGAGATGTTGGTGACCACCAGATAACCCCTTAGCGCAGACCCTCATTGTGCAGCAGGAGACAATCCTGTCATCCCTCTGAAGGAATTTAAGACACTTACACAACACTTCTCTCTTCTTCTTTTACATACACCCATCAGCCATAATATTGAAACCACCTGCTTGTTGTTGTGTAGGTCGTTTTTTGCCCTGTGATGACACAATTTATGCATTTTCAGCAATTTATGCGACAGTAGCTCTTTTGTGGCCTTATAAATGGGCTTAAATCACTGAGCCTTGGGTGCCTATGGCCCTTTTAACAGTTGTCCATCCTTTGCAGACCAGAAACCATCAACAAGTCCAGCAGTTTTATAGATGCTCTGATCCAGTTGTCTAGTCATGACAGAATGCTCTTCCTCCGAAGTTTCTCAGACCCTTATGCTCGTCCGATTCCAACCCATCAATTTTGAGGACAAAATATTCACTAGCAGCCTTATACCATCAGCTGACAGATGCCATTGTGACGATATAATCTATATTATCCTGACTTCACCTGTCAGTGGTTATAATGCTATGGCTGATAGGTGTATGAGAGATCCTTATCACCCATCACACCTCCCTATTAACTGCCGCATTCTTTGTTTTCCCGACCATTCATCCGCCAAAGAGTGGGATTGTCTGCTCCTCTCCTGTCATATTCATTGTTTCTCTGCCTGCAGACAAGGACACTTCAAACTTCAACACCTCCCACTCCAGAGGCCCAGACTCAGCTTCAAACAATACCCTAAATCCAACTTAACAGAGATGGATGGCCACATAGTGCGGTTTGGCCTGCTTCTCTGCATCACTGCTGCAGCCTCTGGTAAGTCTCCAAGCTCAATTAATATTTATTTTATCATATATTTTTTCTCTTTTGTTTTACTGGATTTCCATCTAGTACTAAAATTCTAGAGTATATTAAATAAAACAGCTCCGAATCCAGTGACTTCTCAGCCTCGGGGCCTGTCTCTGTCAACCTAAAGTTAGAGGACATATAACATAGTCCCCTGTTCTGACATCAATTCATTCTCAACACATAAGGCATTATTACATGCTTGTGTGACTGTTATAGCGCTACATCGGAATACTACAGCTACTCTGGAAACAGAGGCTATGAGCAAGAAAAACGTTGCAATGATGAATGTTGTTACAGCAGAGCTAATTAAATACGGTGGCATTTCAGACGATTAAACTAGTGAGCCATCTTGCAAGGCATTTGTTTGTTTCTCCAGGTTTTAGAGACTACAAGACTATTTTATTGCAAGACAGTCCAGACACAAGAATCAAGAAAAAAGTGTGGGGCGCTCATTGATTTTATGTGCTCCTCATCTGTTCCCCCCCTCCAACACTCCCTGCCTGAACCAGCTGCCTGTGACTGTCCATATCACTTTCAAGCCCGTAATCCATACAAGGTGACAACGGGATCTGAAACCCTTCCTATGCCTTTAGGCTATAATCTAGCCTCAAACTCTTACCAGTGCTCTGCGCTGCTGCTTCGGGGTGTTTTGGGGTTTTCTATCTCCCCTGCAGCAGTCTGGCAATTAAAATAGCCTCATGTTTTTCAATTAATGACACTGATAAATATGTATTGTTCTATTATTATTCAGTTATTGTTCCATCATCTTGAATATGAGTTTTAATCCCATCATCTGCTTTGAAAAAGTTCATTATCAAAATTGTGCTAGGTAGTGAAATTTGGTTAAAAGTAGTTAGAAATACTCTTGAACATAATAGCTATGAATAATTAATAAAAAACATCTGTGCCCACTATCAACGTTACTAGATTATAACATGTTACATCCCTTTCACAAGCACCCTTTATGTTGCTGTGTAATGTACCTCTTTTATCTAAATACCATGATGTAAACGATAATGTGGTTTTAATATGAGCTGCCTGCAAAATAATGCTGTATTCATTTTTAAGTGCGATGCTGCGAGGCTAAACAAATAAATACCATCTTTCTTTCTCCGTGAGTCTGTGAATAGACAACATAAGAACAAACTAGCATTTTAAACTTGCTTTTTAAATAAGGCAAAATGGCATGCATTCTTTTTCAGACTATGTGCCAGAAAATAAAGCCTGTTCATTGCTTCTGAATTGGCTTTGTTCCTGACCTCCTATTTGACAAATAACTATGTTACCGCAGCGCTAAACACCCTCTCATCAGGGGTGGTGGTGGCAGGGCTGCTGGGGTGCTTCTTTTTTGCCAATTGGCAGACTGACCTCACATCATTTCCACCCCAAGGGAGCAGTCTTATTGTCTGCTGGTGGAGTCTGTGAGGAATTGGCCTTAATTGTCCTTGTGATACATGGTTTGCCTTTTTTCTTTCTTGAAAGAGACCCAAAAGATTTTTTCTCTTTCTCTTATTTTTGTATCTGCTAAGAATATCCAGAGGAAGTTGTGACATGTGCTCTGACCCCATGTACGAAAGTTAACGCATTAATCACAACATTAGTGTGGCGTGTATTGGCTCCTTTATCTCAGGCGCCGTTTATGCACCATTAATTGTCAAATTTGTCATCTTCTGTGACATTGTCTCCTAGACTTCATACTGTGGTGCTGTTGAACAAAGAAGCACAAACACTGGGTGTGAGGTTAGCAGTGTACTATATGAAATCAAATGTTAACATTCCCACACTGAAAAAAGGCTGTGAGAGATAAAAGAACATCACATCCTCCCTCTGATTTGAGGACTGTTTGTTTAATAGTGTCCCCGCCAGCTGCATGAGACTGTGGGAGAAAAATAAAGAAGAAGTAAAGTGCAAAAAGTAAATCGAAAAATTCCCTGAAGCTGGTATCGAATCCCACGGCATTGGTGGCAGCTCTTGTTATATTATGTTTCACTCCCGCTCAGTTTGGCTTCAGCTGCAGAGACTTTGCCTTCTGATCGTTCCTTTGATATCAGACTGAACAAGTCCTTTTCTGATTTTGGAAATATGAATTGGATGTACAGCAGCTATTATGGTGACAGTTAAAGTAACTCAAAAACTGCTTTGCCACATCACCTCCATGGTTAAAAGAATAAATGCAGAGGGCGGTGTTTGAGTCCAATACCTGCAGAACCACTTCATCTCCTGAAACTAGAAATTGAATTCTTCTTTAGAGAACCCCTCTGGCCTGTTTCAGGCATTTATCAATTTTTTGACTAAAGACGTTTGATGTGACGGGCCCGTTAATGAAGAATGTAGTACATGGTTTCAACAAAAGCACATTCATTCAAGCGAATGTTATTCACATAACACCAAATTACAACAAGAAAATTATCCCATGTCTTTCCCTTCCCTCAGTACATGGTAAAAATACAAACATGGCTGCAGTAGTTCCGAGAGGTAAGATTGGATTATATGTACTTATGTTAGCTGCTATCACAGATCATCAGAATTCCAAACAATCTGACAGATCCTGACAAAAGGCAGGATTTGACGACAAACTTATGGTCATCTTTTTAAGCCCACCAGATGTAAGGTTTTAAGTTCAAACATAAACTTTGTAATCAAAACCGCTGGCAAAAGAACCCAGGCTTATCTCTTAAATGAACCCTGAAATTTGACCTGAAGATCCTGTTGACATTTTCTCTGGCTCTCATACCTGGACACGAACATCCTTACTTTTACCTCACACCGTGATAATAGACAATCCTTATATGAATGTTTCGATCTCGCGGGTCTCCTTTCTTGTTCACAACGGATCCACCAGCTCTGGACAGGATTCCGCCAGGCTCCAATAAAACAGAAAAGAAACATTGCTCTGGTCTAAGTTTTACCACAAAGCCTCCCTGTGAGGTTAATTGTGTAAAAAATGTTGTTTTGAAGGGCTTTCAGATTTAAGCCTATGGGTTTACTTTCACACACTTCAGTCAAGTCGCTTTAGTCATTCAACTGGGAGGGTTCGGTTGTGCCAAGATCACACATTTGATGATGATGCCTCTGCAATATTGGAGCTCATTCTTCCTCCATGTCTGGTCATCTCAAACCCTCCCAAGGACTGAGGATTACTCTCTTTCCGAGGCTTATTTATTTGTTCCTACGTTACTCTTTTGAGGATCTGCTTTATGTCGGTCTGCTGTTTCGCTGCTACTAGGAATTTGCTACACTTTAAAATATATATTTGGCTTTGCTCCTTTTGAATGTGATAACCACATCTCAGTCAGGGGAAGTAGACTTTTACATATGTCTGAACTTTTCAATGCCAAGGCATCCTGAGTTTTAACTTGTTTATGGTGGTAGTTCTAAAAATTAGTAACATTCTCATAATACAGCATGACAGAATCTTATTTCAAACGTTCTTTTAAAAAAAAGAAACACAATTAAAATCTATTAAACATATTTCTTCAATTCATTGCCAAATCATACGTTTTTCTCAGGGTTCTTTTCACAGCAGTGCTTCATCAAACTCTTAATAACACTATTAAAGGAGACTGAACACATTCTCGCCACAGGGAAGCACTTAGCTAGAAAGGCAAATTCTCAAAGTCTGAGCAGAGATAACCATGCTGTAATCATCAGGGTTATTTTCTGGCCTTTGACAAATCACCTCCAGAGAAAAAGGACCTTATATAATAGATTTCTCTCTTTTAAAACCTTCAGCTTTTCTTCTGTAATGTTGTTTATTATATAAGAGCGCATATCCATGTGACCACTTAATAATTGCAAGCAGAATGATTGCTAGTAAGTTGTCTTAAGCCGTTGGACACATAAACAATTATCTATGCGTCTGGCTGCCTGGATGTCTTTGTGTTCAGTGATTTTATCCACTGTGTACCCAGCATTTCCTGGCAGGGAAGTAGTGTTGAATATGCCCCCTGATGCAACAACTTTCCCACTGGGAGTCAGGCATCATGATGTTAACTACCAGACCTCCTGCTGTATTTCTGCCTCCCCCAGACTCTCCCTCCACGGGCTGAAGAAAAAGCACAAAAGTGATTAGTTAGCCGCTGGAGAAGGAGGGAGTGCTGTCTGAAAATGAATCTTAAAGAGGCAATGAGAGCGAGACAGACAGACAGACAAACAGAGATAACAGAATTTATGAAGACGGACTCATGGAGACAGTGAGGGAGTGGGGGTTGAACTTTATGTGACTGTCAAAGGGCAGATAAATGGTTCAGAGGAAAGATGTGGGAAAGAGAAGTAAATAGGGGATTAAAATGAAAGAGATAGGAAAAGAACAAGACAGAGATAAAGATGGCAAGATATGTAGACCCAGTTCAACTATAAATTAGAGAAAGCAAAAATAAAAGGCTTGGAGTAATTACACACGAGAGGAAGAAAAGTGATCTTAACTTATAAAAAAATTTGATAGCCGACATATATGGGCTGTAAGGGATTTCGAAAGAAATAGACATGGGAAGGGATGACAAAGGTTTCTCGGTGGGCTTGCAACAACAAAAAAGGAGAAAAGAAAAAAAACTGATGTTAAAAATGGCGTTGAGAGTCAAAACAGTTCACTTCCCATGTTTTACTGTAGTGAGCCAGCAATGCCTGCAGTCAGACTGGGTGGCAGGGAGACGCGACCACTTGTCGCTGCCTCAGACCGATTTCAATCTCCTCCAATGTTATGCCCCTCCCAAATAACAATCCATTTCTGACTGCCCTGCTTTTCCTCTGTTTGAATGCAGAGAGCAGTTCGAGAGAGCCTAACAAGTGAAACCTTCCTCTTTCTTGTTTTTTCCCCACATGGATATTCTCTGGCTAAGAGCGATAATGTAATAATGTTTCTGCACAAAATGAAAAAAATGTGTTTTAATGGCATAGGATTTAATATGAAAAATTACTAAGGGGCTTTTTTCTTGTCAGTATTGGATGTTCCTTTTTTTCTGATTAATGTCATCGATATAAATGCTGTGATTTATCAGTATTTGATTTGTATAACATTAAATATTATGTCCTATTAGAAATAATGAAAGTCGATTAAATCATGTAGTCCCCTTGTGTCATTAGTATTCTTTTAAAGTTTTACTCTGAAGGATTCTGGATAATCTGCTGTTTATTTTCACTTTCTGTTCGCTAAAACCAAAAAAGATGTTCCTATCACGGAAAAACATCTTTGTCTATAAATCAGGATAAACAGTCTCTTCGTTCAGACATTCAAAAAAACAGAAAATGTACTTTACTTCATGATTAGGTTCCTCTTATTATATTAGCACCCCAATTGTTTTATTTTGATTTAGAATTTATGAAGGAAAAATAAATATTATTCAATAATCACTCTGCACTGATGGGAAGCACATCTTCAGCTGTCGTCTTTGAGATGAGGGCCACCGCTTCTTCTGCATTGGGCAAGGCCACTTTATTTCAATAGCACATTTCAGCGACAGGGAAATTCAAAATGCTTTACACAAACAATCAAGAACATTGCAACAAAAAAAGTGCAAAAGGACGTTAAGACATAGTTAAAAAAACATTAATGAAAACATTAAGAAATATTCCAATAATGAATAACAAGCTAGAAAAAAAATAAAAAAAACTAGAATAGAAGAAAATCGTTTGTCTAAGGCCTTGTGAACTCAAACACAATTTAGTGTTTTCCTAAACAGTACTGTATACGAAACACAGAAATAAAAAAATGATTACAAAATTGAAAAATGTAATAAAAGGCAGCAGCAAATAAGAAAGTTTTAAGCTTTGATTTGAAATAGCTGAGTGTTGAATTGGCCTTGCTGTTTTCTGGGAGCTTGTTCGAAATATTTCGTGCGTAAAATCTGAACGCTGCTTTTGCGTGTTTAGTTTTGACTCTCGGGACACCAAGCCGACCGGAACCAGATAACCTGAGAGGTCTGGACGGTTTATCTGCCAGCAAAACTCATCGCCAACTGTGGATGGACCTTCCTCTGCTGCGTTTTGGCTTTGTTGATAATGATGATTACTGGTCGCTGCACCTCACTTTTTTCTTTATACTATATATTATTGATATATTTCATTTGTTTTTCAAAGGCATTCCAGACCAAACTTATTGACATCTGTAGCATGTTTCTGCAGCATAGTGAGCATAGTGAGACAGTGGATAGTGAGACAGTGGATAGTGAGACAGTGGATAGTGAGACAGTGGATAGTGAGACAGTGGATAGTGAGACTGTAGATAGGTTGCCGCACAGCAAGAAGGTTCCTCTGGCTTAGGGGTCTTTCATTGTGGAGGATATGCGTGGGTTCTCTTCGGAGTAATCTGGCTTCCTTCCAAAAACATGCAACATACTACACTAGACTAGACTACAAATTGATCCGAAGTGTGAATTAGAGCGTCAGTGATTGTCTCTGTCCCAACGTCAGCAGGGACCGTCTCAAAAGACTATTTGAACATTAAAATATCATGGCCCATCACTGTAATCTATAACATTCACTAATATAAATCAGATGCTTCATTATCAATCATTATTGTATGTCCTTATTGTCATCACTGAGTGACTACAAGGTTGGACACCTTCTGGTCCACTGCCTTCTGCTAAGCAGTTGCCTAATCGTCAAATGGCTCATTAATTTTGGCCAAGATAAACGCTTCGTCAGCGTGACGACCACTCCAGCTGTCTGTGTAGATAAAACATTGCATTTGGAACTATTATGTTTCGGTATGTCTTCATTTAGTCATCCCCTCGGTTTGACTGCACAAATGCCATAAATATACTTGTATATATTTGTCAGACTTTAAGAAACTTTAAAGAGGATCAGCTGGTTCACCTACGACTTTAAATCAAAGGTGCATGGTTGAAGAGATTTCAGTGTCATTGGAGTATCAAAAAAACCTAGAAAGTGTTCTGGCAGAGAAGAAGCTATTTTTCTTCATATACTTTGATTAGTAATATAGTCTGAGCTGTCCAATGTGCCGTGTGCTGTTCAGGGTTGAATAATGGCGGCACCTCTTGATCCAAGCACCTCTTGATTCAAGCACTGGTTGGGTAGTCGTCCTGTTGATTCAGGTGCCAAACAGATCAATCTGTATTTCTAGAGCTGAAATCCCTCTATGATGTCTGACTGTGTGTAAGTGTTTGTGTGTGTTAGCTTGGTGTGATTACAGAAACCACACTGGCCATTGGACATGGATTTTTATTGTTTTGCTTGTATTTCTGTTATATGTCTGGAAGCAGAACGTGTGACTCCACGAGGAAGCCTTTAGATGTCTGACAGATTACTTTAATCTGCTCATATACTACAACAAATCCAACAGTAAAACTTATTACTTACTAAAGCGATACATAATAATCTTTTTCCGCAGATGCTGTATAGAATAAAGATAGCCTTTGTTAAAGGTTCGCCTTAGTAAAGATACTAAGATAATAGATAATAGCTAAAACTACAGCTGTGCTGTAGTCCCTGACACCAGAAAACAGTGTTTTTCAAGAAAAACGCTCCCCTTAGTGAGTAAAATATGAATTCCTTTAGTAAAATAAGACTTTTACAAGATCTCCTCGAGTCGATTTATTTTCACCAAATTTGGACTAAATTGGACCAACGGTTGACAAATTATGTCCGAAAAACTTTGGAGCTTAATCTTCCCCTAGTGCTGGAATTATACAATTTACCTTTCCCAAAATCACCCCAGTTAATTCTCGCACAAAGTTCTAAAATGGTGTAAAATTAGAAAATTATCCATGAAATACTTTTTGAGTTATCGAGTTAAAACGAAGGATCTGCGGCTGCGTTGGGAATGCTGATTCCATTATATCCCCCATTTTTCAGGGATATAATAAGATAAAAAATCTGAGCTGATCTAATTGATCTCTCTATAAAATAAGTCATTTATGCTCTGAGAGAGATAGGGAAACTTTTTGTACTTAAGAGTATAGAAAATTAACTATATCATACGAAATAAACTTGTGGTCATTAATCTAGAGAGAAAATAAACATATTTGTGTTTGTTTTTCTCCACTGACCATCATAGAAAATTTACTCATTTTACTGATGTCTCCCATTTTATTGAGGGTGTGGGAGTATCAACAGAGCTGTCAATCGATATGGGACATTTCTGATCACACATGTTGTGCCTTGGTTGTTAGCTGACTCTGTCATTCATACCAGGATCATGGGTTACAAGTTTGACTTCACTCACAATTAATATATTAAAAAGACCCTTTATTAGTAGTCCGCCCTCATACCAGAAAGCATTAATAGTTACTGTCAAAATTCAGTCAAGAAAAACCGGCTAATTTCTGTTGGTTTTTACTGAAGCATTTGTTGTACCAAGCTACATTAATCTTGAGTGATTGGGAATATCCACTGTGCAATCAAACGCTTCAAGTTGTTGCGGTGTGCTTGCGGTTAGCATGAAACATGGTAATTAGTCTGTCTATCTGCCAATTAGTACTCAGATGATTAATTGTGTTTTTCCAGTGCTCTCTCAGTGCACTGGGGTAAAATCTAACCGCCTAAGTAAATGAAAAAGATGCACTATTGCCAGTAACTGGTGGCAGCTGGAATATTACACGTCACCTGAGAGCATATGAGCATCATCGGAGAAATGATGGCATATCTTCCCGGACTGCAGCGCCTGCCTGCTTAAGAAGAGCCACAATCCATAAAATTAAACTTGCCTGACAAATAATATGGGCGACTCATTACTTGCAGCAAAATGAGTGAACCACGCAGAGGAAGTGAGCCATAGACGTTCCGTATGCCTCTGTTTGACTTGCTGTTCCGTCAGCTTCCGACAACGATGAGACGACGGACAAATGGCTCCCAGAGGTGTAAACAGAGCTAGTGTGAAGACAGGCTGTCTCCAGACCCACTATCGCATCCTCCCTTCCCCTCCAGCAAAAAATGAACGCAGGGCTTAGCACACAGGCATACGCACAAAGTCTTAAGCCATTAATCGGACGAGACGTATTTCCTCTTGATAGAATTTCAGGATTTTACCGGAGCGAGGTGAGACGGTCAGGAAGCTTGTGTGCTGTATGGAGAGGGTATGTGCAGTATGCAGGGGTTAGAGTCGAGGGGACAGTGCAGGCCCCTGCAGAGCACTGATAAGAGCTTGTTTACCTTCCTGTGGATGGTCAGGCCTCAATCTGTAGTTGCGGAAACGCCGGGACAATAGGTGTGTGTGCCTGTGTGTGTAGTCTAGAGAGAGACTCCAGCCTGCCTTGAAGCTCCCCTTTCCTTCTCCGACTAGCTCTGATAGGACCACTGACCCCACCCTCCCCAATTCCTCATCGTGACTCGGCTGTCTGATCCTGGACACCGACAGTTAAAAGAACAAGTTATGGCAGACAGTTAGTCTTTTCTGCCCCTCAGTTAATTCTTTCCTGCCCCTTCTTCCATCTCTCAATGCAGCCATGAACGTGAACTTCAACTTCTGTAAGTGTTTCATTTGCATCTGCACTGGACTCAAGTAGCCGAAGCTCCTTTCCATGTTTTGAGGGGCAGAAAATGAACCCGCAAATTTGAAATAGCAGTACTGAAGACAGGCAGGGACCCCATCTTTAATTCACTGGCAAAAGTAGTTAAACTCTAAGTTGTATGAAATTACTATTTTAAGTAAAACATACATAAACATATGTGGTCTATCAAAGTGAAAAGGAAAGTTGTCTGACTTAAATTATAATCAAGTTGAATTTGGAGAACAAATTTGATTCCAGCCATGTCAGTGTCTGGACCTCAAATACACGATACCTAGCATGACAGATCTCTGGAGTAATTATATCACGTTCGAACGATGAGACCAAGATAAAAGTTATTTATTATTTATTCAAGTCACGAATGTGCAGAAAAATTGAAGTAAACAAACTCTGGACTCTAAACATGACTGTAGACTCATAGACAGTTCCTCACCAATTCATTTTACAATATATATATTTGTAATTGTCAATCTTCTGGCACTTTCAAATAAACTTCAGCACTTGAACGGACTCTGCATAATTCTTGTCATGAAGCGTCTTCTTAATTTCTCTATATATTGTCCTGTGAGCTGTTGTATACGAGTCATTTATGTGTGGGTGCTTGTAGGTATGTTTTATGGATGTATTGTGCTACTCTCTATGCTTTTTAATTTTGCCTCGCGGACAAATAAAGTGATTTGAATTGAATTGAATTGAATCGAATGACTAATCACGACTCTTACAAATTTCATCCATTCTGTCAACACTCCTATCCACTCCACTCCATTCTACAGTCCACTTTATTTCCCACTCTCTGAAAAGACTGTAGTTCGCTCAATAAGATGGATTAAAAAAGGTTAATTGTGTCTCATCTCCATAATGTTAATACAGTGATGACAAAACAGTGTAGAGAGTTCTACCCTTAAGTTGGCTTCTGTACTATTAGCATTATGTAAAGCTTCTGCGAGCTGAGAAGGCTTTGCTCAGATCACCTAGATGTTTACTTGGCCTAACAGATTTGCTAATCATCTTATATTACCATATATCTAGTACAACATAAATGTTCTAATAAAATTTTTTCCGATTTTAACCGTTGACTTACTAACTGTTTTATATCCTCACCTATTTTTCAGTACTCTATCCCATCAAATATAGACCTATACCACCGGGGTCGCATGCACACGAAACACGTTTAAAATGTAAAAGCCCATATGTAAGCATGGAACGGGGTTAAAAAATCAAGGAAAATTGCATAAATGTGCAGAGAATTTGCCTGATGTGCACAAATATTGTGGAGACGGGTGAACTTTACATGATGATGACATTCTAAATCTGAATCCTTAAAGAATAATTCATCATTGCTGTCCTGTGTTTGAATTCCACATCCTGGACTGCAGAGGAGAAGTTAATACTCCATGGCAAGGTGTAGAATTTCAAGATAACACCAAAATGTTTTGCAGAGCTGGTCATATGCTTACATAGTTTTGTCCTGTTAATGTGTAAAATGTCCATGTTAACATGACTGTGTTGCTAGGGGCACATAGAGCAAATTGGAGACAAGACTGTGGCTGCTTCACACTCTCTGACCTTGCACATATTCATCTGCACATATGGATTGTTAAAGTATGAACATTTAGACAACACCTATCACACAATCATTGCACTGTGACCTAATAATGCTGAATGATATTTTGTAATGAAATGAAGCTACAGGATTGAGAAAACCAGTGATTATTAGCACCATTTTACCAACGTCTGAGGCATGTGACATATGAAGACTGGGGTGAGACTAGAGTCATCATAGACACACTTCGTAATGATGCATTATGGATAGAAGTAACCACTTTGACCAATTAAAAGGTGCGGGAAGGACATTTAACAATCAATTCTTATCGGCTGAATTCATTGACTACATAATTAATGAAAGCTCCTTGAAGCTCAGCTCCTCATCGATAGGACTCAACTGCACTTCAGATTCTGTAAAGTCCATATTACGGTGTTGCTGCGGCTCAGGAGGTAGAGTAGTCGCCCCCGAATTGGAAGATCAGGCAGGTTGATCCCCAGACTGCCCCTGCAGTCTACATGTCGAGGGAACTTATAGCCAGATCATGAACCCTAATTACCCCCTGGGTGCTTAACAAGGGCTGCCTTCTGCTTCTAAGGGATGGGTCAGATGCAGTTTCAAAATGTTTTACTGTGTAATAATGCACCACAGAAATTATTAGGAATTTTGTTAATATAAGCAAAAGACAGATAGAAGCACAACAGAGTTAATGGAATGCACACGTAAAAGGTCCGGTCTTAAAAGAACTGTGCAGAGTGGGACACATGGGAAACAGATGCCTGTTATTTGATGAACTAGTCTCACATCTTCTGTGAGAATGTCCTGGAGGAATTGAAAGAATGAGCAGATCGACTCTGGATAAGTGAAGTTAACAGATGGGAGATTTTGCCCTCCTTAGTAGTCGTGGTTTGAGACCATCAAAGCGCATCGAACTTAAAGTCAGTGTTCCCCAAACCGCACAATACCCTTTCAGAGATTCAAACTCCCATTTGTACCCTAGGTATGATTCTCCTTCATGTTTACAAGCCCCCAAAACACAGACACACAAACACATACATACTTACACAGATATGTACATACTGTCTAATAATAATAATAATAATAATAATAATAATACATTTTATTTGTATTGCACTTTTCATTCCATGAATCTCAGAGTGCTACAGGTTTAAAAACTTGTCAAAACAGTCAATGTACTTTTTGAATAAAAATGTTTCAGGCCTGCTTTATGTGGCAACATACAGTATTACAACCCCTTGAAACTTAAAGATTTCACCACAGGTTAATGCGAAGGGTCTCCTTGAGATGATGCACAACACCTTCCTGTATTTTGTTTTCAAATGTCAGAACTGAAAATCATACTCCCATATAAGTGATGACAGATGGCATTAAAGTCTTGGCGGGATTGATCACCCTATGCCAGATTGACCCAGACCAACAACACTCCTACAGCAGTTAACATCGTGATCCCCGGTAGACTTTGACGAGGAAAGTATTCAGTGATACAGTATATCCTTGACTGTTGACCCTCTGCTGGGTGGAAGTGATTGGTGCCTCGATGAATGCCAGATCAACTCTTTTTTAACAATTTGGGGCAACAGCTGCTTCTCTACACATTGAGGGAGGAATAGGAGAAAAGTAAACTTGGTCATGGGGGTATCTTCATCTTCCTGCCATCAGTGAGAGAAAGACCTCAAACTATCTCATCCACAAAATATAGCTACTACAACAAGCGGTCAGTCAGATCAACATCCCTCATGAGCCCTTGTCTGACATTTGTCCCTGTGCAGGGTTTTAGTTTCTCTCTCTCTCTGTCATATGTCTGTAACTTTGTTGAATATAAACAATGTTATCTGGACATTGCAGTGTTTTCCATATGCATCCTGAATTTCAATTTACCAAATCACATCACTGTCATGACCTAGATCTTAGTTGTTGTAATAGGGCTGAACGATCCAATGTCCAAGCCCGACTGAACCCGGCCCAAAGAAGGTCTTTCTTTTTCCATGTCAGAACCCGACCACCATGATAACCACCCCTCTATTTACCCTGATTACTCTTGTCGGCAGAGTAAACAACTAAAACATGGGTCTGTTTTTGGCTCAATGCCCTTATAGCTGGTGTTCTAACCAATCAAACACAAACATTACACGCCGTCATCAGCATTTATAAGTACAGTATACTTAAACTGCAATCTTACCATTTACAAAATGCTTTGTTAGACTCTACATACAGAACTAAATCATAATCCCTCCAAACTATTGGTTTACCTGTTTTCAGTACGTTTAAACTTTACAGAAAACATGTTTTTCTTCAAGTCCTTTCATGATCTAAGCTTGGCTACAACATGAGAATTTAATGTTGAAAAGTAACACATTGCCTATGCTGCATTCATGGGCTCATTGAAATGTCAAGTAAACTACACATGTAATTCTGAAAAATTACATAGACCAACACAGACAACACAGACAACAGATCCATAACTTTTATTTGACTGTTTCCTTGAATTTCCCTACAATATCTTGAACGCATCATGTTAAATTGACTATAGTGACTGAATCCGACTCTGGCGGTCCCTTATGTGACGAAAAGCCCGACTTGAACCCGAACATAACTTCTAAATATTTGTCCAAACCTGGCCCGACTTCGAGAGACTATGGAGAGTAGAGCCTGGCCCAAACCTTGTGGGCCTTCTGTCTTTTTTACATCCAAACCCACACGACCTATCACTGAGTGACGAGACCGGCCTTGTTACGGCAGTTTATCTACACTCTAGTGTGCATCACTTCCACGTTGGTAACTCAGAGATTAGTTGCCAACGTGAAACAACGAGAAATAAAGTGGTAGAAAGAGAAAAATTAAATGAAGAAGGAGTTAGGAGTTAGGGAGTGATAAGAGACTACCACTGCTGTTTCTGCTTGTGCTACCTGATTCTATCTCTCCGGTTACTCTGTAGACCTCCTAGTTAGCGTTAAGTTGCTAACTTAGCATTTGCTTTTTTTCTAAGCAGCTTTGCTTTTGTAAATCCATAATTTTAAAGGACATCCAATGGCAACTGATTTTATTTTTATTTATGATTCTGTGATTAAAAAATGTCAAACAAAGAAAATGAAAAAACAGTCATTGTTGTTGCGTTTTACTTCCAATCTCATGACGCTTTGTTGGTGTCTGTCAATAAGTGATAGGCTGTGTTCCTGAGACACCAATCAATCCCCCTGCACCTGAAATCATGATTTTATGGATGTCCTTCATCTATCAGCACAATCATATGCGGTAGTACAGTTATTTTTGTGAGCAGTAGGGGGCCTTCATGAGTGTAGTTTGGACAGTGCACCACGGCTATTCAGACTATGTCGAATTAGATTATAAGTAAGTTATAAATTTAGTTTGGACTGTTTCACTTTTTCATCAACCCTTAAAGTTATCTTTGCTGTATTTCCCAGTGTGGCATTATCAGCTGCAGGTTTTACTGTCGACTATGCTAGCACCTGGTGCTAGCAGTCCACACAGATGGGATTTCTCCATACACACTCAGTTTAATCAAAAAAGCATTTGACTTGTTTGTTATATTTTATTTCTTCTTTTTTTTTTCAGCTATATTTAAGTCTATTAAGACTTGTGATTTTGCTTTATCGTGTTGATAATATTACGATTAGCCATATGCAGGTATTTGAATTATTTTATTACAATTACTATAGTGTCTGTAACTACCCAAAGAATCAAAGCATGAAAGAATTTGAAGAAGAAATCTAAAATGTGCACTTTTCCTGAATCTTGGCTATTTCCTGTCCTCCCTCATGTCACATAATGATTTCTATTCACTTCTCTTGCTCATACCTTACATCTAAATGGAAATCACCAGCATCCATAAACATGTCTTCTTATGGAAAGAAAAGTCAAGGGGACTGATGTCTGTAGATAAAGGAGGACACAGACTGGAATGGTTCTTCCATACCTCATTTACTAGAAAAACGCTTAGCGAGGCCATTGGCATTTCCGGGGTCAAGAGGGCGAGATGAATGTTCTTCACATCCTATGGTGACTTGTGAAAAGGAGACCAGTGACAAACGCATGCACACACACTCACACCAACACATAAAATGTTCCATAGTCGGTGTGATTAATACCAAGACCTCTGGCGTGACAGCTATGGGCTGTTGACTCTGTCACGGCAGAACAAGAGAAAAATAACTTTATGGATGTGGATATTGAGCAACAGACATTAACTGAGAAGGTCAGAATAACAGGACACCAGCCTTGATCTCTGGTGAGTGACAGAAAAAGAGATAGCAAAGGAGCATGAATTACTCTCCATCTTGAATTGCAAGACAAGCTGCAGTCCAGAGATGAACAGACTAAATAACAGTGAGGCTTGTCTGAGAATGTTACCACCCCCCTAAACTCCCTAGACAAAACCAAATATGTTCTTGAAAAAGTACTTATGGAAGGATAATCAAATCAAATTGAAATATCTCATCAGTGCATCTTTTTTCATGAGGGACATTTTGGGTCAGATGTTTATGTTAAACAAACAAATATATCTGACAATAAGAGACATTACGAACAGCAGACAAGGCTGATTATGCAACATGTTCTCCCCGCCTCTGTCATCACATTCTATCCCATTTTTTAAAAATCTCTGTTCATTCTCCTCAACCACGAGTGATGACATTGCCTCAGCCAAGGTCTTTGATTAATGCTTCTTCTAAATAAGGCACATCCTGTTGACCTTCCAAACTCTGCAATTTCCTATTAACTCTTTCCTCGCTGTTCTTTTCTTTCTCATCTCACTTGTTTTACACCATGTCTCACTTGGAGGATTGTGTCCTACTGGGTATACAGACGTAATACTTGGTAAAAATCATAGAAGCAGGATAACATGCATCTTTGGACACTGAATTAGTTATTTTTGTGGTTATATGAGACATGCTCACTTATTTGTCTCAGCACCTGGTAATCTGGAGGTAACTGAGACATTCATCATGGCTGCTCAGATTAATATGCTTTTGTTCACTCATTCACCTTATAGTAATTTTGTAGATGACTACCTGATAGAAATTCAATGTAATTTTACTTGATTATTTTCATGTACATACTACTTTAGACACATATCATGGGGAAATATTATGTTATTTTGCATTCTGCTATTATTTCTATTATTGTTCAGCTCAAACTTGATGATTTTGAAAACCTTATTAGATTTTGTTCTAAGGTGCAAATCAAGATTCCAGACCCTGTCAGCCATGGTCTTTTTCTGCAAAAAATTGAAGAAAGCCCGAGTCAAAACCTTTTATCTTATTAGCAAAAGGTATTAGATAGGCAAGGACAAAGATGCCTGTTTGAGCTAGATAGAACATCTTGACCTTTGCGCTCTACTCTTCTCTCTTCATCCTAGAAATTTCAACAGAAAACTTTATCCCTGCAAACTTAAGACGGGATGGAGTGAACACAAATATGCAAATGCTCAATCTAATGTGTCGCCGTAGAACGTACACAAATATCCTAGGTCATACAATAGACATTTATACACAAGCTCAGACTGCATAGCCTCAGTGTGATTAATTCAGCCTCCACAGGCACTGATCCTCAAGTTAAACAGCAGGCTTGGTAGCAGAATGGTAGCAGCAGGCAGCAGAATGGTTTCCTGACATGTCTGATAAACTGGAAGATTCAGGTTCGTTTTTATAGATTGCTGCCCTTCCAGCACTTTAACATCCATAAATGTCCAAATACGACAAGATTGTCATTTCACACTACTTGGCATCTGGTGAAATAATGCTATGTTTTGCATAATATTGTTGAATGCTCGTCATTATTTAGTTATCTTGATTATATATCACTTACAGTTCCTAACAATGTTTACTTAATTTTCTTTTAGCTTCACCTCAGACATGTGATCCAAAGGAGGCCAGTGACAGTCCATGGATCCGCTTAAGTGAGATGCAAATCGGCTGCTGGACCAGCTTTATTGGTGATGACAACGCCGAGGTCCACATCCTTAACCTGAATTTTGACGACTCGGTAAGCACTTCGAGGTTATACACTACTCATCACCCAGCGCTAATTTTGCAAAGTCAGCAGGACACACAAAGTTCTGGACATTGAGTCCAGATCTGTCATGAGTTTGTATCTCCTAATTTATCACCCTTATTCAGTGTACAGTACTGGTTGTCAAGTCCATTCAGTGTGCAACTCCATTCATTTCACCCAAATCTCATCCTATATGCATAACCCCATCCAGCTATCATTATTTCATAGGACCATAAAGCGAAACAATTATATATGAAGAGTTGAACAATGGAAAAGCCATCTTGATAGTAGGAAAAAAGGTATTTTACATACAATGATTAAGTTTCTTCCTCTCGGAACTTGACCTTTTGGACTATGTGTGATGGTCACTATGATACTTAGAAGCTGTCAAATGTCAGCGTCAACCGATGTACAATGATAAGCCATAACATTAAAACCACCTGCCTAATATTGTCTAGATCCCTTTCTGCCACTGAAACAGCTCTGTGTTTTCTGACACACATCCAGCATGAACTTGATTTTAATTTTTTTTTTTTAGCAATTTGGGTTATAGTAAGTCTCCTGTGGGATCAATTATAATTACCATCAATGAGCCTTCAATGCCCAAGATCCTGTGGCCATTTGATTATACTGTCGTTAACTCTAGCTCTTCAAATTTAACAGATGCCAGACATTCAGAAAGCCCGGACTTCTCCACGTCACACATTGTTTTAACACTTTTCCCAGTGTTTTACCGTGTTTAATTGTGTTTCTATTGTTTTTATTGTGTTGTCTTATTGTGCTTTTGGGTTGTGTTTTTATTAAATGTGTTAATTGAATGGCAAGCACTTTGGTCAAATCTGTTGTTTTAAACGTGCTCTATAAATAAAGTTGGATTGGATTGGATTATGTAAAAAGGTTTAAAATAAACTTTTTACCCAAAATGACATACAGTGATTGTATCCTGGACCATTTTGGAGTTAAATGTTTATCTTTAGGAAATGACTTCTGAAAGTTATTCCAGAAAACCTCTAATCTATATGCTGTTATTGCTGTGCCAGACTCAATTTTTCAAACACTGTCGGTCAGCTCACATTAGTCATTTCTTTATCCGTGTGCTCGGTTTGTTTTCCTTATTTGTTTGTTCTCACGTTGAGTTCTTCATCTGGCACTTTCAAATAACTTGCATGAATAACTGATGTTAATTTATTTTGTGTTGGCCATTCTTTCTCATTTTGTGGTGATTAAGCAAGCAAGCATCTTCTTTTGGCTCTTTCCTTTTGTTTTAAGGGGGGCTCGGGAACGGCCCTAGATGTGGCTGGGTAGTCTGGTAACACTAAGGACCTTGTCTAATGGTCAACACTGAATCTCTGCCACGCCTCTTTTGACAGGGATTCATACCCCGGTCTCCTTGACCAAAGTTAGTGTTGTAACCCACTGAGATATCCAGCTGCAGCTGGTGCTGATTATGAAGAAAAATTCAGAGCTGCCATGTGCCGTGCAAAATATAAGTAAAGGCTAACGGATTTCACCCTTTTTGTTTATTTTACTGCTGTCTAGCCGACAGTTATTGACTTTAATGCTGGAGATACCAGTTTGACACTGATTGAATACATTTTTGCTATCATTTCATGTTTTTTGGGAAAATTTCCATTAGTGGTTTTTCAGGTGAGCTTCCAATGACGTTGACTTGCATCAAAGGCATCATCACAAGGTGATGCATTATGCCTGCCAGTATCTGCACCTCTCCTTACTATCCATAACATTATAACCATCTTTGGGTCATGCAATGAACTGTGTGCTCTGACACCTGTCAGAACCAACGCGCCGTAACGCAACGCGCCATAATGTAACGCGCCGTAACGCAACGCACCGTACCGTAACGCAACGTACCGTAACGTAACGCGCCGTAACGTAACGCGCCGTAACGTAACGTAACGCGCCGTAACGCAACGCCCCGTTCCGAGCGAGTGATCTCCTAAAGGTTTGCAAAAATGTGGGCAAAGTTGATAGCAACCACAAAAAAAGGAGCAAGCTGATTTACTTACGATACGCACCGAGGATGGTGTCTGCCAAACGTGCAAAATAGCAAACACTGTCCATTTAGTATCTTTACCTTAACGAATATGCAATATCATCCATTTTTATCCGAGCGGGAACAATACTGGGAGGAGTGGCTGCAAAAAGGTTAATTGAGCACAAGCAATTTTATTAACTAGTCACATTGCTTGTGCTGAAAAAAATTGCGGTGTTTGTGATTGCGTCTGTATTTAATATGTTTGAAAGGAAGGTGCTAATCCGCACAGCACCACCCGCAGATACAGTTTGGCATACTGAAAAGCCGGTTTAGTTGTTTGGACAACACTGGAGGAACATTAATGTACAGCCCAGAAAAAGTGGCTACGATTGTAGTTTTCTGCTATGAATTGGACAACATACATCAACCAAACATCACGGGCTGGAGCCAGATGCCATGGACATCGAGGAAAAGAATGACCCTTCTACCACATATGTGGCTGTGCGCATTTTAGCATTCGTGAAGCAGGGGCGCAGGGGAGTGGGAACTTTTTTGGGATATACCCTAGCAGTCAGGGATGACAGCGTAGGCCTTGTTTCATCTTTTGTTCTTCTTTTTCTACACACAGCATTAACTTTCTCGCAGATATTCTCCCATATCTCGTTTCTTTAAGTAATATTCAGATTTCTTTCTTGTGGCTCACCAATATGTTTATTTAAATATTCCACTATCACCTCTAGTGCCATGGCATTAAATAATTGCCGTCACTCTGCTCTCCGTAAAAACTCTCCAAGTTGGAAACGGAAAAACCCTAATTAAAATAGTACCGTCACCACCGAGTTTGCCCCTGTTGGAAATCACGCAATTATTCTTAGTCGATCACCCTCAAACCACGCGTGCAATCTGTCTGCACACGCTATTTAGCACTGATTATTTTGTGGGGCTTAGTAAATCAGGCCCTTAGACGTACATTCTTGAAATCAAAGAAAAATAAATCAATTATAATTGAAGAGATTTAAAGTATTTTAGGAATTGTTGGGATCTTTGGGATTTTCTGCTATCCGAATTAAACCTTTCCGAAATGCAATTTAATTCGCCTCTTTACATTACCTTTGATCTTTTCCGACCCGGTGTTTACATGCATCGACTCATCTAATCGGAAACAGCTTTCTGAAATGCACAGAAGGATCCACACTCCCATTGGCGATAATGCTTCGATGAGCTGGGTGCCAACCGCAAACATGCGCCCAGAAGAAGAATACGACAAAGAGAGAATGCTAAGTGACTTTTCTTCCATGTAACCGTCCAACTATCTTCAACTGTTTCAAAGTTGCAACAAGAACATCAATCTCTGATGTAGACCAGTACTGTTGCGCCATAGTCTCCATATTTGAAATGCAGCGCTGTGCATGCATTGATAAAACTCCGCCAGAGCATTATGTCATGGGCATGTGCAGATACAACAGAAATAGTTCCGATACAGTCTTTACATGCAGCGACTGGCTATCCCAAACACTTTCCGAAAGGACTACCTCCTTGCAAAGGAATGAATTTGCATTCGGAAAGGGCCTTTTCTTTCAGCCTTGGTTGTTAATATGCAGCATTTTCTTTCCGATAATGCGTCTTTTCCGAATCTATTCAGCATTAGGCAGGCCATGTAAACCCATCTTGTGTGATGCAATCACAGAGTTAACATATTGGGATCTCTTGTGGGTCTATGAGTAGCTGTTTTAACACATGAAACAGGGAAGTAGAAAGAAAAGCTCCCATCACCCTTATATGCTCTTAACTTTTTTCTTAGAAGAGATTATTCTTGTAGGTACAGCAGTAGGTGAACATCTTCATCTCCTGCAAAATGGTCCAGTCAGATGGAAGGTTTGCTCTTGCCGTCCCTTTCCACAAGCCTTTAAATTTTCTTATCACTTTTTCCCTTATCCCCTTTTGTTTTGCACACTGATTTACAACCTGCCAGACACAGTTGACTCTCCAAGTTTGACTGCATAAAGAGAATTATAAAGGAGGATCAAGTGGCTGCCACGGGCCGGGGGAATTAATGGGGAGGAGCTGCTTCTACAGGGCCCATTGATGTCACACACTCTCTGGGTAGCCAGGGTCTTGGCACAGAGCCAGGACTAGACCAGGGAGCCAATTCAATTTAAGGGAGTGAGCCAAAAGAATAACTGGAAACTGCATCAGCAAAAGCCCTTCAAAAAATGCTCTCGAGAAAAAAAGAACTCTGAAAGGGAAAACAATTGTATCTTGAAAGCTCAGGAACAAAAGTAGCAAAGGTGAGTGATCAGGGTCAACAGCAGTCGTGATTCGGAATTCAAAATGAAAGAATGAAAGTCAAAAAAGGACAAAGGGAAGGAACATAAAATGGAAAGACAACAAAGCTCATTAGAAAAAAGTTATCTCAATGTGAGGCACACTTATCCTTCCAGGTTATGTCATCCCGTCATTCACTGCATTTATGTGCAACGCGATTCAGGTAAAAATTTAAAGTATTTCTGGGAAGACAACGTGTTACTAATATTCAAACAGACTCATTTTAGGTCTTTTTATTGGTGTTCTCTACGGCCGGTTTTGTTTGTTATCTTGTTCAAATGCAAAACTACAATGAGGAAGAATTACAAAACCATAAGGGTATCTCACTACCTATAGTTGGGCAATTGTAACTTCAGTATTAATTTCATTATTTTTACGTCAATTATAATGAATTTATATATAGATTCATATAGATTTTTAATTTCTTTTATAATTCCTGACATTCTCATTACGAAAATATCCTGTCAAAGGGAATCTCTTGAAAAGGTTATAGGATACATTCATCCCTTTTCATCTGCTTATTCGGGGTCTTGTCGCTGTTGGTAGCAAGCTAAGAAGGATATTCTAGATGTCCCTCTCACCATCCACACTCTCCAGCTCATCCTGGGGGATCTTGAGGCGTTCCCATGCCAGATGGGATATAGTCCCTCCAGTGAGTTCTGGGTCTACCCTGGGGTCTCCTCCCAATTATATGTGCCTGAAAAAAACTCCAGAAGGAGTCGTCCTTGAGGCATATTCAGATGTCCAAACCACCTCAAGTGGCTCCTTTCAACACAAAGGATAAGCAGTTATACACCAAGTTCCCTCCGGATGTCTGAGCTCCGTACTTAATCTCTCAGGCTGAGCCCAACCACCCTACAGACGAAACTAATTTCCGCCGCTTTCGGCCACTACCTAGAGTTCATGACAATAAGTGGTGGCAGTAGGTTGGAAGGTAGATTGACTGGTAAATTAAGAGCTGTGACTTATGACTCAGCTACAACACCAGCATTGCTGCTGATGCCGCACCAAAGCGCCTGTTCATCTCCCAGTGCATTTTAAGCATCATTTGCACAGGCTATGAAAAGTACTGAGACTGAAATGCATCGCTTTAACTGAAGAGAGATCAAAATCCCAGCAAAGTACTGAACAGATTTTAGTTTAGTAATTTTACAGTTTGGAAAATATTTCTGCAAAGGCAGAAATGAATAAGTACTCTGGTGCTTGTCAGTCTCTCTTTTTATAGCAATGCTCTCGTCATACTTGGCACTGTGATTATTTTGGCAAGTGTTTAAACACATCTTGGCATTATATCAGGATGAGAATGAACCAGATTGCTCTTTAACAGTGTTTGCTTTTGGTTTGTTTTTTATCGGTTTTTTATCGTCAGTGAATCCATATGTGTCCAAACCCATTTTATATTGCCCTGCTACCATCTTAAGTGACTCCCACATCTGGGGCAGAGTCATAGCACTGAACATGATGTGTTCAAGGATGATTTGTGAGTGAACACGTTGGGTAAAATAGTAATCCAATTATTCGACATAAGTGAGATTACGTTGACTCTAAATGTCGACTGTTGAGTTTCTGCTAAGCCCTAATTCCTCCTTGTCCACTCGGTAACAAATATTACAGCTCTCTCACCCAGGATTAACGTGTCCTCTTTGGCCGATTTGTAAAAGGAAGGGATTGAAAACTTTGGCTTGTGTATGTGTGTGATGATCAGTCCATCCATTGCACTGGGCTTGCACACCTCTCTGTCCAAAGCATATGCGTTTTGCTTAAGGGCAATTTGCTGATAGTCCCCTTAGACCTAATTTGTACTTTGCTGGCCAGAACATTTCCATAGCACAGGCCAGATCTCATTACAATTCTCTTGGATCAAGCTATGACAGCATCAGGTTGCAAAAAATTATGAATTATTATTAAGTATTCAAACTGTTTTGCCCAGCATACTCATTGTGTCTTCAGCAGGCTCTTCTCTGCAAACAATCAACCTTCAAAAACAGAGAAAACATCCCAGATTGATGAAAGCAGAAAGACAGTGCAAATTTTAACAATTTCATATCCATGCCTTATTCACTTTTCCAAAATCTGCAGTTACACTGTGACAATTACAGAGGTGAAAGTAATTTCAACTAAGATTTATTGGAATAAAGTTTAGAGTTCTTTAGAGAAAATAATAGGACCTTATTTTATAACGAGAAAGATTTACTCACCATCAATTATGCACATAAAATTCAGCAAAATCAGCTTCACTCTACGCCCAAGTGAAGCATGGTAATTACTGCTGATTCAAAGAGTGACTGTGGTGGTGATTAGCAAATGACATAACCATTATGTTTCTCTCAGCTGAAAATATGGGCAATGAGGTATCACATAATGTTCTCAATTATGTTAATGAGGCTATGCAGTATGTAAATCCCTCTGTGATCAGACAAGTGTGAGAGAATATTGTATCGCAATTTGTGAGAAATACATAATTGATAATAAATAATATACCAAAAATTTTTCCTCTATCATCCCTACTGCGCTTTATCGCATAGCTTCACTGAGATTAAAAGCACGGACATAAAAGCGGAGACTCACAGCATGTCAGATAAATATTTAACTTTAATACCTTTTGATTGAATTTTGACTTGTTCCTTCAGTTGACTCGCGCTTCATGGAGACTAAGAATAGAAAAGAGCCTTACTACCATTTTTCTGTCTGTCTTTATGATCCCTCATCAAATGAGTGGCACAGATTTTCTGCAGAGATGCATGTCTTGACATTTCATAGTTGTGAGAACGAGGATTATTGTCATACCGTCTGCTGATTTTTGCAATAGGCCAATATTGAATAAAATTTGTGTAAAATTTCACAGCTGTAGAAGCTATTTTTTGAAAGGGGTGGTGCTGCAAGCAAAATTGATTTCTTTCCTTTTTCTCTCTACTCTGTCAACTTGAGGTCCAGTTCATTTACAGACACTCCACACTTGACTGGGAGGTTTGAAAATTGGGGAATAATTTCAGAATAAAGGCTGGCGTGCACTTGGCATATTGCAAAATCTTTGTTCTAGAATTACTTTTTTGCAGGGGTTTTATTTATATGTTTGATGCTCACACTGTTGGGGTTCAATTAAATGCCAACATGCCTTCAGACCTCAAAGAGCATGACAGGGGTAATATCAACATTTTGTTTCTAACATCATATGATGATAATTGGACAATAAATCCCTGATGAAATGGGGCGGCTGTGGTTCAAGAGGTAGAGGGATCATCCCCCTATCGGACGATTGGTGGTTTCATCCCTGGATCTGCCTTGCAGTCTATATTCATAGAATCATTGAACAAGAACCTGAACCACAATTTGCTCCCCTGAGACTTGGGCTACCCACAGTTTCTCAGGGAGTGGTCAAATGCAGAGAACTAATTTCACAGTGTGACATTGTGTATAACTGTGTAACACATGATGATAAAGAGTAAACATTATTACTATTGTAATCACAAGATGTACTACGCCTCAATTTATGATCCAGAATATTCAGGATCCGATGATCCAGAAGTTTTTATTCCTTTGAGGTAATAATTATATTACCACTTAGATGAAATTTTTGCTGAGATTGCTGAAGAAAGACGGAGTAAACAATTAGCTTCCAAAGTTGCTGAGCTAGATCCCAAAGGAAACCGCCATTTCTGAAATATTTTCCTTTAATAACAATTCAAGTAATAATAACTGATATTATTCCAATTGTTGTGGTCGGTTCTCATTGTCAAGGAGTCATAATATGAAGGTTCAACTATCTTATCAACTATCATTGCTTTTTGGTGAAATGGCATTGTGGGGAAACTGAGCTGTCGTTTTAGCGGTTTCCACTCTTTGAGTCTTGGTTTTTATGCTCCCGCCGAAGGGACACCCTTAATCGTCCGTATGTACATAACAGGGAATCGTATATGCTCTTCAATAAACACCGGCGATAATTCACATGTAGGCTAAAGGTGTTTATTTTATAATTGGTTTCTTAAATTTGTAAAAAAAGAAATTGCACATTTCTGGGTATTTGATTTGCAGTTGTGTCATAAATTCATTTCATGTTTATTTGAATTTCATTCTGCGTCTTTTATGACACACAACAGCCAACATGGTAAGCTCTCCAAAATAAACTCATTATAGGCAGCACAGTAGTTATTGTGGGTGTGCTCACAAAAAGGTGATTGAATATTTATCCCACACAAATCTCTTGCACGCCACTGCCAAATGCATAAACCCAAATCCTTTTGGCTTTACTGTGCTGTAGTAAACATGGTGTGGTTGGTTTTGCAGCAAAATAACTGACATAGTAAATGTCGGTGTCTCAATGAGCGGTTCAGTCAAAGTACATACAGTACGTTTACTAATTATTTTTAATCACTCGCAATTCGTCATTTTCCATTTGACAGTAATCATTCTTTTCTTTTCAGGATGCGAAGATATTTTCTCTGGAAATGACTAATGCCAAGCCAATGAACATCATCCTTACATCATCAGCCAAGGCTTATGGACTATACAACCTCGCCAACGATGTCAACATTTATGTAAGTAAAGCCTCTTGGTCTTTCTGTGTCCGTGTGTGTCATTGTGTGCTCACAAATGTAAAAGTCGCCAGATGTACTTAAAACCGAGTGCCAGCTATTTAACATATAGTCAAGCTGCTGCAGCTGTGCAGCTCTCCAGGCTCGCTAAGAGACAATGAGCCATGTTGGCTCTCCATAGATATTCCCCAGGCGCCTCTCTGCGTGAGGCTTTTTGTCTTTTTATTACCCACGTCATAAAATCGCTAAGAGAAGTTCTGGAGTACCAAGCAACAAGAAGCTTGATTAGAATCAGCTGGAGAATCAATGTTCCATTGAAATGACAGATTCTGGTTTCCACATACTGTCCTTGGATTTTGTGCGTGAATGAAATCCGGTCAGTTTCTGGATTGTATAATCATTAAGCGGAGTAATACTGTGTGGTGGACAGAAGGCCATTGCCGTGTTTTTAGACCATTCAAATTTACAACAGGATGAATCAAACAAGGTGAATCATATTTAAAAATAATTGTTATTGGGACAAAACACTTTGTCACAAATTTGTTTCTAACAGAAATGTCCTAAACTAAATTGTATGTTGTTTTTTAAAGGGACTTATATATTAACGGATGTGCAAGTAAATAAAACTGCCTGGGCTATAAATTATATGTTGATTTTGTAACACCTCCAGTTTTCATGTATCTGTGAAAACTAGGACGCTGACACTTGTTAGCCATAACATAAAAAAACCTGCCTAATATTGTGTGGTTTTCCTTTGTTGCTGCTAAAACAGCTCTCAGATGCACTCTGTGTTCGTTCAAAGAACTAGCATCAACTTCTTCAGCAATTTGTGTGACACAGTGTCAGCTTCCCATGCACATCCATGATCCTGTCTCTCATTCATCAGTTGTCCTTCCTAAGACCACTTTGGTAGCAGATTGGGAAAACATAACAGCACCTGGAGTTTTTTAGATGTCTAGACACAGTCGTCTAGTCATCACAATTTGGACCTTGTAAAAGGATCCTCATGCCCTCCCATTTTTCCTGGTTCCAAAACATTAACTTCAGATAAAAATACTAATTTCTGCTTAATGTATTACCCCCACTCATTGGTGCCATTGAAACAAGATAGTCAATGTATTCAGAAGTCACCTGTCAGTGGTTACATAATATTATGACATCTGTGAATATGGAAAATTGAGGATAACTCATAAAATGCCGATGATAATTACATGATCCAACTGCTCAGAGTAGGTAATTACAGGGTGTCACTTCATTTGACATGAGGCAGCCCTTACTAAAACAAGATTGCCATGGTGACGTGTCTTTTAGTAATGTTGTGGATGCAATGATATGACAGCTGATGATGTCCTTGTGGATATTCGAAGGGGAATGCATGTGTGGGGCACATTCAATTACTGCCCATTTATTGCCACCACCTTTCACCTTGCACCGTCCTCTTTCCAAATATGAACTGTCAGTAGGTTGCAGATTTTGAGATTTCAGAGTTTTTAATAAATTATTCCATTGATTTATTGCGAAATCAGAAAAGAAACATTTAGGAAAAGCCTCCACAATAGGTAGGAATAGTGGCACTCTAATACTTTGCGTTCAAGACTCTTTGCCTTGGAGTACCTCTCCTTCTAGTAATTGGTTGGTGTTTCACAGATATCAACTTTTGCTGAACACTCACAGCTAAGTAGGCAAACAGAGGAAGCACACTTGCACTGCATTTCGCTGGCAAAAAAAAAATATCCTTGCTTTCTTAAAAGCACTAGGAAATGCTCGACAGAAAAAATGAGAGTGGTCTGCTAAATAGCAACCTAATGTTCACTGATCTATATATCGAAGGTTGAAAAACAGATTGAAACAAAGCCATTCTACATAGAAAATTAATGACAATTAACATGTGTCATGAACCAACAGTAATAGTATTTAAATGTAAATCAGCCAGTCTTATGGACTTTTAGTCACTCCAGCCATTAGATTGGCTAATTAACAATCAATGCAATCAAATAAATTGTTGTAAAGTAAAATGTTACTTTCCAGGCTCCATATAACTAATATTTGGTTTTCAGGTTTTCACAAATTTAGAGCAACATTTTATTTCCTTGTGCAAACCTTTTATTGGCAACAAAACAAAAACTATCCACTATATTGCTTTATGTTCTATGCTCATAATAAATATGCTTACCTTCACCTCAGCTACAAATCGTAGTGGTTTCTGATACGATAAATGCTAATATTTACATTGCTTTGTTTTTTATCATTTCCGTGTTGACTGGATAATGTAAATCAGAGCCACTTCCAGCCTGTGATCAAATGTAGCCTGCCAAGTTAATAATATAATAATGAATACTTTATTCACCATTTCCTCATACAAGCTATACACAACACAACATTGTGGAATTGTGAAGCTATGTAAAGCGCCCAGGGAGCTGGTTTTTCAGGGTCTTGCTCAAGGACCCATGGCGTTTTAACGTCAAATCTGGAATTGAACTCCAATCCTCGGATTAAGGGACGACCAATCTACCTAATCAGCTAAGGCTGCCCCATTTATTTGTATTTAATTATTTATTACAATTGAAATAACAACACCATTCTATTTAAAACATTTTTTAATTTGACCCTAAACAGTGGTCAAAGGCTCCGCACATGCCCAAGCCATTTTTGAGAAGCAGAGAGCAGGTTTTGGAACTTTTGTTGTTTCACTGCAAGCAGCAAATGTTTTTCCATAACTAGAAAGAAAAGGGGATGAAGGACGCAGACCGTTCCACGAAAAATGGAAATTGCAGAATTTTTTCAGGAGTTGAATGAGATTACTACCTGCTCAAAGAATAATTTACAATACAAAAGGAGAATAATCTTAAACTACATCTTTACTCGACTTGACACTTACAACAGTTTGTGTAATACCGGGGAGACGAGCAACAACAAGTACTTTTTGGTTAAGTTTGATAAAAATATGTTTGCAATCCAAATTCATTTTACCAAATATTGCGCCGTCTTGTAGTACTTGAATGTTAAAATGGCGCCACTGTGAGATGGTAAGACCAGCAGTGGACACAAAGAAAATCTGAGCTTGTGACCCCTTCTGTAAACATTACATGCTATAGCAGTAGGCTAATCCTACAGACACACTAAATATAGTTTTTCTTAGCTTTGAATGATTGCAAACTTTCTTTATCATTTTCTTTAGATTGTCTATCCTCTTCAACAATTACACATTTCTCAGTTTTCCTCCAGTTTGCGATTGAAGCCATCACTGTATACCCGTGTATAAATATCAGTAAAAATAATCTGTGCAAAACAACCTCAGCTGCGTATAGCTTAACGGATTAATTTATCGTGATCAATGCTTGAGTTACTGGAGTCCAGCACTGATACAGATCTGGATCCCCTTGTCAAAGTTGAACTTTTACACACTGATTAAAATGTGTTGTTCTTCCCTTGGAGACAACGATGTCACTGATGTCAATTCATATCAGCGTAGAGTGACAGCTGAATAGGAATTTGAAACTTCCTTGAGAGGAAGAATCACAGGGAATCATTTATTAGCTTTATTGCTTTCCACATTACATTATCGTTACACGCCTTGGACTGTCGTCTTGGGGATACTTGAGATTTGACAGGCCGCTGACAAACAGTGTGATGCTCCTAGATTCACATTGCCGCTGTCACAAAGATATAACCAGTTGTTTTTGTTCTTGTTTGAAACTAGGAAGAAGTAGCTCAGAGGTGGAAATCTGTCAGGGCTTTTTCTCCTGCACTGCAATGCATCAGTCCAAAGCCTTTTCACAACCTTGTCTTTTTAATCACTTCTACAAGACATAAGTATGTATAGCGATGGTTACTGTGTTCATAACCCGTATATATTCTGTAGTATGAATAGTTGAATTAAGGGTGTTAAAAAAACACAGCTGTCCAATCTCTATTGAGAAACATTTTCTGCAGTGTCATCAGTTAGTAACACGCTGACGGCTGTCGCGCCACGTCCTGTATCATGTCCTGTACCATGTCCTGTACCATGTCCTGGACAACATTGCTTGTGACTACAGGATGTTTTCGTTTGATGAGCAGTATCACTGGGGGATAATAGTGTTTTACTGCAGATTGCAGTGGAAGAGAAACAGCATCTGTTCTGTGTCTAAGAAAGTACGTCAGTGGCTTGGCAGCATGACACAATATCAACATCACCACTCATGCTGGCTTCCCAAAGCTGACCTACTGAGAACACAAGGATGTCAGAATAGAAAAATGAAAGAAAAAAAATCTTGCAAGTATTGTGATTCTCTGTACTATTCCAAGTACAATATAAAATACTCATAGACTATGTGATGTGTAATGTACAAGCTAAAAAGATGCTGATGATCCAGTCAGGTTGGAAGCCTGGTACCATCTCTACCTCTTTGTAGGTCTTCATTATACCTCATTATACATCATTATACCATCATAAATTATATTCACTGACAGTTAAAGCCAGAAGAATGTCGGTTATCTCGTTGCAATGGCACCTGTCTGTAGGTGGAATATATTTGGGAGCAAGTGAACATTTTGTCATCAAAGTTGATTGTTTGGAAACACACACAAGGATCTGAGCAACTCTAATAAGGGCGAAATTGTGATATGAATTGGGTCAGAACATCTCCAAAGCTGCAGCACTATGGGATGTTCCTAGTCAGTAGTAGTTAGCACCTACCAAATGGTTCGATAGGGACAAGTGGCGAACCTGCACAATGGTCATGAATGCCATGGGCTCATTGATGCTATAGAATGTGAAATGAATTTAACAGATTGATTTGTCATTCGCTTTAAGTTCTCTGACTCTATTTACAGGTTTTACCTTGAACTCAAGTGTAAATGGTTTGTTCATAACTCAGAGATTAGCTGACAATAGGAAACAATTAGTCTGCATACATTCTGTCTTACGGCAAAAGTACGACGTGAGAAATTCATAGAATAGCTAGAATAGCAACTGAACTTATAAAGCTGTTCTTGAGTTCACTGGATGGTCAACATGACCCCATGGAATGATCATATGTGTTCCTGCCTTGTTACATGATGTTATATGACCAGAAATAAAAAAAAAACGGTTCATTGTTTACAGAATCAGTATTATTTGTTATATTCTTTATGACTTGTATCAGGGCAACTTTACTTTTCATGTGATCAGGTTAGTAGGTTTCTTATGTAGTATATATATATATATATATATATATATATATATATATATATATATATATATATATATATATATATATATATATATATGTATATATATGTTCCCTTTAAGCCTATCAGTTAAATTTTTACCCTAGTTTTGAAGTTTATAAAATAGTTCATAGATTAATTATTTTGACAATGTTACTCGTTTTTAGCAGCGTCTCTCAAGGTTTTTCTTGTGACAGTGGGACTGATAGTGATACCAAGAGGAAATAAGGCAAGGCGGTTTCCACCTAATGTACAAAAAGGTTAGCCAAGCATCTATAACTCATTCATCCTTCCCAAAGCAGACCATCATTAGAGTTTTCTCTAATAGCCCCAGGTCAGAGGTGGGCTTTTCTTCCCAATTCTTTGAGTTCCTTCAACAAAGCTGCGAGCCAGCAGAATATCACACTGATTTCACAAAGACTAATCTGAGTTTAATTCCACTGTTATCTTTAAAACGTCGACCAATGTTCATTGTCTTTTCCTTCCTGTCCTTCTTCTTGAGTCTTCCAAGTCTGCGTGGTTCTAACATGACTCTTGTTGCCTTTGTCAGTTTCCCTAAATTCTATTTGCGATCTTGCATCAATCACACATTCATTTACAAAGACCAAGGGCTCCCTTGGGCTCGCTTGACTTTCGAGAAATTTTTCTGACTAATTTTGTGACGCAAGAAGACACAGGGCAGGAAAAGGACATACACCTATCAGCCATAACATTGTAATTTCTGACAAGTAAAGTGAGAAGAACATTGAGAAGGTTGTTGCAATGACACCTGTCCGTGGGTGGGATCTATTCGGCAGCAAGTGAACATTTCGCAAAAACCAAGTTGATGTGTTGGAAGCTGGAAAAATTGGAGGGCTTAAAGACCGGCAAACTTTATAACTCATTAATAAGCTGCTATAACACATTTAAAAAATATATATAATATAATTATTATATTTTTTATTGATGCTTTTATCTGCTTTTACCTTGTAGCACTTTGAGAGTTGATCCAAATTTAAAGTGGGTTATAAATAAAATGTATTATTATTATTATTATTATTATTATTATTATTATTATTATTAGATAAAAAAGGAGAGAGTGACTTGTTGTTCGACAAATTTTGAACGTGCATTTATGAAAGATGTAATATAAATTGCTTATAATAGTTAACTGATGATTTACAAGGTGTTTACAACCTAATAAGTAATCTAATTATGAACCATTTATAAATCCTTTATAGGTAGTTTCTTGTTTTAAAGAAGTACGCCAAATTGTGAGGACTAGACCACTATATAAGAGCATCACCACAAATGCCGGTCTTGTTGGGGAATGGGCCCCCAGTTCCTGTCTTATCCTACAGAAGGGCTACTGTAACACTAATTGCTGCAAAAGTTAATGAGTAGTGGTTTTAATGTTAAGGCTTCACCATAAATATCATTTCACTAACCAAATGAACAGAATGATTAACTGAAAATATAAATCTGTGAAATTACTCAGCGTACCATCCCTTTCCTAACATCACATCTTTACTCACATCATCTCATTGTGTTGAAACACCGTAAGCTGCGTGGTCTTTTCCACATATCTGTCAGCACGGCAGATACAATATGGTGCTTAGAGGGAGAAAAACACCAATGACACAAAGGAAGGTGAGCAATTGTTCTGTCAGAACAAAGTAAATATGGATTACAATGTCCACGTATCCATTGTAAAACTTGAAAAAGTGCTGTTATTCTGTGTCAGTGGGCATCAAATCAGCCTAGACTAAATTAAACCTGAGAATGTTTTATTGTAATTGTTCTTCGTGCTGTATATTACATGTCTAACGGTTCAGAAACCTAGTATCACCACTCCTCATTCTGATAATCTTACTGCCTTCCTCTGTCTTCTTATTCATGCATAGTTTAAAGTAAACTCCATTATTTCCCATTGGCCCAGACGAGGAAACAGTGATGTCTAGTCGATGGGATGGATGTATATATTTATACCTTGTATGGAGCCAGTTTCCAGCCGACTGTGGTGACGCACAAAGCTAAAAAAGGTCCCATTTCCTGGCCCCACTCAGGAAGTAAAGGAAAGACCATGGCTCCAACAGGGTTGTGCAACTGGTCTCGTGGACACTTAACCATAATAAACATTTCTTTTTAGCCGGACCCTGTTAAGAGAATAGAGGGAGAGTTGGGTGGAGAATGAGTAGGATGGGCAAACATGTTTGATACGACAAAATGTGAGCAATAATTGAAAAAAATAAATTCCCTCAGCGCTGTGTTATTTTAGCAGTGGGGAACACTGACGGACACGTGTGTTTTATGACATAGCTGAGTCTGAATTCCTCTGTAAATGGTATTTTCTAGAATTTTTTGTGTCTACTTTGCAGGTACACAATGACTCCAGAATTCTCTTACATAGTAATCAACATGGAAATCATATCCACAAGTCAGACTTTCCCACGTCAAATGAGCAACTGGTGGAATGGGCCAAGCAGAAGTTTGCGGGTGTGACGTCATTCACCACCATCCGAAATCTGAGAACAATCTCATCAACAGGAAAAGATGGTAAGACGTAATTTTAACTTCCTTTTTACACTTATAGGTTTTATTCTAATCGGTAGTGCGTAGGTGGTATTTGCAGTTGAGTCATGACAACTTATGAATATATTAGAGACATCATTGGAGGACTTCAGACAGAGAGAATGACTTTGTGCTTGTCCAAAGGTTTTTCACATTTCTCAAATTTGATTTGAATACAAGGATGGATGCAGGTTAGTTATCAGGTCCCTCAGGGAACCGCTGTTCATAATCCAAGTGTGTACTTAATACTGTGCGTTTTCTGATGAAATCCCTGACAAAATACACATTGCGTCGACAAGGGACAGCACTTTACACCACAGGCTGCTTATATCATGGTAATACACTGTTTGTTAATAGCATGGTATTAACATGGTAAGAAAGGTGCAAGAGTTTAATAATAAAGAAACTATGTCTAAGAGGTAACTACTTGCTAATTATCAGGTAATATCTGTTGTATATTTTCCCTGTTTATCCAAAAATAGAGGCTACATTGTTTTTAATACCCTCAAGGTTACAATGTACCAATTAATTGTTTAATGCTGTTACTTATAAGACTTTTGTGTAATAATCACAAATCGGAGTTGAAACATGCTAAACTACCTGTTACCAGTACATTACATAGTAATATCAGAACCAAAGTATTCATGACAAACGATCAAGTGATAGTGATTACTATGAAACGCTTGTAGGGGTATCAATGTGATAATCGTGAATGTGGGCTGCAAATGACTTTATTATCTGGTTTAATTTCTCAGTGCTGTGAATTATGAGTGATCGCTGAGTGGGAAATTAAATGAGAGAAGAGGGGAGACACTGGGCTGGAATTTAATCTTGGAATTTTTCACTTTCATTTCATAATTGTGCAGAAAATTGAAAAAAATAATCTTCTATGCTTCTGCGTTAATGATATCAGAAAAGAAAGGGGTCGACTGGGAACTAATTTCAAATTAAAGGGAAACTCTTGAGGTCTGTAATTATAGATGACTCTGAATTTGAAGAACTCACAATGCAACAAGGCAATTAAAATGTCCCCTATGAAACTTGATAGGGGACATTTGGAAACCTTCTTCTCAGCATCTGAGAGGAAAGAGCATTGAGGACGTGGAAGTTTGAGTTTCTAGCCAAACCATTGGAGTACCTAATATTACAAAATAAGTAACATTACTGCTACCAAAGCTCAAGAAACCTCACATAAATCTGCCTGCTCTTCTCACATGGGTAAGTCTCAAGCTGTGAAATCCTTAACTTTGGTAAAATAAAGTGCTGAGTTCAACTTTCTCGGTGCTGACAGGACGTCACTGCAGTGTGACAAAACGTATTGAGTGTTCAGAATCAGAATCAAACAGCCTCTGATTCTGAAGAAGGATGCACAAAAAGTCAAGATTTAAAGTCAGTGTTTACGGTATGAGCATATGTTGGACATTAAGTACATTACTTGCTGCGAACGCGGCTTTTGGTCACATTAAGCATCCTGCTGCTTGCAGGATGCTTAATGCGACCTGCAAACAGAGCCTCTTTGCGTCTGCAACAGAGCCTCTTTAAGGCTGTCTGAGCCAAAGTACCGCTCTGGCATGGGTTTAGACGGAGATGATTTACGGTGATGCTGCAATAATGGTGGCTGCCTTTGAACTGCACACGTTTTAATATCTTTATGATTATCTGTTCTTTTTTTTTTGGCACTTCTTAAAAGAATGAAAGACAGGCAGACAGACATGTTTACATGTCTGTCTGCTACTTTTTACACATTTGGAATTGTGTAAAGACTACGCAGTGATGGGATACTGTATTTTCAGCCGCTCTTAATTAGAGTTTTGCGTTTTTTTTTATTCATATTCCACAAAGACATTCAGATTCCTCAAACGGGGGAAAAGTCCCATCACCATTCTGTTTTATCCATCGGCCCATTATGGGGTGTTAGGTGAACGTGCGTAGGCCTTGTTGTAGGCGTAAGTCTGCTCAACGCAATAACTACACTATTGGGTGCTGCCAAGTTGAAGACGCACTGAAGAGAAAATACAAGAACAGGTTCTTCCTATACTGGTATGTTATTAGGAATTCAGGTTTTGCCCAGCTATAAGTCAGTTAAGACATAGCACCTAAGCATATCGGAAATAATACCGGACTAAGTATTAGCCTTCACACCCGTGTAGGCTTGAAAGCAAATTTTCAAAAACCGATAGCTACAAGGAGTGAAGGCCAGGAGTGATCCAATCTGAGTTGTACTCTGAAAGTGTATACTGTGGTATCTTCACAGTGCAATCTCAAACCATGCCTGCCTTTAATGGACTCCACCGTGTCCACCTCCATGTGCTCAGCATGTTCCAAACACTCACAAACTTCTGTCCAAATGCTCTGGCTGTTGCAGATGGGATTGAATGAGTTGCTAGAGGAAACAAATAACCCCCTATTTTCAGCACAGTGTTTTTAAACTGTGTGAACAACAATCTTAGCTCACCAGGCAATGAAGCCCTCGACTTTTTTGTGGATAAAGGCTGGGTATGGTGGACTCTCATTCGACTGTTCATGGAACATTCTCCAAAGTGGCGAAGCCAAGG
Organism: Lophius americanus; assembly: GCA_037951165.1. Taxonomy (NCBI): domain Eukaryota; kingdom Metazoa; phylum Chordata; class Actinopteri; order Lophiiformes; family Lophiidae; genus Lophius; species Lophius americanus. The sequence goes on from JBBDHG010000057.1 coordinate 2,035,715, forward strand.
TGCTGCGGTGTCTGCACCAGTAGTCTGGTCTCCTTTTTGCAGTATGGCTCCTCTGTATTGGCTGGAGATTACATACATCACCTACCAGTTATGCTGAATGAAAATCCATCTCTCATGTCAGTGAAACTACACTGTTGAATAAATATTAAGAACCAAGTTTTATTTGGAATATTGCTCATTAACCCTCATCATTTAAACAGAAATACTGACACTCCCCCCTTTGAGCTGCTCCCTTCTTTAGTCTAATTGTATCATCCACTTTTTTTTTAACTTTACAAAAGCTTAAGTTTCATTGACACTTAAAATCCCTTTTGCAGGAGTGTCCTGGTCAAGCAGCACACAGATGGTGTACACATTTGAGATCAATTAAAAATGTGTGATTTTATATGGTGTATACCAAATGAGTCATAAACTCTGGGAGACACAGAGATGCCACAGAGTCCTGTACTCCTTATATTAGGGCTAATCCTTTTCAGGGTGGGACTGTCACCTCAACAGACTCAATGGTGCAGGCTGACCACCACCACAGGTCCTGGGATTTTACTCAGATACTTTAACATTGAAAATATTATCCCATTTAATGAACAGTTATGTTTTAAACTAAACACTGTTGTGGATTTCTTTTCCTGCAGATCGTCTGTTCTAACTGTAGAGAAATGAAGAGATGACTTCAAGAATGGTCTTTTGTTCTTTATTTGCATGAAGCTTCAGCAGAGACAAGTCATACAGAGTACAGAGTAGTCTGCAGGAGGAGTCCGCCGAAAACACGGGTGTGAAGCATATTTATATAGAGAAACTTCCTCAACATGAGGCTCGAAAAAAATTCTATGTATGGTATAGAAACATGGGTATAGAGAGCAACAGTCGCTGCCTCGGGTGAGTTCCCGTTTTCGAGTATGTAGACGCTAGGGAAAATGGTGCGTTGAAATTGCCGAGTGGGGAGGACATAGCTGATTTTTGGAAAATGGGTCCCATATATGAACATTACACTGGAAGGGCAGGATGTGTGAACAATGTTAGTGTTCAATAAAATGTGAAAAACTAAAAAAGAAAAGACAAAAAAGGAAAATTAATGAACTTTGATGCCACTGATGTAGGAATGATGGGAACTGTCTGTTTGTGGTTTCACAGGAATCAAATCTGGTTCTCGTGACTGCATACTTCAAAACGAAGATACTGTTGAGAAGAACTTCATGCACATTGAAAAAGCCAAATTGGCTACTGCATTAAAATCTTGTTCACCGCGGCGACAAAACCAAGGCGATGAAGATGAACTTCACATCATAAACATCCCAGAGAATGTTAACATTCGGTAAACTTTCAGATGGATGAGACAGAGTCTGCTCTGCTATGTATTGCTTTTCTGTCTTTGCTGTAATTCAAATTCCCTATATTGCAGAAATGTTTCATTCCGCGTGGACAGTCAGAAGACCAGCGTGTTCCTGAGGGGCCCTCAGGGAACAACATGGACCTTGCTCAACCCACAAAATACAAAGTTGGGTGTAAGCTTTGATCTATTGCCCCGTGTGTGAGATACATGCGTGATTACATCGTGTGATATAGCTCACTATTAAAAGACAAAATGATGAGTTCCTGTTCATGCTTGTAAAAATGTGCTCTCGTGTGGTTTGTTTGTCTCCTTCTGCAGTCTAACAACGACATCCTGCTGCCGGCTATGACACACAGAATCAGTCCATCATTCACGTTGAACAATGACAGTGCAGAGAGTGTGCAGATAGAAGCTTTAAAGTATTTTAAATCTAGCTCCTTCACCAGCTACACTGAACTCAGACCAGAGCAAGCCATGGTTTTATTGGTACTTGGAAAAAAGGAAAACTCGGATGGTAAGATGATCAAAGTTCAAAACTTAGTATCATTTGTCGTTTTCTATAAAATGAATAGAAAGAATACTGACCATATGTAATACATCATAGATAGTGTCAATGCTGAGGTAGGAAATTCACATCATTATAAATTCACATTAATTATATTATTTAAAATCGAAACTGCGACGACAAAAGCAATTTGGGTAGCCTTTTCTAGTTTTTCTGCTAACTTCAAAAATGTAGATTTTTTTCTTAAGGAAAATAAATACCTGAAAATAAATCTCAGAGTAGCAAAACATGCACAGAAAAGGACAGCTGTCTCTGAAGATCACTTGATTTACAGTTAAGAGCATTAAAATTGATAGATATTGATGAAATAGTCTCTTTTTTCAATTCAAGTTATTTCTCTTTCAGTTACAGAAACACCCAAAGATCTAGTGGTTGTCACTACAACCAGCGCCCCTCAACAGATGCCACTGCTTATGGAGCTTTTCACCTCCCCAGACTACCGTTCTCCCTTAGACCCAAACACCAAGGTGCAGAGTGACAAGAGAATTTATGCAGAGGTATGAAATCATTCACCCCCTAAGCTGTTTTCAACATTTTATCTTCTCCTGCTTGTATACAATATTGATCATACTGTCCCAAATATCCTCAAAATTCTTTGACTGCGCTCGGCTGATAGAATTCATTTGATATTTTTCCTCTTTTTGCGGCAGATTTCAGGGCACACTTTTGGGGATATTGCCTTGACGATCAAAGTGACCAGATGCGTTCTGAGCTCCAAGGGCTCATTCCTAGTAGTGAAAGAGTTGCCCTTCATAACAGAGTCCTGCTCGGTGACCTCATGTCCCAACAGCACCCGACTCAGCTTTTCCTTGGATAACCTCAATGAGCTGATTCATCCCACATGGGACCTGGAATGCTCTGTTGATCTCTGCTTCAATGAGGTGGGAGTTCATTATGGTTTAGGTAGCACTCAAACTTAAATTGAAATGGAAATTTGTAAAGCAATTTAATGAGATGATTTGAAAGTATTTAATTTACTTTTTCCATTCTGCATTGAAGATTTTTTTCTCTTTCACCATCTGACTAGAAATGTGGCGAAGGAGGAGGAGTGAAGAGTAATCTGGAGGTCACCCAGCCATGTCTACAACCACCAAGTGAGTTCAGTTAAAACTCCAAAATACTGATCCGTTAACTTTTTAAAATCCAAATCTGAAACTATAGTCTATATTTTACTGTATCTCGTGGTTTTTTTTCCCACTTGCAGCTTCCTCACATACAGAGCTCTCATCTCTGTTTAGGAATAAAATTATTTCCACTCAGAACTTGTTCCTGTCTCTACAGGCAAATCCTAATTTGTTATGCAGCAGTGAGGCCCCAGTCTATTGGTTTTGCTGATGTTTTTTCCTTCCTCTTGTCTTTGGTCGCAATAACTTAATGACTAAAACTGGCATGCCAGAAAGGACATTTTGGCAAATCATTTTAGCTCAACATGTAATTTCACCATAGCTAAACAGAGACATTTGCAATGCTGGTTTTTGTGTTTTCCCTTTTTCATTTTGTTTCTTGATCCGGATTTTATTATTCATATGTATTAAAAAGTACAAACTGCAAATTGTAGGAAGTGTCCAGTAGGGTTAGGTTAGGTCAGGTCAGGTCAGGTCCAAAATTAGACTCACAGAATTTGAGGTATGATGGTGTCACTTCATGACTGACACCTATTATCCTTTTTCTTTTTTTTTGAACTCCCTAACACTTTTCTGTACTTTCAGAAGCATTTAAATTGTAGCAGGTTTAAATTTCCCTTTTTACCCTCAGGACATAATTGTTAGTCTGGTATTCCGCCAGTGATTCGCCCCCTGCTGCTATAATTTTCATTCCTATTGTTGTTTTTAGTGCACAACAAGTTCTATGCAGGCGGTTGTCATAGCAGTGAAGTCAGGATATGAAGTGAAGCCAGTGAGGGGTTGCGGGGCAGGGCCTTGTCCTTTAGGAAGGACTGCAGGCTGACCTTGTGGCCACAATCAGGAGTAATGGTCCTCAGGGGAGGTGGGTTAAGTCCTTTGTGTTTCGAAAGGGGTCTGGCTGTGTGTGCTGTCCAAACACAGCCACTGGGCCTGCTCCTATTGTCAGACCATCAGACACAATTGACTAAAACAAGGAAAGATGTCTTGCTGCAAAGAAAGTATAGTATCCAGCCAGATGATTCATCTGCAGGAAAAATTTAATGATTCAATCTCATACTAAAGAGACACAGAGTCCATGATGATTAATTGGGGGATAACCTGGAGTTTGTCAGACTTCAGACAGTCTTGCTAATAACAGTCCAGTTTATTCCATAAGCATCTTCTGTCCTCAAATGCCTTTGAGAGGAGAAATATAAATATTGGTATGTCAACTGATTCTGCCATGTCCCATTTATCCTCCTCTTTACCGTTTTGTTTGAATTTAGGGAATAAAATATATTTTTGCCCCCACCAAAGAGGGCATACATGGTTAAAGGGGGGTAGTCTATCCATCTGGCTCCTAAAACAACGCTTCATTCAGTAAAATTTCCTACATGCTTTGTAGAGGCTTTAAGATGTTATTCTCATTGTTAGTTTCTTCACCTTGCTTATTTGTACTTTTAAAGGGAAAAAGTCATGTCACATTCACGTGCTCAGATTCACCTCTGATGCCGAGTATTTTCAATCCACATAGACAGACACACTGACAGACGGACAGAAAGAACGAAAGTAAGAAGTGTATGAGGAAGTCAGTTTGTAGTCCATCCTTGCACATGCAGAGAAAATATTGTCCTGCCTGCGAGATGCTGGCAGAGTCTCTTAATCACAATCAGTCTACAGTAACAGTATGTGTATTCAGTATGTGGGATAATAATAATAATAGAGCAGCACAGACGCAGACTGCCATCAATCGCTGTCATGTGGCCTCCGCCTCTTTTCCCCTGTGCCACCATTCAGTTTGCTAAGAGCAGGAACCTACTTCTGATGGAGATGGTACCACCTCCGTTTATCCAGCGCGTCCTCACCTACAGTCTTCTGCAGAACGCACGCTGTCTGCATATAATTGTCCAGATTTTTGAAAATAGTCTACTGAGACTCCATGCCTGACTGATCTGAACAGCTAGCAGAAATTCAGCCTGCTGCTCAGAATCACCACCCCGACCCTGGTCCACAGGCTGCTCATCCACGGGAACAGTGAAAGAATTCTTGTAGTAGTAGAGACACTCTGGTGGACAGAGTCCTTTGCAGCAACAGAACCATCCTGACCCCCTGGAATCACAACGTTATGTCTGGTAGTACCCATAGTAACTTCACAAACTGTGTCAGGGACAGTCATAGACCTTTTTGACTTTTCCGAGGCAGAAGCAGACTGATTGAGATATCTGCCTTCACAACCGAACGCGCCAGACTTACTGCTGCCGTAGCGGCAACTTCAGGCCAACTCCACGCATGTATCTTTACGGCATAAGTACTCACAGTTGAAAGGATAGAGCTCGACTCGGGATGAACGGCAACTATTGCTGCATCCAACCCAGTAACTGTGATCAGCACCATCCCACAGCTCAGCGGTTCCAATGACACCCTACCCGCCATCGCTCGTGGCGCTTAAGAGCAGATGGTTCAGCAAACATGTGAAACGTTTGGGTCCCACTTCTCCAAGTTCAACACATCTCATCCATCCAAATGTGGCGTGGACTGTGAACGACGGACACCATGTGAGCAACACCCATGGCGTCCAGAGCCTGTATGGAGTATGGAGAAGGGCACACTATGGCCTGGGGGTCAGGAGGACCAAAGAAAGAAAGAAACTTAATTATTCCACTCAGGGGAATTTCTTCTTCTTTTTTTTTCAGTAGCAAGAGTATCTTTGTCCAACTATTCTATTTTTTTTCTAAACACCAGGCTCCACTAAGTGACAGAAATTATATTAGTGATGATGGACTATTGATACAAGCATAAAGCCAGGCAGCGTCAGCAGACCATATTCTTCTCTAAGTCTTCTCTGAGCAGGGAGACTCGGTGCACCAAGCAGCAGTCAGTCCTGTTTATTCCTCTTCATACTGGGAGCCCCAGCACTGCTTTCTGTATCTACCGCTCCATCTGCGCTAGAGCTTCTGCTCCTGTTTACTCAGCTTTGCTGTCAAAGCCTCATTTAACGCTGTAACTGACAGAGAAAAAAAAGTCATGTCGAGCAGTCAAGGAATGTTCCAACCTGACAGATCAAGATACAGGATCGGCTGTCCGGTATGCAGTCTGTTCAAATGCCCACAAGATGTCACTGCTTCAGTGAGCTGGGTCAGATTTAATCTAGTTGTTATTTGATATTTTTTAATATGGTATCGGTACGATAGTACTTTATGTAGTCATTTCAATTAAAAATAAAGAATAAAACCTAAAGGAGACAAATGTACAATATCTGGATTTAATATTCAAATGTAGATGATTCAAATTATGTAGGCAAGTTGCGTTAATGTAGTGCAGGAAAGCAGAACAGCAACAAATAAAGCCAAGTATAGTTCAGAGAATCGCACATTCCACAGGAGACTGGAGGCAGCAGGTGAGAGAACTTTTCAAATGGTGATGATTAGTTTCTTCTCAATCTTCTGGGTGATTGTGGGAGGATCTCCACAGGAAGTGGAAGAAGGGGAGAAGAAAAAAGGATGTGAATGATGTGAATAAGCAAGAACACGTACTATGACTCAAATCAGTTTCACTATAGTCTGGTCAGACCCAGAACATAATCAAGACTTTATATCATAACAAAAACTTCCCAAACTTTGTGGAACTGCTCTCACTTTAAAAGAAAAAGACTTATCTTCTTGAAACTTTTTAAAAGAGCGTTCAAGGATTTAATACTCTTTCAAGGGTGTAATACTAATAGCGAAGCCAGAATGGAAGTTGAAAACTATCAATGATTTATTGCATCACCTTTTTGAATTGACGCCCGTCTCAAGGTAATCCTTTCACGACCCTTCCCAGCCCACAATGAGCGGAGCAATGCTTTGGGATGGCCTTGGTAGGCTAGTACTGTATATCCGTGCCACAGCCTGGCATGTCAAAGGATTGAGTGAGTTTTACTGCTTGCCTTTTCTCTCACACTTTCAGAGCTGAATTGAGGTAAAATGATTTTTTATTGCTGCTGGCTTTGGGTTTTATGTTTTCTATTAAGTTTGTTAGCAGCGATGCAATTTATGTGGAGCAAGTCAGCACACGACGAGTCCACAGAACATCACCAAGCTAAACTCAATTCTAAATGGAAACTTGTATCGTTAAAGTCGAGCATAGGTGATGATGGAGCACACATTTCCGTTGTAAGCCCCCGCCAAAGAGGTCATGTAGGGTGAGGGCCCTGAATGTATCCGTCTCATAATCGGTTTCTTCAACAAAAAAAAAGCCTACTTTCCCATTTTTAGGCATTTGATCTTTCATTCCGGTCACATTCACTGGAATCTCTTCTAAAATCACTGGACATAGTTCAATAAAAAGTATTCATTTATTTATAATTTAATAAACCCATATATATCCAAGTAAGAAAACTGAGACTCCTCAGAGTTTATTCATCTTCCTCAAATTATCAGAAGACAATATATTTCTTCACCAGCCTCCGTTAGTATTTAAAGTACAAATATTTCACTATACTCTATTGTTAGTCGCTTTAGATCCACATCAGTCACATAACACAGCTTATTTTTGGTTGCTTCTTTTTAAATTGCGAGTGTCTTTACTCTTGGCAACTGCATCTTCTGGTTTGCTAAGCTTCCCTGGAGAAATCAGACAATCACATCAGAGTCAATCCTCAACCTTGTTGCTGTTAACCCAGTGAATCTATCACTTGTCCAACTACTATAATATGATATACAATACTATCTTCCCTTTCACCGACTGCTTGCCAGTGTGCACTTTGTCCGAGCATCTACTGTGTCACAAGATCAACGTTCTGCAAATGGGTTTTCATACGAGGAAAAAGTCAGTGTTTGTTGTGATTGTTGTTGTTTAAATGAAACTTGCATACATTGTTTTTTTCATGTATGTGTTTCAGCCCCTCCATGCTTTGAATTTGGCCTCCCTGGTGTTCTGGGCATTGCATTTGGAGGGTTCCTGATTGGAGTATTACTTATTGGAGCACTGTGGTTCATCAAAATTAAAACAGGTACCAATACATTACCAAGAAAATATCAATGTCTTCAAACCAAATTGTTTTTTGATATGTTTTGCATTTGAATGATAATATTCTAATTAATATAGGGTACCCAACTGGGCTGGACATTAGCTCAACTGCAGCAAATCTTCCAGGTAAAAAAAACAAAACACTTTTCCTTTCTTCTTTCTTTTCATCTTACTGACTTTTCTTTCATGTTTCTTCAGGATGTCCCTGCTCAGGAGCCAAACGACAGCCTGTTTCCACCAATACTTCCCCCTCTGAGAACAGCAGTGCTAATGCCAGCATTGGAAGCACCCAGAGCACACCGACCAGCAGCATGGCATGAAATCACGGTTACGTCCACTAGCAGCAGGCCACCATCTCCCTTCAAAGTCATCTATAAGGGTTGTGTGCTTTTTTAATTGATGCTTAAAAAGCATTTCTCCATCCACCGCCCTCTCCAAATTCTCAATAAAACGCACAACCCCTGTCGTTGACACTCCGATCCTGAAATGGATCTGGGAGTTTGTGATGGTGGATCAGTGGGAGGGCAGCGGGTGATGGAAAACCGAAGTCTAATCAATGGCTTCTGCTGTTAACCTCTGCAGCCCCTCTGTAAAGTCAAGTTCCTAGACAGGAAGTTAAAGAGGGCAAGCGAAAAAAAAAATTGGCTCCCACCAACAGGAAAAACAAACCACATCCCCCAAGAGCTAACAGGAAATTCATCGCATTCCATTCAATGAATTGTGCTAGTGTGATGGCAGCACAATAATACTTAGATAGGAGACAAAAAAGTCAAAAGACTGAGTTTGAAAAACAGATGAAAGCTGTCTGGTCCATTCAAAAAGCTATAAACAAAGACTTGGGGTTAGATAAACAAAGCAATGTTAGGATTTCTGACTAGTTAATGAAACACTCACTTCAAGGGATATTTATCTCAATTGGAGTTTGTGGACAATTATTAACAGCTACCTCCTATTATTATGACGTCTCGAGCTTCTAACTTCAAGATTTCTCTGGTGAAGATATCTATATTGTTTTTCTGCCTTTTTCGATTCTATCTTATTTTTGTGTCACTTAGCAAATCTTATAGTTGACTCAAATTCTCATTGTAATTACTCTTCCATCCAAAATCTGTTTTAAGGCCTTCATATCAAAGTCAAGAAATATACCTGATTTCGTCATGACTCAACTGAACCATAATTAGGGCCCAAAGGTAGCAATAAATTACGAACTATAAATAAAATAAGTGCTTTGATTTATGTGAGCTCAGACGTAATCACACTTGTAATGCACAGTGCAGCATGTAAAGATCCATGGTTGTATTCAGAGCTCTGATGTCCACCTTAATGACAAGTCAGGGTCTCATCTGTTCTCAGACGCTCAGACTTTTATGTGGGAAAGGGTGCCCGTTACACAGCTACGCCCGTGGTTTTCCCTAAAATAGTCTGTCAGGAGGGGTAATTGCAGTACTTTTCCTTTTCATTGCACAATTTCCATTCTCATCAGCGACCGTAATATACAGGTATATATTACTACGGTCTAATAATTTGTTTTTTACCAAACACAAATGTCCCGTCTTTCATAATTTCCATAAACATTCAGAGCAAAATACATTTATATTTTGAATTATAGTGCTTTCAGGGCAGGTAAATCATCATCACATTCACTTAGAGGCAGATGTTTTGAAATAGATTTGATTATAGACATTAAACAAGCACAGAGCATCTAACCTGGTTGCTAACGTTCAATTATATTCTGCCTGATCTTATGATTGGAGATTAAGGCCGGTAGGAAAAATATTTAGAAGAAATCCTAATGGCTCTCAGGCTTTCATATGTCAGCGCTTAGAGCACTGATCTTATAAACCAGTTTGTATCTCTCTGGGGCTTCCACGCCCAGCAACTTGGGGTACTCATTCAGGTATACTCATTGTGTCAGTCCCAAGCCTGAGTATGGGGAGGGTTGGTTCATGAAGGGCTTTTGGCATTAAACTTGTGCCAGATCAAGTTCAGTGACCGGGATCGGGACAAAGTTTTCTTTGTTGGCACAAATGACAAAGACAATAAAAATAAAATGACGTTTGTAATAAGCAGCAATGCATGGATGTAAAAAAACAAGCAAACCTCATGTCACCAACTCTAAGACACTTTCCTCTGGGGGGAGGTTAAGCTGCAAAAAGTTGGTATTAAATTAAAATTTTGGTGGAAAAAAAATCAATTTTCAAGAATCAAGGCACCAAAAACATCCAAACCCAATTTCCAAGTTAAATTTAGCACCATGTTTACTCCGTTGGTAATTTTGAGTTTGAGCTATACATGTGCACTTTCCCTCACTTTCCCATATGAACTAAGGCTTTACAATCAAGTCACAGGCTCTGAATACAGACCGTTTGGACTATAATCAATAATAACAAAACTGCAAGCCTGCATTTTGTAACAGGTGTGCTTGAATCGCATAATGATGGCTTTAAAAATGAAAAAAGTAGCTTTAAGTCCATCTGTCACGTGACACGCTTAATGAAATGGACATGAAGGGAAATCCTAACTCGCTCGTCAAGATTAATATCCACCGCTCTGTCCTTCAAGTTAGACAGACCACACAAACATGCATAACAGGGTCTTTCATGAGGGACTACATCTGTAGAGTGACGGTTGATCCGTAAAATCCACTGTTTGTCACAGTGTATAAATGTAAATGTATTTTATATTCTTTGCTACTCTTTTACCTCTTCAGAAATATCTCCATCACACATCAAATCCAGTGGTGTAAGCAATGTATATCCACATTACATACTGTAGCTTTACCACAAACGTAAAAATGTGATGTTAAAACTTCTCTCTATATTTGTTCGACACACACTGATTTCATTTTCTCGATGCATATACTGTATACAGACACTCTCAGTAGTTGCTCAACTTCTGGTTTGGACTGTTTAAATAATTTATTTACCAAAAAATCTAATCTCCAAAGCATGGAACTGACTGCATTTGTAACATCTCTCCTCACTGTCAGTATGTAACTTACTACCCCTCTCTCACTCGGTGTGTGTGCATGTGTGTACATTTTTCTGTGCATCCTGATTTTTGTTCCCTATTTGTGGAGAGACAGAGGTGAGAGGGCCAGTATAAATTGCCGCTAGATTATTTGTGCAATATAATGAGGTAAATGTGTAATTAATGTCTGTATGTATTTTTTTTTTACCATGTTTTTTGTAAGTGTTGTATGATATTCCTACTCTGAATCATTTTCTTTACCTGCTTCGTTATTTTTTCCTATTTGATCAACTGGGACAAATCCTAATCAAGGCACTTATGAAATCAATTGTGTTTGATAGTCTATGTTTTGTATTCTAACACAAAATCAAGTTTGAATCTGGTCGTAGCTACAGAGAAAGTGCGTGTCAAAGACAATGCATCTGCTTTGTTGGTTTCTCCCATTTGACATTTACCCTAACCCCAAGATTCACCCTGCTGTCCACAAACATGACCTATCACGTATCGTATGCTGATAGTGACATCCTGACATTGTCTTGTCAGGATGCTTCCACAAGGAAGCATTAAAATGTTGACAATGGACTTCTTGCAAATCTAAGGCATTCTGTCGCCGTGCGTCTTAGCATCTAATTTTCTTGTTAACACAGAAGATACCTCTGACAAACTTCTCCATGTCAGGTAAAGATAACTAAATATGTGTGTCTGCATGCACCCACATACACACACACAGTTTGTATGTACTGTATGTAGCTGTGTGCATCTGTGTGTAGGTGTAAAAACCAAGCCTGCGATTATACCAGCACATTCTTCCTCCAAATTCTGAACACGCATCCCAGAGTGTGTGCTTTGAAAAATGCCGATTTATTTAGTGCTAGAATTTGCAGCCTTTGCTATTTGAATTTGGTCTATTTGTCCAGACAGTACTCAAGCAATGTCATGTAATCTTTTTTTGGTTTCCCCGAACAAATGTAAGTTTTGTCTGAAATAATCTTAATAAAGTAAATATGACCAACATTATTGGTGCGTTTTATGTCTCTGCTTTGGCCTTGTGACATTGCAACGGGGGGGAATATTAAACATTTTGTTGTGTTGGGGAAAAACAAACTGCCAAGATACACAGTATCTCCCAAGACAAATATTCATAATATTCCCCCCGCTCAATATTCTTGAGCAATAATGTACCCTATTTGGCAGAGCGGCGACACGGAGTTAACCAGTCAGCAATACCACACACTCCAAAACATATTAATTATAACAACAATAGGGACAAAGGAACAATAAACTCGATTAAGGCTGGTTTGGTCATAAAGAAGCTGTTATGTAACTGCCACTATTGTGGTGTATTCACATTTGTGGATGAAATATTCAGAACTTCAATAAAATACAACACTGTCAAAATAGCTACTTAACCCATTGGTAACCATGGTTACCTAGCACATACGGTTCAAATGCTCTGTTAAGTTTCTTATATAGCTTTATCCTGGATTTTTATCCCATCTTCTGTCAATACTTGGATGTGTTTTAGTTTCTAAATCTTAGCTGCAATCCCTTTGACATTTTTAGTTTTTTTAAATAATAAGTCTGTTGTTGCATTGAACCAGTTTTGAAAACATATTTTGATGAATTTGATAAAAAACAAAACAATTTAGTTTAATCTATATTTTAAAACTTTGGTGTTGTCAAACCTGATAAACCTTAAATTTTCAAATTAAAAGTAGTCGTTGTGCAGTGAAATGGTCCCTCAAAGTGACCTTGACATTATATGATATATTCATATGGATATTGATATTACCGCTGTATTAATATGTAGGACTTTGTTGCATAAAGATATTTACTGAAAAATGTATTTTCTTTCATTTCTATCTATAAGATTGTCCTGTTTCTAAGATATTATTATATTATAAATATATATATATATATAAGTATGTATGTATATATGTATGTATGTATGTATGTATTTATGTATTGTATTATGTATGTATTACATACTTATAACAGGTTTCCACAGTTTTATAAATAGTTGAGTCCAGGAACCAGGATCATTTTCTCCCTTAATTGTTCAGTTTATCACAAACCTTTCACTGGACATGAAAGGTACAAAAAAGTGTACTATAACTAATAACTGTCAGATAAATATAGTGTAGTAGAAATATTTCCCTATGCGATATCGTGGACTAGAAGCATAACTTATCATAAAATGGAAAAAACTGAGTAGTTCACAAGCAACTTAGAATTGTACTGAAACACATACTCGGTGATGAAGAAGCTCTTCGTCCTGTTTTGAGGACACTGTTAAGTTGGTCCTGGCATCATAATGAGACTCAGTAAGAGAGAGCTAATTTGAAAATTTGCTGTAGTCATTTACAGTTTCCATGCATCCCTGTAGCACATATTACAAACAAAATAATAACCAGCATCTCAAACAGTTCTGACTTCAAAGATGATTTCCTGTTCCCCCACTAGAGGAGACATACAGCGTTACCTTGGTAACAGGTAATTGTGTCCTTCAACATCTACTGAAAAACTGCTATGATTGATCGCAATGGAATTTAACACAAACTTTTTAAAGATCCTAAAAAGGCCATTGAATATTTTTTCTTTCCCTAATTGCTTATTTCTACATTTTTGGATACACTGGAACTTGGGGATCCTTGATTCTTGGTCCAAATCTGCTTGACAATCACCAAACAAAATGCATTGAAATTTCACATCTTCTCTTCAGGGGCCCTGTTTTTATTCATTTCAAAACTTGCAAATTTATTACCCAAAAACCCAAAACCTTGGGTTCATAAAGTCTCCCGCCTGCCCGTGATTATTATGAGATATTATTGAACTATTTAGAGACGTGTTGTTCTAACTGCTACTACTAATCTACTACTCATAGATTCATATTAATTCATTTTAATTGATCATAGATTTAAAGTTAGAATTCTTTTCAGAAATATTCTATTCAAAAATATAATATGGCACCTACTCTTTTTTTTATGCCATTGGAATTAATAAAGTGTTATCTTATCTGATTTTATTTTTTCTTGTCTGATCTTATCTTGTCTTATTTTGGCAAAAATGTATTAATGTGATGGACTGTTCTTTTTCTTCCTTAATCATTTTCATGTGGTTCAGTCTGCCTTATGAGTGACCTGAATGAAAATGAGTGTTAAAAATAGAAAACATTATACCATAATGCTGTTATGAGTCATATATGTATAACCTTTATGGTTTGGCCAACGATGGAAATAATGATGTTTTCGTGTCATCTCTGGCCTTTCCTGAGGTTTCAAGGCTTCCTTTTTAATACAAAAATTCAATCATGTTTTCAGGACTGGAGCCAAGGCACACAATCCATGTTTATGGTCTCTAGCCACATCCAAATACGAACATGGAACCATTTGGCCTCGCGCAGGTAACATTATGTGACACGCATGTCTTTGTGCACTCACTTTCTTTCCTGCGTCTTAAGGTTGTTAACGTCTCAAGACAAATCTTTTTTTCCCCGCAACATTACGCCTGCTGTAATATGTTTGTTATCTGTGCATAAAATATGCAGTAATGACCTCAGGGCCGACCCGGTTCTCACAGCTGTGTTCTATTACAAAAAAGTGGAGGAAAAAATAGAGGTGTGAGCTGGTAAGAGAAACAGATTTTCTTTTTTCTCTTCATGGCATCATCCAATCTGTGTGTTTACAGTATAATAGATGAAACAGACATCAATAGTATGAGCTCTGATCTATGAGGATATTTATTTAAATAAAAAAAAAAGGTCTTTGCAGATGGAATGTTGAAGACACATTTGCAGAAGAAAGGGAGGGGTAAGTACTGCTCCATTCTGTTGCCAAGGAATCGCTCCCCAACCACATATACAGTATCAAAGGTGTGTTGCTACGCTCTCAAGGGCAGACAGCAACACATGAGTGTAACACATTAGTCAGACTATTAAAATAAACCGGATTGTAAAGTCAGACGATATGAGGTTACTACTTAATGCACAACAGATAATTTACCTTACAATGTAAATAATGCTAATTAAGTTAATTTATACAACAAGGAAAACTCCACAATAGAAAAACTGCTTCTATGCTGATTTCACACACGTGGGAGCTATTTTTTTCTTTTTTACAGATAAAACCTGCTTAGTTTATTATCTATTCTGCAATATGTGACAGTAGTGCATTCAAAAACATAAACATGAAATTACAAATAACTTAATATATCAAACGTGTGTTAAGAAAGACATTGAATCAGGATAGAAATATAACAACAAAACAAACTAAGAAACAGATGAAACAGTCAAGTCGTTAAAATATATTCAGGCAAAAATGTGAAAATGTAGGTGAACAATTTTTTATGAAAAAGGGTCACCATAACTGCTGTAAATGAGGGAATATGACAATTGGATCTAGTCAGGAAAAGCTGGTCAGAGAATATGTGTTTTAATAGACGCTGGAAATGATGCTGATGACCTGAATGGTTGGGCCATTCCAAAGTTTAGAGCCAAAGTTTAGCAAATGTAGCATGCATCATTATGCTATCTTCCTATACAGTAACAAACTTTAGAACTCAGCATTAGTGCTCTTGCTGTTTATCTCATGAACATTGGGCGAAGGCAATATGTCATCGAAACA
This sequence comes from Lophius americanus, assembly GCA_037951165.1. Taxonomy (NCBI): domain Eukaryota; kingdom Metazoa; phylum Chordata; class Actinopteri; order Lophiiformes; family Lophiidae; genus Lophius; species Lophius americanus. The sequence goes on from JBBDHG010000057.1 coordinate 2,051,312, forward strand.
TGGATTTTCATTCTATCCATCCATCCACAGCTGACACACAGAGGGACAAACAACCATTCTCACTCACATTTACACTGATGGGCGTATAAGAGTCCGGCTTGGAGTCCGTTCAACAAGAGTTTGCTGAACGGTGGCCAAAATACCTCCATAAGTTCTGCTTACATTGATTTACGTCATAGCCAAAGCTTGAGATATAATTATTTTATAGCTGTTTTTATCTAAAGAAAAATCAGGCAATGACGGAAACATTGGGTTTTGTTTGGCTTTAATCCCAGGTTACTCAAAACTGGTACAATTTACTAACACTGGAAAAAAAAAGGAATTTTAGGTCTGGCCAGGCCGGAGACAACAAGGTTATGAATATACAAATGATAGTATCGGATCTATTTCATGTTTTATTTTGGGTATGGCGTCAGGCGCAGCGTACTTTCAAATGACCAGTGGGCGGCAAGTAAAATGACAGATGGAATAAAAAAAAGAAAGAAAAAGGATCACAGGAGGAGAATGATGGAGCTGAGCTGGTGTGAACTTACAGTAAAGTTATAAACTTTTCATTTAATAAAAGTCTCCACATTTAGAAAAAGCCAATGCTGTCCTCTTCGGCAGCAAATATGTATCGGTACCGATAATCCCCTGCATTGTATACGCAATCCCCCTGATTGAAGTCTTCCTATTAAATGTACAGCTATGTTTAAAAAACTGTGTTTTCACTAAAAGTATCCCCCTAGTGAGTGAAATATGAACAATAAGAGTAAAATATGATAAACCTGCACAAAAGATAAATATATTTAAATTGATTCATATACACCAAATTTGGACTCAATTGGATCAATTGTTGCAAAATTATGGCCCGAAACTTCTTAAGATGAAATTCCCTCAAGTCCGAATTCAAATAAATATTGGTATCCTATTAATTAATCCTATTAAATGTTACTATAGGAAATAATTTTTATTAATCAAGCAAATATTGCTAAGAAAGGGTTAGTTATGGTTTCAATTGGTTGCCACAAACAAATCACTCATCTCTCAAAGACCTGGTTTGTAATGTTCTTTATTTACATCGCGTTTTACAAAATAAAGAACTTTTCTGAGAAAGAAATTAATAGTGTGAATAAAGAAAAATTTAAAGAAATGAATGTGGAGAATTTGAGAGTGGGAGAAAATGAGAGACAGGAGCCTAGGCACAATCTGAGTCAAACGTAGACGCTAAAATGGTTAGTTAAGGTCAAATCAAATAGTGTGTCCCCAAGCACTGATGAGGTACTCTAAGTGTCCAGTGTGTTAAGTTGATTTGTGACGATGTTCAAACTCTAAGAGTAAACTATCCAGAGTAGCTTATATTCAATCGGTGGACTTGCTTTCAGAACAGTGTGATGGGTGGCTGCAGGGGAACACTTACCACCACCAGATGGTGCTAATTTTTTATTTTCTCTGAATACACTCATTGCATTGATGATGAACAGTAGAAGACAATGAGCCTCATTGAAAAGCAAATTACGGACAAATAGGATGAGAAATAGATGAATGCACTCACTGATGAAGCAATGCAGTGTCGAAGTAGAAGAGACATGCACCATTCTTTGCAAAATAAAGTGACCAGTAAATCTGAGCACTGCCACAGCAATGAACTGATTTCCCTTAAATGTTTACATATTGTTTGCCATTCCCATTATTAAGGGGCAATACGCAAATACGCAAATGCCTTTCCTCGAAAAGTATTCCTGACAAGCCTATATAGTACTAATGAAATAAACATGAAGCTACAGAAAACCGCCTCTGCCTCAGACTTTCACACCCTGAGGTGCAGAGCTGCACATAAGGTTGTTTAGTTGTTTACACAGACCGAGACTGAACAGGCTGAGCCTCTCTCCCTATCTCACCCACACTCAGACTCTCACTCTCTCACAAGAACTCATATACTTGCTTACACCTCAGTGAGTATCCACAGCTTGGACCAAGGTAATCCTCTAACTCATAGGCAGTGCTCTGTGCTTCAAGCAAATCCCATTTCTTTAAGACTCTGACACCTCTGGAGCCAACATGTGGCCCAAATAACTCCGAGGTGATGGAGCACGAAGGCTTTGTCTTATTTAATATTTGCTCATTTTGCGCCGCTCCTCGCACTAGTACAGGCCAAGAACTATAGAACAACATCATTAAACACAACTTCACGGTCTAAAATGAATAATTATGATAGTAATTTTAAAAGGAATTCCTGCACATCTTTATATTAAAAACGTGTATTGCAATGTTTGCAAAAAAATATATGTTAAAAGTACTTTCCCTACTCTAATTTACCTTTACAAATAGCCAATGGTACCCTGCTGTTAGGTACCAGGATGAAAGTCTCAGACCAACTGTCAGACCTTACCCTAGTGCAGTGGACCCTGGGTTCCTCCTGGTACAGGACAATGCTCGGCCTCATGTGGTCAGAGTGTGTATGCAGGTCCTTGATGTCGAAGGTATTGATGCCGTTGACTGCACCTCATGTTCCCCACACCTGAATCTAGCTGAGAGCCTCTGGGATGTTGGATGTGTATCCGAGCATCAGACTCTGCAAAGTAACGCCACAGACTGTCCAGGAGCTCACTGATGCCCTGATCCGCGTCTGGGAGGACACCATCCTTTGTAGAATCAGGAGCATGCCCAGACGTGGTCTGGAGTCTCTTTGGCATTTGAGGGTCAAACACACTACTGAGACAAATTATGAGTTGTTCGACCAGGCTGAGATTTCAGTTTGTCACTTTGATTTTGTACGTGATTTAGAATCCAGCCCTCAATGGGTTAACAAATTTTTTTCCCCCCCCAAATTAAACATATGTGTGTTTGCGTGCATTGATGGAATAAGCAAGACGGTCTCTGGTTATCCACACCCTCAGCTGGCCCACATTTGCTTCAATATTCTACAAGAATACTGTTATTTCTTAAACAATCCCCTGATGGAATAAAACAAATGCTGAACACCTTCTCTTTGACCCTCTTGCCTGTTGAATCAAACCGGTATGCAACTGGCTAAATGTGCAGTTAAAAACTTAACAGGTATTTGGTCTTGTTTCTTTTCTGGTTGGGCTCCCTGCTGCCTGCCACAACAGATTATAGTTTATTGTATTTATTATACAGATCAGAAAAAGGGCTAGGTCCATGACCAGGATGGCTAAGTGCACAGTTGAAATGCCATTTCTGCAGTTCCTCTGTACCTTGATGCAACCATCCACAGCTGGACACCAATGAAGCGGACTATTTCCTTGTAACTCATCTCAATCCAGAGGCTGACGCAGAATGCATTATACTAATCTATTTTGATTTTTATTTCTCTGAACTTGTCTCGCGGTTTTTCATTTGAATATTTTTTGAAATTGTTTTTACTGAAATGCTATGTTCCTTTTTTTTTATGTTTTGCTTGGATTAAGTAATTATCACCTTGTTTTCTTGCTGGTGATGATATTATTGCATCACAATTCCTGCTCTTCCAGCTGTAAGTGATCCCACACTTCTGTGCTACGCTAAAATTATCACTGTCAGATGTGACTTTAATGTGACCGATATATTTCTTGCGTGAAGTTAACCTAGCCCGACTTTAGCAGATATGAAAGGCGCGGAGAGGAAAACAAAAATATAGATTAGTGTAAGTGTAGCACCAGATAAACCCCCGTCTGGCTGTGAAGACAAGTGCCTCCGTGCATTGAATGCTGAGCACAGCTTGCCCCTTGTAAACAAAGCTTCTGCTATTTAGTTTCATTTGGCTTAATTAGAATGAATGGGGAGGGGTGTTGTGCAAAGAGGACAGTTTTTTGTGGGTAAAGAGAGAGAGAGGATTTGGCAATGGCGGATGTAAAGCTGCGCTGAGAGATAAAGTTACTAGCGGGTGGCATGAACCAATTGGACAATGACAAACAAAGCGTTTTGCAAAAAGTGTAGCTGTAATGAATTTAGGGGCACAACATACATGTAAATGTGCGAAAATCTAATTATTATGATTGCAGGCAATCCTTCAACCACAAACCAAACAGGGAGGGAAAGAGAGAGCGCGAGAGAGAGCGAGGGATGGAGAGAGAGCTTATGAGCGACAATGGGGCTTTATTTGTTGGAGAACATTTACATTTGAGGCTTGCTTTAGCAGCTTACATTTATTTCTACCAAATGTATTTAAGCATATGTTTTCAAAATAATACCATTAGGTACAGTTTGTCTGTTTCAAATTGTTGATACTATTACAATAGTAAATTGATAAAATTTAGCAGTCTTGCATTTGCTAGTGATAATTCTGTTTTTAGTTAAAATATTAACTCCAAGCCTTCATTAGTGTATATGCCTATTGATTTTTTAACAGTGCCTTTATATTGAGGGCAGTAACTTTAATTTGCATATGTAATTAAATACTTTTCTCCCGGTGCATTTTAAAGACAATTAATGCCATAGAGTCAAACGTTTCATCTCTTTGTCAGTTTGCAGCTTAAAAATAATGTCATAATGTTTTTAAATGTAGTTTTTCTTATGATTCATAATCCATCCATCCACGCTTCACCCAAATCTAATGTAGGGAAACATCTTTCCTGCATATAGATGCAGAGTTTGTAGGCATGCGATTGGGAACGTGGTTTACCTGTGATGCCTCTAGAGTAGTGTTGACCGATCACATTTGAGAAGGTTTGGTTTCATGCAGATAAAAAGTGTGTGTGGAGCACAAAAGAAGAGAACTGCATTGGCCAAAATTCAGTCTTAGAGCCCAATGAATATCTTGTGATGAAAGTTTAGCTTTTTATAGCATTTTTTAACTCTAGCTGTGTTCATCTGCATATACTGTTTTATAGAGATTAGCCAAAATCCCATCTCCATCTTTATTTTCAAGTATCAAGATGATAATAATTTGTTAATTTTCAGTAAACAATGCACTAAAGCACAGTGGAGGAAATTCTGGTCCGATATCTGTGACCCCTAATCAGGATATCTTGTAGGATTACAGCAAATTCTGATTCTGATCATGAAAGCAACATATACTTGTCTTCCATATTGTAATTTACATTCCGTTTGGATATGCATGATGTTGCAACCCCTTAAAGAAAGGTTTTGTCTGAATTAATCATATTAGAAGTGGAGACAGGCTATTCTGTTATATTTTTCTCATATCTGTTAATCTTACTCTGCCTCTCAAAACCTTAGATATAAGGTGAATGACAGACTAACATGGGATGCGGAGCTGAAGTCAAACCATAAAGCTTCAAAATACAAAATATAAAATGCAAGATTAATAAAAGCATGGGTTCCGTGTCCACCGAACAGACCTGACATAATGTGGGCCGGAGGTAACTTCCACATAGAGAAGGTGATAGATGCTAATCACTGGGACAAAGACGCAGGCCTGGATTCAATCTGTATGTGTCGCACAAGGGCTTATCAAGCATAATGGGCGGATGATAAATCACTTCTTGTGAAATTTAAATGATTAAAACAAACCTGAGAAAAAAAGAAGGAAAACATTACTTTAAAGTTGTAAGGAGTGATGAAAAACTGATGAATACAAAATGTACTATTAATGAATATAGTTAATTGAAATCTTGTTAGGAATGCATCAGACACTGAACAACGGGTATTAATCATCGTTTCCCATATCGGGTTGTATTTTTCCTCCGTACGTTTGGTATATAAACAACTATCACACAGAGGTTACTGTGTGATGTGTTCTAACTCGAACAAGTCACCCATATTGACATTGTGTCACCCTCCCACTTGGCCTTTTGTTTTGGTGAGAATAGCTTGTCAGCGAGATGGCAATATAAGCAGTGGAGATTTCTCCCAGGAAAGATGGCAAAGGGAAAGGTCATGAGGAATAAAAGGCTTTTAATCTTAGTTCCTTGTGTCGTGGGAATATTAAAGTCATCCCATTTCTGGTGAGGTCGGAGCAGGACAGCCTTCTTGTTTGCCCACTCTTCCCTTCTATGTTTGTGATGCCTAAATACCCACAGAGGAGCTTTATATGAAAGGTCTGGATAAAGAGGAGATTCTGTCACACTGTCTGCCTGCATCTGTCCATGTGTTCTTGTGTACAGTTCACTGCGTAATGATAAGATGTCAAATGTGACTCTAACACTAAAGGCTTATGTCAAACAGGGGAAACTCGATTCTCCCGTATGTATACTATCATTTACAACATTTTAGAAAAAAAATATCACTGGATTCTGCCCATTTGCTTTATTCAGACATAAACAAGGAGCCATAACATTGTCTGTGTAGATTCGCATTCATCCAGAACATGAAAATCCTTATAAGTTGATTCCCAAGAGGCTTCCTTGGTTCTTAAAGACTGAACGGGAGACAGGTATTTAACCCCCTGTTGGTGACTGAAACAGTGGTGGGGGTCTACACCACCACCTATCACCTTTATACCATGCAGTCTTAAAATATCTTCTCAGACAGTTTCACCATCATTCTCACCCGGAATTACATTATGCTAACCACTCACAAGATTCCACAACAGAAAATGCTGTTGTCTAACGTTGGGAAATCCGTGAATCAGCGAAGATTAGCCCAAATTTTCCCATCCCCGAGGAGCTTGTAGCACAAATTTCTGAGAACGTTCATCTTCGTACTGACAGAAGAGTTTCAGAACACACATGGCATTTTTTCATTCTTCCTATGGGGTTGCGTAACCACAGTGACTCTGCCGAACCCTGTCCACTGCCAAAAGCACGTAGAATTTGCATGTCAGCATCAGAAACTGGACCACATACCATTGAAAAAGGTAGCCTAGTCTAATGAATCATGGGAAGGGATTTTACCGGAATTCACAATTGGAAGAAGGCAACCAAGGGGAGGTAGTATGATGCTTTGGACAATTTTTTATGGTGAACCTCGGGTCCCATCATTCATGTATAGATTACACTTTGAGACGTACCTCCTTCCCTAAAATGTTGCAGACCAAATGGAAATTGTATTACCTAATGACGGTGGCTATTTTCAGGAGGATAATGCACTCTGACGGACAGCAATAGAATATTTAGAGGAACATAAAACGTTCAAGCTGTTGACTTGGCCTCCAATTTCCCCAGTTTTCAAACTAGTCAAGCATGGATTTTGGGATGCGATGGTCTAATCCATGGAGGTCCACCTCGTAATCGACTAGACTCAACCAATCTGCTGCTAATATTTCGATGCCAGATATCACAGCAGACTTAGAGAGGTATTGGTTAAATCCACACCTACAGTGTTGTTTTGGCTGATGAGTAAAACTGCATCTTAAAAACTGTAGCATGCCCTATAGAGTTTAAGAACTGCAACCAAAGTACAGTGAGTATCACAGGCCACCGTTTTCTAACATAATCTGCCTGTAGTGTTTCACCATGACACTAATGAAGGGTAGCACAGCTTCAAATCTGATGTCTCTCATGTAGGCAGCTCTGCCATATGCTTGGGCGTTTATTTACTAACTTTAGTATGGAATCGCTTGCCAGTCCATTACGTGTGAAGTGGAATCATGTTTTCCACGACATTGGACCCAAGCATCCATCATGTCAAACATTCACAACCATTAGGCTCTGGCACTGTGCTCTCTGACTGCTTTTTAAAGTCAAAGTCTGTTACCCAACATAAACAAAGGTTTAGATCAACTAAGATTCAAAATACGACGATGAAAAAGCAATTGCGTCAAAAAGCCTTCAGCTCAGGACTCAATAACTAAAACAGTAGACACACTAGACAAAAGACCTATGTGACAGCCTTACTGAGCAGGAGAAAGCAAGCATCAAATCCTCCTTAGCTCAGACATCAAGCTGAAAATAAAATAGGAGTACTGTATTATGTCTTCCTTTCAGTTAGTCGCAAACTTTCTGACTGCCGGTTCCAGTTTTCTGGCCAGGTGCACACATTTGGGGTAATTTTATTTAGCTACCATACGTCAAATACACTCATATACAGCTGCAGCCTGGATGGGTTTCTGTATCGTACAGACTTTTAACAGTGTTCATGGGGAAATTCTAGGAGACAGCCTGTGATGGTTTTCTTGGGTTGAATGAACCTCAGAATACAGGAATGTTGAACAGAAAAGGCTGTTCACACATTAAAATAATGAAGCTAATACAAATTATTAATTTGGAATGGCAAACTAATAATAATAATAATAATACATTTAATTGATAACAGACTTTACATTTGGATCAAATCTCAAAGTGCTACAAAGTAAAAGCAGATAAAAGCTTAAATAAAAAATATAACAGATTCTGCTAAAAAGGAAAGTTTTAAATCCTTTTTTAAATGTCTCAGTCGTCTGTGGAGCCCCCAGATGGTCAGGGAGGGCATTCCACAGATGAGGGGCAGCGGAAAAGAAGGCCCGATCACCCATGGTGCTGAGCTTAGTCCGGGGAAGGAGGAGGCGGTATGAGTGGGTATAACGGAGGGATCGTGTTGACTTCAGTGGGGTGAGTAGTTCTTTTAGGTAGGGGGGTGCGTTACCATGGATGTACTGGTGAGTGAGGAGAGAGATCTTATCATCAATCCTTTTGGAGATGGGAAGCCAATGAAGGGAATGAAGAACGGGGGTGATGTATTCATGTTAACGAAGTGTCATCAGGATCCCTGCAGCACTGTTTAGAACATACTGTAGTATTTGAAGACTTTTATCAGAGATCCCGATGAGAAGTGCGTTACAGTAATCCAGTCTGGAGGAGACAAATGCGTGAACCAGCTTTTCAGCATCACTCAAGATGAGTGAGGAACGGAGTTTGGAAATATTTCTGAAATGGTGAAAGGAGATCTTGCAGATGTGTTTGATGTGGGATTCAAAAGTGAGTTGAGGGTCGAATCTTACGCCGAGGTTGGTGACTGATGAAGAGAGGGGAATGTCGTGACCAGAGAAGGTAATACTGGTTATGGAAGAAGACTGGATCTGATGTTGGTGCCAGATTAAAGTTGCTTCGGTTTTGGAGCTGTTCAACTGGAGAAAGTTGCTTTTCATCCACACCCTTATCTCCTCAGAGAGTTGTTAGGGGAGATGATGATGACGATGAGGATGGAGAAGCTGCGAAGGAACATGTCAGTTTTTATGTAGATTTGCGTGTCATCAGTGTAGCAATGCAATGAAAGTCCATATCGACTGATGACATGGCCAAGGGGGAGCATGTACAGTATGAAGAGAATGGGGCCAAGGACTGATCACTGGGGAATCAGGAGGGAAGGTGAACCAGCATCTGCTGCCATCCGTAGGTCATTTGTGACTCTAAGCAGAGCTGTTTCTGTGATGTGGGCGGAGCGGAAACCAGACTGAAAGGTTTCAAAGAGGTTTTTGTATTTGAGATGGTCCTGGAGGTGGGCAGCAACTACTTTTCCCAGTACTTTGGAGAGGAATGGGAGTTTGGAAATGGGCCTGTAATTTGCAAGAACTTCTGGATCGAGAGTGGGTTTTTAAGGAGTGGTCTGATTATGGCGGCTTTTAGAGCAGGTGGACAATGCCAGCCTGGAGAGATTGATTTATTACAGTGGTGATCAGGGGACTGATGGAAGAGATGTTAGTTTTCACCAGGGCTGTAGGAAAGGGGTCGAGGGCACAGGTGGAGGGTTTCATCGTCCTGATGATAACCTCAATCTCTTGCTGTGAGATTTCTGGTAAGCACTTTATAGGCTGGGAGATCTCAAACTGTGAGTAAGCAGACTGGATAGGTAGAGTGGAGGAACCAGAAAGGACAGAACGGACTGAGTCAATTTTCGATTTGAACAAAGCCATGAAATTATTACAGTGCTCTTCTGTAATCTCTGTAAGTGGGGGAGTTTGTGGTTTAAGAAGATGATTGATAGTGGAAAAGAGCTGCTTAGAATTTCCAGGACTGGTTTTGATAATGTTCGAGAACAGTGACCGAGCCTCTCTAAGGGACTTTGAGTAGACCTTTCGGTGTTCCCGAAAGGCTAGCTTGTGGAAAGTGAGACCTTAAGCCTTGTAACGCCGCTCAAGAGCACGCCCAGCTGCCTTCATTTTCTGTAGCTCGCTGGTGAACCAGGGGGCTGAGCGGGAGAAGGTGACTGTTCTAGTTTTTACAGTGGCGAGACGATCCAGGATGATACTCAGGGAGTTATTGTAGAAATCCACTGAGTCATTGACTGTTTCAAAGTTTTCAGAAAGAAGATGCTGGAGGTCGACTTTCATGGTTTCTTGGTTGATGTTTTTCAAATTTCTGAAGTAGATTTGACGTTTGGGCTTGGTGAGGGAGGACACAGGTGAAAATTCCATGGAGACGGCCTTGTGGTCGGACACATCCAGATCGTACACAAGAAGATTGCTGAGAGGAGCAGTCAGTGATGAAAAGATCCAGAGTGTGTCCCATGTTGTGGGTGGGGACATCGACAAGTTGCCTGAGATTAAATCAATCTAGTAGTTGGAGAAATTCAGATGCAATACAACGCAAGGGAGTTGACATGAATGTTCATATCACCAAGTACTATAATATTGGCAGAGGTTGTGCAAAATGTCGACAAAAGGTTGTACATCTCAGAGATGAAGGCTGGGTTTTGTTTGGGTGGCCGGTAGATTAGAAGTATGGTCATGGAGAAAGGGGGCTTACAATTAAATGCCAGGCATTCAAAAGAAGAGATCTCTGGCAGGGGCAGTGGAGACAAGTCCAAATCACTGCGGTAGATGACAGGCAGACCACCACCACGACCAGTGCTGCAGGCTTTCTGGAGGTAACATTAGCCAGCGGGACAGGTCTCATTCAGGACAGAAAAAACATCTGGTTGTTGCCAGGTTTCTGTAAGGCCCATCACCAGACACTTTTCCAGAATGTGGTCATGTATGAGGCATGATTTGTTTGTGAGAGATTGTTTGTTAAAGAGTTCAATTTTAATACTAGATGGAGCAGTGAGTCTCTATATTGGCCGAGGAAGACTGAAATCCACTCCACGTTTTCTAACCCACACAGTGAGTAGCTTTATGGAAGAAAATCCAGTGCCACTAGTGGGAAGAGCAACAGCGTTCTGATGACGACGGAGCGCACGTCAGACCAAAAAGAAAGGAATGGAGTTATCGGAGCAGGAGTAAACAAACTTCTGTGAACATTACGGGGCCGGTTGTTTAATAACCGTTATGCACAACGGAGTGTTGTAGTTGTTGAATATCATCAGTTGGGTTACGGAATAATTTGTCATCATGCCAGTCGTGGGCACTAGCCCCTTATTATCCGTTAGCCATGGACGAGACGCACAGAGGACGTTATTAGCCTTTATTTTCATGAAAATGATGCAGAGAAAAAAGCCATTAAAGACAGAAAGTGATCAACAGCGGTTTTTGTTGAAAGTGTCACGGGGGCAGTGATGAACAAGACGGATAAACAAACTGATATCAACGATCAACAATCAGAAACGGACATAAACGATGAAATAAACAGATACAGAAGTCTCCGGGTGATGGTACACCTGCAGCTACAGGTAGGCAGACCGTCACCAGACTTGGTAGAATTCGTACAAATACAAATACAGAATAACATATACAAATACGGATATGAGTCCAAAATGTTTGCCGGTGAGCATCATAGTATTGCAGGCTGTAGAAATCTGATGGAAAAGCAGCGAACAGACAACGCCAGCGTCATCTCCCTTCAGCATCCAGACTGCAACTGAAACTATGCATAGTAGTTAGCAAAATATACATTTTACATAATGCATGCACAATTGCAATACTACATTTTATTTAGTGAGAAGAAATATGTTTTTCAAATAAAAAAACAAGCTTTATAGATAAGATATTCCATTATACTTACTAGCACTACTATTGTCAGTCAAATTTTCAATCTAAAACTAATATGGATTGGATTGGCCGGTGGAGTTCTTCACGTAAAAGAACCTAATTGGATTTTTGTATAATTAAACCTCTAAAAGTGAAAGTATTCCTGTAATGATGACGGTCAACTGGACTTTGGTCCATAACAACCTGGCTCAGTGCCACTACCTGCTGCTGTTACTCAATCGACCAAGCCATTTAGGTACGTTGATCTGTTAGAAATTGGTTCCAGTTATGTAACAATAGCGAGTTACTGGTCATTGAAGTGACATGAAAAATTATTAAGATTATTATACTGACTGCATGTATATAGAGATATAAAACAGTGTTAAGCTCAGATTAATAATAGCAACTGACCCCTATTTAACAATAACATACTCTATGGTAAACTATAGAATATTGAGTAAAATTCAATTTCGGACAAAGATGTAGTGGTTTCAATGGATGGAAATGGACAATATATGTAAACTAGCATCCATTTTTTACAATCAGGAAGAAAGCTAGGTTGGTCTACAGAGCAACCGAGGAGGTGAAGCTGATACACCCAATAAATAATGTAATTAAGTAGGTCATTAGTTGACATATATACACCTCATCTTTAGCTTTCTCTAAAAGCAGGAGAAAATGTTATATCCGAATACCGTTCAGCCAGCGTATCATAAATGTTTTCAGCAACAGCAGATAGATTGAATCCAACACATAGCACAATGTGAATTTCAACAATATGTGATTTGATATTATTAAAAAATGGTATTAAAAAAATCTAAATCCATAGAAAAAGAACAGAGTGGCTCCTAGCTTGCATAGAAGAAAAAGGGGAGGTGCCTGGATGAGTTTCTGGCATATAGGGCTACCTGCAGAAGGAATGTAAAGTCAGCTATTGGTTCCAGCCTGTGTAGTCGTCTGGAGGAGATTGAATGATATAGCAGAATTTTAAAGTTTATTTATTTTGGGCTTTTCCATTTTTAACCTACTCCTATTTTAATATTCATCTCATAAAGAGATTTAAGATTGTTAAAATGTATTTCTTTACAGAGTATCTGTGGTCCAAAGCTGCTCTTGGTGTACAAAACAGGTGTGTAAAAAAGTTTGTAAAAAAGTGTGTAAAAAAAAGCTGTTGCCTGGGGGTGGACTAGTTTTCTTTTCCCCTTTTTTTCACTACTATTAATAACAGCACCCTGCTTCACCCTAGTTATCAAAGCAGGTTATGCTCTGATAGGAAGTAAATACAGACTTATGCTGTGTCTTTCCAGTGAAATTTATCACAAGTGCAATTTCAGAAATCAGTAAATTCACTTACCTCTCATGACTTATCTTTGGTGTATACCATGTGCAGTAGGACCAAGCCCCTATCCCATCACTCACTACTGAAATGAGCCTGTGAAGAGAACTGAGAGAGCTGAACTGAACAATTATAATGAATCGATTTCATCCATTTCCTTTAGCTTTGTTCCTTTCTCTAATTACCTGTTGTGGGTGTAACATTACTATTATGTTGTGTATCATCACTCTCCAGGGCAGACTGGTAGCCTAGCGCTGACATGAACCTGCTTGTTCATTCATTCATTTCATTTTCTGCCAGCTTTGAGAGGGACTTGAGTCCATCTCAGCTGACATTGGACGAGAGGTGAGGTACAGCCTGGACAAGTCAACAGTTCATCATAAATCCAACATAGAGACAGCAAACCATTCACATTCACAGTCACACACAAGTGATTTAGAGTGACCAATTCCCCTATACGCCACGTTCGTGAAGTGTGGGAGGAAGCTGGACTACCTGGAGAGAACCCACACAAGCACAGCGACAAACTGCAAACTCCACACAGAAAGGCCGGGAAGAGATGGATATGAACCCTGACCTCCTCTTACGGAAGTAGCTTTGTTACACACTGCACCACCATACTGAAGATCAAAAATAACTTGACATCATGAGGATGTGACATGTTGTCTACATTATAGTTGTTACTAACTTATTAACTTATTTGATCCATCTTGATATTAATATGGTTTTGAATTGTGAAATTGAAGCTAATATGAATGATAATGGAACCAGTATTGGATTTGTTCCTGTACATGTACTTAGTCTTGGTGCAGTTGGATGTTGCACGTGGACACATGATGTGTCTTCCTCTACCAGGTTCATGAATATATTTGAAGCAAGAAAGTCAATGAATTATGAATGGACCTGTGGGATGAGTTAATTTTGTTTTATTTATATAGAACAACGCACATGCTTCAAACATTATAATAGCTTCCTCAGCTGAGCTAAATGAGAAAAGTCAGGGATGACACAAAGGTCAGCACTAGTGGATGTCTCAGTTACTGTTGCATGAATATTCATCCTGACAATGTACTCTTCCCCACATGGACAGCTTTCAGCCCTAGTCAGTTTTGCCAGACTGCCTTTGTAGAATAAGTCAAACACGGCACGTCTTGGCACTAGAGAAATCAAACAAAGCAACAGAGGAAAAAAATAATGATAGTCTCCTGGCAACTCAACAAGAGTGCTTCATGTCCCACTTGGTTTACCGCATCTGCCCCGGTTTTATTAAATCATTTGGACAGGCAACCCCTGTTGCAAAGGCTTCCCCGTCTCTACATCCTCTCATCAGAATTTTCCTCTAACCCTTTTGTCATTTGTTCCTCTTTGGAGCTGACGGCCCAGGCGTTGTAATGTATATTTGGATGTTAAAGATGTCATCAAAATTACATTGAAATAACTTCTCTAATACAAAATGGATAATTGATGACCTTTTTTTATTTTTTATAAATACAAATATTTTTTGTATGCCGTCACGGCAGTGTTAAGACGCAACCACTCCTGAGCATAAAATCTCAATTTAAAAACAGCACTGGTGAGAGTTCTGGATTGTTAAAAGGAGAATAGGGATCTTTAATGAGATACCACAGCTCGGGGGTCAGTCAGAATACTGGTATAGAAGCAGAGAAAGTATCCGGTATAATGAAAATGCTTGCAAAATAACCAGCTTTTGGACACAAATGCCAATTTTAAGCTCGATAGAGAGGATTGTTGTTGTTGATGTGTGTTGTGAAGGTTGTGAGATGGCCATGCTTCAACAGAGGAATCTTGGACAAGTTGACTTTTCTTGTCTGGGTCAGGACATGACATGATAACACGCTCATAAGAATTCCATTAGAGCGCCCTGCTTATAGTTCAATGCATTCATCCTCTAACTCTAGCGGCGCATATGCATTTTTGAAAAAAACCTTTCTTCTATTCTGACTGGAGTAGAAGAAATAATGTTTGTTGATTTACAATCACATTGAATTATGATACTTGGAACTCAAAGATTGCCATATTAATGAATTGGTTGTGATTTCATTTAATGCAGACATTACATTACAAGTGGGCAGAGTAATTTCACAGGTGAAAAGCAGAGTGGAGGTTGCTGCCTCGGAGGAATAGAAGATGGAGCTGAGCCCGTCTGAAGCTTAAGAGGATGGGTCTGCCATGTCACATTTGATTAATGGCACCACAGGCCCGCTCATCAGGAGGTAATAAAATATGAGGGCATAAGTCAGACTTCATCCTAGAATTTTGGCAGGTGTTCAGATTTTTGAGCCCAAGCTTCTCATCGGTGTCCCATATGAAAACATCTCCTCTTGTTCTGATGCTTTCAACTCTTGACCCACAGAAAACAGTAATGTCAAATTGTACATTTGCTCGGATTACACAGGGCTGTACATCATCTCTGCTGTATTTCAGCTGCAGGACGGCACTGAAGCAATATGTGGAGTCTTCGCACAGGAAATAAGAAAAGTTGATGCTTTGTCTAGGGTGTCCAAGTGTTAGATAGTGTCTCCCAACATGTCTTCTCCATAGAAACGAACTGGCCGGAACGGCAGGCACGAATTGTGCAGTCACAAAATGTCATGTTAGCAAGTGGCAAATACTTAACGACTGTCCTAAAAGTTCAGTTACAGAAAATCACTGAGTGATTCTGGATGAATCCCTCCAGGTGCAACTCCAGCTGCTCCAGGTATTTGATAATAGAATATATATGAATGAAAAAGGGTATGAAAAAACACTAACCTTGCGGAAAGTTTTGGCCGTCATGAAAAACGATGAAAGATGTATACAAGGCTATAGTTTTTCATGCAAATGTGACAATACCTGTAAATATGTTTAATATGCTATGTATTTTTCGATAATATGATATACAGTACATTATGATGAAGTACTGTTGGAGAATTTACATTCTGTACATGCTTCCTATTCTGTAGTCATCTTGGGCGCCTCTGATTCCCAGGAACTGTGTAAATTTGATGTATGCACTGGGAATGATTCATACATGTATATTTATTGCTGTCAAATACCAACGAGGAATTAGTGGAGAATATAGTAAAGGCTAATGAGAAAGGAGCTGAATAATTTAAGAGAACTCTTTTTTTCAGTTTAACTCTGATGCTTCGCTTGGGGTGTGTTTATCTTTGGCTTTAATGAATCTTCATGTGGAGTGGATGCTGCAATGCTTATTGATGTTCCCTTGGACAATACAATATTTGCTCCTGATGACTCTTGAAATTATTGACACAATACCAAATCCACTAAAATAACCGCAAAACAATCTTTGAGAAGATATTTAGAAATCAAATTATGTTATGCACAGTTCGCTTCACTCAGGCCTGTTTTCTTGTTTTCTTCCGTCAAAGCCACACTGCATCAATCCCCTGCACAGGAAAGTTTATTATTTCTATTTCTTTTATTTTTGTACCTTAACATACTGCAATTATCACTATCTTAGTTTAGACAGCTTCTCCCTGAGTGATTCACATGCAAGCCTTTGTCTTATACTTCGCAGCTATATGCACATAACACCCAATGTCTTTGTAGGCATTAACACCAAACTATATTTGTTCCCTCTATGTGATGTCAGATAACTGGAAATACACCACTGCATCATGTTTTAAATTTCCTGTTCACAGCGGGCTTATGATGGTAGCTGTTGATACTCTACACACAAGAGATTGTCCTCTAAGATATCAGCGAAATTGAGTCCCTTGTAAGCCTGCTCTTAAGGCCTGAATCCTCACTTCCCAAAACAAGAAGATATTTTTTCGTGTTACACCTTAAATAATTACTTTTATCTTTTCTTTCAATTGTGACGGCCATGCACCGGATATTTTCACCCTCTTGCATCTTGCCTTTTTGAAAATCCAAGTCAATTTGGATAATTGTAAAGTCTGTTGATATCTGCCCAAAGTCGACAAACTAATAATAATGCAATATGTATTGCTAACCGATATAAGTATCAATGTCTCAAGTCAAGACCAAAAAAAAACCGAATTGCATTAAACTACCAAGTAATAATGCTCTGCTTTCCCCAATTAATTATATGGCTTAATTACCTTAATCTTTTTGATGCATAAAATCAAGGCTTTTCTTCTGAATTAACTATATAATGATCTCATTAATTCAGAAAAACCAGGCTCTTTTTTACTGAATTAATGGTATAATTATCTAACTAATTCGGTAAAACAGGGCAGACAGGTTTTTTTCTCAAGTCAACTTCCTTAAGAAGCTGCATTCATTCAAGCATTTCTCTTAATTCATTACTTGTTTTATTAGTAATTTCATTATCTTCCCAATAATTATCAATAATCATTTCATTCTACCACAATACAACCTACATATGATCCCCAAATAATTGAAAATAGTTTAACTATGATGGAATTCCATTGAAAACATATCAATTTGGCCCATATTACACTGTACAATGGTGGCTCTGCTTTGGGCGTAAAAGGGTAAAATCATTTGACAGTGTTTGAGTCTGCGAGACTCAAACTCTTTCACTCATTCGTTGGAATTTAATGAGCCTTCACTCCAAGCTTGACTTGGTAAAACTGATGCATCTATGCTAAAAAAACAAAATAAGTACAAGCCATTAAGCAAGAGTTAGATGCAAATACGTTCCACCATGGAAGACATTATTTAATCATACTTGTAAAAATACGCTCCCAAAACAAGAACATTTTTAGATTATTTTTCTACAAGGCTCTTCTCTCTTTAAAAATACTGAATTCTGATTCGCCGGAGTTATTGTCCGGCACCTGTAAACCAGAAAGCTCCTCTGTCCCTCATCTGACACCAACTACCATGCTCACTCTCAGACAGCAAGCAGACAAAGCTCCATGGTAACTAATGGCCTCATATATGAATAACCCTTATTTTGTAGGACTATTCACGTCTGAGGCTGTGAGGGCTAAGACATGCAGCTTGCAACATCATCTGTAAGGCTAGTCCTCTGCTACTTTCTCAGCCTGCACAACCACCTGCAAACCATGATAACTCAGTTATCATGTTTTATAGAGCTGGGCTATGTTCATTGCTGAATGCACTTGGGAGCATACGTGTCTCCCGTTCATGCATCCTTCGTGGTGGATGCGGAGCGCCTGGTATTCAGTGTCGTACCAAACCCTCTTCTGTTACAACTTTTAGCGGTGGATTTATCAGCTCTTGCATCGATGAGAAAACGTCTATTTTAGAGGACTAATGTGTATTAAAGAACACAATTGGTTTCTCAGAACAGTTGGTGAAATATGATATGGTAGGAATGGAATTTTTCCTAATTCCTTCTGAATTATAACAAATTAGTAAAGGACCAACAAGTAATACCAGTCCCTTCGAAGTAGGGCTTAAGATGAATGATTGTTATTTCTGGTGCTAAAGGTTTCAACGTGTTCACCGGCTAATTCACTATTTGATTCTCACTGCTGTTTGAAGCTTGGATGTGAAGTTTTTTTGGAGTATTACCTGCTCTGTAAATAGATGCTGGCATCGGCTAAAAATGGGAATATCAAAGTAGTGAGAATAATAATAATATAAACTTCTATTGTTTGTCAAATAGATAGAAAAGCTGAGGAGATTGAAATCCTCTTTCTCACCATTGCATTATTGCTGCATTATGCA